>WNWU01000021.1:20210211-20285306 GCA_012654045.1 Ptyas mucosa
TTCTATTCTATTCTATTCTATTCTATTCTATTCTATTCTATTCTATTTCTATTCTATTCTTATTTCCATTCTATTCTAACCACTGCACCATCATGGCTCATTCCCCCAAGATGTAATCTAAACCAAACAAAACATACTTTATAACCAAACACACAAACTATATAACCAAAGGCCCCAAAGGAAAAACAAAAATCCTGCTAAAAACAGCAAAATAAAACAAAATATTGGCTCACATCAAGGTGGACAGCAAGTAAACTTGAGTTACAATATGGAAGATCTTGTACCTGTTGTCTTCAGTTTCTTTAAAACTCTCCTAACCCTAACCCAAATATTGCCCTAAATATTGTATGGTACTCAATTAGATATCTGTATTGGCAACATGTGGTTCCAATCACACTTCCTGCTAAACCAAGAGTGGCAGCTGATGGTCTAAGCTTAGAGTGAGGGATGCCTAGAAATAGACCTGGCTAAAAAGCCCAGATGATGGTCCATTTTGAGTCTCAGTCACCCCATCGTGACCACCAACCTGACCTTGTCCACTCTCTATGTTAGGGCAAGGAAGCTGATGCCAAACTCCCAACTGAAGCTCCGGTTTTATCCCTCAGATCTACTTTAGATAATAATTTACAGATTAACAGAGATGGAAGGGACCTTGTAGGTCATCTAGTCCAACTCCCTGCCTAAGTAGGAGACCCTACACCATTTCTGACAGATGGTAGTCCAGTCTCTTCTTGAAAGCCTCCAATGATGACGCTCCCACAACTTCTGAAGGCAACTTCTGTTCCATTGGTTGATTGCTCTCGCTGTCAGAAAATTTCCCAGGTTGAATCTCCCCTTGTTCAGTTTCCATCCATTATTCCTTGTCTGGCCTTCAGGTGCTTTGGAAAATAGCTTGACCCCTTCCTCTCTGTGGCAGCCCCTTAAATATTGGAAGACTGCTCTCATGTCTCCCCTGGTCCTTCTCTTCACTAGACTAGCCATGCCCAGTTCCTGTAACTGTTCTTCATATGTTTTAGTCTCCAGTCCCCTAATCATCTTGATTGCTCTTCTCTACACTCTTCCTAGAGTCTCAACATCTTTTTTATAGTGTGGTGACATAAACTGGATGCAGTATTCTAGGTGTGGTCTTACTAAGGCTTTAATGGCTGACAATTTTCCATCAAGATGAAACAAGGGCATAGTACAAAAACTAATGACATGTGGGCTATCAACAAAGTTGAGATGGTCCTTGCTGCTGGATGGTTCTGCCAAGCACAGCAGTTCTGCAAATATTAAATAAAATCTTCCAGACAATAATAAACAGCTCCACATCCTGGATGCAGGGTATGTTGGCAAAAGGGATTTGGGAAGGTGCCAACTATCCTTACTTATATTCCTAAAGTTAGGGAAAGTTTGGGCTAAATGTATTTTCTCTCAGCATTATTATAGTGTAAGGAAGAAATTGGTAAGGTAAGGTAAGGTAAGGTAAGGTCCATATAAGAAACCTGTTTGTTCAGGAGGAACTAGAAACAATTATACAATCTCACATGTCCCCGTCCCCCCACCCCACGGATATTCATAACATATAAGTCTTACTCTTGCTTCATGAATATCCTGCAAGAACATAGAACAACACCCTTGCATGATTTAATTTTTTTTTCAGATTTTAATCTCTCTACAACACAAAATGTAGCAAATTCATTGTGCAGCGATATTAAAAAAAAACCCGTAATCAATTCACTAGCTACCCCGATCCACAATTTTTTGCAAATTTCTGAAGGTTTTTAAAAACCTGCAAAATCTGTTTATACCAAGACGACAATGAGGGAAAGAGCTGCGTATTACCAAAGTTAACAATATCCGCAATCACAAAATACTACAATGTGTTAACTGGATATTTATAAGTAATAAAAGTAACAGGTTTGAGGGGCAATATATTTTTTTCTCCTATAAATCTTGAAATCCATATTTTTCCTGTATATTAAAGACTGGGGTTTTTAAGAAATTGGACAGTATATTAATAAAGTTTTTGCAATGCAAACATTTTGAAGTAAGAATGTGTGCATGAACAAAATTACAGATTCTTGCTCCATTGATACTAAGACCCAAGTGAGATCTGATCTTTACAACTCCTGTGGCTATTTCATCTCCCAGCATGTAGAGACCAAAGTACCATTTCCATTAGGTGTTAGGAAACCAGCATGCATATCACCCGTTTTGTTGCTAAATTAGGCGAGAAACCACCACTTTCCTAATTTAGGAAGTTCTCTTGTGGAAAAGGGAAAAGGAAACAGGATAAAAGATTGTTGAACTTAATTACCCATTTCAAACCACTCACTTCAGGTTTTTTCATAAATTTGCAAAAATACTTCAACAAGAAAATAGGGAACAAACTGTATGTGAAGAAACTGCTGACTCTCATAAGCCAGCTTGCTGTTGTTTTTGCTATCTTATTCCCACATTGTATAATAATTAATTAACAGTAACAGAGTTGGAAGGGACCTTGGAGGTCATCTAGTCCAACCCCCTGCTCACGCAGACCTGTACTAGGGATTTGAACCGTCGAACTGCCAACCTTTCTGATTGACAAGCTCAGTGTTTTAGCCACTGAGCCACCTAGTCAGGCTTAATGACTAATTAACCTAGTCCATTAATTAACTTAATTAACTAACTTAATTTACCTAGTCAGTGTCAATGGAAGCTCTGCTGTTTCATTCTCATAGTGGGTTTTAATCATTCAGATGTTTTAAGAAATCCCTAAGACAGAATCCTAAGCCTATTTACTCAGAAGTAAACCCCAGTAAATTGTGCAGAGCTGCAGTTTAAGGCTCCAATTTTCTGCGTATTCACTTGAAGGTAAAGCCCACAGAACTTTACTTCTGAGTAAGCAAATGTAGCAACTGATTGCATAGCAACCTAGAAGCCTTACTTCAGCCTCACTGCAGCTGGGAGCTTTTAAGAAAAAGAGAATTCCAAGACGGATCAAATTGTGCTATTCTGGCAAAAACAGATGTGCCTGTTGCTTTATCCATTCTGACTCAGGATTATCAGGAAGAATATAATCTGTTTGCAGATCTCCGAATGATTTACAAGAGGTTAATAAGTGGGTTCAACCGCTGTAGTAGTAATAATTAGTAATACCTTTTTAAGCTGCCAAAAGATGAAGATCAGGAGAATTTGGCAGAGCGTGGGCTTCCAAGGTACCTGGCTCTTCAGCCTTAGAAGATGTCTTACCTCCTGGGTAAGTGATTATTTTCACTTGCCCAGGACATGGTCTACATATGATGCTTGACTGCAGCTCGAGGTTGCTGGGAGTCTTAGTGTGGCCTGTCCCATCACTATTGGGGGATATAATCGATTCTGCAAATCTGAGATCCACCCATCCCCCACTTAATGGGATATATCTATGCATTCCCAAGCTTCAAATACTCTACAGCAGGGGTCTCCAACCTTGGCAACTTTAAGACTTGTGGACTTCCACTTCCAGAGTTCCTCAGCCAGTTTTGCTGGCTGAGGAACTCTGGGAGTGGAAGTCCACAAGTCTTAAAGTTGCCAAGGTTGGAGACCCCTGCTCTACAGTCTTTCTAATGACATCAAGATCCTAATCAGACCGAATCTTTTTTACCTTCTCCAGCCAAACTCTTAACTCATGTTGCTATTGAATCCGTGCAATTCCTAAAGAGTTCCCTCTCAGCCTTTGCCAGACCTTGTGTGGTGCGGTTGTGACCAACTCCACCGAGGACTTGCCCTTGGCCAAAAAGGACCAATTGGCCAATAGCTCTAGATCTCTATTCCTTTGTATGCATGCAAGCAGATTAAATTATAGATTAATAGATAGATTAAAAGGGTGCTTTAGGCAGGCAGCCAGCTCAGAGAAGGACTTGTATTAGCAAGTCCCTAACTCCCAGATCGCCCTTATTTTTTAATTTCTCAGGCGCTTGGGAGGCGGTTTGTCCGCAGGGCAATTTTGGAAATCCTGTGTCTGCTGACTTCCCAGGCAGGCTGGGATTCTCTGCAGCGAGGGAGTCTCTCTCCTCCAGAGGCGTTTTTCTGGTTTCTCTGCATCTGGTGCAAAACGGCTGCAGGTTGGATAGGTGACAAAAGCGCACTTAAGGGATTTCTCTAAGCCACAAAGAGGCGGCTGCATGAAGGGCTGCAACGGTCCGGATGGGCTGCAAAGCTAATAAGATTCAAAGGGAGAATCTAGGGGGTTCCTTGGTGCCAGGATGACACTGGCCAAGCAAGCAAGCAAGCAAGTAAATCCAGTGACTTCCCTGCATAGATTAACATGCAAGGGTCGGCAGAGATGCAGAGAAGGATGCCCACGATTGGGGGGGGGGGGAGCACAAGTGCAAACAAAGACAATGGCCTTGCCTGGAGAGAAACCAGCATGCAAGAGCACATGGGGGGGGGGGGGGGGGGGGGGGGGGGAAGGAAATTTGGCCAACTTTAAACTCCAAAGGGATTCTGAAGTGCGGGGATTATTGGGGGCCAAGATGCTGACACTGTACACCGCTTAGAGAGGGCTGTAAAAGCACTAAGAAGCAGTATATAAGTCTTAAGTGCTATTGCTATTGTCTCAGCCTTCCACTCTTCCGAGGTGGGTAAAATGAGGACCCGGACTCTGCAAACCGCTTTGAGAATGCTGTAAAAGCACTTTGAAGCTGTATATAAGTCTAAGTGCTATTGCTATTGCTCTTCTTTTCCCTCCCTCCCTCCCTCCCTCCCTCCTTCCTTCCTTCCTTCCCTTGGTGGCACAATGCTTAGAATGCAATATTGCAGGCTGATTCTGCCCATTTTCTGGAGTTCAATCCTGACTGTCCCAAGATTGACTCAAGCCTTTCATCCCTCCGAGTTGGGTAAAACGAGGACCCGGATTGTTGGGGGCAATAAACTGACTCTGCAAACCGCTTTGAGAATGCTGTAAAAGCACTTTGAAACGGTATGTAAGTCTAAGTGCTATTAGACTTAGCAATATTGCTATTGCTATTATCAGCATTCATTATTGGCGAAGACTGATCATGACAGCTACTGTCCAGTTGTATGCTAAAGTTTAGGCACCCTCTGATCAAATTATATGTTTTAATAATAATAAAAGTCTACATGAGCAGAAGCTGAGACATACTGTAAGTCTAAGTGCTTTCCTTTCTTCCTTCCTTCCTCCCTCCTTTGCACAATGCTTAGAATGCAATATTGCAGGCTGATTCTGCCCACTTTCTGGACTTCAATCCTAACCGGCTCAAGGTTGATTTGCGAATGCTGTAAAAGCACTTTGAAGCGGTATTTAAGTCTACATGCTATTGTTATTCCTCCTGCCCCCGCGCAGAGTCGCGAGTTCTAGTGGTGGGGGTGGGTGGGGAGGTCCCAACTCCCGATGCAAAACGGCTCTGCAAATGCAACGCGCTTCCCTGTCCCTTCAGCGGCGGAGAGAAACTTAAAACTGCAAAGTTAGGCGCACTTTGGGGGCTCCTTCTGCAAGCAGGACCGCGCGGGCGCATCTTCCCCTCCATCCACGTCGCGGCAGGTTTGCAAGAAGCGAGGTCGCCCACGGGAAGAGGCGAGCGAAACGGACCTCTTCATTTAAGCCCAACCGCCAGAGGCTTCGGGCTGCCTGTGGCCGGTTTCTCCCCGGGAAAAAGCCCTGGGAGGGCAGCCGCCCCGAGCCCTTCATTCCCAAACGGCGGGCGAGCCTCGCACAGGTCCCCCCCACACAGCCCAGACGAAAGCCCGGCGCTTACCAGCCTCTCTCGGGCGCTCCGCGGCGTTCGCCACAAAACTAAAAGCTGCAGCGGGTCCACGGGCGCTGTCCAGCCGCCGCCGCCGCTTCACCAATCGGATCGCTGCCTGTCTTGCTGCCAGCGCCGCACAGCCCATATATCAGCCCCGACTTGGGCGCTGATTGGGCCGCTGCCGCCGGTCACGCATTCCAACTGGGTGACGAGAACGAGGCTCCACCTCCCCCGCCTCTCCCGGGGTAAGCGCGGGGGGGGGGGGGGGACGCTGCTTTCGGAGAACGGCGAGGCTGACTTTTCCTCTGCCGAGGGTGACTCAGTGGGGAATTCTGCCGGGCACGGCTGTTTCAATTCATGGGCTTGATGGGCACTTACCCATCAAATTTAATACTCAAATTTAAATTTTTATTGTCAGTGCACAACATATGTACAATGAGATTAGTGTAGTTTCCTCAGTGCACCCCCTCCCCAGCACACAATACAATTTATACTGAAGAAGAGAAAATCCCTAACCCAATAAATCATATTAACCCTAAAATCATATTAACAACCACTCTACTATGTGTACCCTTCAATGCACCTTGCATCATATCAATGCAGCAACGTATTTATTATATTTGACTGCATTTTTAAAAATTAATACTAACGTGCAAATATGCGTTTGATTTTATCGACCGTTTACATTTTTATTCCTGTTGAGTAGTTGGCGTAAGGGGCCCCAGTATACAGTTTTGCCCGGGGGGTCCATAATGCTGTTAAGATGGCCCTGCTGCCAGGGTGGCATTTGCCCGCTTCTTTGCCAGCAGTGCCAAGGGGACACAAAAGGACAAAGGAATTGGGGGGGATGGGGTGGGTGGGTTTCAACCGCAGGAGTGGAGCAGAGGAAAGTTTCTGGACACCCCCCCCCCCCCGGGCAATTGGAAGGAAAGTTGCATTTAGAAGAGGCAACCCCAAAACTCTATGGAAACTCTTTGCAGCAGGGGTCTCCAACCTGGGAATTCTGGGAGTTGAAGTCCTCCAGGCTTAAAGTGGCCAAGGTGGGAGACCCCTGCTTTGGAGAATGTGAGGTGGAGGTCTCCCAACTTGGCAGCTTTAAGATGTGGCTGGCTGGGGAATTGTGAGAGTTGAAGTCCACAAGTATTAAGTGGCTGAGGTTTTCTGGAGGGGGGGGGGTGTCTATGACAAATCGCCATGGCCAGCTTGCTGTAGGACAAGAGTGACATTAATATCAAAAAATTGGTGGGATGGAATCATTAAAGAAAGGGTGCAAAAGGAGGGGGCAGAATGAAACAGGAATGGCGAAAATTAAAATAATTTTTATGTGTTTGAAATCATGAAACAGAATTGGTAAATTGTCCCATAGTGAGTTGGCTGTTGCAGTTTGGCCATGTCGAGTTTGCATTATTTGCATTATTATATATCTGCATAATTCATGTGACAGCTGCAACAGACGAGCTGCACTCTCCTCCCTTATAAATAGCGTGAATATATAGCATGAATAATGTCACACTTGATGAAATGACTAGTACTTTCATTTGGTTATGTTGCTTTTGCATATTGCTTAACTTATAAATAGTTTATACATTCATAAACAGAGTAATTAACTCCATCCATAGCAATCTCCATATTTCCCACCTTTATTCATTCCTTTCCCACAGGTACTTGCAAATAGATTAATGCTTGCCCCATTAATTCAAAACAAGCAGATTTTTTTTCTAAGCAGTCAGCAATCTCATTAATTCTTCGGTCTCCAAAGAGTCCAATAATTTTTTTTCTCTTTACTTTTATTGTGTTTCCTTCACTGCATTTTTGTCACCTAGAAATATGTCCCCCCCCCTTTGGATCACATTCATAAGGTTGCACAATTTTTATCAAAACGTATCACTGATTCTTTCGTTATCATGTTCGCTGGAGCATAAACATGAAACTATCGCCAACCTGTGGGTTAATACACACCCAGTCCAACCTTGATGATACTAAATTCATATGTTGCAATAAATATTTCAGTCCTTTCGTTCATAATGAAACCTATAACTTCCTCTGAAGATGTTCATGAATATGATATTGATAAGATCTGACCACTTCAGGTTCATTGGCACCTTTCCCGTACTTTTAGTTTCATAGACACATGACGTAATTATTTCTCTTCCTATTTATTTGTTAATTTATGCTCTTTGCCACCTACTCCTCCACCCCAAGTCACCATATTCTATATTCCATGGTCATCTCCAGATGTACCCATCACAGTTTTGATCAATTGAAGCTTTTGCCTGATGCTTCTTAGTAAGATAATTACACCTGTGGCCTGTCCAGCATTTCCTGCTAACAGTATGGAAATAGTTGTCAATTTTGGCTGTGCCACAAGCACCACCGAAGCCCAGATTTATACAAAATGTGTGCTTAACACTATACAATTGCAAATGGGGGCTCTAAACTACGATTTCTGTCTTGCAAGCCAACATACTATCTTTCTTATCCTATAACTCAGTGTTACATCTCGTATATTAACATGCTCATTAGACACAAAACATGATCGCCAGGGGTGAAATCCAGCAGGTTCGGACAGGTTCTGCAGAACCGGTAGTGGAAATTTTGAGCAGTTCAGAGAACCGGCAAATGCCACCTCTGGCTGGCCCCAGAGTGGGGTGGGAATGGAGATTTTGCACTATCCTTCCCCTGCCACACCCATCAAACCATGCCCACCAAGCCACGCCACGCCACGCCACGCCACGCCACACCCACCAAGCCACACCCACAGAACCAGTAGTAAAATATTTGGATTTCACCACTGGTGTAAGCTGTGCCCACAGATCTGGGACAGATCCCAACAACTTTCTTAATAAGATTACTTAAATTTACTTTCCTCCAGCCTGCAAAATTTCATGTTAAATTATGTTGTAAGCTGCCCAGAATCTGTTGGATACAAGATGGGTGGCAAATAAATTTTATAAATAAATTATAAAGTAAAACATGAAAGATTGTCATTGATAGGTTGCCAAACCATGTACTATGTCCAGTTTTTTATAGTCCTCAGTTTTTAAAAAACATGACAAGCAGCATCTTCAGTGTGAGGGGTGTAAGAAGTGGCTATGTGGGTGTTTCCATGTTATGACGGAGTTCATGTATCTTAGACTTCGTGTCCTTGATTTTGTCAATAAATCATCTGAGATGGAACCAATTGCAGAATGTGGCAAGGCCATTGTTCATAATAAATATGAGAAGTAATAACCAAATCTTTGAATCTTTTTCCGTGGGAAAAAAATACTTCCTTAATCGTGGTAGCTTTCCTCATTCATACTGAGCACTCTCTGAGTATTCGGATGCATAATCCTCCTTTGGAATTCGTCGTTCTCATGAAACCAGCCTTGTCCCATCCTCATGATGGGAAGGGAAATGTCCGAATCTTCCTCTTTTCCCAAATGTCTGCAGAGAGATCAAAGAATCAAAATGCCGGTTGCCACTGCACATCTGAAGTCCTGTTCCTTTTTTACCTGTGTTTCATGTATTACTATTGCTTGTGTTGTAGCTGCCATTTTTACTCTTTGGTTATTCTTTCCTGTTCGCCAAACACCATCCATCCGCAAAACCTGTAGGATAAGGATGAAAGTGTGTCAACAAACCCACCCTTTCTATTGCCTCAGCATTGGCTGAATTATGCTACAGATTACTACAAGGATGTTTACAAGCAATCATTAAAAACTGGCTTTATTGTTGGTTTAATTAATACAATAATTGGATGGTGGTTTTCATTGAAACTGTAGCACAAAGCGATGTGAAAAGGTTTACCTCATAGTTTCCCAGCTTCACCCCAAAATATAACTCATATCTCCATGGTCTTGGTTTGCACTGGGGGGCTATGATAGATCTTCCTGTTGTGGCCTGCCAGCTGCCAGTGGAGCTGGCAGCAGACTCGGACAAAGAGGAGGTTGGGGAGGAACTTGGGCCTCTGAGGAAGGCTCTGATGGATGCTCAGTGACGGAGTGCAGTGCAGAGATAGAGCCAGGGCCATCTGACATTTCCCAGCCACCAGAGAGGCAGCTGCCTTCAGAGGCAGAAATAAGTGGGGAGGAAGAACAGCTAGGGCCTGTTCCAGATGTGCATATGCACAGAGCTGTTATGAGAGGAGAACAACTGAGGACAAGGAATTGACTCAGGAAGCAAGGCACATGTGGAAGCTGAATGGCCCTCCCTGGCTGGGAAATAAATAGAAGGAAAAGGGAGTAGTGGTTGTAGGAGACAACCATTTGGATTTCTGAAGATTTGGCTCATCGTGTTTCATGCCTCAAAGACTGCTTGCCAGAACTTAATTTACAGCTTTGGGGCTGGAAGCTCACAAAATTATCTCAAGGAGCTGATAAGGTCTGTTACTGCAGTTAACTCTTTGAAGAATTATTGCCCCGACTTTTCGGTGTGTGAATGCCATTAATTCACTGGAGATAATAAAGAGGGATTTTTCAGGGCAAGGAGTCTGTTTCTTGTTTCTACTAAGGCTGGATCATCAGAATACTTCCTCAGTTGCAAAGTTGTGAGGATTGTGATGTGTTTGTGGCTGAGTGAACAGAGCAGGGTGGAATTTTCATCAACATGATGCCTGGGGGAAAGCAATAACCCTTTTCTCCCTGCACATAGTAGTCCTAAAGAAAGATACCTCCCTCCCGGACACCCAAGCCTATTTTAGTCTACTTCCACAAATTCATGCTGAAAAATAAATGTTTTCTTATATTTTGCTTGTTCTGAAGCTTCCTATAAAGATCAGGCAGGAAGAAACAAGAACCGCTACAACTTTTCGGCATAATCTTTGCTGAGAAGAGCCTAATGCTGGGAACAATTGAGGGCAAAAAAAGAATGGGACGATAGAGAATGAGGTGGCTGGATCAGAGGTGGGTTCTACTTTCCTTTACTACCGGTTCGCAACATGCGCAGATCATCATTTATGATGTCCGGGTGAGTGGGCGGAGTCTCCTGCCGCTTTTACTACCGGTTCTAAAGACATAACTGGGAGCAAACCACCACTGGGCTGGATGGAGACAAAGACATGAGCTTAAATGGACTCCAGGATGGTAGAGGACAGGAAGGTAGAGGACAGGAAGACCTGGAGGAACATTGTCCATGGGGTCGCGATGGGTCGGACACGACTTCACAACTAACAACAACAAAGCCCACATATCATTGCAGGTTTTATGGGCCCAAACTCTCAGAGGTAACCTGTAGATCAGGGGTGTTAAACTCCATGCTGGATCCGGCCCATGGGGCTGTCCTGGAAAATATAAGGAGCCAGCCTGCATCACTTCGGCCTGGTCTATCCAATGTGAAGAGGAAACTACGGGCCAGCATGGCTTCGGCCTGGTCTACCCAGTGTGAAGAGGAAACATGCCAGCAGTTTAGGGAGTAGCATCAAGCCAGGGGTGAAATCCAGCAGGTTCTGACGAGTAGTTTCCGGTAGCGGAAATTTTGACTAGTTTGGAGAACCGGAAAATACCATCTCTGGCTGGCCCCAGAGTGGGGTGGGAATGGGGATTTTGCAATATCCTTCCCCTGGAATGGGGTGGGAATGGGGATTTTGCAATATCCTTCCCCAAAGAGTGGGGAGGGAATGGGGATTTTGCAGTATCCTTCACCTGGAGTGGGGTGGGAATGGAGATTTTGCAGTATCCTTCCCCTGCCACGCCCACCAAGCCATGTCCACCAAGCCACACCATGCCCCCAAAGCCACGCCCACAGAACCAGTAGTTTAAAAAAATTGGATTTGGACTTCCAGTGGGATCGCGACATCGCCGGACACTTCTTTTTGAAGCGCCAACCCAGGGCTCCGTAGAACCGCAAGAACAGCGACTATCAGCTGTCTTGCGGTTTGGAAACTTTCCTCCTGGTAAGAGGGGGGAAAGTGAGTAGACGGGTGGGGTAGAGCTCCCTAAGAGCGCCAGATTTTACCCATAATCTGGCGCTCGAAGATGAGAGCTCCCCGCTAAGCCTGTCAGTACTCTGGACCCTGGATGTCTCTGCTTTGCAGAGCTAGATGTCGTGACCATCCCAGCAACCAACTTTAAATAAATATTTTTGAATTGAGCTGGCGGAGCACAAGCAGCAAGAATAAAACAGCAAGTATTTTCTTTTTTTTTAACTCCAAAGATTTACCTTCTTTAAAAGATTTTCTTTATGCAGAGAAAGTGAAAGCAAGATGGCGTTTGAGTTTCAACGGGGCATGAAGAAGTGAAAGTTAAAAGCAATTATTGACAAGCCCCTGTTTGAAACGTAAAACTCTATTCTGAAAAGTGGATTAACCAAGAAAGGAAGTAATTATAATAATTGAAGCAGTAATATAAATTACAAATTGCAAAGGGTCTTTTTTTCTTTTTGATACTTTTTTTTCCCTGTCCTTTTGGAAGGGAAAGAAGAAGGGGGGCAAGATGGCTGGTCTTTTTGAAAGCAAAGAAAGCAAAGAAGGGTTAATTAACCCTCGTATATGGTCTGATTTTGAGGAAGCTTTGAGCTCAATTACCTCTGCTTTATTGGAAAAAATTGATACTATATTTCAAGCTTTTCAAGCTGGAAACAATGAAATACATGGAAATACTGAGTTGCAATCTAGCAGTGGGGGATTGATTGAAGAGCTGGGAGAAGGAAAAGAACAACAACAACAGCCTACAGTATTTTTGGAGAGCAAGATGGATGCTTTGCAGAATAAGGAGCAAGAAATTTTGGGAGCTGATGAGACTTTGGCTATACGAATTCTTTGTTATAAAGTCCAACCTGCACTTAAAGAGCTGCTTTCAGAAGAAGTTATACTTTTGCAAAAATTTTATAATATGCAATCCCAAAAAATGCAAGATTATATTGGAGTTTAAAAAGGCAGAGGAATCAGAGTGAAGAAAAGAGTTCGTAAAAAGGAGAAGAAGAAAGACTGGAGACAAGGAAAATAACCCTGCTTGATGAGATGATGGTCCTTAAAAAGTATTGTTTAAGTGTTTAAAGATTTTGAACTTTTGGAAGAAAACATCCAACAGCTTAATGCCAGTTAACTAAGCGATGAGCGACGATGAGGAGGTAACCTACAGCAGTATTGGAATATTTTGAGAAGAATAAACAGATCACTGCAATGCTGGTGTGTGGTTGTGAAATAAGCCTTGACCTGAGTGATTTGGAATATTTTATTAAGGACTGTAATAAATTTGGACTTAATTGTAATTGCAGAAGTTTTACTGAATATAGTAAATTGGGGTTTTTTGTTTGAAGGTAATAAACATAAGGCAAAAGGACTACGGGCCTAGGGCAATTGCAGCTGATCTGGTGGTTTCCCTAATACGTCTGATGAACTTATCAATCTAATTTTTGGCTGGATTTGATGGATACTATTTGAAATACAATTACAAAGTCACTCGGGGGGGGGTTTATACAAAGAAGCAATTTTTATTTAGGTGGGTAGATGCAAATGAAGACATTCTACGTGCTGTTGGAAGATGTGAACATAAGAAGATTAACAACTGGTTTAATCTAGTATGAAGAATTTAAATGTTTGATATAGCTATTAAATGATGTTTTTAGTTGATTTGTTAATATGTACTGATAAATTAATAAGAGGTTTGATTACTACTTTTTAGTTACAAAATGTTTTTTTTTAAAGTGTTTTAACTATAATTGGACCTTAATGGTTTAAAAGTGGAGGACGGAAGAGTTTATATAATATTTTATTTTAAATTTGGGGTTTTTGAATGAGGTTTTTTTTTGTTTGTTTTCAATGAAAGAAGTTATAAAATATTTTGTTAAACTGTATAGATTTAATAATCTGCTAAGTATGTATTAGTTAAATTGAGTAACGATAGGTTTGATTAGGTAATATTTAACTGTTTTATTAACTGCTCCAATTATAAATGGATACTAATTCTGTTAAATTAGATGGAATAAGAAGAAAGAAGACTTGCTTTCCTTTTATTTATTTGTTTAATGATTATGATAAGTGAGAGATGGAGTTGAATTTAGGGGATTTAAGCTGTATTTTATATTTTGTATTTGCTCTGGGAAGTCGGGGGGGTGGTTGGGGAGGGGGGGGAAATGTATGTAAAACTTTTAAAACTTTTTCAATAAAAAAAAAATTGGATTTCACCACTGCATCAAGCTAACCCTAACCCACCCAGCTGGCCACGCCCACTCAGTCGACCATGGCCGCCCAGCCCCCCAAGGTCAGCCACAACCCTGATGCAGCCCTTAATTAAATTGAATTTGACACCCCTGTCATAGATGATCAGTGACTGGTTTCCTTTCTGGCAAGTTGGACAATTATTCTCCTACTGAAAACCGTGATTGATTCTACTGCTAGAAGAAATATCCTTCATCCCCAGTTTCTTAGAAAGGGAAAAGAAAGAAAAAGCAAAGCATCATCTGCCTTTTGCACCAGCTGGTTTGGTCTCTGCTGAATAGAAGTGGGGAAAAAAGAATAAAACTTGTCAATTCCATCCCTATTCCTTGTATCAGGGCCACTGAGAGGTGCTGCAAAGTCAGAAAGTCACCATTCCCCTTGCAGAACCTGAAGCTCGGGAGCCGAATAATGGATGATCCAAGAGGTCCCTCCCTTAGAAATATCCAGCACTTTGGAATTGATTTCAGAAAGTTGCTTTGGACTATGTAGATGGCAACTATAGAAACCCAGGAAGAGACACAGCTGCTTTAAAGAGCAGCCCAGAGGTGCTGCACTCATGATCATTTGTTTGGAACAGAATCTAAAGCACTGGAAAACTGTAGTTTCAACTACAGCTCAGAAATCATTCAGTTCAGATATCCAACATTGTTGATGTTATGGAAACACATGTTGATACGTGAACGGATGTATGGTTTAAAAATCAAAAAGCCAAAGGGCCAGTGTGCAGTTCTATCCATCCCGGAGACTTAACCCTGCTCACAATTGTGTCTGTTTTTTTCGCTTCTGAATTTCACAAACTTTGAGAAACTCGAGAGTTTCACACAGAACTTCAACTTGGTTTCACTCAAAGTTTCACAGACTTTGAGAATGAAACACATCACTTATTATTGGATCCTGAGCTGCTGCAGGTCTTTAGGAAACAAAAAAATAAAAATAATTATTTGCACCTGTATTTCTAGCTGCGTTCTCACCTCTACTTTATATGCAAGTCTCTGGTGAAAGGCACAACATTCTTCACCATTCCTATGAGAGGGAGCTGCAAAGCCATCATGCCCTCTTTCCCTTCAAAGACTTGCTAGAATACCTGAAACCCAGGAGCTACAATATGTATTGAGGCAAGCATTCATGCAGATCAAAAACAGCTCACAGAGCTGCGACATTTCAGGTAAAACCTAAGCATGCTTAGCATGCTTTCGAATACACTATAGTAAGAAAGAGGCTGCCGAACATAGCCAAGATTGTGAATCCATCAATGTACACAGGAAAGGGGGGTGGGAAACCCTCATGATATCAGTGCGATCAAGGGTCATCCTTTGTCGTGACCATCATCTCGGCTTTTTTGGACCATGCTCTGTGGAGATCCCTGATGAAATCACAGAGGCCTGGTGTTGCTTCCAAACGGGAGTATCTGCATGGAAACCTGTACAAATGTAACAGCAAAAGTAAAAAGTAAGCCAATTTGTTATTAAATACCCTTTGTTGGATATGCATGTCCTTGACCTGATGAAATTTGTTTAAGTTTTTTTTCTGGGCAAAGTACCAATATAGCCTGGCACTATCTTGTGCCACCCTGAGAGAGCAAACAAATGCTGTGGAATTCAATGCTTGCTTCTTTTTTAGAAGAAAAGTCAATTGCACACAGCCAGTCCTTGAGTAGAAACAGATCGGAGAGTGTGCATAAGATGAAGGATAAGAGTTACTGGATCTGGGAGAAAGTAGCAAGAGAAAATTAAGAAATTCACGACAATAAGGTTCTGCAAAATTGCATCGGGAAAACAAATACATTAACATCAAAACTTAAATGTAATGTAATCATGATAAGAGGGGAAAAAATCTTCATGTTTGAATGTTTGCTGCCATAGCTATCAAATGTTCTCCTGTCCCTGAACATTTAACCATACTCTCTCTTCTTCGTAATCAAACACGCCCAAGAGCCAGCACATCCATCTTTTCGTTTATGTGTTATTTTCCACCAAAATTAAAAAGAGAAGGTCTTAATCTGAACTGCAGGGGGTATAATGACACCAGCCTGCTACTTTCCCATGGGTTCTGGGTTGCCCACCAGGAAAGCGGAGTCATTAACTCTGCTCTCTCCCAAAAGCAATTAAAAGAGGCAATATTTCAGCTTTAAACAACTGAGAACAATCCTGCTTAGTCATGGGCCGGGAGAACAAAGAAGGCATTTCTTCCTCGAGTTGAAACGAGAAAATGTAGGGTTTCATCCGGTCCTGTGAATCACTAGTAGCAGTTCAAGCATATATGTGACCGGAAGATAAATATATTCAGTCAAAATTCAGATGTGAGGTAAAAGCTGGCTTCCTCCAGAGGGTCAGTTTTCCATTTTGATCAAGGACCAGCATCTCAACATCATTTTATCCAGCTCCTAGAAGTATTGCATTGCATTCCCCCTCTTCTGGATAACGTCTGCCAATTAAGTTGATTCAGAAAGAGATTGGGTTTCCAGAGTGTTGAAACTTAAAAACCATAATGATGTTAAGATTATACACTTTTTTCCCTCTGATCCAACAACCTAAAACTCTTCCAAAGGATTCAGCAGAAGGCAAGACAGTTAGAACAAGTCCAGTTATGAAGGAGGGGTGGAAAATGTAATGGCCCGGATGTGAATGAAGCTGTTTTGGATGTTAACTGTCTATGCCAGTGATGGTTAACCTTTTCGGCACTGAGTGCTGAAACTGGAGCACGCTTGCGTGCATGCCCACACCACAGCACCAGAAGAGAGCAGCTGGCTGATGTGCATGAGTGTGGCAGCCAGCTGTTCTTCCAGGTTCCATTGCGCGCATGTTCACCGGCCAACTGCTCTCTTCTGGGTCCCGGCGCACATGCATGTGCCAGAACCCAAAAGAGAGCAGCTGGCTGGTGCGCATGTGTGCAACGGAACATGGAAGAGCAGCTGATGATTGCACATGTGCCCACAGAGAAGGCTCGGCGTGCCACCTCTGGCATGCATGCCAATAGGTTCGCCATCATAGGTCTATGCTCTCCAACAGTGAGACCACTATGCAGCATCAGGATTATGCTTCAACACATTGGAGCAGGCACCGCCTTCTTAGGCAGGTCTTTGGTGTTGTAGAAAGTTAGCACCCACCCCTCCCCTAGAAGAATGAAATATTCTAGGAAATATTAAAAAGGCAGAATATTATATTTCCCTGGATGAGAAGAGGAGAAACAGATGTTTAAAGACAAAGAGCAGCTCCCTGCAGCTCCCTGCCCCCAGCAGATATTAAGTACACATTAAGACTGGGGCAGCCTATCTACAAGACAATTAGACCTTCAGCTCCAGGGTGATAGGATTAAGACATGACCCCTCAGGACATAATAGATTAGCCCTCTACCCATCTAACAGCAGGGCTCACTGCATTGCAAAATCACCTGGGGACATTACATCAGCCCAAGGTTCCACCAAACTTGATTTAGGCAAACATGACTCTACATGGGAGTCTGACAGCAACCAATAGAATACATGTCCTTGCCACAGGAACAGGAAGCTCAAGGGCAAGGCCCAAGAGAGGGTATAAATAACACTCACTCTCCACTCCGTGTGGTCAGCTACCCAGAATCACACGTGCTTGGTGGTTCTGCTTCACCAATAAACCATTTTTCCAATCAGCCTTCATGTTTCCACCGTCTTTCTCCCCACTTGGAACTGAACCCAGATGGACATTTCTTCCAACAGAGTAGTGGTTAAGCATTAGGTGAGAAGACAGGAGACTATGAATTCTAGTCCTGCATTATGCACAAAGCCAGCTGGGTGACCTTTGGCCTATCACTCTCCGAGCTCTAGGAAGCAAGCAAGGGAAAACTACTTCTGAAATCTTGCCAAGAAAACTGGACATTCTTCTCCAGGAAATTGCCAGGAATCAACACTGACTGAAAGGCAATTCTCCAAAAGCACATTCTCTTTTGATCAACTCTCTTTTGAGTTGAGTTTGGCCTAGTGAGGACATTACGACCCTGTGATAATTTTCTTTGCAACAGGGGAGCTGATTGCCATTACCTTGCTTTAGGATTTTTAAAAATGTCTTACAAAACTGGTAATCTGGAAGATTTTTTAAACTTCTTACAAAGCTGGAAACCTCCAGCTAATCATTAACCAGGTAGCTTCCCATCTACGGCACATATATTCAGATGTTTACCTAATTAACACTGCAAATGATGTTCCACTTTATAGTAAGAGGTGATGGATTCAGATGGATTGAGAGGCCATTTTCAATTTTTTTTTTAATGGAACCATTGGACAGTTGATTTAAATTTTCCTGGCAAAATTTAAAGGGCTCTGGGATCTCAGTCTACTATGAGTAATTAATCTGGAGATATTCCAAGGTTCCTTAGGGGGAAAAAAAAGTTTTCCTGTCCTGCAGCTGCAGTGGGATGACTGCCTATTTGGAGAAATCTGATTTCTTTTTGATCTCTAAAATTTGCAACTCTCACTTTGATGAGCAAAGTATAATTATTGCCTTACAGACAGTTGTCACCAAACGTGGGCAAGATTCAACATTTATCTTAATATAAGGAAATGATGTATTCCATCCTCCTGTTGGGACAGCTCATCAACACTTTAGCTACTATTTGGAGTGTATTACATTAGTTGACACTTTTGTTTCCCCTGCAGATGAGTCTTTATTGGATTTAATGCTGTGTTTGCTTTTGTTCCTGTGCAAGAAATGTATTCTATTGGTTGTCAGACTCCCAGGGGGCTATGCGGAGGTCTTAGCTAACTTTGTAGGTTGTCTGTGTCCCAGGCTTGGTTGAATCTTGCTGAGTGATGCACTGAAGAGAAATTCCTATTCTGGCTGAATGGTTTTGCCTTGAAGGATAATCCCATCATCCTGGAGCTGAAGGTCTTTTATTTTATAGGCCCAGTCTTTTATTGGCCCAGTCTTTTGTCTTGTAGATCAGCTGGCACCAAAATATCTGCTGGGGGCAGGAAGCTGGGGCTGAGTTTCTGTCTCCAAGAGCATGTTTCTCAAATTCTCATCCAGGGAAATATAATATTCTACCTTTTTACTATTTCCTAAAATATCTCATTCTTCTAGGAGAGGGGTGAGTGCTAACTTTCTACAAGAGGGAAGCTGCTTTGCTAATGAAGCAAAAGTCCCTTCTGCTCAGCAGCCTTTGATGCTCCAATCCAGCTGCATATTGCAACAGCCGTAGCCCAGCCGTTGCAGTGTGGGGGATACATCGCATATCTGTAAATACTGTATAGTGAGGAGAGGAGAGAGGAATGCATACTTGGAGCAACGAGGATGGAGGAAGGAAGAAAAGATCCAGGCAGGATCCTTGGAAACTTCTTCTGCAGAGATTGTGAAGCTGAATAGAAACTAACTGGAGGTTAAGATCAGGTTGGCTGGTAAGGTTGCCCATGTCCCTCTGAGCATCCTTAGGTTGCAGCCAAGGCTGAGCAAGGCCTTGCTTCCACTCAAGAATGGGAGGCGGGAAGTACACCCCAAAAGGACAGTGTCAGGAACCTCACAGCACCAGAAACCTCAGAAAACAGTGCCAACAGACTCAAGCCAGCCCTCCCCCCCTTTAAGAAAACCAAGAAGCACCAGCTGAAAGGAAAACTCAGAGCAGCCCTGCTGTTACAAAAGTAACAGAGCTGACAACAGAAACACTTAAGTAGAGCCATTAAGGTAAGGGGAATCAGGCTAAAAATAATTCACCAAGGCAAAACCAGAACTCCCTTTTTCCTGCCCCCTGACAGGATTAATCCCCAGGATAGGAAAGAGAAAGGTCCTGGGACAGGATTATCCCATTAAGGCAGGAAGACAGGATTCAGGGCAATCACTTCAACCAAAGGCACACATCAAAACCCATCAAACTGTAGGAGCTTCAAAGTAAAATCAAAGGAAGGCATGGGTTTTCCTCCCCCAATCTGCTTGCAAGCCAGGAACGCTCAAACTATGTCACTTTTTGCTTCTTGCCTTCCTACATTAAAAGAATTCCACTTTCTTGTAGCTGGCTTCTGAATCCATTTCTTCTCAGCAGCTATGGTGTGTTCCAGCTGGGAACAAACCGGGAAAATTTCTTCCAACAGTGTGTTAAAATCAGAACCAGATGTCCGGCACCCTCAGTGTTGCAAAGAAAAAAAAGAGGGGAAATCCGGCTTCACTGCAACATCAGATTAAATCAACAAAAAGTCAGGAAAATACAAAAGGCTCTCAAAAGGTAACAATATCACAGGAAGAAACAGGTTGGTAACTGATCCAGGAAGGGGACCTGGAGTGTGTAGAGGGACCCTGAAGCTGGAATGATGCAAAGATCCTTGCGCAAAATAGAAATGCGAAGAGGGTTTTCCAACCCTTTGCAAAGATGCCACACAAAGCTTCCTGTTGGGTGCATTCCAAGTCACAAAATATGAAAAGTTGCCTTTCTTATTGCATCAACATATTTTCTAGAGAAAACTGATAAAGCCGACATCAGCATTTCTGAAAGTTCATTTTTGGCCTCTGGAAAAAATGCTGAGCCACTGCCAATTTCCTGTTTTGGAAAGGGGATCTTTGAAAGAGGCTTAAGTAAATTCCCGAAATATCTGCTTGGTGGCTCTCAGACCACTATGTATCAACTGAGTTGCTCCCGGAGGATAGATAGCAAATGCCAAGAATGTATTATTTCCAATGAACATCATATTTGGTGTCTAACTGGAACCCCATCAGGGAGAGTTAAGACCCTTTCCTAGATAATTACAAAATTAGATTAACAGAGTTGGAAGGGACCCTATAGGTCATCTAGTCCAACCTCCCGTTCAAGCAGGAGACCCTATACCATTTCTGACAGATGGCAGTCCAATCTTTTCTTGAAAGTAACAAGTGATGAAGCTCCCACAACGTCCAAAGGCAATTTCTGTTCCATTGGTTGATTGTTCTCACTGTCAGAAAGTTCATCCTCATTTTTAGGTTGAATCTCTCCTTGGTCAGTTTCCATCCATTATTCCTTGTCTGGCCTTCGGGTGCTTTGGAAAACAGCTTGACCCCCTCCTCTCTGTGGCAGCCCCTCAAATATTGGAAGATTGATATCATGTCTGCTCTGGTCCTTCTCTTCACTAGACTAGCCATGCCCAATTTCTGCAACCATTTGTCATATGTTTTAGCCTCCAGTCCCCTAATCATCCTGGTTGCTCTTCTCTGTACTCTTTCTAGAGTCTCAACTTCTTTTTTAGAGTGTGGTCACAAAAACTGGATGCAGTACTCTAGGTGTGGCCTTACTAGGGCTTTATAGAGTGGTATTAGTACCTCCTCTCGATCTTGATTGTATCCCTCTGTTAATGCAATTTGGGATTGCATTGGCTTTTTTGGCTGCCACTGCACACTGCTGGCTCATGTTTAGTTGGTTGTCCACTAAGACTCCTAGATTCCTCTCACAGTCACTGCTATTAAGCCTGGTTTCACCCAGTCTCTATGTGTACTTTTGGTTTTTGTTGTCTAAGTGTAGGACTTTACTTTTCTCTACATTGAATTTCATTTTGTTAGATAGAGCCCAGT
Source organism: Ptyas mucosa (assembly GCA_012654045.1). Classification (NCBI taxonomy): domain Eukaryota; kingdom Metazoa; phylum Chordata; class Lepidosauria; order Squamata; family Colubridae; genus Ptyas; species Ptyas mucosa. Next base: position 20,231,556 of record WNWU01000021.1, read on the forward strand.
GATCAGTGTTTCTCACATCTATTGAATTCAGGCCTCTTTCTGGATTTCTTTTAAGTTCCCAAGTTGATCCACAGTTGTTTCATCAAACTGCAGGCAATGCCTTTGCACAAAGGAAACCTACAGCTTTCCAGAAAAGGATCTGGGATTTAGACTTCTCCAACATTAATGTTAGAGGAGAAATAGATTGGGTATCCCATATAGTTTTCAGAAGTTTGGGAAAACTTTGGAAAGCAAGGAAGGACAAAGCAAGCGGTGAGAAACTTTTCATTTCCTCTGTGAGAGTTATACAATTTGGCTTATCTCACCTTGAACTCCCCTCTTCTCAAATTTCACCGGTAGGAAGCAGGAAAAACCCATCTTAGCAGAGAAGTCCGGCCGCTGAAGGAAGTGAACCTTGATGATTCACTCTGTGAGTTTTGTGTGCATGTTGAGTTGTCCTTCCCCACCTCACATTCCTCCGTTGACTGAATAATAAATTTACTGATTAATCAAAATCACGTCAACGTTGTGCTTCTCTCATTCAAGCACAACAATCCAAAAGAATGGCAATTGGCATCCACTGTGGAGCAGGACATGGTCCTGAGTCAAGATACCATAGTCACGTGGTCCATGTTGCTGCAAGCTTTTTGCATGCTAGTTTCCAATTGATTCTTCCTTTGCTCTAAAGCTCTGCAAATGGCAACCATACATCCTTTTTTTGTGCTGAAATATAAACCAATTTAAAAAAAAAAACCAAGAGACTCAGCAGAAAGTTATGCTCTAAGTAGCTCTAAGTAGATAAAAAAATATCTTTTTTTAAACATCTGTCTAAATTCCAGCATTTGGCAACTACAATTTCTGTGCCTGTTCTTGATTATAGGATTGACCTATCTGCTCAAGTCCCCACTCACAAAATTGAAAACTCAGGTAATCCTGGCCAGATTTTCATTAATATCTCCTGATTTATTGGTTTCAGGGGTGCTATTCAGCAGGTTCTGACAGGTTCTGGAGAACCGGTAGCAGAAATTTTGAGTAGTTCAGAGAACCAGCAAATACCACCTCTGGCTGGCCCCAGAGTGGAGTGGGATTGGAAATTTTGCAATATCCTTCTCTCAGGAGTGGGAAGGGAAAGAGGATTTTGCAGTACCCTTCCCCTGGAATGGGGTGGGAAAGGAGATTTTGCAGTATCCTTCCTCTGCCACACCCACAGAACCGGTAGTAAAAAAAAAAATGAATTCCACTACTGGTTGGTTTTCAAAAAATCTCCAAGGCAAAGGGTTTTTTAAAAAAATAACCCAGTACAATAGTAGTTATACAATAAAAACTAGAAATCAACAATATGTTGATTTAGATAAATTAAACCTTTAAAAAGGGGGGGGGAGTTTATATCAATGTTAGTTACGATTTCTAAAATGTTAATGAACATAAACTTACTTGAATTGTAGAATTAATGCTATGATCAGATTGATAAAGAGTAACATAATGCATTCAATTATAGTATGAGATGTCCCTCTTAGAGACAGATCTCTGTGGGCCCAGTGCTAGTGATTTGGCCTTGTATTGTTTAGGGGATGGCTCCTCATACACTACCTCTCAGGTCTCAAAATTTTTTTTAAGAGCCGTAACCACTAGAGGAGAGCGCTGTGGTCCCTCTCGGCCGGGGCTTCTGGTAGCCGGCTGTTCGTGATGTTGCTTTCTCTATGTTTTTCTGTAGCTATGCTTGCATTTTGGTCTGTGACCGTAAATAAAGTTATATATATAGTATGAGAAAAAGTCTCGATCTTTAAGCTTAATATTTGATACTGGAGCCTCAACTGTATTGTTATTTCTAAGAGTTAAGAGAGAAAAAGAAAAAAAAAGAAGCAGCTGCTTGGAGAAATTAATTTCACTTCAGACTTTCCCTTTCTTTCTACTCCAATTGACTGTGTTTATCAATATTTAAATAATCACACTATAAATGCTGGACAGCCACTTGTCTGAAATGGTATGGGGTCTCCTGTTTGAGCAAGGGGTTGGTCTAGAAGACCTCCAAGGTCCCTTCCAGCCCTAGGATTCTATGCTCTATGCTTCTATTTGCCTTTGCTGCATGATATAAATGTAAGTCATTCTTGCTTGAATAAAAGTTGAACCTTGCTGGAGATATCAGAGAACTAGCCATTAAACAGGGTCAGAAATGTCTCCATAAAGATGCAAGTTCCTACTAAGTTAGATGTCTGATTTGTTTTAAGGTTTCTATTTCAAATTTCTATCTTTTTTACTTCAACCCAGAGTTCTCATTTGAGGCTCAAATGATCCTATTTTGGCTACATTATGTATCCATCCCTCTGGAGAAGCTCTTATGCTGGGAAGGGTGGAAGGAAAGAGAAGAAGAGGAGGACTTGGGGGCCTCTTCAGGGGTGGGCTTCAAAAATTTTAGCAAGGGGTTCTCTACCCGGTTGCTGGGTGGGTGTGGCCATGGTGGGCGTGTCCTAGTCAGCCTCCTGCACCATGGCGGAGGGGGCGTCTTTGCCCTCCCTGGGCTCCAGAGGCTTTTCTTGAGCCTCTGGGAGGGCGAAAACTCTAACCCTAACCCTTTCCAGCCCTCCTGAAGTAGGCCTGTTTTTAGCCCTCCCAGAGCCTCCGCACGCACCTTGCACTTACCTGCATCCAAAACAGGCCGCGTGGGGACTCCTGGGATGGGGGTGGGTGGGCGGGGCCAGCCAGGAGTGGGATTTGGGGCTTCTCCAAACTGCACAAAATCTTAGCTAGAGATTCTCCCCTGCAAACCCCCAGCAGCCCACCCCTGGGCCTGTTCCTTTTTATAGATGTGAAGTCCCCTGGATTCATTGACAACAAGAGCATCACTCAATAATCAAAGCAACCCAAATGCAATCACATGATTGTGGGAGAGGGGTTTTTCCAAACTGGGTTATAAGTACCTTTTGAAGAGTCTGTTGTAACATCAAAGAGTCACTAAGCTAAGGTTGTAAATCAAGGACTTACCTGAAGATATGAAACAGCTATCACTGTTTCACTGGCCATCACATAGGACACTGGCCATCACATAGATACAGATTAACAGAGTTGGAAGGGACCTTTTAGGTCATCGAGTCCAGTGGTGGTATTCAGCCGGTTCTATCCAGTTCAGGCGAAATGGTAGCGGCAGCTGCAGGAGGCTCCGCCCACCTGCCAGAACGTCATCACATCCCGTTTTTGATATTCTGCTCATGCGCGGAAGGAGCATGCTGACATTTGCGAACCAGTAGTGAAGATAAGTGAGGTGAATACCACTTCCGATCTAGTCCAACCCCTCAGCCAAGGAGACCCTACACCAATTTTGACAGATGGTTGTACAGTCTCTTCTTGAAAGCCTCAGTGATGAAGCTCCTACAACTTCTGCTCCATGGGTTGATTGCTTTCACTGTCAGAAAATTTCTCCTTATTTCTAGGTTGAATCTCTCCTTGGTCAGTTTCCATCCGTTATTCCTTGTCTGGCCTTCAGGTGCTTTGGAAGAGAGGTTGACCCCTCTCTTCTCTATGGCAGACCCTCAAATATTGGAAGACTGCTATCATGTCTCCCCTGGTCCTTCTCTTCACTCTTCACATCAAAGCCTCACAATTGAGAGCATCCATCATGATAAGAAGCAAGGCCAAAATGGACCATCTGAGGATGTTATTATTTGAACTTCAAGTAACCAGCTGGTACAGAGGGGCTTCCTAAACTGCACGTACAATTTAGTGAATGAGCAGGCTTTGTCTTACAAAGACGCTTCCTGGCCCTGAGGCTAAAAACACTATGATTGCTGGCTTAACTAGATGAATCGGTAAGCCAAACTTCCAGGAACCTTTGGAAGAAGCTGTAGCACCCTCTTCTTCACCCAGGCAATGAGTGGGTGATGCTTGATATCTGATCATGAGTGAATAAATCTGGCAAAGTGGAGGTGCAGTTCTATCTGGAAATAGTTCCAGGTAATTACAATTTTCAGTACAATCCACGCATCTAAGTGGTAAGATCTACTTCATCTTTCTGCTCATTCATTCAAGATGGCTTACAGTAATAATAAAAAAAATCTGTTTAATTTGTGGAATTAACGAAATCAATTGACAGAATTAAGAATTAATTAAGATTCGTGATTTTAGTGATCCAAGTGGGATATTTCAGCAAGATTATGATCCCAAACGTATCTTCAAATCAACTATGGTATATTTGCAGGAAAGCAAGAGGAGGGTCTGGAATGGCTATTACACTTCCCAGACTTGAATATTATTGAAAATTTGTGGGGAGATGAGATTTAAAACATGCAGTGCATGCGAGGAGACCATGGGTTTTTCCTGAACTGGTATTTTTCTGCAAAGAAAAATAGGGGGAAGTGCCAAAACAAGAATAGAAGGACTCTTATCTGGCTACAGGAAATATTTGAAAGCTGTTACTTCTTCCAAAGGGGGTATATAACTAAGTGCTGTCTGGAGAGAGATCCACATTTTTTCACCTGCCATATTCCCTGTTTTCTAATTAGGAATCTGCAAATAGCTGAACACAAATAATAGGAATTCACCCAAATGTGAAGCAAGATATTGTGTTTAATTATATAATATACTATTGTAGAGTCTGTCTCAGTTTCTGCTCATGTAAACATTTATTAAAACATATAATTTGATCAGAGGGTGCCTAAACTTTAGCATACAACTGGACAGTAGCTGTCATGATCAATCTTCGCCAATAACGAATGCTGATAATAGCAATAGCAATAGAACTTGTTAACAAAGGTTTCTTTAATTAGTTGGTTTGATGTTTTGGAGAGAAAGATATATATTGAATCTGGAATCATAATCCCAAATGGCTGGAGTCAAGATGTTGGATTTGGAAAGCAACCCATCGGCCCGACAATTTCAACAATGGCTGAGTAAAAGAAGGCAGCACTGACAATAAATCAGGAATTTGCCCGGTGATTCACTTTTGAAGCAGAATAAAAATATTGAGTAAAAATGAGGACTTTCTCCCCCCCCCTTTCCCACTGGAAACTACCTGATGATTTATGGACTTTCAATTGCTTTCAGCACCAAGGTGTTGATGACATCATCCTGCTCTATTTCCTGCTGATCACCTGCTGGTTTCTATTCAGGTGCAGCAGTATTTGCATTGGCCTTAGCAGGAAACCTGTGTAATACAATGTGCTCATGTTCTTTAAGCAAGGACATTGTGTGTGTGCTTGTGTGTGTGTGAGAGAGAGAGAGAGAAAGAGAGAGGGGGGGGGGGAGAGAGAAAGACAGAGGAGAGAGAAAGAGAGGAGAGAGAGAGAAAGAGAGCGAGAGAGAGGAGAGAAAGAGAGAGAGAGAGAGGAGAGAGAGAAAGAGAGAGAGAGGAGAGAAAGAGAAGTCAAGACAACCACTACACTTGTATAGTCTTGTTCCCATGGCATTTGACTTGATTTGATTTGTATCCTAACTTTAGCAGCACACACAGACACACACACACCACTCCTTCTTCCTCCTATTTTCCTCATAACAACAACCCTGTGAATTGGGTTGAGGTGAGTGAGGCTGAGAGAGACAGACTGGTGCAAACTCATCCAGCCGGCTCATCAACTATCTATTTATGACATGTCCAAATCAGTGGTGAGTTGCCCCAGGTTCACACCAGTTTTATAGAACCGGTAGTAAAACCGGCAGGAGGTCCCGCCCACTGACCCTGATATCATCAAAATGTTTCTGCACATGCGCAGAAGAGCATGCGAGCAAAGCAAGCACACGTGCGCGGCCCTGTTGCGAACCGGTAGTAAAGGTAAGTAGAACCCACCCCTGATCCAAATGCAAAGAATCAGCACTTTCAGATTACGAAGGCAGGGATGTCCACTTGCAGGTTAAAAAAAAAGTGAAGGAGACTAAAAAGCACCTGATTAAAGTTTAGAGCCAGTCTGGTGTAGCCGTTAAGGTGCAGGCCTAGAAACCAGGAAATGGTGAGTTCTAGTTCCGACTTAGACACCAAAGCCGGCTGGATGAGTTTGTGCCAGTCTGTCTCTCTCAGCCTCGCTCACCTCACAGGGTTATTGTTATGAGGAAAATAGGAGGAGGACATGGTATTGTGTGTATGTGTGTGTGTTGCTAAAGTTAGGGTATAAATCAAATCAAATCAAGTCAAGTCAAATAAATATTCTAAAGTGCCACAGGAGCAAGTTAATTGCAGTGGCTGTCTTGATCTCTCTCTCTCTCTCTTCCTCCCTCCCTCCCTCCCTCTCCTCCCTCTCTCTCTCTCCAAATGCTAAAAAAAATCTTCCTTTAAGGTGTTACACCTCATTTTATGTAGATTTGTCTCCCTTGTTAAATTACTTTTTGGCCATTTTAATTGCTCTCCCTTCTTATCAGTGCAAATCTTACCAGTTAAAGAGGAAGATGAGGTCATCATTGAAGCTTTATCTCTCCATATAAGGTCTAAAGTTGGATGGGGAAACTTACCCCAAAACTCCAATATTGTGAATAATTCTTCCTCTTCTTCTTCCTCCTGATTTATGCCTATTTAATTATGAAGCATGGGGGATTTGGTAAGCCTGATTACACCCTTCTCTTTTATGGATAGCTTATCATTCGGAGGTTATTGATAAGGGATGTACATTATGTAAAACTGTTAAGAGGGAGCAAGTACATCAGAGGCCTTGCCGACATATGTATATCCATTATTTACACAGTTTTAGCTCTTTTGAACATAAACTTAACAGCTTCATTTCTTGACCTTAGCCACAAACTTCACGGTTGGTGAAGCTATTTCATTAAAGATTTTCCCTCAACTGGAAGAACATGAGACAATAGTTCTGCTCTAGATTAGCCAGAGAGATCCAATTCCTATTTATCGTAGCGGGAAAACAGGTTCTTCTTACTGAGGGAAAATGTGTGCAAAATTATGTTAAGAAGAGGTTCTCAAATTTCACACCACCTGAAATCACAAATAAATTTATATGATTCCTCTCATCAATAAAACTAAAACAAACGTATCCCCTGAAGACTAAACGATAAATAAAACTGCTATGATTATTTATTTATTTATTTCCTGGCTTTTATTATTTTTATAAATAGCTCAAGGCAGCAAACATAACCTTAATCTCCCTTCCCCTGCTATTTTTCCCAAAACAACCCTGTGAGGTGGGTTGAGAGAGAGAAAGAGAGAATAATTGGCCTAAAATCACCCAGCTGGCTTTCATGCCTAAGGTGGGACTTGAACTCACAAACTTCTGTTTTCTTGGCCAATGCCTTAACCATTAGACCAAACAGGTTCTTGTTTTGGGAAACAAATTCTGGGTTTAGCTGTCTTTCAAAATGTCTGTGTTTTTTGTTCACTGGCTTTTAATCAGCTTAAAAAATGTGGTCACCTAAAGTTGCATGGAGGGCAGGGAGACATATACATATTCAGGTATATATGCCACCTCTGAGAGGTGGGATGGGGGTCACACTCCACAGATGGGAGAGCTTTAATTTAGAAGAAAGATAACAGAATTTCCCTTCAGTTTTTCAATTGTCATGGTTATATGAACACATCCTGCTGTAAACGTAAATGTCCCTAGAATTCCCCAAAACCACTGCTACAGTTCTTTATATTTAAAAAATAAATTTAACATAGAATTCCATTTTGACAAGAAATTGTTTTAAGACTATAATTTATTGTCCTTGCTTGCGTGCTTGGTTACTTATGTACTTGTCAAGTTGGTGTTGACCCTTGGGTCAACACACAAGTAGATTTTCTCAATGACTATCTGCCCGTAATCTGGTATTTTTAGCTCTCCCAAACACTCAGCCATTACTGAGTCTGTCCATGTTGCTCTCCCAGCAGTATAGGTCTCCCAGAGAACTAGATCATCACATAAAGCACCCAAAACATTATAATTTGAGCTGGGTCATTTGTGCCTCGAAGGCTGGTTTTTTTTAATGATCCATCTGTTTGTTTTCTTCTCTATCGGTGGTATTCCCAGAAGTCTTCTCCCACATCAAAGTTCCCACATTGTAGAAAGAGTGCAGAGAAAGCAACAAAGAGGATTAGGGGACTGGAGGCTAAAACATATGAAGAACTGTTGCAGGAACTGGGTATGTCTAGTTTAATGAAAAGAAGGACTAGGGGAGACATGATAGCAGTGTTCCAATATCTCAGGGGCTGCCACTCAGAAGAGGGAGTCAAGCTATTCTCCAAAGCACCTGAGGGCAGGACAAGAAGCAATGGGTGGAAACTAATCAAGGAGAGAAGCAACCTAGAACTAAGGAGAAATTTCCTGACAGTGAGAACAATTAATCAGTAGAACAACTTGCCTCCAGAAGCTGTGAATTCTCCAATACTGGAAGTTTTTAAGAAGAGGTTGGATAACCATTTGTCTGAAGTGGTGTACGGCTTCCTGCCTAAGCAGGGAGTTGAACTAGGAGACCTGCAATGTCTCTTCCAACTCTGTTATTCTATTCTATTCTATTCTATTCTATTCTATTCTATTCTATTCTATTCTATTCTATTCTATTCTATTCTATTCTATTCTATTCTATGGTTTTCCTAGGCTGCTTCTTTAAAACCCAACTTTTGCTTCTGTAGAGTATCATAGGAAATACCAGAGTTTGCACTTCTGATCTTTGTAGGTGTAAAGTAGGTATATCCTAGAATCCAAGCATCTTTTCTAAGACTTTCATTGCTACCACATCCTAAATTTGTATGTGTGTCTGTTTAAGTGAGCTAGTTAGTGTTTTTAATCCATTTTATAAGACGTTAGATTGACCTGCGTTTTTATAGCTGATCATTCTTAGTGGTTTATTTATTTATTTTATTAAATTTGTTGACCGCCCATCGTACCGCAAAGGTAACTCTGGACGGTTTATAATATTAGAAAGATAAAATATTATTACATAACCTATACTCTATAAAAAAGAAAAATACTCAATCCTTACTAAAAGATGGTATTCTGTATTAACTCATTTTTCAGTTTAAAGCTTGATACTGACTTTCAGTCTTTTAAAAAATGAGGAACTTATGTAATAACTTTATAAGTATATTTATTTATTAAATAAATAAAAAATAAATAAGTAATTGAGGACACATTGAAAAAGTGTAACCTCCATGGCATTTTATATCCATCTTTACTTGCATTTTACTTTATACACACAAACATGCATATACGTATATATAATTTTTAATTCACACACGTACACCAGAGTACATGTAATTTAAAGAGAGAACAATATCTGATCTGTATTTGTCAACATGGTCAAGGCATTGCCATCATAGAAATCTGGGGTTTTTTCTTTTGTCACAGAAAGCCTGGCTACTAAAGGCCAGCTTCCGCATCAGGGGTTGGATTTTCCCTCTTGCTTTTGGCCAGCTGTGGTGCTCAAAATCTCCCAGCGTTCACAAAGGAAGGGTGGAGAAAATAAAAGCAACTCAGCCTGAAGGAAATTCGAGGAAGGGCTTGGTCAGTGACTCAAAGGAAGTGGAGGAAGTAATAGCTGATACGCTCAGACTTCTCTTCATCAAGTCAGGGGTGATGATTGAACTCCAGTTTTCCTGAAAGAGAAGTTGAGTTGTCCATGCAGGCTTTAGACCAGGGGTTATTTCTGTCACACATTTATTTGCCACTCGCTGAGTGCCACCTGCATGGTGGCAGCAATTGAATATGAACACACACAAAAACACACTTCAAAATAGGCATACTTATTTTATTTGAAAGGTGCGGTAAAATTTATCTTTTTAAATAATTATGAGTTGCAGCAAGCTTGGGAAGGCATAAAGTCAAAATGTGCCAATCCATTCTACTCTATTTTAAAACCAGAACTATTTAGTGCAGTAAATTCATTCCTTCCTTCCTTCCTTCCTTCCTTCCTTCCTTCCTTCCTTCCTTCCTTCCTTCCCTTCCCTTCCCTTCCCTTCCCTTCCCTTCCCTTCCCTCCCTCCCTCCCTCCCTCCCTCCTGTGCAGACTTGCAGTACACTGAGATTTCATCAGGACAATGAAACTTGTGTTGTGCCATCATTACCCAAACTCCATTCCTTTTGTTCATTTGGACTATATTGCAATTCGCACATGAAGCTTTTCTGCATATTATCATCTGCAACCCCCATCCATCATGCCTTATTAATAATGAAACATTATTTAAGGGGCAGGCTGATTCTGGAATGCAGAATCTGTTTTGTATTTTGATAAAAACCCTGAGATTCAGGAATAAAAGCCAAGACCTTATCTCAAGCAGTTTTATATTCATTTAGCCAGTTCCAAATAAAAATTATCTATCAATCTGAAAGCATTTCTAAACCGCACAGCATTGGTGATCTTTGCCAAGTGAGCTGATTTCTGGGTCTCTTTGGAAACACAGTAAATTTAAGACTGGTTTGTTGTTTCCCTTTGATGCTTCAACACTAATGGATTTATTGGCAGCTACTCCTTATGTTCTTGGTTCTTGGCTTGAGGTGATTCAACTGAAAAGTTGGATGTATGACTCTTCGCTTACCTCTTGTAGGGATCATTGGATTAAAAAAAAGCACTGGGGAAATGTAATATGTAAATGTTAGTAAATGTAATATGAAGGATGCTGAGGGAGCATGGACCATTTATTTTATTTCATAGTTGAAGGTTTTAAGACATTCCTTTTGGAGGATAGGAGGTGAGAATGGTGCTAATATGGAGGTGTCCCAACAATTCTTTGTTTTAGTCTGAAATAAGTTCATAATGTTTCCACACTGATCCATTTCCCCCCCCCTCAACTTTTTTCTTCATCATTTAAATTTGGAAAGAAATGCAGCTTTTTAGTTGTTGCTATAATTCAGCAATTAAGTTAAAAATGTGTGCCAGTGCATTTTGTGAATCATTTTGATTATTTACTGGTAGTTTCATTCACACTTTTCCCCCTTCTTCCTTTATTTGAAGAATTTAATTTTTTTAAAGGGGTGGGGAGGGAATGCCAGAGAGAAACAGCAGGATAATCCTTTGCATATTTTATAATACCGTGTTTCCCTGAAAATAATACCCTGTCTTATATTTTTTTGAATCCTGAAATAAGCACCTGGCCTTATTGCCACGCGCTCAAAAGCCCAGTTGGGCTTATTATCAGGGGATGTCTTATTTTGGGGGAAACAGGGTATAAAGAAACAAAACTTCCGGAGGTCAGGGGTGCCTTTATTTCTTCTGATCAAGACCATGTGCTTGTCAAATCTACCATTGCTGGGATGTCACATGCCGCCTTAGAACTGCCTGCCAATTGGAACCCCCAAAAGCTCCTTCCTAGCAAGACCCTCCCTGGAGCATCTCAATACGGTAAAATAATTCATGTGAATTATTAATATTTTGTGATCCAACAAACGGGAAGGGAGACTTCCGGCAATGCTATGAACAGGAAAGAGAAGAAATCCCAGCAGTTTCTTATAACCAGCTTTCCAGAACTGCTTAGCCAGTCTCAAGAGGCTGACCTCATGATTGTTGTCATAATCAGACAATTACTGATCAGGCTTATTTTCCTGCAAAAAAAATATATATAAAAATGACATGTCTTCAGTAAGGGCCATGGAAGGCCAACTAAAAGTCATTTCTTTCTTGCAAAATCATAGAGCTTTGTTTATTGGTTATATTATAGTCAAGTTCTTGACCTTTCCAGAAGATTTTCTTGATTTGGGTATCAATTGACAGAAGGGATGGGGTGCCAGTTTCTTCTAGTAGTGCAGCCCTCTAGGACTCTAGTCAGTAGCACCGAGCCCTTTGCTTTCTTCTGATGTAAAAATCACTTTCTTTGTGATAAAGAAGGAAACTGTTCAAATTAACTGAAGAAAAAACAAGAGTTAATACAGGGGTGGGCTTCAAAAATTTTAGCAATGGGTTCTCTGCCCGGTTGCTGGGTGGGCGTGGCCATGGTGGATGTGGCCTAGTCGGCCTCCTGCACCATGGTGGGGTTCCAGAGGCTTTCCTCGAGCCTCCAGAAGCGCGAAAACGGCCTCCCCAGGCTCTGGAGGCCCTCTGAACTTCTGGTAGGCCCGTTTTTCGCCCTCCCCGAGCCTCTGCACATGCCCTGCACTTACCTGCATCCAAAACAGGCCACATGGGGACTCCTGGGATGGGAGGGATGGACGGGGCCAGCCAGGAGTGAGATTTGGGGGTTCTCCGAATTTCACAGAATCTTAGCTAGAGGTTCTCCCGAACCCCTGCGAACCCCAAGCAGCCCACCCCTAAGTTAGTATAAAGAAGCTTTCTAGCTTTTGCAGACTCTGTTGTCTCTTTCCAAGAACAATACTGCTTACCATAAGCTACACAGAAATTACTTTTCCTGTAACATAAGTAGAAGAGAAACAATGGAAGGAGAGCTCAGTGCTGGTAAAGCAACCTTATAACAATTAGATCATTTTAGAATAGAATACATTATTGTCCCTTTGAATGCACAGTAATCGGCATACATTAAAATGAAATTACATGGCATACACCTCTCAAAGTATTCCACTTCTATGTATCCTGCTACACAGAAGGAAAGCTTACAGGCCAGGGTTGAGATAGCTGATTAATACGCAACAGGAACCTTAGAAAAATATGAGAAACAAAATAGAAAATTTATTTTGACATAGGTAAAGCAAACATTACAGCCACCATCTCCTCCCTCACTTTTTCTCAAACAGCAAGGAACTAATTCTTTTGATGGAGAAAAAGGAGATTAAAGAGTTTCCGTTAAAGTACGCACTTTGCTCACTTATAATCATAAAAGTGGACCATAGTGAGAAGAGATTCTTGGCATCCTTCTACTGGATAATCTTCCAATCCTTGAAGTTCATTCAGACCAACTGATTTTTTAAAAACTTCTTAGCATTTTCCCACCAGTGCAGGGTCCATTTTTTCCCCCTTTATCAACCAAGTGTGAATCCATTCGTTGAAACAGGAATTGACCAATTGACTTACTGCCGGAGCCTGACATTGTGGACTGAGAGAGAACGACTGGCCCCAAATTCACCCAGTTGGCTTTCATGCCTAAGGTGGGACTAGAAGTCACAGTCTCCTGGTTTCTAGCCTGGTTCCTTAACTATTAACTAGTGTTTCTCAGCCTTGACCACTTGAAGATGTGTGGACTTCAATTCGATGGCTGGTTCAGTTCAAATGTGATTTACTCTTTCTCCTCCCAGGAAGTTCTTACTGTCCTTGCTGGAAATTGCAATCTTCCAAAGACCTCAGTCCACTAAGGACAATATTCTTGGGTATTAACAATTATTAATGCTCTTTCAGTTAGTCCTTGAATTACACCAAGATTTAGCTCACTATGAGCTCATGCAAACAAGGAAGAGTCAATCTCAACATTTCTGGATTCTGAACTTACTGAACTTTTACCAAATAAAGATATCTAAAATAAGAAATGATGACATCCATGAGCTAAATAGCTTGACAAAGTAACAGGATGCTCTTGATTATGCAAAAACAAAAAAGTATGTGACCTCCATGAAGCATGGCAATATCACTTATGTCAAGATCTCTGTTTTGTACATATGGTACCAGTGAGATACTTTGTTGTTCTATCACGTCTCAGCCCTTGGCATTTTAAGGAATTGTGAAAGAAGGGCCATCAGAGAGGGAAGAATACTTCTGCTGGAAGAGGCAAAGCCAATTTAGCTCAGCATGTCCTCACAATGGCCAACTAGATGCCGCTAAGGTGCTTGCAGGCAGAAGACAAGCGAGATGGCTCTCAGTCATCACTTTCTCCCTTGCAACTGATATTTGGAGCCCCAACGTGGATGCAAACCTGATTTTTCTAAAAATCTGTCTTTCATTAACTTACTCTTTTTATAGGGATCCAAGTTAGTGGTCATCACCATGGTTCCTGACAATGAATTCAACCCTTTAATATCTTTTTCCAGAGTAGTTACTAGACAGTCCAGATCCCATCAAAGCAGTTTCAATTTTTTTTACTGCCAATTCAGTGGGCGTGGCATGGCTTGGTGGGCGTGGCTTGGTGGGCATGGCAGGGGAAGGATACTGTAAAATCTCCATTCCCTCCCCAGTCCAGGGGAAGGATACTGCAAAATCCCCATTTCCTCCCGATCAGCTGGGACTCGGGAGGCAGAGAATAGATGGGGGCGGGGCCAGTCAAAGGTGGTATTTACTGGTTCTCCAAACTACTCAAAATTTCTGCTACTAGTTCTCCAGAACTGGTCAGAACCTGCTGAAACCCACCTCTGCATCAATGCCTATGTAAATTTTAAGGGATTTTCCTCAAAGCGCATAATCAAGTGCGCAATGAAACTTATTAAATTTCATTTGCTCTTTAATTGACCACTCAACCAGTTTAAAGACATCCTCCAGAACATTCCATAGTCACTGTTTCGAAACTTAATTATCAACAAACGTGGCCACTGTTTATCCCTAGATCAAGATAATTTATGAAACAAATAAAAAAAAATTGGTTCCAGCACAAATCCTTGACAGATTCCACTTCTTATTTCCCTTCGTTTAGAACAGGGGTCCCGAAACTTGGCAGCTATGCTATGCTGGCTGGAGAATTCTGGGAGTTGAAGTCCACAAGTCTTAAAGCTGCCAAGTTTGAAGACCTCTGGTTTAGAACATTGCTCATTCATGCTCTTAGTTACAGAACGTACTGTGTCATGTCCACAATTTCTCTCAGGATCCTTTTCACACCATTGTTATCTAATGCAGGGGTCTCCAACCTTGGCAACTTGTGGACCGCTGTCTGAAATGCGGTCAGGAATGCGGTCGCTGGCTGAGGAATTCTGGGAGTTGAAGTCCACAAGTCTTAATGTTGCCAAGGTTGGAGACCCCTGATCTAATGGCCCAACTGCTTTCCTAGTTAGTTTTCTGCTTGAAATATATTTAATGCCCTTTACTTTCTGTCTGTTAGTTGATGTGTCATTCCGTACAGGATAGGCTCTCATCAGTGGTGATTTGCTCCCGGTTCGGTCCGGTTCTTGTGAACCGATAGTAATGGTGGCAGGAGGCTCTGCCCACCCACCCCGATGTCATCATTGACGATCTTTGCATGCACAGAAGCTTCTGCGCATGCACGCTCCTGTTGCAAACCAGTAGTAAAGGTAAGTGGAACCCACCCCTGGTTCTCATATCCCATTTGCAACCAATCCTCGTATTTATGAGCATTGCAAGTCTGCAAGGCCAACCAGAGTTGCCTCAAGTTGTGAAATGGGCAGCATATAAATTTAATAAATAAATAAAATAAAAGGTTGAAGTAAAATCATAAGCACAGTAGCCGTTTCACTTAGTGAATTTGCTTAATGACCAAATTACCAGTCCCAATTGTGGTTGCCAAATAAGGACAAGAAACTATAAGCAGCAGTTGGATAAAATGTTGCCAGATTACTAGAACTTCTCCCATTTATGTTGTTGTGCTCATCCCATTGGTAGTCTCCATTTCACTTTTCCTCACAACTGAGATTCTTTGGTAGCCAACTATAAAACCCGATTCCAAAGCAAATGTATATTCCCAGAATAGAAATTGTCTTTGGGGATCCCAATACAGCATACATTCAAAATGTATTTTTACCGCATCCCAACCGTCCATTGACCGTAAGCCATTCCCAGTAATTGTTTTCTTTCCTATCCTCACCCAAGTTCCCTCCCCAGATGAGGAAAAGAACCAAGGTGTTGTGGCCTGCCAGTTGCCAGCAGAGCTGGCAGCAGACTCAGACAAGGAGGAGGTTGGGGAGGAACTTGGGCCAGTTCTGGAGCCTGGGGAAGGCTCTAATGGATGCTCTGCATTGGATGCAGAGATAGAGCCAGGTCTGTCTGACATTTCCCAACCACCAGAGAGGCAGCTACCTTCGAGGCTGAGATAAGTGGGGAGGAAGAACAGTTGGGGCCTGTTCCAGATGTGCGTATGCGCAGAGATGTTAGGAGAGGAGAACAACTGAAGAGACGGAGTCGACTCAGAAAGCAAGGCACACATGGATGCTGAAGGGCCCTTTCCTGGATGGGGAATAAATAGAAGGAAAAGGGAGTAGCTGTCGTAGGAGACAACAGTTTGCATTTCTGAAGATTTTGCTCATTGTGTTTCATGCCACAAAGACTGCTTGCCAGAACTTAATTTACAGCTTTGCAGCTGGGAGCTCACAGCTTGGCAATTATTGCAAGGAACTGATAAGGTCTGTTACTGCAGTTAACTCTTTGAAGGACTATTACCTGGACTTTTCAGTGTGTGAATGCCCTTAATTCACAGAAGATAATAAAGAGGGTTTTTTTGCGACAAGGAGTTTGCTTCTTGTTTCTGCTAAGGCTGGGTCAGAACACAAGGGGCTTACATCCAGAGAAACAGACCTAAGATTGGTAGGGCCACTAACAATACTCAGGAAACTACTGGCCCCATCTCCCACCTTGGCTCCTTCTGATCCAGACTAGGGGCCTTCCCCATCTAGTCCTTCAAAATACGGATATCTGAAGGCAGTCTAAGAAGAGCTTCCATGCCAAGAAGCAACTGGGTGTCAAGGGGTAGCCAGAAAAAGAAAGCCAACCTGAATCAGGCAACCATGCTCAAGTGTGGGCCAAAGGGAGCCAGCAGGGCTCAGTCAGTGGTTCAATGCCAGGGCCTCTGAGAGACCAAGGCCCCAGAAGTGCTGGTGGTCAAGTCCCTTTCCCTGGAAACCAGCTTGATTTATCTTCAGAGTCTCTCTCTTGTTTAGCCACTGGATATGTTTACTATGAAGAGGCTGCTTACGCATATTTGAGGCTTGCAACGAATGTACAATTACACATAAGCTTGAAAGATTTACTACATCATTAAACAGATAAGCCTAGCCAATAGTGAACTCTAGATAAGTCCTGCGTATAAGTCCTTCCTTCCTTCCTTCCTTCCTTCCTTCCTTCCTTCCTTCCTTCTTTCCTTCCTTCCTTCCTTCCCATATATACTTTTATTTTTCAGTGCAGTGGTGTCAGAAGGCATATTTTTAATTTATTTATTTATTTATTTATTTTATTCGGCTTATATGCTGCCCTATCTCACAATGGACTCAGGGCGGCTCACAACAATAAAACACAAGCCACAATATAAATAAGACTAAAATCTAAAAAATTTAAAATTTCATTAATTAACATTTCATTTTTCCCTTTTCCCAAAAGGAACAGACATTCGTCAAAGGGCAGATGTCTTACATTTGGATTCTTTGTGAAGGGAAATAAAGTCTTGGCGTATGAAGTTGTCTGCTTGAAAGAATCTCTTTTTCTTGTATTTCTCTAATAGTTTTTAAGTATGTTTTTCATAAGGGTCAATATCCATGCTCTGATTTACTTTACAAAAAGAGCTTTGGTTAAATCTCTGTATATGCTGCTAATAAGGGGCTGCTATGACATCTTCCTGCTATTATAAAAAATGAATGCATTTTCTTATTTTTTTATTCTCTTCATTCAGTGTGTGTGTGTGTGTGTGTGTGTATCTATCTATCTATCTATCTATCTATCTATATACATACACATATACATACATACATACATACATACATCTGGTATTAGTTATGGAGTCCTATCATTAAGACATCTGATCAACATTTCTATACTGTTACATCGCTACCATAAATGGAAGAAGATTCTTTTATGTTCCTCTTCAAGAAAAGGCTGAATAATTATGTGTCAGAGAGGGGAAGGGGAAGGAAGAGGACAATGGCAACAACACATTTATTTTTATCTTTGACTTGTAAATAAATAAATAAATAAATAAATAAATAAATAAATAAATAAATAAATATTTTATTTTCCTAAAAATATGGTTCAATGGTAGGAAGTGCTGGTTTAGGAATTGAAACTGACTCAGAGGTGTATACACACACAATCACATACACACACATGTCTGGTGAGTGTGAAAGCCACTGTCCTAGACAAAACCCAAGAGAATCCAAGAGCCGCTCAGTAAGATGGCACCCAAAGAAAGAGAGAAGGCCTGAGGCAGTGGCGGCGGCGGCGGTGGATGTGGCAGGAAAAATGAGCAGAGGAAGCGCCATGGCGAGACAAGACCCTGCATGGGATGGACCATCTGCAGAGAGCTGAGGGGGCAGACCTTGGGAAATCCTATCCATGATTGGAAAGGGCTGGACCAAAAGCCAGCACTGGGGCACTGATCATAGCAACATGAAAACAGGCACTAAGCGCCGGATCCACGGAAGGAGGGGTTGATCACACTAGGCTCTGCAGAGAGCCAAAGGTATAATATAAGAGATAGGCTCTCCTGCTTGGATTAGAAGATCTCCAAGTCCCTTCTAACTCCGTTGTTCTGTTAAGATGCAGGCAGGAACAATAGACACTGAACAGGTGGCATTATATACAGGAGCATCTGCACAGAATATGGGCTAGACCAGGGGTGTCAAACTTGAAGGGAAACAATAATAAAGATATAATAAATAATACTAGAATATGATATACTGGTATACTAGATTCTGTAACCATTAGGATCCTGTAATACATATATGCCTTTGTATTTGTATCTCCTGTAACAAACGTATTCTGTTATTAGGCCTCTGTAATGTATTGTAATGTATCTGGTATTTGTCAAACTATGTTCCTGCCATTTGATCTGAACCCATATCAATCTTCTTTCTGTTTTTCTTGTGCCATCTAAGAGCATGGTATGTATCTCAGTTGGAACTGCAGACATCATCCGAGGGATAATTTACACTTCAGCTCTAATTTACACCTTTGATCTGTATAAGCTTGTTCCTTGCAGAACCAGGGGACCAAATGAGCAATTGGGAGAACAAAGGAATGCTCAAGTAAAAGATAATGATAA
Organism: Ptyas mucosa; assembly: GCA_012654045.1. NCBI lineage: Eukaryota > Metazoa > Chordata > Lepidosauria > Squamata > Colubridae > Ptyas > Ptyas mucosa. The sequence goes on from WNWU01000021.1 coordinate 20,250,226, forward strand.
TTGGGAGGCTTCTATTCCTTTGCAGGGCAACAATGAATACTCAAACCTAAACTAGGAGGCCAGAATTGGGTATTAAGCTTGTCAAGGTAAATGCCTATCTTCATTGTAACAACTGAGCCTCAGTCATGTAAGGGTTAACCCACCTACCACATATCCCATCAGCCCCCTGACCACTCCTTACCTTCTAGCTCCTCCCCCCGGGTATAAAGGGTCCTCCTCCACGTGGAGCACGTGCCAGATGTGTACCTGTAAAGGAAGGTCAAGAGGTCAGTACCTGAGATACTGAATGGGCCTAAACTCAACTAAGGCCTAAATAAAAGAATTGATTGAAGAATCATCTTGTGTCTTGAGTTATTTGGTAAGATCCATCCCTCTAACAAAGCTGATGTCTCTGAGGGTATAAAAGGACACCATTCCTTCCCCAAGGTGTGGCTATCTCCTTGCATGCATTGTATCTGCATGTTCTGGATATAGTCCCACCCAGTATTTTGTTTTTGGCCATAAATAAAATCTGTTTTTTTTGCAAGCCTCGTCTTGAGTCTCTCTCTTTGGCATTCTGGTGACTCAAGAATATTTTGGGACCTTACAAACTCAAGGCCCACGAGGTGCTTAGATCTAACCTAAAGGGCCGCCCTGGAAACAGTGAAGGATTGGCTTGCGCTGCCTCTGCCAGCGAAAATGGAGTTCAGGAAAGTCGCTTGTGGCCCTCCTGAGCTCCATTTTTGCTGGCAGAGGGTTGCAGGAGGCCGTCCCAGCCGAAAATGGAGCTTGGGAGCCTTTTTTCGCTGGGAGAGCGCTCGAGCCACCACAGGCGCCCTGACATGAGTGACATCAAGCCGGCCATGCCCCCCCCCCCCCTCCCCAAAGTCAAACACAACTGTGATACATCCAGATAGAAAATTCTGCAGAAGGCTATGGAGAATAACAGAGCTAAGCTCCTGTGGGACTTCTAGATCCAGATGGATAGGCAAGTACTGGCTAATCAACCAGAGATTGTGATAGTACACCAGGACCAGAAGACGTAGTGGTGATAGATGCAGCAATGCCAGTGAAAGCAACATCAGGAAGAAGGAGAAGGAGAAGCTGGAGAAGGACCATGGCCCGAAGGAGGAACTGGAAAGGATGTAGAAAGTCAAGGCCCAGCAGGAGCACTCGAGGCTGTGACTCCCAAGTTGGGAGAGTGTTCTAAATATTTTTTTCCCCTCCAATTTGTTCCAGAGATCAAGAAGTTTGGCTTTAGGTTGATTGTCCCATTTATTGCTGCATAAGCATCTTTTACGTTTAGAAGTTCTGCATCTTTTGGAGTGGCAAGCATCTACTATTTTAGGATAACAAAGCTCCCAACATTTTCAGCATAAGCAAAAAGCAAGGGAATTAAAATCAGCCCCACCCTTTGATGATTAATAAGTTAGAGCCGTTTAATTATACCTATCCATGCTGTTTTAATTTTTTTTTGCATTATAACAAGAATTAGGGGAATTAGAATTTGGAGCAAATTCAAATCTTTAGAAGTAGTTTCTCAGAGATTGGGGATTTCATCAGATAAAACAGCTGTACAGTAGTGGCCAAAATTGTGGAAACCTTTTGGGGAAAGTGTATTTTCTAAAACTAGCTAATAACACCACTTTTTTTGGAGTTGTACCATAAAATTATATATCAACGGAAAGATAATTTAATCTGTAATGCAGTAACTTTTATGAAGGATTTGCTATTAGAATAGCAGTTACAGCATAAAGAAAAAAAAATGAAACACATAGAAAAAATAAGATATACAAAAATTATCACCATAGAAAAAACGAGATATACAAAAATTATCACCTTGTCAGTTAATACTTAGTTGGGTAACCTTTAGCATGAATTACGGCCTTACAACATCTTCCCATGGAGCGAACCAAGTCTTTTAGTTCTGCAGCTGTTATCATGTGAAACCAAGATTGAATGATGGCTTCTATTAACTGGGTTTTATTGCTGGGTCACTTCTGACTAACAAGTTTCTTTAGTTGGTTCCATAGATTTTCAATTGGGTTAAGATCTGGGCTATTCCCAGGCCATTCCAGCAGTGGAATAAGATTATCTTGAACCCACCCCCTAAAAAAAAGTGGTGTTATTAGCCATCAAACCTCAAAAATACATTTTTCCCAAAAGGTTTCCACAATTTTGGCCACTACTGTATTTCAGGAGTCCTGTGGACTTGTGTCTTATGGTTTGGATCCTGATGATGAAACATACTACCATACTAACCATGTATTTTTTTGTATTTCTGTATATTCCTTAACTTCTCACACTGAAGTTCTCTTTGAGCCCAGTTAAATTTCTTCTTGGCTGCTGCAAGTCCAAATGCAAAATTTGCAGCTTTGCCCTTTGAGATGGATCCTGAAGAAGAGCATGGAACTCCTACTAATGCTCACTCCTAGATCCTTGGCTCAGCTACTGTCCTCTGCTGGGATGCTTCCCCCATCATAGACTTGAATGCTTTTCACAGCCAAACTCATTTTCTTCCTTACTGCCTTTTAGCAAATCGAGGATGGAAGGTCACCAGAATTTCTGTATCCTTTTTAAATTTTAAGTGTTTATTCAAAATATTAAAATACAAAGGAAAAAAAATAACGAAGACAAAACAAAACCAGACAAGAACATTTTTTTAAAAAGTGAATTAAAAAGGGCAAAAAATAGAAACACATACTATTCCCCCTAGTTGAACAGTGAGAAATTGATTGCAACAATAATAGCTCCCCTCCATGATCCCCCCTTGCAAAACAAGTCCAAAATTTATAAACTTCTACATTTATTTGCAACCCGATTAACTTGTCATACGTTTGTATATATGTGAAGAAAAAATAGTTGACAGGTTGAACAATGGCAAAGTTAAGGCGATCTATAAAAATCTATTTTGAAATGTAAAATGTAGATTTACAGACAACTGTCATGTATAAGATGGGTTAACAAAATCACAAATGAGGAGGTGATAAGCCGCCTGGGAAAGCAAAGGGAAATAATCAAAGCCATTAAAAAGCGAAAGTTAGAATATTTTGGACATGTGACGCGACACCCAGAAAAATATGCCATCTTTCACTTAATCCTCCATGGAAAGATTGGAGGCCAATGAGGGCCAGGCAGAAGAACATCATGGCTTCAAAACCTAAGGGACTGGTTTGGACAAAACTCAGCAGGACTTTTTCATGCAGCTGTTGATAATAATAGGATCGCCAACATCCGATGACGGATATGGCACAAGAAGAAGAAGAAGATAACAATCTATTATTGTAATTTACTTGCAGAATGTCTACAACTGTTTCTTCTCTACTACAAGTCACTACAATTTAGCTCTTAATAATAAAACCTTTCTTTAGGATTTTAATTGGGAATTTCCCCAACAACTGCATCTCATTTCCCAAGTTCATAAATCTCAGTTGTAAATATCTCTGCAGCATCCAATCTCCTCTTTCCATATGCATATATATGTAGGCTCTTTGTTCCATAATAACATTGCCTTCAATTTACCCCAAGTTGAAGATTGTCCTCAGTAGTTCCGCTTTGAAAGCTCCTTGTTCTCTTTTCACCCAATGGGTGTTTGTCAAAAAGAAAGCAGAAGCTTCCTCAATAGCTGTGGTCTTGGGTGAGGGGCTGCTGTACTAATCCTACCATTCTTCTTTTATTAGCTGTCAAACTATGCTACAAGGAGTTTTGAAATATCTGTCTTGAATGGATTTCTGCCTGTGGTATATGCTTTGCTTAGAAAGAGAGCCATCTAGATAGTTAACTTCCTCTTTCAATAAGCTCTTTATCTCCTTAAATGCTGGCATCTGCTGCTATTAAGAAAGCCTGAGGGGCTACTTTCTGCCTCTAAAAACACGTTTCTCCATTTCTCCTTTTGGGGAAATATAACATCCTGCTTTTTAAATATTTCCTAAAATATTTCATTCTTCTGGTGGGGGGACGCTTCCCACATGCTCTTCCTGCCAACATGACTGTTATAAGCACTTGTGGAGGAGCTCTACGGAGGTCCAGGAAGCTCAGCCATGCTCCTGGGGCCAGTCTCAGGTAGCGGCAGCTACTTCAGCTATCTGAGCAGCACAAAACAGTTATTCATGTTGCCCATGGTACTATGGCCCGGTGGAATAACTGCTTATCCATTTGATGAAACTACATGCCCTGGTGATAACTATTGTTATTACACATTGGCTAATCGAAATTGTGTAAACCTAAAAGTTTGCCTTCATGTGCATCAGAGGTGGGCTTCACATTCTTTCACCGCTGGTTCTCCTAGTACTGGCAATGTGAGCACGTGCATGCACACACTCACTTTGCTCGTGCGCCATCTGTGCATGCGTACAGCATCAAACAACATGGGAATTCGCTCGTGCACCCCGTCCATGTATGCGTGCAGCGTCAAAACCACAGTGATATAGGACGGGAATGTGACCAGGTGAGTGGGCAGGACCACCTGCAGGTCACTACTAACAGTTCGCCTGAACTGGTCCGAACCGGCTGAATACCACCTCTGGTGTGCATGTTCTCAATAGCTGCCCAGTGGTACTTCTGAGTGCTGCTGATCTTAAGTTCAGGAAAAGGACTTCTTGGCTGCCAATATCACTGTTCTGTTGCAGCATTAGTCACAATGATAGCTCCCTTGTGTTTCACGTTCCTTGTCATTCAGGATGCTTCTGAACATGGGTGTAGCAGCACTCTTCTGAAAGACCACTCTATCAGGAGTAGCTTGAATGTCAGGTAACAACAACTCCAAGGAGGACTTGCAACAAGCGGAACATTGGTAATGTTGATGGACGTCCTACATCTCTTCCACTTGTGTTAACCTATCTGCTTGGCTATTCCTGGAGATGGATTCGGTGGTCTTTCCAGAGAGCCTGACTGGTTCTTATTAGGACTTATCGATATAACATTGGAAAGGATTGGTGGACGATTGGTTTTATATAAGTGCAAAGATAGAAAAATACAGAAATACCCATGGAGGAGTGGGTTGTGAAGATGGCAGAACTTGCAAAGATAGCAAAATAGATCAGTTTGACAACAAAACAATAAGTAACTTTATAAAATATTCTGCCTTTTTAATATTTCTCAAAATATTTCATGTGTGTGTGTGTGTGTGTGTGTGCTAAATTTCCACACAAGAATGCTGAGGAAGTGTGTAGTTTGATTGTCTGATATGTTGCCAGGGCTCAGCCAGAACCAGAGAGATGTGTGGGGTTAACCATCTGCAAAGGATGTCTTTCACAATGTGCTGATCTAGATTTAGTTAAGAGAAATTAATTGTGGGAACTTCACTTCAGGGCTTCTAATCCTTGAATGGAGATGAAGATGACAAGGACTGAGTAAGCATCACTTCAGGCAATTCTCTTTTCAATTGAAACTAAGAGGGTAAACGTGAAATGCAGGGTGCGTGCCAGGAAGCTGAAGAGAAAGGGTTGGGTTTGAAGGAATTACTCAGGGTTGTGTTGTGTTTTTTTTAATCTGAGTGAATTATTCTGATGCCGGAGTTAAATTTAGCTCATTGTTTTAAATGTATTTTTAGGATAATGCCATTGATCACATTCTTGACAATATCTCCACCCAAGTTTAGTTTAGTTTAGTTTAGTGTCATTGCACATGGTACAATGAAATTAAATGCCGTCTTCAGTGTATAACTATAAAAAAAAAACACACAAACATACATCCTTTACATTCTATATAATTGAAATTGAAAACCCGATATTGCACTATACCGTAGAATTCAATATAGTTATTGCCCTGGGATAGAAGCTGTTTTTCAGCCTATTTGTCCTTGTTTTTATTATCCTGTACTGTCTGCCAGATGGTAATAATTCAAAGAAATGAGATGGATCTTTAAGAATCTTTTGAACTAAATAACCCAATGTTTCACAGTGTATTTATTTAAAATGAGTACATATATTCCAATTTATTTTTAAAGGTCACCAGTAAATTTCACCAACACATTCTCTCTTCTGATGAAGTCACTTTTTTTAAAATTCTATGTCAGGATATTTATATTGAATATGATTCTTTATCTAAATAAGAAAGTAATGCAGGTTTTTGTATTAAAAAAAGGTACATTTTCTTTGGATAGAATGGAAAATAACCAACTATTCATGTGTTTGAAGTACTAGTTCGACCATATGTTCTCCATAAATAAAACCTTCAGCTTAATTGAATATAAATTGGCTTGGATGTGAGTATCCAACCGATAACTGATATGTGAAAGTGTTGATATGTGAATGATGCTTCTATTATGTGAATATTTGGCAACACTAAAATCATGGAGATTTTCAGATATGTAATTATAGGAGGCCAGGTAATTTTTGTATGTCCCCATGTGCACCTGGGACATATTCCTGCTTCATCATTATGGAGTAATGTACCATGAGGGACATCTAATCTTCACTAAGAAGAGCAATTTCAACCGAAGAACATTAGTAATGCCCAAACTATTTAATATCAAGCACAAGAAACCAGTAAAACTGTGAACTGATGAAGTTACTTCTTTATTGCTGCAAGCCTATTTACAAGAATCTCACCAGGCTGACAGCATTCTCTGGAGAATCGCCAGATAAGGGTCTCAGGGAGAGGTGGTATTCAGCTGGTTCATTGGTTCAGGTGAACCGGTAGCGCCAACAATCAGTTGGCCCTGCCCACCTGTCCCCACTTTATCCTGTTCTTTATTTTCCACTTTGTAGCTCATCTCAATCGTGTGGCACAGCTGATTCTCCCCCCCTCGCTGTTGTACTTACTGTTGCTGACTTGGAAGGTAAGCAGCTGAACTTCTAAATGCTCCATTTTCAATGCTGCATGCAAGCACCTTAGGCATTCGCATGTGCACACAGACCTAGTTGTTAAACCAATAGCATTCCACCACTGGTCTCAGGGATACTGGGGAGGTAAGAGCTGCATTGCTTCTTGCTGTGCAAAGACTCTAAGCTTGTCCCCCTCTTCAAACCTCCCTCCACTCTAACTGGAAATGTCACCACATTTATCAACCATATGTCAGGTTTCGGCGTAATCTCAAATAAATTTCATTCTCAAACACAAAGTCTTTGATGAATCTCTCATTTATTAAAGAATTTACGATCTGACCTAAACTCATATGCAGCCAAAACTGATTCTCCGAAACCAAACCCCTCCCCTTCTGCCTCACAATATCTCAATGCCCATTGACCATCTTCCAAGTCAGTCTCTTCTGCCCACTACTTCAGATCACAGTAATGTCCCCCTCCCTTCATCACCTGGGTAACCCTATCTATTAAGGGAGGGGGAGAAGGACAATATCTCAATGCCAAGCACTAAATTTCAAACTGTACTGCTCGCTCCGTTTTTTTTCTCCTTTTCCTCTTTGATTATGGCACCGATGAAAAAATGCAACTTAACTCGCTGACACCATAAACAATCGATATATCATTGACATGCTTCCAAAGTGCCAATGCCAGAGAAGATTGTTTGAAACTGGGAAAAGTTGCTTTCAAAGTGTCTATGGAGATTCTCAATCATTCAGGTCATGGTTGTCCCTTGGGTCGCTTTCTAAGGTTTCATGCAACAGACCTCAAGGAGGTAGATATGAAGAATGTACACCCAAATTCTCAGCCAAGAATTGGCAAGATCATGATGTTTCTAGCTTTCTCACGGCACCTGGGTCATCCTGTGTCTTGAGGTACCACAGCTGCTTGATCTGTAACAGTTTCTGTTACATGCCGTATGTCAGGTGTGTCAAACTCAAGGCCCAGGGGCCAGATCTGGCCCACGGGGTGCTTAGGTCTGGCCCACTGGGCCACCCTGGAAACAGTGAAGCCCATGGTGCCTCTGCTAGCAAAAAAGAAGCTTCAGAGGACTGCATGTGGCTCTCCCGAACTCCATTTTCATTGGCAGAGGGTTGCAGGAAGCCATTGCAGCCGAAAATGGAGCTCGGGAATGTGTTTTCACTGGCAGAGCACCCAGGCCGCCTGACACGAGTGACATCGAGCTGGCCGTGCCCACCCTGGCCACGCCCACCCAGCCCCCCGAGGTCAAACACAACCCTGATGCGGCCCTCAATGAAATTGAGTTTAACACCCCTGCCGTATATGAATAAACACACAAACTGTTGTGCTGTTCAGAGATTTGCTTAATACTATGCCAGAGGGAAACTCACAATAATTTTACAAAGCACAGAAGCATTCAATTTAAAATTGAAAACTGCCCTTACGATATTACCTCAGGGAATTTAAGTCCTAATACCTTAAAACTATCACATGGAAATTTGAAACCGTGAAATATAATATCCCAAGTATTCCGTGCAATCAGTTTGACACTTTATAGTTGCTTCTAATAATAATGACTGTTATGGTTGAGAATCTGAAAAAATATATGTTAAGGGACATTGTACATTTGCTCTCTCTGAGACATTATTAATGGAGTTTGTCTATTGCTCAGAGTACAAGTGAAGAAAATCTCTAAAAAAAACAAAACAGGAGGTGGCGAAAAAATGTATCTATGTATACCATGAAATTGGATATGAATGCAGTTTGGTATGTTTTTCAGCATGAACAGTCAACCTCTGGTATTAAAAATTTGCATAGTATTTAGTAAGTCATCTCAATATGCATATAAAAGACCAAGTTCTTCTTTCACAAAGATTGGGACTGGTTTACATTTCAAGAGCCGCGACACTCTAATTGGATTTACTGTTCTTCCTTTCCAAACATTTTAAAGCTCTCAACAAAGAACTGTTGTGGTTTGCCAGCAGCCTGCGGAGCTGGCAGCGGAGTCAGACAGCGATGAGGCTGAGGAAGAACATGGGCCAGTCCTGGAGGCTGGGGAAGGCCCGGATGAGGGCTCTGCGTTGGAAGCAGAGATGGGGCCAGGGCCATCAGGGAGTGAGGTGCGGACTCTGGAGCCTCCAGAAGCTGACAGCAAAGAGGCAGAGGAACAGGAGGAGCCTGTTCCTAGTGCACATACGAGAAGAGCTGCCAGAAAGCAGGAGCAGCTAAAGCAAAGAGGACGACTCAGGAGTAGAGCCAAGAGATGATTGGCCCCTCCCATAAGGCTTAAAAGACCAGCAACAGCTCTTGGCCTCTTTGTCGGAAAACAATGTTGATAGTCTTGCTGCACTTATCTCTTGTCGGCGTCTTCTGCTTTTGAACTTTTGCCAAGAGAAGCCTTTGGCAGTTTGCCTAATTATACCAAGGTTGGTGATTAGGCTGAAGAATTTGTGTTATGTAGAGTTTGTTTTAATTTAGTTTGGACTATGCTGAGAATGAGTTAATTCTCAGCTGTTCTAATAAAGCCTGTTTGTCTTGGAACTGTTTGCGTCTAATACTACCTACTTGGCAGGGGTGAAATGTAAAATTTGTTACTACCGGTTCTGTGGGCGTGGCTTGGTGGTGGGGGGAGTAATGTGACTGGGTGGGTGTGGCCAACTTTTTTTTTTAACTTTTCAAAGCATTTTTTTTAATGCTTTGAAAAGCCTCTGCCAATCAGGCAACTCAGCTGGGATCGTCAGAGAGGCTTTTTAAAAAATGCTTTGAAAAGCCTCACTGACAATCAGGCAACTCAGCTGGGATTGTCAGAGACATATCAAAGCATTTCTTTTACCATCTCTTCAGCCAAGAGATTGCAGAAAAAAATGCTTTGAAAAGCCTCTGATGATCCCAGCTGAGCTGCGCGATCATCAGAGGCTTTTTTTTTAACCTTTAAAAGCATTTTTTCGTCGGAAGAGGTTGTAGAAAAAATGCTTTTAAAAGTAAAAAAAAAAGCCTCTGATGATTGTGCGGCTCAGCTGGGCATAGGGGGGGCAGGGATTTTTGCTATTGGTTCTCCAAACCACCCACATCAGGCGATCTGGTCTGAACCAGGAGCATTTCACCCCTGCTACTTGGGCCTGGGTCACAACAAGAACAAAGTAGTCTTAGTACTGTCATACAATTGATCATATAGCATAAGAGGTGGGTTGCTGCTGATTCAGACCGGTTCAGGCGAACCAGTAGTTCTGACCACCAGTTGGGCCCGCTCACCCACCCTGGTGCTATCCCATCCTATATATCTCACTCTCTGGTGAGCTCCCATTTTTGGTTCTACACTAGGCAAACCAGTTGTTAAATTATGTGAAGCCCACCTCTGTATAGCAGCTATATCAGTGATGGCTAACCTTTTTGCCGTTGCGTGCCAAAAGTGGGGGGAGTGCGGGGGAGTCATGCATGTGCATGCCCACACCCATAATTCAATGTTCCCCACGCCCCACACTCCCCATGGTTTTGGCAAAAAGATTACCAGTGAGCCCGGTAGGCCCATTTTTCACCCTCTCCAGGCTTTAGAGGCTTTCTTGGAGCCTGGGGAAGGCGAAAATGGCCTTCCGCACCCCCCTGGAGGCCTCCGAAGCCCAGAAACAGCCCATTTTCTGACTTTCAGTGGGCCCAGAAGGCCCATTTTTTTGCCCTCCCCAGGCTCCAGAGGCTTTTTTGGAGCCTGGGGAGGGCAAAAATGGCTTCCCCCCTTGGAGGCCCTCCGGAGGCCAGAAACAGCCCATTTCCTGACTTCCAGTGGGCCCATAAGACCCAAAAATCAGCTGGCCGGCACGCGCTAGAGCTAAGCTAGGGCAACACTCCCATGCCCACAGATATGGCTCCGCATGCCACCTATGGCACGTGTGCAATAGGTGTGCCATCACGGAGCTATATGTTTGGTGTTCAGGGGGAGTCTCACTAGGCACATATGCAGTTGGCTATGCTTTGAATCAGGAACACGTTAACCCTAGAAAACTTTGCAGTCGGTATTTGCTTAGTTGGAAAAGTTGCTTATTGTATTCTTCAGAAACCTTTCGTGAATTCCAAAGGAAGCTTTGCTCCCCCAGTGTTAAGTTGCAGGCCAGAATTGTTCTTGTCACAGTAGAGTCATTAGCTGAATGTGTGCCAATTACACCTCCCCGTTCTAAAAATAGCCCTTCCCAATTGGTTTAATCAGAGTACCTGCAACTGGCATGACTGTCTATCAACTCCCGGAAGCTGCTTATTCAGCTTAGGTGTGGTCGTAACTGCTGGTATTAGAACTAGAGGAACAACTGGAAGCCCGTTTGGCACAGAGAAAACTGCCCTCATCTTAACTTCTTGATTTAACCTGAAAGAATAGCATTCAGTCTAAAGATTTTATTTAAAGCTGCTTCCAAATGGCATTTCTTTCTATTCCTTGACAAAGGGCTATCTTTCCTCTGGCCAGCCTTGGGGTGCTGAAAACAGGCAGGGGAGATGATGAGAATCTCCGTGCCTCTCACCATCGTCAATAGGAGGGAACCTTAATTCCGCATGCAATGATTTGAATGTAAATTGAATGTAGTTTAGTGTCTAAATTACCTATTCCCCCAACCCCACCTGCAACTTCACACAGGGAGAGGCGAAAGGAGTGTGAGCCCCAAGGCCTCTATTTTCAATATCCCCTCCCTGCATTTCCCCAGCCATTTTCCAGAAAATCTGAGCTTTTCATAGAGGGGGAAGGCTGTCTGACAGTCAAGAGGCCACTCTTTCTACCTGGATGACCATAATTGAGCCTGGCAATTAAGGTTGTACGTTGTAACAGTCGTAATGCAAGTCGACATGTGATCAGATCCATTTTGACTATCCTTTTTGCAGCAATCATTAAACGAATGCTGCAGTTGTTAAGCGAAGCCATTGTTCGCTATGGGTCACTTGTTGCCGGAAAGCAGAAGTAAACCCTGGTTTCCAGCAAAGAATGTTGTAAATCTCGTGACTTTGGGGCATTGCAAACATCTGCATGTACCTATTGGTTGTTGCGTTCTCAAAATGCAGTCATGTGACAGCAGGGGAGGGGCTGACTTTGAAACTTCAAAACCCGGTTGTGAGTATCTTTTTTTTGGTGGTGGTGGTGGTTTCCATTGTAACTTTGAACAGTTGCTAAGCAGCCAGTCATAAGTCAAGGACTACTTGTAAATTCCCATTGAAAACTGTGGGGATGGCCTGACCACTGATTTGCAAAGAAGCATCCGGTATCCACAGGATCAAAAACTTCCATCAGAATGATAAAGGCAGCATTGCAATAGTGAGTGTATTGCAAATTTAGCCCCTTTTATCAATATAGAATTATAGAATAGAATTCTTAATTGGCCAAGTATGATTGGACACACAAGGAATTTGTCTTTGGTGCATATACTCTCAGTGTACATAAAGAAAAAAAATACATTCAAGAATCATAAGATACAACAGTTAGTGATAGTCATAGGTTACTATTGATAAGTAGTATCAATAAGCAATCAATTCATACTAAGAAACAAAACAATATAAATCATAGAGATACAAGCAACAAGGTTATAGTCATAAGTGGGAAGAGATAGGAAGGATGAGAAGAATAATAGTAATACAGTCTTAGTAGTTAATTTGACAGTGTTGTGGGAATTAGTTGTTTAGCAGAGTGATGGCATTCGGGAAAAAACTGTCCTGTAAAACATAATTTATGTTATAAACAATTTATGCACATAGAAATGATATATAATATGTCCTTGATCGACTTTGAAGATATCCCTGAAGAGATCTACTCAGTGGTGAAATCCAATTTTTTTTACTACTGGTTCTGTGGGCATGGCTTGGTGGGTGTGGCTTGGTGGGTGTGGCAGGGGAAGGATACTGCAAAATCCCCATTCCCTCCTCACTCCTGGGGGAAGGATATTACAAAATCTCCATTCCCACCCCACTCCTGGGAGAAGGATACTGCAAAATCCCCATTCCCACTCCACTCCAGGGGAAGGATACTGCAAAATCCCCATTCCCTCCCCACTCTGGGGCCATTCCATTGAAGAGCCTCGGTGGTGCAGCCGACTAAGTGCTGTTAAGTGCTAGCACTTAGCTGCCAGCTGCCTGCAATTAGTGCAAGTTCAAATTTCACCAGGCTCAAGGTTGACTCAGCCTTCCATCCTTTCGAGGTAGGTAAATTGAGGACCCGGATTGTGGGGGCAATAAGCCAGCTTTGTATAGAACAACACTGCTTAGGTGGGGCCGAAAGCCCTAATGAGCAGGTATATACATAAAAGTATGCAGGCTATTGCTATAATGCACTGTAAGCCGCCCTGAGTCTATGGAGAAGGGCGGCATATAAATTGGACTAATAATAATAATTAATAAATATATAATTTTATGGTACTATTTCCCAAAAAAGTGGTTATTAGCTAGTTTTAGAAAATATACTTTACCCAAAAGGTTTCCACAATTTTGGCCACTACTGTATACAACAGCTCTTACTAGGCACCGTATTTTCTGCATCAGTCCAATCAGTGTACAGAATGGTCGCATAAACACTTCCTACTGAAACACCACCCTGAAGACTGGTAAGTGCTTGGTAGCGTAAGGGATTTCCAGTCTTGTCCCAGAATAAACAGACAATTTTGGAGGTTGAATGGTTTTTTTCCCCCTTTGTCAGGTCTTCCACTTCTTTTGCATTTTAAAACTCCATACACTATGGATGTATGGCCTTCTTCCCTTCTGTAAACTTTCCTGTAAATTAATTACTTTTTTCACAATTTCCTCCAAAGGATTGCCTAAGGTTGCTGCAAAAGCCATGTTGTCATAAGTGAGGGTAACAACATGGATTGTATGGGAAAGGAATAGTTGATTGCTCATTTTTAAAAGAAAAGAATGTGAAGCTGGATCACCTCGAGAGAAATGGACTGCTTTCAATGACTGAATTCTTGGGGATTATGATGTCTCCATGCTATGACAGCTTGGGGCAGTTCTGGTAAGTCAAAAAAACCCTTGAGATCATGGCCTTTAGGCTACTGGCTCATTCTTTTCCACATCAGAAGACAAGATAGCAAGTAACTGTATCCCTGAATCCTAGGATGACCTCTTGCCCTTCTAGAAATGACCTTCTTATCCTCTTTCTTCTAGAAAGACTATTTGAATTACAGAATAACAGAGTTGGAAGGCATCTTGGAGATCTTCTAGTCCAACCCCTTGCTCACACAGGAAACCCTATACCATTTCAGACAAATGGTTACCTAATCTCTTCTTTAAACTCTCCAGTGTTGGAGCACCCACAACTTCTGGAGGCAAGTCATTCCACTAATTAATTGTTCTCACTGTCAGGAAATTCCTCCTTAGTTCTGAGTTGATTCTCTCCTTGATTACTTTCCATTGCTTCTTGTTCTGCCTTCAGGTCCTTTGGAAAATAGGTTGGCCCCCTCTTCTTTGTGGTAGCCCCTGAGATATTGGAACATTGCTATCATGTCACCCCAGTCCATCTTTTCATTCACTGAATTTATCCTTTGATTGAAGAGCTGCCCTGTCATGAAAGAAGCATAAAACCATAGTTCACAGTAAAAGCACAGAAAGAAGCATAAAGTCTTCTGTATATTCTATATATGTGTAATATTTTATATATTCTTCTCCGTAATACTGTGAGTGGTGACTTTATCCCTTATGATTTTATGAAACCTATAAATTTGCCTGTGTTGACTTTTAGAGAATCAATGATCTTTTTGTGTCCCTTTCTTCTTTTATGTGATGCTTGAATGTCAGTAACTCTGGTTGAATCCATTCAAACCTTCTGTGAACAGATTCACACCTTTAATCTTGAAAGAATCTTACGGCAAGACCTAGCATGAAACTAAGAGGTCAGGGTGGAGTATAACATCTAACTGCCATCTGATGTGTACTTGAAATTAACTTTTACTTCTCTGAAGAGTTGTAAACATGGAAGGATTTTGTGTTGTTATTTCGCTCATCCCAAGTTTGTTAGATGATGAAGCAACAGTGAACACAGTCAACTTTCTCCTCTGTTTTTTTTTACTTATTACTGTGTTATTGCATACATTGTAGAACTCCTTTTCTCTCTCTCTCATGAAATTTCAAGCTGGGGAACGGAGTGTCTACAGTAGCAAAAGTTGAGAGAAAGTGACTGACCAAAAGGCAGTCAATGAACCCTGGAGCCAAGGAGGAGTTGATCCTCTGGTATTTCCTGGTTGAGGTGTTCTCAACAAGATATAATCAAAATGATATATGTATGGTTTTTTTTTCTTATGAAAATTGGAGTTTGATGGGGCTTTGGACTGGAGTGGTCTCCCGACAACTAGATAGAACTTCTGAGGAAAATATTGAAATCTCTCATGGCAAATTACCAAAAGTTTTCTTCTTTTAATTTGATTGACAGTTAGTGGCTCATTGCTATATGGAGACAGAAAAAAGGCAATTCCAGAAAGTATACATATTTTTCTGAAAGACATGGATCCTTTTCAAGAATAAATGTGACTTGGATTTCAAAGAGTTGGCAAATCCAAGGTTTCTAACATAGAGTTACTACCAAATACTTTTTGGATCATAATCTTTTGAGTTTGGTTTATAAAAGGAAATCCAGTTCTCTTATATGGAGACTAAACGAAACGTTGTTACAGAAAGAAGCAATAGAGGAGGATTGTGAAAAGAAACTAAAGGAGTTTTATTGAACATTATTTAAATAAAGACACTGATTTAAGAATGATTTGACTTACCATTAAAGCTTCTATTGGAGGTTATGTCATGCAACAAAATAGTGAACTCAAAAGAAGGGCAAGAGAAAACACAAGCTATTTTATATGAGATAGATAAAAAAGATTAAATACATTTCCAAGAAAATAAGTATTTCTTAACAAATTAAGCTTTCACAGTGACAGTTATCTATGTTAATAGAAAGAGACATGGTAATAAAAATGAAATGAGTAAAGCAAAAAAGCTGAGTTTGCAAAAGAAAAAGAAAACAATATTGAAACTACAAGAGGAAAATATTGTATTAATATAATATTGATAATGTGGCAGTGCAAAACAGCATTATTCCAACTTGTATAAAAGATAAAATGTCTCTCTGAGGAAAATAGAGGAATATATATTTTAAAAACCCAAAATATATTGAGGTTTACAGAGAAACCGAGACAGATAGACCTATAACAATTAGGAAGTTTCTGAAGCTATAAAAACGATTAAACCAGGAAAAATATCTGGACCAGACAGACCAACAATGTTACTGGACATACATAGAAACATAGACTCATAGGGCTAAAAGGAACCTTGAAGGTCTTCTAGTCCAATCCCCTGCAAAAAGGAACAAGACAGAGATGCCACTTTCTTTTCTCTTGTTTATTTTGATTCTTGAAATGCTGAGAAGAGATATAAGGAAAGTTGAGAGTATTGTGAGAGTAAAGATTATTAAAAAAAGAAATTTATAAATTAAGGGTTTTTTGCAGATGATTTGATGTTGGTTTTGGAAGATTCTTTAACGGGAAAAATAAAATAATTTATGCATTAACAGGTTTAAGATCAACAAACAGAAGATGATCATTGATCATGCTTGGTGGATATGTAAAAAAAGCTAGACAATTTTGGATTTGTGCAAAATCCAAACACTGATCCAGAAGATTTTAAAGATTATTATACAATTGAGACCAAAGTTCTTTCTTTTGGTACAGATGAACAAACATTTGGAAAAAATGTCATGGAAGTTTATTTTTGGATATGATAACCACACCAGAATTATTGTGTGTCCAAAGATGGAAAGATATGGTAATATTTATAATGGAAGAATTGTTAGTTAAAAAAATGATGGAACTTGCTGAGATGGCCAAATGGACTTCTTCAATCAGAAAAAAAGACAGTATGAGCTTACAATTTATCGTTTTGATGATTAGACAGAACAGATTAAAGGGAAAAAAGAGAGCCACGGTGTAACTTTAGAGAAATTAGAGATAACATTTATAATAATTGTACTTATAATGGCTGTAAAGAGGATTGGAAACCACTTACCGTATATACTCGTGTATAAGCCGACCTGCATATAAGCCGACCCCCCCCAATTTTACCCCCAAAAACTGGGAAAACTTGTTGACTCGCGTATAAGCCGGGGGTGGAAAATGCAGCGGCTACTGGTAAATTTCAAAATAAAAAAAGACTGGTCAAAAATGTGAGGACCAGTCAAAAATAACTTTTTCAGCCCTCTGAGTAGTCCATGTGCATAAAAGGAGTCCATGTGCATAAAAGGAGAGGGAGGAAGAGAGGAGGAGAAGAAGAAAGGAAGAGGAAGTAGGGAGGAGAAGAAGGGGGGAGAAGAGAAAGTAAGAAGGAAAGAAAAGAGGTGGTAGGTTTGAGGAGAAAGATTGCTGTACAATAAAAAAGATGAAAGGGAAGAAAACCAACCCCAAACACATATAAAGATATTAAGATAAAGAATGAATTGTTAAACTTTAAAGAATAAAAGAGAACAAATATGAATAAATAGCAATAATTAGAAACACACATACAAACATACAATGTATTTTCTTTGAACAGAATATTTGGCCGGTTCACAAATTTAAACAGTGTTTAGTCATTTCACTTAAATTTACAATTTCTATATTTCCTTTTTGCCATATTTATTCCTCATCTATTTTTTAAAAAACCAATATTACCCTTCATCCTCATCTCTAATCTTAATCAAATTCAATTTTTCACTTCTATTCTATATTATACCCCTTCCCATTGTCATCTATTTTTATATCAATCCTCACATTGCTTAATTATGTAATATTACAGTTGTTTAATACAAATTCAACATTTTAATATAAATCAATTAGTTATATAACTATCTTTTTTGTATATTAATCAATATGAACATGAATATTCCAATTATTTCCATGCAATCCAATTTCTTACAAATCAATTAATTATATTTACCAATAATAATAAACCAAATAATTTCCCCCAATATCCTTCCAAACCACAACTTAACCATTTCTGCTTTCAACACAATATACAATTAATAATATCTCAATTATTACAATTCCCTATTTAAATAGAGCTTTTTTTTCTTTTGTGTTTTAAAATCTTGAACTCCCCTCTTTTGCCAATTTCCCATTGTTTGCACCAACCTTTTTTGATGAGGAAAAAGAAACGAAATCTGCCTCAGCAAACAGCAAAGCCAACAAGCTGTTTTAGTTTCGCTTTTGGTTTCAGCAGAAGGAGAAAAAAAAAAGTGCTCTTTGCAGCAGGCACCTTTTTGCAGCCGGCACCGATCTTCTCATTTGTTTTCTTTTAACCCTGATCAGCTGTAGGGGGGGGGGGCTTTGAAGCCCAGCCAAGAATTTAAAGTGTTTTTTTCCCTCTAGCCATCAGCTAGAACTCAGGAGGCAGTCCCAATAGATTGGGAGTGGGCGGGGTAAGCAAACCCCGTTCTCCCGCTGTTTCCTAGCTTGCAGGGAAAAAGTCATTTTTTCCGTGACCCGTGTATAAGCCTAGGGGGCGTTTTTCAGCCTGAAAAACGGGCTGAAAAACTCAGCTTATACGAGAGTATATACGGTATTTGTATTTCTTTTGTCTTTTGTCTTTTTTTCTTGCACTTTTAACCTTTGCTTGTCTCCCTTTTTCTTCCTTTTTTTTTCTTTATGCTATAAATTTGCTAGATAAATAAATAATGATTTGGATCAACTTTTAATCTTCATTTTAAAAATGTTTAATCATTTTTTTTTTAAATGACATGTCATGAAGTCACGATGCAAGCTGTACCCCTTACACACTAGCACACAATGCCATGAAAGAAAATGTTGGTGATTGCATCATTACATATTATCCTTCATTTCAGTGGTGAGATTCAAATTTGTTTACTACCGGTTCTGTGGGCGTGGCTTGGTAGGCATGGCCAGGGGATATGATAGGCAGCATTCGGCCTCCTGCATCGTTTTGGACCTAGGAGGCCTCCCTGCACTTACCTGGAAGCCAAAATGGGGCACGTGGGGATTCCTGGAAGGGGCATGGTGGGAACCAGACAGCAATTTAACTACCGATTTGCCTGAACCGGCCCAAACTGGCTGAATCCCACCACTGCCCCATTTCATCATTTCCCCTCCTCCCATTCCTCTCTATGGATCCCCTGGGCCCTGGCCTCAGTCCAACACCTTCCTTACTGCTCCCCCCATCTGTCGTTCATTCTTCCATCTTTCTAAATGTACACGAAATATATGAAAATGTACATGATAACATCGCCTGATAAATATATTCATTTCTGCAAAAGAATGTAATTAATCTCATGTAAAAGATAAAGCTGCGGAAGCGGATATTCTTGTAAATCACTAAATCCGTGGCTTAAAATGATCAGTGAAATGCATGGGGTGGGGGTGGAAGGAGAAGACAAACAGAATGGTGAGGGACAATTTGCTATCTTACCGGTATTTGCTATTCCGAATAAGCATCTCTCTCTCTCTCTCTTTTTTTTTAACCAATGAAATTAACAACGTTTAAAGGTAATTGTAAAACAGAAAATATCTAAGTGTGTTAAAGAGTTACAGCATTAGTTAAAATTCTGATTTAAGATTTCATTTATTCTTTTTGATTGAATGGTTGAGCTGATAAGAACCGTGGTGGCGCAGTGGTTAGAATGCAGTATTGCAGGCTAATTCTGCCGGCTGCCAGAAGTTTGATCCTGACCGGCTCAAGGTTGATTCAGCCTTCCATCCTTTCAAGGTCAGTAAAATGAGGACCCAGATTGTTGGGAGGGCAAGATGCTGACCAAGGGTGGGTTCTACTTACCTTTACTACCGGTTCGCAATGGGAAGCTTCTGTGCATGCGCAGATCGCTGATGACGACATCCAGAGTGGTGGGCTGGGCCTCCCACCGGTTTTACTACCGGTTCTTGTGAACTGGTCCAAATCGGGGGCAACTCACCTCTATAAACCCCCCCAGAGAGTGCTGTAAAGCACTATAAGTGGTATATAAGTCTAAGTGCTATTGGTATTGCTATATTTCCAAATGCTGCTGGAACTACAAGTAGATCATATGACCATAATTTAAATGAACTGAAATTTGTTTGCAGGGATACTGGGCAAACCAAATTACTATGGGATGAGCAACCCCCAAAATCTGAGGAATCTGCAGCCTCAAATCAATCAAAAGATTGTGAGTCAGGGCTGTCCTAATGCATGGGCCTGATGGGCACTTACCCATGGGCCTCACGAGCATAGGTTCTCCGAACCACCTACTGCCATCACTATCAGATCAGGTGATGCGGTCTGAACCAGGAGCCTTTCACCCCTGCTGCAGGGGATAAGCAGACAGATGGTAAGGGGCAAGGAAATGGAAACTATAACCTACTTATTGATTGTTTATTGAAGGGGGACAGCTATGTATAGCCTTTATTGTCATTGTACATCATGTATTCAATGAAATTAGTTTTAGCCTCACTGGTGTAATCCATGACAAAAAAATACAAACAACATAAATAGTAAAAAGAATAATCCCTATGCAAGTAATTAGGAAAAAAAAGAAAAACTAGTCATATGTTTCCATGTGTGCATGGAGTGATTGTGGTTGTTTAAGAGTCTGACAGCCTAAGGGTAGAAACTATTTTTAAACCTATTTGTTTGGCTGGCTATGCTTTGACGTCTTCTGCCCGATGGTAGAAGTGCAAAAAGACACTGACCAGGGTGTGAATCATCTCTGAGTATCTTCCTTACTCTGCTGAAGCAGGGAGACCTGGTGATGTCATCCAGTGGTGTTAGAGGGCAACCGATAGATTCTTGTGCCAAATTGATAACTCTCTGTAGTGCCTTCCTGTCCGCAGCAGTTACACCAGCGTGCCATCTGTAATGCAGTATGTGAGGACACTTTCTCTCGTGGACCGATAGAAAGAGGTCATCAGCTGTTGTTCCACCTGATTTTTTCACAGGACTCTAAGGAAATGAAGTCTCTGTTGGGTCTTCCCAATCACCAGGGACATGTTGTTTTTCCAGGTGAGATCTTGACTAATAAGCACTCCCAAGAATTTAAAACAGGAAACCTTCTCCACACAGCCCCCCTCCATATACAGTGGGGCAGGTTTCTCTCTGTGCTTCCGGAAATCCAGCACCATCTCCTTTGTCTCACTACTATTTAGATATAAGTTGTTTTTTTGAGCACCATGCGGATACCTTCTGGACTTCTTCCCTGGATGTTGATTCGTCCCCTCCAGTTATGAGACCCAGCACCATTGTGTCATCTGGAAACTTTATTATGATGTTGGATGGATCAGAGGATATGCAGTCAGTGAGTACAGGTTGGGGCTGAGCACACAGCCCTGAGGGGAGCCTGTGCTGAGCTTCAGGGTGGAAGATGTAAAGGAACCAACCCTTACTGTTTGCGGACAATCCTGTCAGGAAGTCTTTGATCCAATCACAAGTGAGGGGAGAGAAATTCAGGTCAGTCAGCTTTTCAATGAGAATGCCTGGTAAGATGGGTATTAAAGTTACCTGCAGATATGCAGATTAGCAAGATGTCCAAATGCAACTCAGAAAACCTGTGGCTTGGTACAAGTGATAACTCTCAGTCAGGGGTGAAATTTACTTTTTTTTTTTTAATTTCTTTATTAAAGTATTTATTATTTACAATACAAAAAACAAAAAGAAGACAAAACCATACTGACAGACAAATACAACAAACAAATTAAAAGATTTTCATATGTATCAATCAGCATTTCCAGCTTTGAGGTGTCATTATATATAAATCATATTTGCGTTATATATTTACCTTAATCTTAATCTATGCAGAGGCATAGAAATATATTTAATTATCATATACGATTGGCAATTGTGCTAAGACAGTGCTAACTGTAAGTTGTTTCATGCGTCTATTCATTCTTTTAGCAATATACAGTATAGTGTACAGTGTCCTAGTTCTCTTGTCTAGTTCTCGCATTTGCGAGTCTTACTTAAATTTCTATTTCTTAACCATTCATACCATAAATCCCATGCATTATAATATTCTGATTCCTCTCTGTCATTTATCTCTAGAGTTAACTTATCCAGTTCAGCACACTCTAATATCTTCCTAATAATGTGGTCTTCGGGGGGTAACTTATTCTCCTTCCAATATTGGGCAAAAGTGATTCTTGCTGCCGTAATTATGTGTATCGCCAGGTATTTCTTTTTTCTTGAATATGACTTTTTAAGGATTCCCAGGAGGGATATTTTTGGATCTAGTTCCAGAGTGTCTCCCAAAATTTCTTTCAGCCAATTATTTATTGTCTTCCAAAAGATTTTTGTTTTAGGGCAGGTCCACCAACAGTGGTAATACGAACCCTGTTGGTGCCCACATTTCCAACATTTTGGGCTTGCTTTGTGATATATTTTAGCGATCCTGGCCGGGGCCAGATGCCACCTATAAATCATTTTGTATTGGTTTTCTTTAAATGTTATGGCTTTAGTCATTTTTAGATTGTTAGTCCAAATTTGGTCCCATTCCTCTAATGTTATAATCTGACCTATATTCCTGGCCCATGCCAACATAGTATTCTTCACCGTTTCCTCTGTTAAATCGTAGTCCACTAAATATTTGTATATTTTTGCTAGTAATTTGTCATCTGTGCCCATCCAAATTTTATCTAGACCATTCATGCTTATTTCTATTCCCGGATCTACTTTGTCTTTCTTATATCTTGATTTAATTTGGGCATATGTCCACCATTCTAAATTAATACCTTGTTCTTTTAGCTCTTCTATCGTCCTAATATTCCCTATCCCGTCTAGAATCTCTTTGTATCTGGTCGTCTTCCCCAATTCTAGGACATTTGGATAAATAATTGCCTCCATTGTGGAGAGCCAGGGGTGAAATTTACTTACCTTCCCTACCGGTTCGCCAATGTGAGCGCGCCTTTGTCTGCACATGCACAAAGCCTTCTGCGCATGCGCAGAGGCTTAAAATATCGCAAAAAAGCAACGTCATGATGTCCGCGCAGATGGGCGGAGCCTCCCGCAGCCGCCGCTACCAGTTCGCCTGAGCCAGATAGAACCTGCTGGATTTCACCCCTCCTTTCAGTTCTTCTACTTGGTGGGTTGGTTAGTGTGTTCAGCAAATATTCCAGCATCCTCCCACACTAAATCAGCTTGGAAATGCAGCGATTAAAGATATTCACAAACTAATCCAAGTAGATTTAATTTATGCAAAGGTTTACATTGGACAAGCCGGCCATCTGGAAGTCTCTCTTCCACATTTCAAAGAAGCTTGCACAAGAGAGATTTGCAAAATACCCAACCTATATTTTGTCTTAGCAACTTTGGACGTGGGTGGGGGTGGAAGAGGAGACCATCATGATATACATCAAAATACTTTTGAGAAAAATATTATCTTGCATGGCATCTCAAAGATGTTAACATAGACAAGGTGGTATAGCAGTTTTTAAACCAATTCCTGGAGGAAGGACAGTGAGAACAGTCAACCAATGGAACAGAAGTTGCCTTCGGAAGTTGTAGGAGCTTCATTACTTGAGACTTTCAAGAAAAGATTGGACTACCCTCTGTCAGAAATGGTGTAGGGCAGAGGTTCCCAATCCTTTCCGGTTCGCGGCTCCCCGAGCAATCCGACTTGCAACTGCGCATGCGCACTAGACGTTGCAGAAATGGCGCATCAGCGTTAGACCCAGCGGGCGGAATATTTCGCGGCGCCCTTATGAGGATAGCGCGGCTCCTCAGGGAGCCGCGGCGCACACTTTGGGAACCACTGGTGTAGGGTATCCTGTTTGAGCAGGGGGTTGGACTAGATGACCTATAACCATGATGGCGAACCTATGGCACGTGTGCCACAGGTGGCATGCAGAGCCATATTTGTGGGCACACAAGAGCTCCAGCACCCATGTGCGCGCTGGCCACCTGATTTTTGGCCTTTCCAGGCCCACTGGAAGTCAGGAAATGGGCTAGTTCCAGCCTCCGGAGGGCCTTTGGGGGTGTGGGGAAGGCAGTTTTCGCCCTCCCCAGGCTCCTCAAAAGCCTCTGAAGCCTGGGGAGGGCGAAAAACAGGCCTACCGGGCCCACCAGGCCATCACATGCCAAAAGCGGGGGGAGCGGGGGGATGTCACACACACATGTGCGGGGGGCAGGGCACATTGAATTTTGGGTGTGGGAATGCGCGCAAACTCCCCGCGCTCCCTCCACTTTTGGCACACGACAGCAAAAAGGTTAGCCATCACTGACCTATCAGCTCCCTTCCAAGTCCCAACTCTGTTAATCTGTTAGATGTTGGGCATTTTCTGATCTGGAAAAAGGTAGATATATCAGGATCCAATCTGGCAAGGAAATTAATGGAAGACTGTGACAGTCAAGAGGGAAAAAGCCAGAACTTTGTTGATTGTTCTCAGTGTCAGAAAAATTTCTAGGTTGAATCTCCCCTTGTTCAGTTTCCACCCCTTATTCCTTGTCTGGCCTTCAGGTGCTTTGAATAATAGCTTGACCCCCTCGTCTCTGTGGCAACCCCTCAAATATTGGAACACTGCTATCATGTCTCCCCTGGTCCTTCTCTTCACTAGACTAGCCAGGCCCAGTTCCTGAAACCATTCTTGATATGATTTAGCCTCCAATCCCCTAATCCTCTTTCTTGCTCTTCTCTGCACTCTTTCTAGAGTCTCAGCATCTTTTTTATAGTGTGGTGACCAAAACTGGATGCAGTATTCCAAGGGTGGTCTTACTAAGACTTTATAGAGTGGGATGGACGCGTGGAGAAATTACTGCATAGTATTAATATTGGTAGTTGACTTTCAGATAAAAAATGAGCAGCCTTTTTCTATTGATATTTTTTTCCCCAGGAAATGTCCTTGATTCCCAGCTGACCAGGAGGTTGAAGGTGCTAAGATCTCACTTCCAACTTATGTTCTATAGCATCATGAGATTCTTGACTATGAGAATCCGTTTCCCTTCTATGCAGGAAACCTAGGAACAAAAAAGGACCCACCTTTAATACAGCACATGCTGAGAAGTTTCCTCTCTTAAGAATGACTCATATCCACTTGGTTATAACTGTGATTGTTTCCTTATTTAGTTCAAGCATTTGTACGTTGTTGAGCTTGAAACCCTGAAATAGGGGTTTATAGAATAATTACAAAGATGCAAAAATCCCTGCTCCCTTATTTACAATTACTTAACAGAGAAGGAAAAGGGAAATTGGAGGTAATTGTTGGAAATTGGAGGCCTGGAATGAACTGTACAAACAATGCGCCTCACTCTGAGTGTGTGTCTGTGCAGTGTGCATGATTCCTACCTGTTGAACCGTCAGTAAGACATTTGCTTAGAACAGGGGTCAGCAACCTGTCACTCCGGAGCCGCATGCAGATCTTTGGGCCCTCTGCTGTGACTCCCTGTCAGGTGATCCCACCACTGGCTGGTCCCGCCCCCCAGTCACTCCTCACCTGGCCTGAGAAGGTAAGGGCGACGGTGGGGGATGAAGAAGCGGCCAGGGCAGACAGAGAGATACAGAGAGAGGGGGAGAGAGAGAGACATAGAGAGATACAGAGAGGGGCGGGGAAGAGAGGGAGGGAGGGGAAAGAGAGATCTGTGAAAAGGATTTTGTGGTTCCTGGTGTTTTTTAACAACTGGTTCTCTGCCCTAATGACTGGCTGGGTAGGCGTGAATGGGGGGTGTGTGTCATGTGATTGGTGGAAGTGAGTGACATCAAGTTGGCCACACCCACCCAGGTTTTGTGGCTCCCGGTGTTTTCTATTCTGTGGGAAACGGGTCCAAATGGCTCTGAGTATTTAAGGTTGCAAACCCCTGGCTTAGAAGGTGGAACCAGTAGTGGGACTTGAATAACTTGACAACTGGTTCTCTTAACAACCGACTATCCAACATATAGTGAGGGAATGCTCTAACAGAAGGTACCCAGGAGATTCTAGGGCAGTGATGGCTAACCTTTTTGCCATCATGTGCCAAAAGTGGGGGGAACGCGGTGGGGGTCACATGCATGCGTGCCCACATCCATAACTCTATGCGGCCCCCCCCATGCTTTTGGCACGTGATGGCCCATTTTTTTTGCTCTCCCCAGGCTCCAGAGCCTTTCTAGGAGCCTGGGGAGGGCAAAAGCAGCCTTCCCCACCCTCCCAGAGGCCCTCCTGAGGCCGGAAACAGTGTATTTCCTGACTTCTGGTGGGCCCAGAAGGCCCGAAAATCAGCTGGCTGGTGCACGCATGCGTGTTGGAGCTGAGTTCGCGTGCCCACCGATATGGCTCCGTGTGCCACCTGTGGCACCCGTGCCATAGGTTCGCCATCACGGTTCTAGGGACTTCCTCTGCATAACAACGACAGCTACTGACTGGATCTCCAAACTCGACATTAAACTCGGAAATGTTATTTCTGTTTTCCTCTTAGGTTTTCGTACTGCTTTTTTTTATTGTTTTAAATGTTTTAACCTGTAAAAATGAAGTGTTTTAATACTGTGTGTGACCAGCCATACACTAAATAAATAAATAAAATAAACCGGTTCTCTGGCTGGGTAGGCTGGCCGGTTGGTCATGTGACTAGGTGGGAGCCGTCACTCATTAAACCCAGTCCTGCCTCCCAGCCACTTGCCTCAAGAGGTAGGATTCAGCTGGTTGGGGCTAATCCCACCACTGGCTGGCCCCACCCCACCTGTTTTTCGGCCTGCTTTTCAGCCATTTTTGGGGCTTTTTTCAGGCCATTTTTGGGCCATTTTTGGCCTGTTTTTCAGGCCGTTTTCAGGCCATTTTGGGGGCTTTTTAGACCATTTTTCATATCACTTTTTGGGCTGTTTTCAGGCTGTTTTATGGGCCATTTATGGCCATTTTGGGGCTGTTTTTTGGCCCAAAAATGGCCCAAAATACAGCCCAAAAAGGCCCGAGAAACAGCCTGAAAATGCTCCAAAAATGGCCTGAAAAGCAGCCAAGAAAAAGCCATTTTTGGGCTGTTTTCAGACAGTTTTTCAGACTGTTTTTGGCCCAAAAACAGCAAAAAATGCCCCCCAAAACAGCCTGAAAATGGCCCAGAAAACAGGCCAAAAAACAAGCAGGGGCAGGGCCAGCCAGTGGTGGGATTTGCCGGTTCGCTGAGCTGCATGGAATTTTAACTATTGGTTCGCTTGAACCGGTGCGAACCAGCAGCAGCCCACCTCTGGGTAGAACTGTTTTACTTACACTCCTTTCTGCATTTTCACTGCATCTCCCAGCCCTTGTTAATGTGATTTAAAGTCTGTCCTCATTCCGTTATTTTGGCCAAACTGTGGATGGATCACTCTGGAAGGCAATGTATGCTGTTCCTGGGGAAATAAGATCAGCCTGCCAATGAAGCCAAGCATCTTTGTAAAGATTATAAATTGATTGTGATTTGTTGAAAGTCAAAAAATGATAATGAAGATTTTTTTATAAAAATCCCAGACCAGTGACCTGTTTTCTACAGGAATGATGTAGAATGAACATACGAAAGCGCCTCGTCATTCTCAAGAGCAGTGTAAAGTCTCATTCGGGTTTGTTTACAAACTCAGCCCACAGTTACGTTACCGAGAAGTTGGTTCCAGGAGTCAAGCCACAGCTGACACTTAAAAGGGTCTGTATTTTTTAACCTAAATAAAGGAAATAACTCACGTGAAATACATTTAGAAAGATGGAGGGAAATTGGCTCAATACATTCAAACAAATGTGGTCATTTCCTATGATGCAACATCAAACCACATTCAGGATGGAGCAACTGTCTGCCATCAATCCATTTCACATCTGCCTTCTCCTCCAATAGCAGCCAGATTTAGTGCGACACGCTTTTCCTAGTGTAACGTTCAGACTGCAACTTTATTCAGGATATTCATCCCGGATGTTCTGTCAGCCAAATTACGACTCAAATCCAGGGTTTGCTCTTGCAAAACTCTCAATGAAGCTCTGTCTACATTTAACCAATGACTGAGGGGAGTGCCTGAGGCAACATTTAATATTAAGCAGAGAGATTTTACACAAGTTTACCAGCAAATACATTTTTAATTAGATTTTTTTAAAAAAATGTCACTTGTATTACTTGGGTAAGTAATTCAAGGCAGTGAACATACATGCTCCTCCTAGTCTTCCTCCTATTTTCGCTATAATAACAACAACCCTGTGAGATAGCTTGGGCTGAGAAAGAGAGCGATGGGCCCAGTCAGCTTTCATGCCTGAGGCAGGATTACAACTTACAGTTTCCTGGCTTTTAGGCAGTGGTGGGATTCAAATAATTTAACAACCGGTTTTCTGCCCTAATGATTGGCTGGGTGGGCGTGGCCATGGTGGGCGGGGCCAGGGGGCCACATTTTGGGCCTAGTAGGGCTCCCTGCAGCCCCTGGGAACAAAAACAGGCCAAGGGGGGGAGCCCCCCCTCCCATGCCCTGTTTTGGGCCTAGTAGGCCTCCCTGCACATACTTGGGAGCCAAAATGGGGCACATGAGGATTCCTGGAAGGGGAGGGGCAGGACCAGCCAGCAATTTAACAACTGGTTTGCCAGAACCGGCCTGAACCAGCTGAATCGCACCACTGCTTTTAGGCCAGAGCCATAACCACCAGACCAAACTGGCTCTTTAATTAATTAATTAAGTTTTAATTAATACAGTTCATTATATTAGTTAATATAACTGGTTGTTATTTAAATAATTTAATTGTTTAATTAATTTAAGTCATATCTGCAAACAAAAACATTGCCAGTCATATGCTCTCTGATATATTAATAAGAAATTAAGCCCTTCGTAAATAAGAGAGGTTTGCAACAGGACTTGGCAAAAGATAGAAATAAGATTTTATAGCAGTCTTCCCAAGCTCGAAAGGCTATCGCAGGGGAAAGGGGATCAATTTATTTTCCAAAGCACCTGAGGGCAGCACAAGAAGCAATGGCTGGAAGCTGATCAGAGGGAGATCCAGCCTGGAAATAAGGAGGAATTTCCTGACAGTGAGAACAATTATTTAATGGCACAACTTGCCTCCAGGAGTTGTGGGTGATCTTCAAGAAAAGATTGAACAATCAAAATGGAGGATGAATAAATAAAAGACACAATGGTACAATGGGGAAAAAAAACTTTGGCTATAATATAGAATTAGAGAAATGGCAAAATTTATGGGAAAGGAACTATAGATTAACAATAGCAACTTCTTATAAAGAAAATGTATATAAAATGTTTCATAAATGGCATTTACCACCTGCAAGTTTAGCTAAAATGTTTAAAAATATGTCTAGCAAGTGTTAGAAATGCAATTTAAAAAACGGGCACATTTTATCATGTGTGGTGGACTTGTGTTAAAGCAAGAAAATTTTGGGCAAAAATACACAGATGGCTAGAAAAGATAATAGGGAAACATGGAGACTTTAAACCTGAACTGTTTTTATTAGGGATGAGATCAGAAAAATTTGATAAGAAAAGTATGCATTTAATATTACATGTCTTAACAACAGTGAGGATTATGTTTGCACAATATTGGAAAAGTGAAGAAACATCGCAAAGATGAAGAGATAATTAAAAAGATACTAGATTGTGCAGAAATGGATAGACTTAACATTGAAAATTAAACAAAAAGAAGACGCAGAATAGAAGATTCAAGAAACATGGAACTTATTTTACCAGTGGTTCGAAAAAAGAGGTGGAGATTAAGAATAGAATCTGTATTGTTAAGCAAATTATATACTCAGACAACACAATGTTTATTAAGCACTAAGAAATGTAACTAATAGAAAATTAATAAAATAATAAAAAATAATATAAAAAAGAAAAGATTGAACTGTCATTTGTCTGGGATGGTATAATATCTCTTGCCCTGAGAGCAGTGGTGAAATTCAATTTTTTTTAATACCAGTTCTGGGGGCGTGGCTTGGTGGGTGTGATGTGGCTTAGTGGGCGTGGCAGGGGAAGGATACTGCAAAATCTCCATTCCCACCCCACTCTGGGGCCAGCTAGAGATGGTATTTGCCAGTTCTCTGAACTACTCAAAATTTCCGCTACCAGTTCTCCAGAACCTGTCAGAACCTGCTGGATTTCACCCCTGCCTGGGAGGGTATTGGACTGGAAGACCTCCAAGCTCCCTTCCAGCCTTATGATTTTATAATTCTAACATCTGGAGGGGTCCCACTGATTCTTCATCCCTGTTGCAACCCTGACTTTCCAGAAGAAATGGTGAGGGTGCCTCCTGCTTTAATTTGGCAGAGTTGAACACATCAATGTATTTATTTTTCCTAACATCACTGAAGCAAAAGCCCCGGCAATCCTCTCTGGAATTTTATTAAGGAAGCTTGGTTTTATTTAGAATTTCTGTGATAATCACACACAGCCACAAACTCCAATATTCCTTCATAAGTAAGAGAACCTCCCCTCACAAGTCAGTCGGCTTATGTTCCTGTTGGACTGGGGGAGGGTGTTTGTCCACAGGGGGCAGTCGAAAAGTCAAAATGGCATCTGGTGTTAGATGACGAAAGCCCCATCATTTTTATCTACAACACATGTAAAAAAAGGGACAGAGTTTTGTTGACGTGGTTCTGGGTGCCATCTTGTCTTTTGGATGGGCCCTTGTGGACACCCCTGAATCAGAGGCGGGATTCACATAATTTATCTACTGGTTCGCCCAGCACAGAAAATGTGAGTGTGCGCATGTGCCCGGCCTTCCACACACATGCTTTGCTCATGCTTTCACCTTTCGCACATGCGCCTGGCCTAAAATATGTGCCTAAATAGGACAGCATAGAGCCGGGGCGGGTGGGCAGGCGGGCAGGCTCACCTGCGATTTCCGCTACAAATTTGCCCGAACTGGTCCAAACCAGCTGAATAACACCTCAGGCCTGACTCAAAACACAATCCAAGGTGGTTCTGAACTGTGTATTTATACCCCACTGAGAAATTTTAAAAGGACAATTGATTTTGTATTTTAACTTTGGAAATACTGGAAAATAAAAATTTATTTTTTTAAAAAAAAGGTCAAATAACGAGACATTTGTGAGGAGGTGAGTGATGATGACGTGGTTGGCTGTCTGTCAGCTCCTGAGTTCAGAAGTGCGGGCATTAAAGGGCCCCACAAGGTTGGCGAAAGGGGGGGGGCGAGTGACCAAACATGTATCATAACGTTGTGATGCAAACTCTGCCCTTTACATACTTTCCTGCAACATTGCAATGCAAGTATGAAAGGGTGGGGCTTGCATTGAGATCCTATGACACACGTTTTGTCATTTTGATTGTGGTTGTGGACAGATGTGGTTGTGGACAGATGTGCTCTCTGAAAATTCACGCAGGTGTGGCATATGTGTGAAAGAGCTGGCAGGAGTTTGAGCTGGCTAATATCTTAATATCGAGGTGTCATTTCTCTGAAGTGCTCAACCACAGGTCTAGTGGTGAAGGTATCAGGCTGGAAGCCAGGAGACCATGAGTTCTAGTCCTGCCTTAGCCATGTAAGCCAGCTGGGTGACTTTGGACCAATCACCAAGAGACTGTGAGTTCTAGTCCCGCCTTAGCCATGTAAGCCAGCTGGGTGACTTTGGAGCCAGAGACTGAGTTCTTGTCCCGCCTTAGGCATGAAATCCAACTGATTTTGGGCCCATCACTTTCTTTCAGCTCAACTCAGGATTATTGTTGTTGGTAAAATAGGAGGAGGAAGAAATATTAGGTATGTTTGCCATCTTGAGTTATCTGTAAAAATAATAAAAGCAGAAGAAATTAAAAAAAAACAGTTATGAAAGGCTTGGGGTTCCTTTACTTGTGGTACCACCCCAGTGGCATTTCTGCACTTCAAAACACATGGTATAATTTGCTGGTAGACCCACCTGGTTCTGCTGGGAATTGCATAGCATGGATGCTTGGAAGTCACGA
This sequence comes from Ptyas mucosa, assembly GCA_012654045.1. Lineage (NCBI taxonomy): Eukaryota > Metazoa > Chordata > Lepidosauria > Squamata > Colubridae > Ptyas > Ptyas mucosa. The sequence continues at coordinate 20,281,747 of WNWU01000021.1, forward strand.
GAGGAAGATTGTTGGAAAAGAGTCATGTGATTGATCGCCTGGGTACAAACACAGTCAGTTCCAACCAAGAATAGATGTGGGGGGAGACACTCACTCTTCAACTAAGCCTGGCTCTTGCCCCAGATATCAAGCAGATCCAGAGGAGTACAGAGAGGAAGCCCAGCAGAGGAAGTCTGTGTAGCAATGGTGAGAGTAGCTGGGAAGGGACAGAAAGAGCCACCTGTCTGACGACTATGTCACCACAAAAGCTCGCTTCCAATGCGTGGTCACCACATGAAGGATAAGGCGGGGAGAACAAAGCTTTGCATGCTTTGTGGGTGCTGGCTGGACTTCTTGCATGCGAATCCTGAGAGCTGGGGAACCGCGTCTTTTGCAGGCCACACCACAATGCAGGGTTTGCGAGCTGTTTCAAGGCTCTTTAAAAAAAAAAAAAAGCTATGATCCTGGAAAATTTCTAACTCTATAACGGAAAAATCCCAGCACGAACTCACACATTTTATACCACATTTAGGGATGGGCTTCAAAAATTTTAGTGAGGAGTTCTCTGCCCGGTTGCTGGGTGGGCGTGGCCATGGTGGGCGTGGCCTAGTCAGCCTCCTGCATCTCTTTGGGCTCCGGAGGCTTTTCTCGAGTCTCTGGGAGGGCGAAAATGGCCTCCCAGGTTCCAGAGGCCCTCTGGAAGCCGGAAACGGGCCCTTTTCTGGCCTTCCTGAACTTCTGGTAGGCCAGTGTTTCGCCCTCCCCGAGCCTCCGCATGCTCCCTGCACTTAGCTGCATCCAAAACAGGCCACGTGGGGACTCCTGGGAGGGGGTGGGGTGGGCAGGGCCAGCCAGGAGTGGGATTTAAGGGTTCTCCAAACTGCACAGAATCTTAGCTAGATTCTCCCAAACCCCTGTGAACACCCAGCAGCCCCCCCTCCCCCCCCGGGTTTGTGAGCTGTTTCAAGGTTCTTTTTAAGAAAAGCTATGATCCTGGAAAATTTCTAAGTCTATAATGGATAAATTCCAGCATAAACTCACGCATTTTATACCCTGTATCACCCCTTGACTTTTGTCAGAAGTCTGAAGAATCTACCCTCAAGTCAAACTATTAGAGGAAAAGTCATTAAAAGGCCACGATATCTTTGGAGAAAGCAACCATCCAAGGCATATCCTTTACAGCAGGACATTTTTTCGGTTCACAATGAACTTTTCTATATGCGAAGAATGTTATCAGGGCAAGTACCATATTGAGCTGAAACAAATAATCTGAATTGTTTTTTTTTTAATTTCATGCTGGCAGTCCAGTAATAAATGCATTGATTTAACTGCATGGAACAATATTCTGCGGAGAATTGTATTATGTATGTGTCAGGCCACACTTAACTAACATGACATTTTGTTTCCAATATATTTAGGGTTGTAGAAGAACCAGAAGGAGAACCAGGAGAAGATAGATCTCAAGGACTTTATCTGGAAAGGAAAGTGTTGTGGGTGGTAAAAGTTGGACTTGAATTCAACATAAAATTCACTGGATGACTTTAGGCTAGTTACAGTGGTGAAATCCAATTTTTTTTACTACCGGTTCTGTGGGCATGGCTTGGTGGGCGTGACAGGTGAAAGATACTGCAAAATCTCCATTCCCACCCCACTCTGGGGCCAGCCAGAAGTGGTATTTTCCAGTTCTCCAAACTGCTCAAAATTTCCACTACCGGTTCTCCAGAACCTGTCAGTACCTGCTGGATTTCACCCTTGGCTAGTTACCCTGTCTCAACCCAACAAGTCAAAGGGAATCTAGTAGTTCCTTATCCAACAAACAAAAAGCTTGTCTTTTAATACAATTTGCCACTCAGAAGAAGATGGAGTCCTTTTGTACTGTGTATATAACACAGCACTCATCCTACAATACCAGCCCATCAGGGATAGTATTTTGAGTAAACCTGACTGAATATCTTCATGTTTGCTCCCTTGAACCATCCTGACTCTTCCTCAACAGCTGAGTTGAAGTCCCACCTGCTGGTCCTTGAGTTAGCAGAAAACTAGATTGGCATAAAATAGGTACCCACCCTGGTGACCCCTATTCTGCCACAAGCACAGTGATATAAACTGTGCCATTCTTTTTTGTGGCATTTGTTAGGTTTTTTTGCCCCCCCCCCCCCAAGCATCTCAATTAAAATGAGGCATACTCAGTGGCATAAAATGAGGCATACTCAGCCAAGTATTCTTCCTATGTACCCTTCCTCATTTTGACCGAATGAGAGAACACCAAAGATGTAGGTTTCTGGAGCTGCCTTACCCTGAACATGAAAATACTGAAGAAGACTTTTAGCTATACAATTTGAATAGTATGGGAATAGGAATGGATTTTCAGAGAAAAAATTGCAGACTACAGGAACCAGGAGAACCACTCAGGTGACCCTGAGGACACAGACAAACCTCCAAGTGCTTCAATGACCCCCTAAAAAGATGCAAATCACCAGCTGTCTTCAAGGAATATAAATCCTTCCATTCCCCACCATCCACCATTCAGAACTGAAGAAGCTTCTTGGATGAGAAGTGAAACATCTTTAAAGAAGAAACAAGAAAGTCCAGTTGCCTCCTGAAAAAGCACCTTTGGGACAACCATGACCTGGATGACTGAGAACCTCTACAGAAAATACTGTAGAAGATGTCTCTGAGATGTGGGGCACTCCAGAACAGTCTATAGTGCACCAGGCAGACCTTTCAGAGTAATCCATTGTGAGATGTTTGCTGTAGCAACTAACCTGTCAGAGCTATCTCATAATGCATTCCTCTGAATATGAGCCCAAAGCAACAGCAGTGGGAGGAGGGGATGCTGCCACTTGGCCTGCAAGTGGGTGGGAGAATGGTTGCTTGGAAATGAGCAGGGAAAGCAATAGTGGAGAGGGAAGTGGTCCTTCTCCAGCTTCACATGAAGGATCTCCATGATCCTCTGGCTTGTTTCTATTATCCTAAAGACCACTATCAGCTTCTACCAATGGTAGGGCATGGCTATGCATGATATAATAATAGATGATAGATAGATACATAGATAGATACATAGATAGATAGATAGAGATAGATGATTGTTTGATCGATAGATCGATCGATAGATCGATCGATCGATAGAGATAGATACGAGATAGATGATCGATAGATAGATGGATATAGATAGATACTGTAGATAGAGATAGATGATAGATAGATAGATAGATAGATAGATAGAGATAGATAGAGATAGATGTTGTTAATGTCTATGTGTCTATTAGATAGATAGATAGATAGATAGATAGATAGATAGATAGATAGAGAGAGAGATAGATCAATAGATAGAGATCGATAGATCAATAGATAGATGAGATAGATAGATATAGATCGATAGATAGAGATAGATTGGTAGATCGATAGATTGATAGAAATAGATAGAAATAGATGATAGATAGGTAGATAGATAGATAGAGAGATAGAGAGATAGATAGAGAGATACTGTAGATAGAGAGAGATGAGAGAGAGAGAGAGAGAGATGATAGATAGATAGATAGATAGATAGATAGATAGATAGATAGATAGATAGATAGATA
>WNWU01000021.1:20285316-20301996 GCA_012654045.1 Ptyas mucosa
ATAGATAGATAGATAGATAGATAGATAGATAGATAGATAGATAGATAATGATGTGCTATTGATTCTTTTGGTTTCAAATTCCTCCCTGGACCCAGTTTTAGCAAGGGGTTCTCTGCCCAGTTGCTCAGGACACCAAGGGAACATAGATCCTATAGTAGAATAACAGAGTTGGAAGAGACCTTGGGGGTCTACTAGCCCAACCCCCTGCAGGTGACCCCATGCCATTTCAGACAAGTGGTTGTCCAGTCCCTTCTTAAAGCGTCCAGTGATGGGGCATCCACAACTTCTGAAGGTAAGCCATCCCACTGGTTAATTGTTCTCACTGTTAGGAAATAGCCTAGAAATAAGGAGAAATTCAACCACTGGAACGGCTTGCCTTCAGAAGTTGTGTTTGCTCCATCACTGGAGGTTTTCAAGAAGAGACTGAACAGTCACTTGTCTGGAATGGCATAGGGTCTCCTACTTGAGCAGGAGATTAGACCTGAAGACCTCCGAAGTCCCTTCCAACTCTGTTACTCTGCTATTCTGAAATTTCTCCTTAGTTCAAGGTTGCTTCTCTCCTTGATTAGTATCCACCCATTACTTATTGCCCTGCCTTCAGGTGCTTTGGAGAATAGCTTGACTCCCTCTTCTTTGTGACAGCTCCTCAAATACTGGAAGACTGCTATCATGTCACCCCTAGTCCTTCTCTTCATTAGACTAGAAATACCCAGTTCCAGCAACTGTTCTTCATAAGTTTTAGCCTCTAGTTCCCTAACCATCTTTGTTGCTCTTCTCTGCACTCTTTCTGAAGCCTCAACATCTATTTTATATCGTAGTGACCAAAACGATGCAGTATTCCAAGTGTGGTCATAGTAAGGCTTTGTAAAGCGCAGAGTTTTTCCCCTTAGCTATCATGACCTTAACTTTCTCATTGCCGCATTCGAATTTAGTCATTTTTTAAAAATTGTCTTTATCTGCCATGTTCAACTTTAACATTCCTTGTTAATACAACATTTTCTTCGACACAGGGAGTGACTAAAGCTTAAAGGTTTGGTTTGAAAATATCATTAGAGATCACATTTGTTTACTTCCCATGGCCTGAGAGTTTCACTTCCATGTAAAAGCAGCTGACTGGATCTGGCTAAACATTTAACTTTGGCATCTGATTTGTATAACAGATCCTTTTTATTTTATTATTTGTTTTACTGATTTTTCACATAGGTGAGGTGAGTTAATTGTACCTGCATTCCAGTGATGGGTTGCCCCCGGTTTGAACAGATTCACAAGAATCAGTAGTAAAACCAGTGGGAGACTCTTCCCACTGACCCGGATGTCATGATAGGCGGTCTGCGGATACACAGAAGCTTCTGTGCATGCGCAGAAGAGTACGTACATGTGCTTGCTTTGCTCACGCGTCTGCGCGGGCACAATGCGAACCAGTAGTACAGGTAAATAGAACCCACCCCTGCTGCATTCTCCCCTTATAATAATTTTATTTTTTTAAAAAAGTATTAAATATGTTGAAAATTTTCATTTTTCGGTTGCACTAGTTGGAAGTAAACAATTTGCTTAGATTGTTTACTGATATTTAGTGTTAAATAAATAATTCTTTAACGTTTAAATTTGATATAATTGTGGTATCTGGCCTGGGGAATGCCTTGGGGGAACAAACCTACTTTTTCTGAGTCTTAGTTCTTGTCAGTCAAGCAGTGGAAAAGCCAAGGTCACCCCTGCTGGCAGTAGTGAAATCCTCCGCAGTTTGCCACCGTTTGCGGCCTGCACATGTGCACTGCCTGCAAATGCGTGCTGCATGCTAAATGCACACTTCACACAGAAAAAGGAGCAGTTTGAAGGTAAGTAGAACAGCGAGGTGGGGAATATCTGTGCTGAGTGATCTAGATTCGCTAGAAAGCAGGATTTCTTGCTTTCGGTATTTCGGTATTTCAGTTTGGTATTTCATCCCTACCCTGCTGGGCTGTACTCAGGGCTGAGGGCCTTACATTGTGATGTAAGTTATAAGATGACCAGCTTCATTTACTCTGGGTGGCAAGATGTTTTCTTTTTCTTAAGCTCTCCTGAGTAAAGTAGACAAATGACAAAGAAAAGGTGGCCGCTGTTCTAATTGACCTGATAATTATTGCTCTTTCCTTTGCTATGCTCCTCTATCTGCCTGAATTCATTTGGTGGCCAGGAACAGAGTCTTGATCAGCTCAGTGTCACACGGTGGGTCCACCAGATCATCTCTAGAGTCCATTTATGATGCATCACGGTCAGTCTTTTGAATGGCCCAGCATCCTCCCCATTTCTTGTTTGCAATCTCTGATGTTGTCAGCCTTGTAGGTACACCAAACAGGAAACATGGCCAGAGCAGCTAATTCTAGTTTATTGTAAGATTACATTAATAGGGGATCTGGGAGGAGGGTGGTTTTTAATAACAAAAATGAGACTGGGGGGGTCTCTTAAGGATCAGCAGCCATGCCATTCTGACAGTCCCGGCGGGTTGGGGGTGTTGGGAGTCATAGGGGATGCTCAGAGGAGGGTGGGACATTCTATACCTGTGATGGTGGGAGGGGGCAGAAGAAATCGAAGTAGGGGTGGGGAGCATCACACCAGATGCATTCGAATGGTGGCTTGTTCCCATACCTCCTGGGGATATGAGAGCAAGAGACCCTGGTCTCCATCTGGTATATGTGAATGCCAGGTCCGTGATGAATAAGGCCCTCCTCATACGAGATCTTATTGATGAGGAGGGTGTGGACCTGGCCTGTATCATGGAGACCTGGTTGGGGCAAGAGGGGGGGAAATCCCTCTCTCTGATTTATGCCCCCCAGGCTTTCATGTCCTGCACCAGCCGCGACACCAGGGAAGGGGCGGGGGAGTGGCAGTGGTTGTTAGAGAAAGTTTGAGTCCTAAGGAGGTCACTGTCCCTCAGATAGGTGGGTGTGAGTCTCTTCTATTGAAGTGGGACCCTGGAGTTTAGTCGGGCTTGTTGGTCACATACCTATCTCCCAGCTATGTTGCCACAGCCCTGCCCACACTGCTCGATGTCTTGACTGAAGTGGCACTCAAACTCACCAGCCTTTTGGTTGTGGGAGATTTTAATCTGCCTTCGATTGATGAGTCATCTGAGACAGTCCGGGAGTTCATGGCCTCCATGACAGCCTTGGACCTCACTCAGGTTATTCAGGGCCCAACTCATAGGGGAAGACACACACTCGACCTGGTTTTTCTCTCTGGGCAGTGGATAAATGGTCATGGTAAGGGGGAACTTTCCATCACTCCCCTGTCATGGACTGACCATTCCCTCCTTAAACTGGACTTTCAATCTGCCAACCCTTGCCGCTGGGAGATGGGACCCATAAAATGGTTCCACCCCAGGTGCCCGATGGACCCAGAAAAGTTCTTGAAGGAGCTTGGGACATTCCCCACCTCTCAATCCTGCGATTCAACTGAGGCTCTGATGGCATCCTGGGAACAGGCGGCTACCAACGCCTTGGACAGAATTGCACCTTTGCAGCCTCTAACCCGACACAGATCCTGGATCGCCCCTTGGTTTTCCATGGAGCTCCAGGAAATGAAACATCGGAAAAGATGCCTAGAGGAGAGTTGGAGGTCCTTCCAATCTGAATCTGACCGAACACAGTTAAGAACCCATATTAGGTCTTATCTAGTGGTGATGGAAGCGACAAAACAAGATTACTTCGCCGCCCTCATTGCATCTGCAGAAAACCGCCCAGCAGCCCTGTTTCGTGTGACCCACTCCCTCCTCAATCAGGGAGTGAGGGAAGACCCTTAACAGGGCAGAGCTGAGGATTTTGTACAATTTCTGCATGATAAAATCACTCAGATCTGGATCGGATTGGACTCTGACTGGGCAGAATCCAATTGGGAGACTAAGGTCTTGAGAATGATATCTGGATTGAGTTTGACCCTGTTTCTGTCAAGGAAGTGGACAGGATTATGGGCAAACTTAGTTCCTCCACTTGCTTATTGGACCCTTGTGCCTCCTGGTTGGTTTCGGCTGCCAGGGAGGTGACTAGAGACTGGATCCAGGCAATTGTCAACGCTTCGTTGAGGGAGGGGAACTTCCCCACCTCTCTTAAGGAGGCGGTGGTTCGACCTCTCCTCAAGAAGCCTTCCCTGGATCCAGATTCACTTAATAACTATCGTCCTGTCTCCAACCTTCAGTTCATCACGAAGGTTGTTGAGACTGTAGTGGCGCAACAACTCCCACAATTCCTGGAGGAAACGGAATAACTTGACCCGTACCAATCGGGCTTCCGACACAGACACAGCACGGAAATGGCATTGGTCGCTCTGGTGAATGATCTCTGGTGGGCTCGGGATGGTGGTTATTTCTCCATCCTGGTCCTACTTGACCTCTCAGTGGCTTTTGATACCATCGACCATGGTATCCTACTGCAGCGACTTGTGGGGTTGGGGATGGGAGGCACTGTCTTACAGTGGTTCTCCTCCTACCTCTCGGGTCGCTTTCAGTTTGTATGGGTGGGAGGGCAGAGGTCCACCCCGAGGCCCCTAAATTGTGGGGTGCCTCAGGGGTCGGTTCTGTCCCCCCTACTCTTTAACATCTATATGAAGCCACTGGGTGAGATCATTCATGGCTTTGGGATGAGATATCATCAATATGCTGATGATACCCAATTATACATCTCCACCCCAGACCACGCCAGAGATGCCCTTTCTATGATATCCCATTGCCTGGAGGTTTTACAGGCCTGGATGGGCAGAAACAGACTCAAACTCAATCCCTCCAAGACTGAGTGGCTGTGCATGCTGGCATCTCAGGTTTCAGAGGCCCCATCCCTTTTGATGGATGGGGAAAAACTTGCCCTCGTTGATAGGGCTCACAACTTGAGTGTCCTCCTGGATGCTCGGCTGTCCCTAGAAGACCTTCTAACAGCTGTGACCACGGGGGCCTTCGCACAGGTTTGCCTGGTGCACCAGTTGCGCCCTTTCCTGGACCGAGATGACCTTCGCACAGTCACTCATGCCCTGGTTACTTCCCGCTTGGATTACTGCAATTCCCTCTACATGGGCCTGCCCCTGAGTTGCACCAGGAGACTCCAGCTGATCCAGAATGCAGCCACATGGGTTGTTACAGGAGACCCTCATTACTCACGTATAAAACCCCTCCTGCGTGAGCTGCACTGGTTACCAGTGGTTCTCCGGGTCCGCTTCAAGGTGCTGGTTCTCACCTATAAGGCCCTACATGACTTAGGTCTGGGATATTTGCAGGATCTTCTCCTGCCTGCCTCTCACCGTCCTGTTCGCTCACATAGGGCCACTCTCCTCAGGGTTCCGACGGCGAGCCAATGTCGTCTAGCGGTGCCCAGGGGTAGGGCGTTCTCTGTGGGTGCTCCCACCCTCTGGAATGAGTTACCTACCGAGCTCCGGATGGCTCCTGATCTCCGCTCCTTCTGTTGGGACCTGAAGACTTGGCTCTTCAAGCAAATAGGCTGACTCTGATTCCGGGTTTTATTATTTATTATTAATTAGTTATTTGGTTTAAAATGGGATATTATTGTACATGTTTCTTAACTTATGTTCGCCACCCTGAGTCCTTCGGGAGAAGGGCGGCATATAAATACATGTAATTAATAAATAAATAAATAAATAAATAAATAAATAAATAAATAAATAAATTCATGATAGTCTAAAAGTACCTCTCTCTTTCTGTCCCCTATATAGCCCATGAAACTAGTGAAGAAAGTTGGCACCCCCCTTCCTAGAAAAATAAAATATTCTGAGGAATATTTTTAAAAAGGCAGAATATTATATTTCCATGGATGAGAAAAGGAGAAACAGGTTTTTAAAGACAAAGAGCAGCTCCCTACCTCCAGCAAATATTTGGTGCACATTAAGATTGGGCCAGCCTATCTACAAGACAATTAGAACTTCAGATCCAGGGTGATGGGATTAAGACATGACCCCTCAGGACACAATAGGATTAGCCCTCTACCGATCTAAAAGCAGGGCTCACTTGGGGACATTACATCAGCCCAAGGTTCAACCAAAGTTGATTCAGACAAACATGACTCCACATGGGAGTCTGACAGTAACCAATATTCTGAATAGAATACATGTCCTTGCCACAGAAACAGGAAACTCAAGTTCAAAGCCCAAGAAAGGGTATAAATAACATTCACTCTTCACTCCATGTGGTCAGCTACCCAGAATCACATGTCCTTGGTGATTCTGCTTCAGCATTAAACCATCTTTCCAATCAGCCTCCATGTTTCCACTGTCTTTCTCCCCACTTGGAACTGAACCCAGATGGACATTTCTTCCAACAATTGGGAGGGTCCCTCCTGAGAAACTTGCCAGCACACATCTTTTTCTGAGGGCTCAGTTCCCTTCTCTTCTCCTGTTTCCCAAGATTTTTCCCATATAGCAATTCAGCACAGTATGCTAAGATTTCCACTACTGTGATTGTTCATTATATGCTAGATATTTTCTTTCTTCCATGGAAGTAAAACCCACCATTTTATAAGACTGAAAAAGAAGAAATACTTATTTTGCCCTAATATAGTATTGTGATAATTTTGCTATGTCAACAATAAATTATTATGGGAATCTCCTCCTTGTTGACCTCTTATATAAGAGAAGTCACAACAAAACCCTGTTTGTTCCTTTATTTCTGCTGATAGTTGTTTTCAGTTTTAGTATGAAAAGCACAACCCATGACAATCCGAAAAACACAATCCGTGAACCTTTGGGTCATGTTTCAGAGATATTTCCTTATCAGATCCCACAACTGCAGAATTTCTAAAGCACCTGCATTTTGTCCAGTTTAAAAATTACAGCATACCGGGTTCCTACTTTCATATGTGGTGGATTTGTCCAAAAGAAAGAAAATTCTGGATGAAAATACACACATGGTTAGAGAAAATGATAAAGCAACATATAGATTTAAAAACCAGAAATATTTTTGTTAGGTATACTACCAGAAAATTACAACAAAGGGACTACATTTAATAATACACTTGTTGACAGCAGCAAGAATGGTATTTGCACAATACTGTAAAAATGAGGATACACCTACAGATGAAAGTATAATTAGAAACATATTAGACTGTGCGGAGATGGATAGATTAACATTAATAATAAAAGATAAGGAAGAAATAGAATATTTTTTTAATGTGGGATATGTTTTATCAACGGTTGGATAAAAGAGATAGAGGATGAAAGATTACTAAAATATATAAATAAATGAAGTAAAAAATTCTTACTTTAATAAGTAAATTGTAGTATTTTAATTATGGGTGTTATTATAATTATTACATTTACTACTAGTTTATTAATACTTTGTATACACAAATTGATCCAGACAATACACTGTTTATTAAGCACTTATGTATTTTAAAGAAGAAAAAATGTATAAATAATTTTTTTTAAAAAAGTTACAGGACTGAGAGTTTTATTAGTGTATAGATGGATATGCTACCACAAGAAGTGTTTCAGCTGTCATGTTGGATGCAACACCAGCCAAAGTTATTCACAGGGGTCCATGACAATTCCCCACAGCCAACTTGCCATGGCCAACTCGCTGCAAGACAACTTTCCATGGCCACCTTGCCACACGACAACTCGCTGTGGGAAAAGAGTTACACTAATATCTGTTGTGGTCTGCCACAGACCTGCAGACCTGGCAGCGGAGTCAGTCATTGAGGAGGCTGGGGAGGACAATGGGCCAGCCCTGGAGTCTGGGGAAGGCCCAGACGAGGGCTCTGCGTCGGAGGCAGAGATGGAGCCAGGGTCATCTGGGAGCGATGCGTGGACTCCGGAGCCTCCAGAGGTGGACAGCAGAGAGGCAGAGGAACAGGAGGAGCCTGTTCCTAGTGCATGCATGCAAAGAGCTGCCAGAAGGCAAGAGTAGCGGAAGAAAAAAGGACAACTCGAGAGTAAGGCCAGAAGATGATTGGCCACTCCCATTAGGCTTAAAAGAGCAGCAACGAGCCATTGGGTTCTTTGTAGAAATGCAACATTGATTCAGGGGTGAAATCTAAAATTCGTTACTACCGGTTCTGTGGGCGTGGCTTGGTGGTGGTGGGTAACGTGACTGGGTGGGCGTGGCCATTTAAAAAAAACTTTTAAAACCATTTTTTACATGTAAAACCATGTAAAAAATGCTTTCAAAAAGCTTTGACGATCCCAGCTGAGTTGCCTGATTGGCAGGCAACTCTGCTGGGATCGTCAGAGCTTGGATCGTCAGAGCCATTTAAAAGGAAAAACTTTTTTTCTTTTAAATGGCTCTGGCGATCCAAGCTGAGTTGCCTGATCGGCAGGCAACTCAGCTGGGAGTGTCAGAGCTTGGCTCATCAGAGCCATTTAAAAGGGGAAAAAAAGGCTCTGATGAACACGCAGCTCAGCTGGGCATGGGGGGCGGGGGCAGGGATATTTGCTACCGGTTCTCCGAACTGCCCGCCGCCATCGCTACCTACTCGCCTGAGCTGGTTTGAAACGGGGACATTTCACCCCTGCATTGATTTCCGTGCTTCTTGTCAGCGTCTCTTGAACTTTGTGGAGTTTTTGCCAAGAAAAGCCTTTGGCAGGTTACCAAAGACATCAAAGGTTGGTGATAAGGCCAAGGGACCGGTTATGAAGTAGTTTGTTTTGGACTAAGCTGTTTTAATAAAATAAGTTTGTTGAGGACTGAATTGTGTTTGGTAATCACTACTTGGGCCTTGGTCACAACAATATCAAAGAAATGGTAGAATAGAATAATTAAAGAAAGGATGCAAAAGGAGGGACAAAATGAAATGCGAATGGCAAAAATTAAAATAATTTTTATTTATTGCAAATAATTAAATAGAATTGTTAAATGGATGGTAGAGGACAGGAAGGCCTGGAGGAACGTTGTCCATGGGGTCTCAATGTGTCAGACATGACTTCGCAACTAACAACAACTCTAACAGTTTAGGAAGGAAAGCCAATGCCTCTTCTACTAGATCCTTCATGCTTTTTATGTGGGAGAGAACGAAACTTGAGAGTGGTTATATCCATCCTTGCAAATAACAATTACCACTTTGAAAGATCCGAAAGGAAATACGGACTTCTGTGGTTTTGCAAGGTGTCAATAATGACTGGAGAAAGAAAGCAAGGCAAGAGTTGGCCATGGAGAACCTCTGCCTGCTTTCATACCTGGGAATAGGCAACTGTAGAGGAAGATGGAGTGAAATTCCCCTTCTCATCTTTATTCCAATAATGCGTTCAGAAAAATCAGCTTGTAGATAAAGAATGTCGTTCTTAGAAGGATAAGGAAAAAAGTAGGTCAGTTGTGAATCATCTGGAATCAATTGAGTTGACTCATTGTGGTGTCTGTTGATACTATGCAGCATTTTGATGACTCTAGTTTTCTACAAACTAATGTTGAGTTGTTTCAAAACTCTAAAGAAGCTGCTTAAGAATACCGATAGGGATAATCAATGCAAATTCTTTGGTTTTCATATTTTGTGAATTGGATATTTAAAGCAATAAACATTGAAAAGTTTCAGAAAGATACACAGTAAGTATAATTAAGAGGAAAACAATAAATGAGCATACATGTTCTCCATATAAAATCCGGTGCAGCCAGCAACAATGAAGTTCAGTTGAGCTGAGAGTGAGTGATCTAAACCATGGAATTCCCCCTTTTCTCCTAATAAAATAGCACCTCTCCTGGGTACTTTCCTTTCATATCAAAATATGCAAGTAGTGCATTTCGTTCATGTATGCCTAAAATATGTTTAGCAACATAAGTGACAGGATCACAGGCAGTGGTGGGTTGCCCTCGGTTCGCACCGGTTCTATAGAACTGGTAGTAAAACCGGTGGGAGGCTCTGCCCACTGATCCTGATGTCATGAAAATGCTTCTGTGCTTACGCAGAAGAGCGCGTGTGCGTGGCCCCATTGCGAACCGGTAGTAAAGGTAAGTAGAACCCACCCTTGATCACAGGTGATATTCAGCCGGTTCGGACCGGTTTGCCCGAACTAGTACCAGAAATCGCGGATGGGCACACCCACCCTGGTTCTATGCCATCCTATTTAGACACATTTATCTTTATTTTTTCCTTTGTTTTTCACATACTCAGCTATTTTTGTGAATATGTCAAGTTGGATTCATCATATTTAATAATATTTAAAAGTTCACACAATAACCTATTGCCTTTTCTGTGCATTTTCCTAAATGTATACATTTTTATTACATTTTAGCCAGTGATGAAATCCAAATTTTTTTACTACCGGTTCTGTGGGCATGGCTTGATAGGCGTGGTGTGGCTTGGTGGGCGGGGCAGGGGAAGGATACTGCAAAATCTCCATTCCCACCGGTTCTACGAACTGCTCAAAATTTCGGCTACCGGTTCTCCAGAACCTGTCAGAACCTGCTGGATTTCACTCCTGATTTTAGCCCACGAAATATAATATACAAATAAAAGCTCTTAATGTAATGCATTTTAGTGCATTACTTTCATAAATATATACATTTTTCCTCAGACATTTTTTGTAACATGCTGTTTTTCTACTGAATCATGGAACTGTAGAATTGTAGAAGCAATCAGGATGATACTGTAATGTAGTCCTACTTTCTTCAATCTGCTAGAAAACCAATTAAATAATTTTTGGGTGACTGTCCAGGTTTTCCTTTAAAAAACTCTGGTGATGGGGAACCTGCAACCTTCATTGTTTCACTGTTGTACAAATCTTTTCACACTCTTGTTGTTGTTAGTTGCGAAGCTGTGTCCGACCCATTGCGACCACATGGACAACGTTCCTCCAGGCCTTCCTGTCCTTTACCATCCTCTGGAGTCTATTTAAGCTCACGCTGACTGCTTCAGTGACTCCATCCAGCCACCTTGTTCTCTGTTATCCCATTCTTCTTTTGCCCTCAATCGTTCCCAGCATTAGGCTCTTCTCCAGGGAGTCCTTCCTTCTCATTAGGTGACCAAAGTATTTGAGTTTTATCTTTAGGATCTGGCCTTCTAAAGAGCAGTCAGGGTTGACCTCCTCTAGGATTGACCGGTTTGATTGCCTTGCAGTCCAAAGAACTCGCAGGAGTCTTCTCCAGCACCAGAGTTCAAAGGCCTCAATTCTTTGGTGCTCAGCCTTTCTTGTGGTCCAACTATCACAGCCATGCATTAAACTATTAGAGATGTACCATCAAATTATACCCAGTATGAAAGAAGGACTAGTCTCCCTCAGGTGCTGCCACAAAGAAGAGGGAGTCAATCTATTCTCCAAAGCATCTGAGGGCAGGATAAGAACCAATGGGTGGAAACTAATCAAGGAGAGAAGCAACCTAAAACTAAGGAGAAATTTCCTGACAGTTAGAACAATTAATCAGTGGAACAACTTGCCTCCAGAAGCTGTGAATTCTCCAACACTGGAAGTTTTGGAGCATTTGAAGAGATTGGATAACCATTTGTCTGAAGTAGTCTAGGGTCTTCTCCCTAAGCAGGGGGTTGAACTAGAAGTCCTCCAAGGTCTCTTCCGACTCTGTTATTTTATTCTGACCCTGATCAGATGTTTTGATTTGTTTAGGATAATTGTTCTAATTGCCTCCTTTGAAATAAGGAAGTCCAAGCCTTTGATTGTCTTGCCATACTTCATGGAATGGTAGAACTTGAAACAGCTGGAAGAGGCAACTGAAGTCACCAAATCCACTCTCTGGTCAGTTCAAGAATCCAAAACGATGGTTACCCAGATGCATCCAGCAAAAGAGAAGCCATCACCACACCAGGAAATTGGCGTGGTTATCAAAATGCACTTACTATGAAGGATTTCTTCCTTGAAATTCAGTCAGTATTTGCCTTCCTGAAACTTAAATATGTTATTCACTATTTTGCCCTTTGGAGATAGAAAAGAATAGCTCTTGATAATCTCTTTGTTATATCATACTTAGAGTCATGGACAAGCAATATTTGTTGCTTACAGAGGTGAGCTTCACACAATTTAACTATAGGTTCATCCAGCATCGAAAATGTGCACACATGCGTGCTGTATCGAAAACACAGCAATTGCATAGGACGGGATAGCTTCGCTCACGTGAGCGCCTTGCATACATGCGTGCTGCGTCAAAAACACAGTGATTGTATAAGACGGGATAGCGCCAGGGCAGGTGAGTGGGCCCAGCTGCTGGCAGTAACTATAGTTTCACTCGAACTGGTCCAAACCGGCTGGATCCCACTTGCATCTATAGCAGGGGTCTCCAACCGTGGCAAATTTAAGCCTGGAGGACTTCAACTCCCAGAGCTTTGCTGGCTGGGGAATTCTGGGAGTTGAAGTCTTCTAGGCTTAAAGTTGCCAAGGTTGGAGACCCCTGATCTATAGGTATCTAAATCAATTGTTCTATGTTTCAAATCAGTTCAGTACAAAAAGGAATCTGATCAAAGTCTCTCAAATCCGATTTTGCAGCAGAAGTTGCAGGAAAACAATCTTGCCAAGAGGGAGTGGTTGAAATTTATTTCTGTCTTGTGCCAAACGTGTGCAGTGCTGAATCAGAAAAACCTCCACCAACAATATAGGGTTGAATGGAAGCTACAAGACTGGAAAAACAAGGGGAATCCAGATGTTACAACATGCTTGTTTACACCCTAATCACTCACATCAGACCACCACATTGTTAGACAGTGAAAATAAACCCAAATCCAGTGATTCACATATCTCAGAGCCAGATGTCACAATAACCCACTTTTAAAATCAAGGAATGCAATCAGTGGAAGGGGAAAATCTGCTCTTAAATGTGCAAGAAAAATAGTTTGATCATATATTCCAAAGTCAACATTCTGGAGAAGCAGCGACAACTGCTCTTTCTAAGGGGGCTACTCCTGGCTATCCAATCTTTGGCCTTCCATTGTAAGTTACAACTGGAACTGCAACTGATAGGAGCACCATATGGTCACCACAGCATCCCACCAACATGCATGCATAATGAACCCCAACACACATTATGTATAAACTTTGAGATGGGGTCAGTTCTGCACGCTATTCTTTTAAACAGCATACAATATTTTCCATTTTTAATAAAAGAGAGATACTATTATGATGCTGAAGGGGCACGGTAGCCTAGCGGTTAAGTTGCTGGGCTTGTCAACTTGAACGTTGATGGTTCAAGACTCTAGTGTTGTGCATTGGGGTGAGCTCCTGTTCCTTGCTCCAGCTCCTACCCACCTAGCAGTTCAAAAGCAAGCAAATGAGAGTAGATAAATAGGTACCACTTTGGTGGGAAAGTAACAGCGTTCTGTGAACCTTTGGCGTATAGTCCTGCTGGCCACATGACCACAGAAGCATCTTCGGACAACGCTGGCTCCCTCAACTAAGAAAGGGAGATGAGCACTGCCCTCAGAATTGGACACGTATTATGATACCATAATATGAATGTCTTCATTGTAATAGTAGTATTCAGCATTCAGCAGTAATGCTGAATTTAAGTGGTGATTTTAAAAGCCTTTCAATCGAGAATGTTTTAGCCACAAACAGAAAGTTTTGTTCATTGTTAACATTACAGAAATGTTGTTATTCCTCTGAATTATAAAAAAAAACTTATCTCCATAACATTATTTCTGTAATATTACTATTCTTTATTGTTGCTATTTTTTTTCCATAAAGAAGATCCATAAAGAACAAAGTTATACTGAGTTAACATAGATGTGCTTTCTGGATAATTTGGGGATCTCATATAAACCCAGCCCTTAAAAAAACAAAAGGAGCATTAAAGAATATCTGTACCTGTTGGGAGTTGGGGGGGAGTTAAACTTTTTGCAGTTTGGAAAAAAAGTCAAATGACTACTGGAATGAACGGATGCTGTTGTTGTATGGATTCTTCATAAAAGTAGATGAAGCCACCATCAGGTGTAGCAGGAAGAGTTACCAAATTCTAGGTGCACTTAAAAATTAATGAGTGTTTTTCAATATACCATCTTGTCATCGGGGATGCCAGAGTGACAATGAGCAGATTCCTGGCCTCTTTCTGCAATCATGTCTCTGGCAACTCCCTGACAAGTGGATCCCTTTCTAGGCAACCCTGAGGAAAATGACTTATTCTATCCACACTTGGTCCCAACTGGCTTTTGTCTTGCAGCTTGCATGGCCAGTTCACCACTAGGAGAGTCACAGTTTAAGGAATGACACCCAAGGGTGGCCTGCTGGGGGTTTGCAGGGGGTCGGGAGAACCTCTAGCTAAGATTCTGTGCAGGTCTGAGAACCCTCAAATCCCACTCCTGGCTGGTCCCGCCCATCCCGCCCCTCCCAGGAGTCCCCACATGGCCCGTTTTGGATGTAGGTAAGTGCAAGGCAAGCGTGGAAGCTCGGGGAAGGTGAAAAACAGGCCTAGCAGAAGTTTGGAAAGGCCAGAAATGGGACTTTTTCTGGCCTCCAGAGGGCCTCTGGAGCCTGGGGAGGCCATTTTCACCCTCCCAGAGGCTCGGGGAAAGCCTCCGGAGCCGAGGAGGGTGAAAATGCCCCCCACCCCGCCGTGGTGCAGGAGGCTGATTATGCCATGCCCACCATGGCCACGCCCACCTAGCAATCAGGCAGAGAACCCCTTGCTAAAATTTTTGAAGCCCACCCTTGATGACACCAAAGGACATCACTCCTCCAAGAGGTTGGCCAGCTTTCAGGGTGCAAACTGCTAATGTCTGATGTGTTGTCTGGACTTAATCTTTTGGGAACTCTCCTCTCCTCTCCTCTCCTCTCCTCTCCTCTTTTCTCTTCTCCTCCTCTTCTGGAGGACACAAGAGAAAACACTGATGCTTTCAAGTGCCTCCTTCTAACCATCAACAGGATATTCTCTTCCTGGAAGCTTTCATGATTCAGAAGCATCAAATACATAACTCAATGTATGTTTTTCTTTCCAGATTTGTGAGGGAGGGAAGGAAGGAAATTTTTCTCCTTTGAAATCTGCAAAGTTACGCCCTTTTTTATTCTACTAAGGAAACTCGGCCCCCGCAGGCAGCCTGTTTTCCATGGGAGGGATTTCTCCTACGCCTCCCAACTGCCGGCTCCTCTTCTCAACTTCACTATATTATTTTCATTCAAAACCAGGGCAGATGCCATTCTCTTTGTCTCTTGACCTAAAGTCTCCTATCTGGTTCGTGGCACTTCCAATGCCATGGAATTGGTGATTGGTTTATAAATGAGCTTATTTAAGTCCTGCTTCCTGCACACCATCCATGCATTTGTTCACCAGTCTGCCACTCACCATGTATTCGACTCCAGCCATTCAGCTGTACTAATGGACTTTTGTTTCTAGCTCTATTGTTGTTTCTCTGAAGCCTGTGACATGATGCGTTTGGCAGCATTTGCTTCCACCCAGCAAATATAAGCAAGCACAGGTTGATACATCTAGGAAAATGGAATGGGACAACTCGCTGCGGCCAATGCATCATGGCCAACTCATCATGGCCAATTTGCTGCGGGACAACTCGCTGCAGGATAACTCAACAATTTGATTCAATTATTTAAAATAATTTTAAAAATTATATTAGTGGAACTCTTATCTTGCAGTGAGTTGTCCTATGGTGAGTTGGCCACAGAAAGTTGGCCATGGTGAGTTGTCCTAGACCTCCAGGAAAGGCAACGGGTAGCAGTAATTTCCCCCTTTTCTTTTTCTAGTGGCAGATACCAGTTCAGGACTTGCAAATGCAAAAGCTTGAAGACCAGGAAGCAGAATAAGGGACATTTATCTGTATCGTATTTGTTTGTTATTTATCTATTACAATGATTTGTTTATTACAATGGTTTGTCATTCAAATAGCAATAGCACTTAGACATATTTATCACTTCACAGTGCTTTACAGCCCTCTCTAAGTGGTTTACAGAGTCAGCCTATCACCCCCAGCAATCTGGGTCCTCATTTTACCCACCTCGGAAGGATGGAAGGCTGAGTCAGCTTTGAGCCAGTGAAATTTGAACTGCTGGAAATCAGCAGTCAGCAGAAATAGCCTTAAGTACTGCACTTTAACCATTGCACCACTCCGGCTCTGAGTCTAGATGGCTCACCTTCATTACATTAAAATGATCCTTAATTCCATAAATATCAACATAGTATATTTAAACATCTGCTGCTGTCCTACTCCAAAATTTGCTCTCCCAAAAACCCACAGAAAAGAATAGCTTTTACCTGTCTCCTGAAGAGTAAAAGGGTGGCCTGATTTTGGAGAATGGCTGTTCCGAAGAGAGGTGTGTCGTTCCTTTACTAGGATGCAATGACCAAAGAGGAGAATTGTCTGTGCTTATTAGGGTCAGCCTACGCTTAAGTATGACTGGGAGCAAAAAGAAACTGCATATCACAAAGGAAGATATCATTTTCTGATTTAAATAACTTCTTCATGCAACATGCAGCTCTGCTCCTTAAGGTCTGAATCAGTCTTGGCTCCCAACTTTTTCTGCCTGTTGCTGGTTCTGGGTCAGGCCATGTTTGTGACTGGAGTCTGATGGGGTCCCTCTTTTTCCAAGGTCATTATCGAGGGTGATGGCCAACACCAAGCAGTGGTGGGTTGCCCCCGGTTCGGACCGGTTCGCAAGAATCGGTAGTAAAACCGGCGGGAGGCCCCGCCCACTGCCCCGGATGTCATCATTGGCGATCTGCGCATGCGCAGAAGCAAGGTGCTAGGGTTGCCAGGTCTGCTTCCAAAAAATAGTGGACAAGCGGGGTGGGTGGGGGTGGGTGGGGGTGGGTGGGTGGTTAAGTAGTAAAAAAAT
>WNWU01000021.1:20318677-20349549 GCA_012654045.1 Ptyas mucosa
ATAAAATAAAATAAAATAAAATAAAATAAAATAAAATAAAAT
The DNA here is from genome assembly GCA_012654045.1 of Ptyas mucosa. Classification (NCBI taxonomy): domain Eukaryota; kingdom Metazoa; phylum Chordata; class Lepidosauria; order Squamata; family Colubridae; genus Ptyas; species Ptyas mucosa. The sequence goes on from WNWU01000021.1 coordinate 20,318,720, forward strand.
AAAATTCTGCCATTGATTCCAGGCATTGAAAGAAGATCAAGGTGAAAAATTAGTTGACTGTGATTTGAAATAAAAATTAAATAAATAAATAAATTTGAAATAAAAATAAAAAATTGAAATAAAAATATGATGCTAGAGTTCTCTTAACTGTGAGTTTGGTTACGCATCCTTGCCCATCCTTTACTTGTTATAGCCTGATTTGTACCACAACCCCTCAGGCAATAGATTGTAATAGAGTTTGGTCATCCGTCTTGTGATCCCACATGAAGCCATCAAGAAAACTTAAAATTTGTCGGAAGTCCTGGAAAGAATAATTCATATAGCAATTTAGTAACATAAAGTATCAAACTTTATGTGAAAAGATTGAAGTTTTCAATTCTAAACTAAAGACATCCATGTAGGTCCTTTTTCCAAATTGTGTTCAATCAAGATTTTAAAATATAATTGGGGGGGACCCAAGAAGTTAAAACAAGCATTACAAAATTAAACTAGATATTCACAATTATATTAGTATGGATCTACATATTAAAATATCACATGTCATGCAATGCAACTATACCGTGTATAGTTGCAGCAGCTAAAATACTCTGCTTCTCCTTGAAAATTGGGTTTCTGTGAAACAATGCTGAATTAAGTTGTAGGAGTACAGATCAATGTCAGAAATCATATTTCAGAAACAAATTGGATACAGAATTCAGCTTCACTTGGAAACCATTCCTGGATTATAATTCCATCTACAGATTTGTTTGGCAATAAAGTATTTTTAGACTGGGCAACCTGCCCCCTTTCCTTGCACGCCTTCTCCAACCCACACACTTCCTTCCACACCATCCAGAGGTGGGTTTCACATAATTTTACCACCGGTTCGCCGCGCACCAAAAATGTGAGTGCACCTTCTGTGCATGAGCTTTGCTTGCATACGCGGCTTGCACACATGCACACTGCTTAGAAAACGTGGCTAAATAGGAATGCATAGCGCCAGAGAGGGGGGCGGATCTACCGGTTCGCCCAAACTGGTCTGAACCGGCTGAATACTACTGGCATCATCCCCAAAAGGACCAGCACCTGTTAATGCCCCCACAAACCCCTGTGTGCCCCAATTTCTACTGGGGGATATTCCAAAGGTCCAGAATGGCTATCAAAAAGCAGCACCCCTGGGCCTTGCCTCACCCCACCCTCTACCCCCACTTCCCAAAAGTAAGGAAGCACCAGGACCAGTGGTGGGTTGTTCCTGGTTCAGTCCGGGTCGGGCAAACCGGTAGTAAAAGTGGCGGGAGGCTCTGCCCACCCACCCAGACGTCATCATGGATGATCTGCGCACACTCCTGTTGTGAACTGGTAGTAACTATAAGCCCACCCCTGACCAGGACATTTCCCTAGGTAAGTTTGAATTGGTTGGGCTGATTATAGTGCGGAGAATGTAGTCATGAACTTAACTTGGAGCCAAGCCATGAAGGGCTTTATAGGTGAAGACCAACAACATCAGCTTGGAGCTCTAAGCCCAAGCAACTCTTTAGAAGATGGACAGGTATAAACTTGCAACCTGAATGTTTTCTCAAGCCATTCCACAATCTTGTCTCATGCGCATGATTCCATGAGTCAGGGAAGATGTTTATCTTTGAAACTGCCCTCTTAATATCCAGATAATACAGTAATTACACCAAGAACTTCAGTGGAAGTTTGCATCCATGTCTCCAATAATTCCTATACTTGTTTGCTTAACTTTATGCAGAGAAAAAATTATATTATTGATCTGTTGCATTTAATGTTACTGGTCTAGAATCAATCTGCTGCAGATGAAGGCCTCTTCATTTAAAGTTATGGACCTTAATCCATTTGGGTTAATGCTGGTTGGTAGATAAATGTTCTTCAACTTCCAATCTAGAGATGAGAGATTGTCCACTGTCATCCTGCTGGGCTTTTATAGCTAAGGAAGCACCAGAGACTGACTAAGTTCACTACCTTAACCATTAAACCACACTGATTGCATCAGCATGTTTGCAAACATTTTATAAATAGAGCAATTTAATGTAAAGTTTTACATTTTTTTGTACATTAATTATTAATATGGGATTAAGAAACAATCCTATATTTTTAGAAAAGTATAAATCTGTGTATTGGCCACCTAATCAGAAGGAAGGACTCGCTGGAGAAAAACCTAATGCTGGGAAAGACTGAGGGCAAAAGAAGAAGGGAGCAACAGAGAACGAGGTGGCTGGATGGAGTCACTGAAGCTGTAGGCGTGAACTTAAATGGACTCCAGAGGATGGTAGAGGACAGGAAGGTCTGGAGGAACGTTGTCCATGGGGTCGCGATGGGTCGGACACGACTTTGCAACTAACAACAACAGAAATCCATGTAATAATGCTATTTCAAAAAAATAATATTTTTGTGAAGTTTTATGAGGTGGGCAATACCAAGATGATATCAACTAACTATGTTTTAGAAGGTTTGGCCCAGAATTCCAGGATGCTTCTGGCAGTTTTTCATCATTGGCAACTCTATCCTAAAGTCATTTTAATGTAGATATTGTTATTCTGTATACTAGGTCATTCTTTGGTCTCTGGGATTAATGAAGTTGTCTTCCAAACCAGGGGTCTCCAACCTTGGCAACTTTAAGACTTGTGGACTTCAACTCCCAGGGTTCCTCAGCCAGCTTTGCCTGACTAAGTTTGTTCTCCACAACTTTAGACTAGATATAGCAAAACCTAATGAGATTCAGATGGTCCACTTCTATGGAATAATCTTTCCAGAATCTAATTCTGCAACTTAGACCCAAGTACAGAAATGGAGCTGCAGTCTTCTCTTTTCTTGGATCTCCAGAGCCCAGTAATGTTTATTCCATTTTCCCCCTTTTCTTTCTTGCCGTATGCTGTAATCTGCTGGAGTTATCTCAGATTTTCAGGAATCAGATGGGGTTGCTTGAAAGTCATGACTAGTTATTTTCTGCATTCTGGCAATTATGATTTGGGGGAAAAAATCAAAGTAAGATAACAATAAAATAAAATAAAATACTTTGCCATAGGCGTGTAGGAAGTTAGCACCCACCTCTCTCCTTAGAAAAATGAAATATTCTAGGAAATATTAAAAAGGCAGAATATTTCCCCTAAAAGAGAAATAGAAATCTTAAGACAGAAACTCAGCCCCAGCTCCCTGCCCCCAGCAGATACTTTGGTTATTTACTAGACAAAAGGCTGGGCCACCTTAGTTACAACACAAAAGACATGGCCCTCAGGACAAGATAGGATTAACCCTCACTCAAGAGCCAAACCAGGGCAAAGCCAGTAAGCCAAAATAGGAATTTCCCAAAGCCCCTTCATTACATCATCACCGAGCAAGATTCAACCAAGCATGGGACTCTGACAACCAATCAGGATATATTTACTGCCACAGGAACAGGAAGCAAGTTCAAAGCCCAACTCACTCTCTCACTCACCCGTGTGCTCTTTTTGCCCAGGACCTCAAACCAGGTGGTCCTGTCCACCATTAAACCATATTTCCAAGCAGTCTCCATGTTTCCAGTGTCTTTCTCCCCACTTGGAACTGAACCCAGATAGACATTTCTTCCAACAGGAGAAAACCCCTGAATTGCTTATAAATTTGTGGGCCAGATAGCTAAGGAAGAATAGATCCCAAAATCCCTGTGGAAATATCTCTAGGAAGATATCCTCAAAAATAACGAGATGTTCAGCCATATGAGTAACAAAATTCAGAGAAGTGGAAAATCAGCTTTTTAAAATAATGAATTGGCTGAGGATGGCAGATCTTTAGAGATAATAATGCTTTCAGCCATATGAGTAACAAAATTCAGAGAAGTAAAAAGTCAGATTTTTGATAAGTACTTGGGTATAACCTTTTAGAATTTATAAAACTGTGAAATAGTCTTTGAACACGAAAATCCGGCTGACCACTAGATGGAACAAAAGAGTGAGAGATTCCTTTGCTCCTCTGTTGTGGTGAGATGGATTTTAGGAGCCCAGTTGTAACAGTTAGAGTTAAGGCCGTAATGGCATAAATACCCAATAATAAGGTCTATCGTAATCCTGAAATGTGCAATAAAGGCTACCACCTTTACCAACAAAGGCTGAATTTTTTCAAAAGATCACTGGGTGAAAATGGTAGACTTTGGAAGACCTACAATTCATCTGTAGACACGAAGGTAGCTCTGTAGCCCTAGAATGGAAACACTGGAAGTCCGTTGTTGTGTGATGCCACTTATGGTTTCCCATCAGTTTTGGATGATGCCTGTCTTCAAAGCCCACGGAGGCTTCATACTGGGTTTTGTCAGCAGATAGAACTTCTAGTTTTCTTGACTGGATGTCATGGTGGCATAGTGTCTCTTCCACAACATCTTTGTAGCGCTTGTGTGGTTGATCTCAAGGTCTCCTAGTGACTCTAGTAAACCATAGAGCAGGGGTGTCAAATTCAAAGCCTGGAGGCTGGATTCGACCCATGGGGTGCTTAGATCTGACCCGTGGGGCCGCCCTGGAAACAGTGAAGGACCAGCTCACAGTACCTCTGCTAGTGAAAATGGGCTCTCAATCTCCGTTTTCAGATGGGACAACCTCCTGCAACCCTCTGCCAGCAAAAACAGAGCTCGGGAGGGCCGTGTTTTTGCTGGCAGAGGGTTGCAGGAGGCCATCCAAGCCAAAAACGAAGATTGGGAGTCCATTTTCGCTGGCAGAGCGCTCGGGCCACCACAGGCACCCCCAATGTGAGTGATGTCGAGCTGGCCATGTCCACCCTGGGCACACCCATGCCGACTCCCCCCCCACCCCGAAGTCAAAACTCTGATGTGGCCCTCAATGAAATCGAGTTTGACACCCCTGCCAGAGAGCAACTGGCAAAGCATATGGAGGCCTTCCATTCCAATGAAATATCCCAGCATCTCATCCAGGCTCTGATCATCAGGGATTCAACTCTGGTGGACTCGACACGATCCAAGGTGTCCAGGTTGGAGACATGATCTGGCCAACAAATGCCAAGGATGGAGTGGAGGTCACGCATGATGTGAAACTTCTCCAACTGTTTGATGTGCTTTCAGTTCAGAGTCCAGGACTCACACCCGTGTTAGGAGGGAAGGGATAATCACAGCTCTGTAAGACTTTTAGCTTTGTGAAGATAGAGATGTTGTATTGATTGAGCCCTTTAGTTCTCAGCTGCCCCAGTCAGCGCCTAGCTGGCCTTGCTGACTTCAGAGTCAATTTCTTTGTCCAAAGTTGCTCAGAAGGATGCTTCCCAAGTATTTGAAGCTGTTTACATTTGTCAGCTGGGTGTTGTCAGCAGTTATTTTTGGCTCTCCAAGCCTGGTATTTGGCTACAGCCGATGAGATAGTTCAGTCTTGTTCAGGTTGAAGAGTCAGGGTGAGGGCAGAAGAGAATTTTTCAGCATCAGCTGCAGATTGCAGTTTCATGTGCTAGGAGTGCAAAGAGGGTTTCTTGAATGCATATGTATTCAAGTGGCAAAGTATATTCAAGAGAGCCATCCAATCAGTACCTGCGCCCTTCTTCAGAGCCTAGAGAGCATTTGACATTGTGACTAGTGGTGGGATTCAGTCAGTTCGGGCCGGTTCAGGCGAACCAGTAGTTAAATTGCTGGCTGGCCCAGCCCCTTCCTGCCCCGCCCCTTCTAGGAATCCCCCCGCAGCCTGTTTTCACTCCCAGGAGGCTTCAGGAAGGCCTACTAGGCCCAAAATGGGGCACAGGAGGCAGCACATCCCCCCCTGCAGCCCTTTTTCACTCCAGGAGGCTTCATGGAGGCCTACTAGGCCCAAAATGGGGCATGGGAGGCAGCACGTCCCCCCCCCCTACAGCCCGTTTTTGCTCCCAGGGGGGTGCAGGAGGCCAAGTGCTGTCTGTCACATCCCCTGGCCACGCCCACCAAGCCATACCCACAGAACCGGTAGTAAAAAAATTTGAATCCCACCACTGATTGTGACAGCATGCAAGCAAAGAACAGGCGGAATAAGACTAGCACACAACCCTGTTTTACACCAGTGTGTTACCTTTCAAGGATCAGCAATAAATTCTGGTTCTTTTGTGAAAGACAGATGCCACATTTTAAGAGTTTAATAATAGCCCTTCCTCACTGTTATATTATCCAGCCACTTTTGAGTCAGCAAAAAACTATAATGCATGAAATCTGCTCTTCTCAATATCAATCTCTGTCCTTCCTTTGTTGCATCCATTCCTAAAAACTGCAGTCACCTGACTTCCCTCCAACCTTATGCAGGGGACTAACAAATTTTACACATTTCAGACAGAGCTGAATTAAAGGGGAAAGCACTTCTTTGACCCCAGAGTAGCTATGGGTCCTTTAGGACTGTTTCATTCACAGGATAAATCCACAATGTCATTGGAGAAAAGGAAGGATTGTCCGGGTGCAGCTGCACTGTGGTTAGAGGCAAGTGGGGACATGACTTAGAGAAGAAAGAGAAACCTCTTTCAAAAGGAATAAAACACTTTCAAATGTGACCCTCTTGATCCACGTTTTATTCTCATAACATTCCTGATCTTTGCTGCTTTTCTCCTTGTAAAGTCCAGAGGGTAAACAAGGACCGGAGGCTTGATTGCTTCAACTTAACTTTATTTAAGGGAACACACGAACTTTAACAACTGTGTATGAGACAACGCAACAAAGCCGCTGACAGCCGCTTAAATAGCGAGCTGTCAAAAGCACGAACCAATCGGCGAGCAGAGATCTCCCTCCACTTTCTCTGCTCGCGTCAAAACTAATCAACTGAGCCTGGCAACAGGGCTTGCCGGGTGGAGTCGTATCTACGAGGACTCAACACCCCTTCCCACCCGGACCGCACATGCGTAGTCTGCCAAATATCTAGGACGACGACGACACCTCCCAGAGAGTCTCACTTTGGGTGCCAACGACGGCTCGAAAGGAGCTCCGCCCTTACTCGTCACCTCAATGGGAGTTGGAGCTTCAATTGGTGGAGGAGGACCCGAACTTGTCGCTGGACCCCGGAAATCAGGTAAGTCTTCCGGTGAGAACGCTTCGGTCCGGGGAGGTTGAATGAAACCTGGTATTGGGGGGTGATCGTCGGGCAGCCGTTCCAGCGTTGGCGGAGGATGGTCTTGTGTAGGCCGTGTCTCCACCTCCGCGACCCGCCTTCTAAGCTGCTTTACATGCCGTTTCCAAAGTCTCCCGTCAGAGAGTTGGACCCTATAAGAATAGGGCCCAGTTATTTGTATGATTTGCCCAGGTACCCACCGTACCTCTTTATCAAAGTTTAGGGCGTGTACAAGGTCCCCTACGTTGAAGACCCTTGGCGGCAAACTCGTTCCGGGAGGTGGTTGGTGAGTGTAGTTAGGGTGCAGGCGGTCTAAGGTTGTCCGTAGCCACCTGCCCATGAGGAGCTCCGCTGGACTTTGCTTAATGGAAGCGCAAGAGGTCATGTGCTGGGCCAGTAAATACTGATGGATGTTGTGATGCCAATCAGCGGCCCCTAAACGGTGCAATGCTTCCTTGGCGGATCTCACGGCTCTCTCCGCCAGGCCGTTAGCGGCCGGGTGTAACGGAACCGTCTGTGCATGGTGGATGCCCAACCGGGCTAAAACAGCTGGAAGGGTGCCGAGGTGAACTGCGGTCCATTATCCGTGACTCAGGTAGCCCATGGGTGGCAAACCAACCCTCCAGTATCCGGATGACAGCAGTGGTGGTGGTGGACAGTAGAAGGGCGAGTTCCACCCATTTAGAGTGGGCGTCCACTGCGATTAGGAAGGTCTGGCCCTTGAAGGGTCCTGCTAGGTCCAGGTGCACCCTTGCCCAGGGTGCCTGAGGGGGCTCCCAGTCCTGCACAGGAGCTGTGGGGGGAACTGGCCATGATTGCTGGCAAACACGGCAGCGGGCTACCCAATCCTCCACTTGCTGGTCAAACCTGGGCCACCACACATAGCTACGGCCTAGGGCTTTCATGCGAACCACCCCCGGGTGGGCTGCGTGGAGGCCAGCCAGGACTTGGTCCCTCAGGGCGGGGGGCACGATCACCCTATTACCCCAAAGGAGGCAACCCTGTAACACTGACAGCTCCTGACGTCGGCCGAAGTATGGAAGAAACTCCGTGGACCCCTGCGAGGTAGGCCAGCCCCTGCGTACCCAGTCCAGGACTTTGGACAGGACCAGGTCCGTAATGGAGCGGGCGCGGACGTCCGCTGCCATCAGTAAGGAAGGCTGTTCGTCCACCAACAGGACGGATGCCATGGGGGCTGGGTCATGAACAGGCGAGGGAATCAGGCAGCGTCAACGTGAGCGCGTCAGCGTGTCCGATAGCTTTGCCCGGCTTATAAAGCAGTGTGTAGGAATAAGCCGCTAAAAACTCCGCCCATCGTGACATGCGTGGAGACAAAATAAGGGGGGTTTGTCTGTCCCCGGCCAGCAATCCCAGGAGAGGTTTGTGGTCGGTGACCAGGTAGAAGGATCTGCCATATAGGTAGTCATGGAATCGCTTGATTCCAGCTACGGCCGCTAAAGCCTCCCTATCAATCTGGCTGTAATTCCTTTCTGCAGCCGACAAGGTTCGGGAATAAAACACGACAGGAGCCTCGGAGCCATCAGGTAGAATGTGGCTCAGGACAGCCCCCACCCCGTAGGGGGAGGCGTCGCACGTTAGAGATAGAGGCAAACTGTCATCGTACTGCACTAGGACCGCGTCCGAGGAAAGGACATCCTTAACAGCCTGGAAGGAGGAGGCGGCCTGCCGGTCCCAGCGCCAAGGGGATTTAGAGTCTAGCAGCCTATGGAGTGGTTCCGCCAAGGATGCCTTGTGGGGCAGAAAAATGGAATAAAAATTAAGGAGGCCCAGGAAAGCCTGGAGTTGGGCTTTGGAGGTGGGCGCAGGGGCATGTTTGATCGCCTCAACCTTGGCAGGGGATGGCCGGATGCCAGATGCATCAATGAGAAACCCTAAAAACTCAACCTGGGGCACCCCTATGCGGCATTTCTCTTTCTTTAGCTTCAGCCCTGCCTCCCTAATTCGTGTGAGGACAGTCCTAAGCCTATCGACGAGTTCACCCTGATCTGCGGCCGCGATCAGGATGTCGTCGAAATAGGGCACTACCCCCTTTAGACCCTGGAGCAGCCGCTCCATGAGGCTTTGAAAGATCCCAGGGGCCACATTGACCCCGAACTGTAGGCGGGTGCACTTAAACGCACCTCGATGTATACTAATCGTCTGGGCCAGGGCCGTGGCTTCATCAACAGGGAGCTGCTGATAAGCCTGTGCCAAGTCGAGCTTCGCGAAGATTTTACCCCGGCCCAGGGAGTGTAGTAAGTGCTGAACCACGGGCACCGGGTAATGATTGGCCTGGAGCGCCTTATTCAGGGTCGCCTTGTAATCGGCGCAAATTCTGATTGACCCATCCTGCTTAAGGGGAATTACAATCGGGGTCTCCCAATTTGAGTGGTTGATTGGCTAAAGAACCCCTTGGGCGATCAACTTATCAAGCTCCCTATCCACCCTGGGCCGCAGGGCAAGAGGCACCCTCCGCGGTTTAAGCTGTATGGGCGCCACCTGCGGGTCCAGATTAAATGAAATAGGACGGCCCGTGTATTTACCGAGATGGCCATCAAACACATCAGCAAATTCTCGCATAATGTCAATGGCGGGGCCTGAGCCTGTGGTGTGAATGCCTGAAAGGCCAAAGTGAAGGGCAACGAACCAGTCCAATCCCAGCAAAGAGGGAAGACTGTCCCGCACAACGACCAGAGGCAGGCGGCCAGAGAATGACCCATAGGCCACATGAAACGTCCCACAGCCTAGAGTGGGTATGGATTTCCCCTGATAGTCTCTCAGTGTGACGTGACAGGGCTGCAATTGCCGCCTGGACAACTTGGGAATCAACGCTTTGAGTGCTGGCCAGGCAATCAGAGACTTGGAGGAGCCCGTGTCCACTTCCATCTTACAAGGGGCTCCCTCCAGAAGAATGGACAAATAGATCTTACTGTCAGAGAATGGGGAGGAGGCGTGGCTGATGGCAACCGCCGCCACCTCAGCATCATGAGAGAGTGCAAAGGTCTCTCTCTCTCTCTCTCATGGCGGCCCGGTCGTCTACTCTTCAGCCGTTTGGCCTGCGGCTCTCCCCCGTCGTCAGAGCTTGGGAAGGCAGCATGGCAGACCCTGGACAGGTGCCCTCACTTTCCACAACGCCGGCAGATGGCTGATTTAAAACGGCAGTCGGCGCGATCATGTGACCCGCCGCAGCCCAGGCAGCAGCCCTGGGGACTCTTAACAGAGGGCGGTCGCTTCTTTCTCTGGGTTGACTTGAGGCGGCTCATGTCATCATTGTCAGAGCTGCTGGTGCGGTCCATTTCCTCATAGTGGACAGACGGATGGCTGTTTGACAGGCCTCGCCCACAGATTGAAACCGCTGGATCTTTGCCAAAGATTTGGCAGACATTTTGGTGGCCCGCGCCTCGTCCAAAGCAATGGGGACGGTCAGGTCGGAACGGGCCTCTCTTGCAGCTTCAGGTTCCTCACTCCACACACCAACTGGTCTAGGAGCATATCATCGAGCTCACAAAACTCGCAGTGCAGGGCAGCCGTCCTCAATGCAGTCATGTAATCGCTAATTGACTCTCCCTCTCTCTGCGCCCTCTGATGAAATGCGTGCCGCCGCGCGATTTTCGAGGGAGTAGGAGAATAATGATGTCTAAGCTTCTCCAACAACGTCTCCCAAGGCACCACATACACCGGCTGAGGAGCGGCCAGAGCCCTGGCCGTCCCGAAGATGTCGCGGCCACACGAACTGAGAAAATAGCCCCTCTTCCGAGCGTTTGACACCTTGGATAGATCGTTCGCTTGCAGGAAACATTCAAACCTTTGGATGTAATCATCCCAGGTTTCCGACGCTGGTTCGAACGGAGTGAATGCGGGCAGACCCGTCGCCATCAGGGCCGATTCCAGGAATAGTAGGGAGTCTGCAACTGTCGCCTCAGGCCGATCCCACCTTCGTCGCCACGTGTAATGTCCGGAGGGTAAACAAGGACCGGAGGCTTGATTGCTTCAACTTAACTTTATTTAAGGGAACACACGAACTTTAACAACTGTGTATGAGGCAACACAACAAAGCCGCTGACAGCCGCTTAAATAGCGAGCTGTCAAAAGCACGAACCAATCGGCGAGCAGAGATCTCCCTCCACTTTCTCTGCTCGCGTCAGAACCAATCAACTGAGCCTGGCAACAGGGCTTGCCGGGTGGAGTCGTATCTACGAGGACTCAACACTCCTTTTCTTCCCCTTGCTCAAATGGCTTTTATTTCTGTTTCTTCTCCCTGCTTACTGTGCTGTGCCAGAATTTTTCATGCCCCTTTCCTTCTGCAATTGGCACATTGCACAGCCTTCTTTTAAAGCAGGACAGCGTCTCTGAGAAATCCAGACAGACCCACGTGCCATAGCCTTTCCCAAGCAGGTGTGGGAAGAAAAATCTACTTGGTTCAGTTCCAAACCAGGAGAAAGGCACTGGAAATAAAATGGAGGCTAACTGCTTAGGAAAGTCCCTTTATTGATGAGCAGAACCAACAACAGCATGTGGTTCTGGGAGCTCTCTATCTTTTGCTACAGAACCGGTAGTAAAAAATCCCACCACTGGGGAGGTGGGTGTAAATTTGAATCCCATCGCTGGAGGTGAAGGTGTTTTGTTTGTGAATAGGCTGGCCCAGTCTTTCTTAATGGGCACAAAATATCTCTAAAGACTTCAAGCATCTGCTGGAGGCTATTAAGAAAGACTGGGGGGCTGCTTTCTGCCTTTAAGAACATGTTTCTCCATTGGGGAAATATAATATTCTACCTCTTTTAATATTCCCCCAAAATATTTCATTCTCTGGAACAGGAAAGGGGACTTCCCACACAGGCATCTCCCACACGTGCCAATCATGCGGGCTGCAGATGATGGGTGCTGTAATTCAGCATCTTCTGAGGGCCCTAGTAGAAGAAGAGCTGATCTGGAGCCAAGCCTGCCTTTTCCTCTGGATGTCAGATTCCTTTCGGGCTTTCCTCAAAGTGTTTACAGGAAAAGACAGAAAGCTTGGGTTAAGTCTAGGACGGGTCAGCACTTAAGCTACGATGATTAAATTTTACAGCAAGAATTTATTTGACTCACTGACGCATCCTCAAATGAAAGACGTGACGTCAATTTAAAAACCTTTCTAGGAAGCAGAAGAGTCAGAAAGTTACTGAAAATTGGAGCTTGATCCCAGGTGGGGTTTTTTGTTTTTTCCTAATAAATTTGATATTCTGTAATACAGAAATGATGTTTTCTTGGAATTTAGTTGCAGTGGTGAGGCAGATGTGAAAGTGACCTGGGAAGAACCCAGCTGCAGCAGAACATGTGACAGTGATCACATGAGCCATTTTCAGTATGATTCATTCATAGTTAATGAGGAATCTGCCTCTGAATTTCTTTTTCTGTTTATCTTCTTTTTGTCATGCTTAAACCTGACTTTTCTTGCTTGCCTGGAGTCTCTAGTGATGAAGGTTGATTTCTCCAGGGCTAAAAAAAGGGAGGAAATGCTTGTAAGGAACAGCAGAGAGAAGCCAGTGCACAGAATATGAATTGAACTGCAAAAGCAACTGAATTAAAGCCGAGGTAATATCCAAAATAAGGGACGCGATGGCTCAGTGGCTAAGACCTAAGGCTAAGCCCTAAGAAAAATAGGGACCACCTTTGGTGGGAAGGTAACAGCATTCCATGCGCCTTTGGCGTTTAGTCATGCCAGCCACATGACCACGGAGACGTCTTCGGACAGCACTGGCTCTTCAGCTTTGAAACGGAGATGAGCACCGCCCCCCCAGAGTTGGGGACGACTAACACATATCTGCAAGGAGAACCTTTACCTCTACTTTTAAGATCCAAATAATTGCACTCGTGAGGGAGAAGCGAGAAGCACCAAATACTTTCTTCCTTTTTCAATGGTTTGCCTGTTTATTTGCAAAGATTTCCCCATGCATAAATTTAAATGGCCTGTAGTTACCCTCAGTTAATCGCTTGATAAATTTGCAACAGGGTTCCATCCACTGCAAGATTCCAGACTGAGGAACAATTTGTTTCTAATTAATCTCACCGTAATTTCATTTAAATGCCCTCCAAAAGGCTCAAGGCAATGTTCCTGAACTTTTATTATTCGAGTTCATTCTCCTGGCAAGCGAAGATAAGTTAGTCTGAATATAAAGCGATTGCTGAGCCCTTTCCTGTCATTCTGGCCTGTACTGAGGGGAACCTGAATCTAAACCAGAGTCCCATTCATAATCTGCTACACACACACACACACACATATACACACACAACTGAAAATGATGTTTTTTTCCTGGGGATTGTTAAATGGATAGGAAAATAAGCAGAGATGGGCTGCAGGGGTTCGGGAGAACCTCTAGCTAAGATTCTGTGCAGTTTGGAGAACCCCCAAATCCCACTCCTGGCTGGCCCCACCCACCCCACCCCTCCCCTCCCAGGAGTCCCCACGCAGCCCGTTTTGGATGCAGGTAAGTGCAGGGTGTGCACAGAGGCTCAGGGAGGGCGAAAAACAGGCCTACAGGAAGTTTGGGAAGGCCGGAAACGGTCCCATTTCTGGCCTCCATAGGGCATCCAGAGCCTGGGGAGGCTGTTTTTGCCCTCCTGGAGGCTCGAGGAAATGCCCCCCTCCCCCCGCTGTGGTGCAGGAGGCCGACTAGGCCACGCCCACCATGGCCACGCCCACCCAGCAACCAGGCAGAGAACCCCTTGCTAAAATTTTTGAAGCCCAGCCCTAAGGTAGCTCTTCCTCTTTTTATCTGTTTTCTGTCCTCTCCACCTGCTTCTGTCTCCATATGGGAAAGCTTTCTCTTTTCCCCCAAAACTTTATTAAATTTCAGAGAAATATAAAATACAAAGAAAAAGGAAAATCAGGAGGCAAAGTTCTCATCTCCAATGACTCTCCTGGGGTCAGGAATGTGACAGGTAGCCAACAGAATCACTGTTGCCAGATCTGATGCTCAAAGATACTCTGTAATATATTGCTCTTCCCATGCAAGTCAGCCTTCTCAACCTGGTGCTCTTTAGATGCACTTTGGGCAACTTCTAATTCTTGCAACTGCAGGCCCGATGTATTTAGGAACCACAAGGATGGGGATCACCTTTCTGCTGTGATTTAGATCCCTTTAGTTAAATATATTACCTACAAATACAAAATAATTATAATTTCAGTTCTGGTGCCAAGCATACTGGAGGAAACCTTAATTAAAATCAACAAGTAGATTAAATGCAATTAATATCATCTCCTTCTCTCTGGAAAAAGTGCTATAGAATTCTGATTTCTGTCTCTTTTCGGACTTAACACAATTTCCTTTCTGCAAGGAGCTAAACTGAAGCTAAATTCTTCAGTTTTGCAAATTCAGTAGCGGAGATGCACAGGACACCTAGTGGCTGTTGGCTGTAAATACATCAACCTCTTGTGAAATGCCTTCAAGACATCACAAACTAAACAGCTATCAGGCTTCAACCACGATTATTGGTGAACATGAATTGCTCAAAATAACCCCAGAGGTCTAGTCTAGTCTAACCTAGTGTGGCCCCAGATCTGCTCTTTTGCAATAACAAAAATCAAGACTGAAGATTTGCAACATTCTCAGTTGCAATCTGAGGGACTGGATCCACACAACTTTTGTTGGCAAAAGCTGTTGTGGCCTGCCAGTTGCCAGCAGATTCAGACAATGAGGAGGTTGGGGAGGAATTTGGGCCAGTTCTGGAGCCTGGGAAGGCTCTGATGGATGCTCTGATTCAGATTCAGAGATAGAGCCAGGGCCGTTCGACATTTCCCAGCCACCGGAGAGGCAGCTGCCTTTGGAGGCTGAGATGAGTGAGGAAGACGAACATCTGGGGCCTGTTCCAGATGTGCATATGCGCAGAGCTGTTAAGAGAGGAGAACAACTGAGGACAAGAAGTCGACTCGGGAAGCAAGGCATACGTGGACACTGAATGGCCCCTCCCTGGCTAGGGAATAAATAAACGGAAAGGAGAGAGGTTGTCATAGGACACAAGAGATTGTATTTCTGAAGATTTTGCTCATTGTGTTTCATGCCACAAAGACTGCTTGCCAGAACTTAATTTTCAGCCTTTCAGCTGGGAGCTCACCATTATCGCAAGGAACTGATAAGGTTTGAAGGACTCTTGCCTGGACTTTTCCATGTGTGACTGCCATTAATTCACAGGAGATAAATAAAGAGGGTGTTTTCGTGACAAGGAGTCTGTTTCTTGTTTCTGCAAAGGCTGGGTCAGAACAAAAGCATTAGTTGTAGAAACCTATGAAAGAATTCAGTGCATACTGAAGAGCAGTGGAACAACGGTGGCTCTGCAGTCCACATCCCCACCACTAAAATATTTTTGGAAAACGACCAAGTGCATACGATATGAACTGAAAAAATGGATAGCCGAGGTTGTAGGAAGACATAAGATTTTTTTATTGCTCTGGGACAATATTTTATTCTTTTAGGCTCCTGTAATGCTGAGATTGTTGCACTGATAGTTGGTATCTGCTGTCTATTCTCAATGTTTCAGGACTGGAAGAATTGAAACAGGTTGGCTTCACACTGCTTTGTAAAGAACTGGGGGATTGTATGGTAGCAAAGTCCCATAATTAATAGGTCACTGGGCCAAAGTATACACTTAGCACCTACCATGTTTCCCCGAAAATAAGACCCTTATATTTTTTGCCACCAAAAAAGGCACCAAGTCTTATTTTTGGAGGGGGAGAAAGATGCCATCCACTGACTCACCTCACTTGAATGCGTTGCCCCTGGCCTCCTTTTCGCTGTCAAGAGGCCTTCAGGTACTTCTTCTATAGCCAGCAAGGCTTTCCTGAAAGTCTCTGCAGCCTCTGGATCAATCTAGAGCTGCTATCAGCTGCAGAGGCCTTTAGGAAAGCCTTGCCGGTCTTGTTGGCTGCAGAAGAAATGGGCTGGCAAGGCAGATGTCGGGGTGTGCGAGGACTGACCGCAACTGTCCAAAGGTAAGTAATAGGGCAGCTCCACCCCCCCATCCCCACCCTAACTTTTTACCCATGCACCCTGGAGTGGATGGGGTCTTAATTAGGGCTTATTTTGGTGGTAGGGCTTATATTGGGTGCACATGTGAAAATCAAGCTAGGACTTACTTTCTGAGTAGGTCATATTTTCGAGGAAACACAGTAGAGCAGGGGTGAGCAATTATGGCTGGGAATTGAAGTCCACAGGTCATAAAAGGGTCATAGTGGCCCACCCCTGACTTAGAAGTTAAGGCAGAAACTGATAACTTTAAATCTGCCACTCAAATGCCAGGGATTTCCTACAAAGAGAACATGCTCTGGCTTGAATCTCCATGCGTGATATCTTTTAGTGTTCTTACTACCGTGTTTTCCCCAAAATAAGACCCTGTCTTATATTTTTTGAACCCTGAAATAAGTGCTTCACCTTATTTTCAGGGAGGTCTTATTATTTTGGGGTGCGTGGAGCAAGATGGGAGTCCTCTTGCCGTCTTACCTGATTTCCAGCTCTGCGTTTAAATATTTTCGGGGAGGGCTTATTTTCGGGGGGGGAGGCTTATTTTAGTGCATGTGCTCAAAAGCCCGATTGGGCTTATTATCAGGGGATGTCTTATTTTCAGGGAAACAGGGTATATGTTCTGCCTTTCATACTAGGCATTACTTTGGAGAGTAAACTACCTTGGGTGGAGACTTATCAAACATTAACAACTAACAGCGGCAGTTTGGCCCAGTGGTGAAGGAATCATGCGGTGAAATTCCCACCTTGAGACTTGAAACTTTGGGTCAGTCACACTTTCCGCCCTACCCCCTCATGGGGGTGCTGTTATGAGGAATATTGGAGAAGGACTAGGGATGTTCACTGCCTTGAGTTATTTATAAAAATAAAAAGGGGAGTTTTTAATTGGGCCCAGAATTATGCTCAAAAGTCATGGCAGCACAATTTAGGATTTGGGGAATGAGATGCAATTGTTGGGAAAATTTTGGATGGAGCAGACATAATGATAGTGGTGGTTTATGGGAGAGAGGGACGCAGTGGCTCAGTGGTTAAGACACTGAACTTGTTGATCGAAAGGTCAGCAGTTCAGCGGTTCGAATCCCTATCACCATGTGAGCTCCTGTTACTTGTCCCAGCTTCTGCCAAGCTAGGAGTTTGAAGCACATAAAAAATGCAAGTAGAAAAATAGGGACCACTTTTGGTAGGAAGGTAATAGCGTTCCGTACGCCTTTGGAGTTGAGTCATGCCGGCCACATGACCACGGAGATGTCTTCGGACAGCGCTGGCACTTCGGCTTTGAAATGGAGATGAGCACGGCCCCCTAGAGTCAGGAATTACTAGCACATATGTGCAAGGGGAACCTTTCCCTTTTACCTTATGGGAGATTAGATACCATTATGGACTTTCTGTGAGTTAAATACAATAATAGATTGTTAACAGGGGACTTTGAAGTTTAAAAGGGATTCTGCGATCTCATTATGGGACTACTAGACAGCATTAATCTCAGGTGACATTTCCTTTACCACTTTGCTACAATTCCTTTATTCCTTTATTTATTTATTTATTTAAAAAACCACTATTTAAAAAAAAAGACACAAACCTCCACAGTATGTAACGCATCTCAAACACTACAATAAAAATAATAAATTACACACAGAAAACAACCATGAACTATTGTGCTAACAGCTAAAGTCCTTGTTTTTCTTTGCTCCACAGGTGTGCGGTCCGTAACCAACAGAAGATATTTGAGAGAAGTACCTTTACGTTTGTACCAGTTCCAGTCAGCAGAAGAAAAGCTGATATTATTTCCACGTAAATTATCTCTTTTGATTCTGTTTAGAATGCAGCATCCAAATCTTCCTAATATAAACCCATCCAACTTTCTACTACTGGCTGTGGAAATTATTCAGAAGGACATTAGTATTGTAGCTTAAAATGCCACACCCTTTAGCTTGTAAGAATTTAATTCAGACAATACTTTGACAAATGCAGGGAGGGGGCCCCTGAGCTGAGCTTTGCCAATTAGCTCTTCCGTCCCACCATATTCACGGTAGGAACAGCTTGTCCTGTTTAAGTAGTAGATCCAACCTAGCAAACTAGCAGCTCTGAAAGATCCATGCACTCATTAAACCAGGGGATCTTTTAGATAATGGATCAGAAGACAGATAGATGTGCATCTGCCAGGTGAGTTCAACCCCAACATCTGGAGCCCCTGATCAGCTCGGTGGGAGGTCTTTGCAAAGTGAAGCTGCTTTCCTCTCATGTCCCCACAGATGAGTTAAATATGGCTTTGTTTTAAAAGGTTATATAAAAAAGGTTCTGGAGAGGAGAATCGCTTGAGCCCTTGCGGTATTTCCTGGACTTAAGGACGCGGCCAATTTGTATCTTCACTAAAAAGAGAGGGAGGAAGGGAGAGAGGAAAGGAGGGAGGGAGAGAGAGATGGAGGGAGGGGAGCTGCAGGAGCTGTGCCAACGTGCAGGAGGCTGTGGTTTGGAGGCCTGCCTCTGGGCGCAGGGCTACAGAGAGCCAGATCAGGGCCTGGAAGGGGGCTCCCTTCCTTTGCTTGTCCCCTCGGAGTCATAGCTTCTTCGGGGGCTGCTCTCACTCCGCTTCAGAGAAGGACCACCGGACATGTCCACCTCATCTGGGACAACGAACAAGGCTGCCCTGCTTTCCTCTTCCTCCTCATTCTGAGCCGTGGCTACTAAAGGGTCAGGCTTCACTGGTGAATCAATGCCTGGCACATTAAAGACAACACAAAAGGGTCACAAAAGTGGAGCTGGGCCGCAGCATCGGCCCCACGGATGAGTCCTTCATCCCCCAGACATGATCCCTCCTTTGTTTACCAAGCAAAGTTTTTTAAAAAATGAAACAGCGGAAGTTCCTTGAGGAAAAAAATTAGCACTTCCTAATAATGCCTGAACTGAGATGCCAGGCACATTCCTATGCCAGAATCATTGCTCATCTGAATTTGTATTAATCTTAAAAAGGGGTGTCACATTCAAGGCCTGCAGGCTGGATCCAGCTTGTGGAGTGCTTAGATCTGGCCTGCAGGGCCGCCCTGGAAACAGCAAAGGACCGGCTCACGATACCTCTCGCAATGAAAATGCAGCTCTCCCGAAGCTCCATTTTCGCTGACAGAGGGTTAGGATTAGAGTTAGGGGGAGGCTGTTGCAGCTGAAAATGGAGCTTGGGAGCCTGTTCTTACTGGCAGAGTGCTTGGGCCACCACAGACGCCCCCAACACAAGTGATGTCAAGCTGGCCACACACACACACACCCCGGCCACACACACCCAGCCTCCCAAGATCAAACACAACCCTGATGGGGCCCTCAATGAAATCGAGTTTGATACTCCTGATCTAAAAGAAATATCTGCAAATAATAGTTCTAGACCAGCAGAGTTTGAATATCCTAAAATATTATGGTCTGTCAGTTCTGGATCATCTGTGAAGCTCAGGAAGCAATTAAAGAAAAACCAGAACATCAAAAGAACCTGGCTTGTCCAAAATAGGGGATCAGCCAGCGCCAAAGATCTCTTTATCTAATGGGCTCTGAGTTGCTCATCTCCCCAGAGCCCCCCAAAGGGAAAGATGTCCACCTGCTTGTCCTTCAGCCCCTGCAGAGCCCAGGTGGGCAGGTGGGGGAGCTCCAAAGGCTGGGCTGGCCTTGCTCCTGGGGCCCTGAGGTTGCTCGCTGGCTCCAACTTACTCAGCTCTTGGTAAACCGAAGTGGCTTCTTTGGCCAAGAACAGGGGTGGCTTTTGAGGGGACCCCGTCTCCATCCTCATGAACTCTTCACAGCAGTGCTTCCACTGACCTGGACAGAAATCAGGAAAGTAGCCGAGTTCATTTTCTCCATGTTTAAATACTAGCTAACACAATTCCAAATAAGCATTTCCCCCATAAAAACATGTTTTTATCATTGCATCTGATTGACAGGTAAACCGAACTTCCCTTACGGCGATCATCTCTTATGGCAAGGGTCAGCAATCTGCAGCTCTGGAGCTGCATGTGGCTCTTTCACTCCTCTGCTGCGGCTCCCTGTCACTCAAAATATGCGTCACAACCACGAATGTGTGACACCCGCTGGCACGCGATTTATTGAGCTTTTCAACCCCCAGTAGGCCAGCTATGGATAAATCCAAGAAAAGTTTCAGAAGAAACAGAATGTTTAATTCAACTACATATGCTAGTTTTGTGGCTGCTCAAGAAATAGTCAGGCACAGGAAGGGTTTTGTAGCTCCCGATGTTTACTTTTCTGTGGGAAACGGGTCCAAATGGCTCTTTGAGTGTTTAAGGTTGCGGACCCCTGTCTTAAGGTAAAGGTAAAGGTAAAGGTAAAGGTTCCCCTCGCACATATGTGCTAGTCGTTCCCAACTCTAGTGCTCATCTCCGTTTCAAAGTGCTCATCTCCGTTTCAAAGTGCTCATCTCCGTTTCAAAGTGCTCATCTCCGTTTCAAAGCTGAAGAGCCAGCACTGTCTGAAGATGTCTCCATGGTCATGTGTCTGGCATGACTCAACGCCAAAGGTGCACGGAGTGCTGTTACCTTCCCACCAAAGGTGGTCCCTATTTTTCTACTTGCATTTTTTACGTGCTTTCAAACTGCTAGGTTGGCAGAAGCTGGGACAAGTAACGGGAGCTCACTCCGTTACGTGGCGCTAGGGATTTGAACCACTGAACTGCCGACCTTTCAATCAACAAGCTCAGCATCTTAACCACTGAACCACCGCATCCCTTTGATCATCTGTTAGGTAGCCATAAAGTCTCTGAATCAACCACAGCTGAGCTAACTGATACTTTGTATTTCCAAGAAAGGATGTGGATAATTGCAGTGAATGGTCCAACCCCATCTTTACCATCACAACTTTATACTTCATTGTTATCGGTCTGACATGGCCATTTATTGGCAAGGCCCTGCGGAAGCCCTAATCTCTCTGGTGGCGTGGTGGTTACAATGCAGTATTGCAGGCTAACTCTGCCTACTGCCAGTAGTTCAATCCTGACCAGCTCAAAGTTGACTCAGCCTTCCATCCTTCTGAGGTTGGTAAAATGAGGATCCAGATTGTTGGGGGCAAGACAGGGGTAAAATGCTATCGGTTCGGGCCAGTTCGCCCGAACAGATAGTAAAAAAATGCTTGAAAAGTTAAAAAAAAATTCCAAAGATCAGCTGAGGAATCAGTAGTTAAAAAGGCTTTAAAAAGTTCTTTAAAAAAAGTTGCAACGATTGTGCGTTGCTCAGCTGATTTTCAGAACTTTTTTTTTACTTTTTAAGTATTTTTTTTACTACTGGTTCTCCAGAACTGGTGGTTAAAAATGCTTTTAAAAGTAAAAAAAAAGAAAAAGAGCAGTAAATCCAAAAGTGCGCATATGGTGTGCATTGCACATGTGTGCGCAGTGTACATCTGGTACGCACTGCACATGCGTCCCACATGTAATGTGCTTGCACACGCACAGCACCATCTGGCACATACTGTGCATGCATGGGAAGCAAATCGGTGACGACTGGTGGAGGATTTCACCACTGGGGCAAGGTGATCACTGTGTAAAACCGCTTAGAGAGGGCTGTAAAACTCCTGTGAAGTGGTATATAAGTCTAGGTGCTATTGCTATTTGGGCTTTTGGGCCCTCCCTCTGAGGGGGCCTGCATAAAGCCAAATTCTGCCAGTTTTATCAGATTCCATTGTGGCTACGGGGGACGGTGGGGGGGCTTTTGCAAATGTTGGGGCTGTTGTGCAAGGGCAACCACAGGGTGTTTGCACTTCCCTCCAACCAGGAAAAAAGGAAGACGAGCCACTTACTGAAATCAAAAAAGTGCTGCGAGAAGGCTTCCATCCACTTGCAAAGATCCTGCTGGCTTTCTGCTTGGAAAATCCGAGCTGCGTCCTCGCCAGGCTCAGGGTTGATCACAGAGAAAAGGTTGGCTTTTTCCCCAGCCTCTTTATCCACAGGACGAATCTGAGTTTCCTAAATGTTACACAAAACCGTAATGTTGCCGTGCGCACATTGTGTGGTCTTTAACCTGGTTTCAGCTGAAACACAAACATACAATACCCACACACACCGGACTTTCTGCTCTTCTCCTCCACGTCCATCCACCCCTGCAACCATTCAATGTACAGTTTTATTTTTTTTACATATGATTGTCCTGGTGGGAAAAAAATAAGTAGATGTCCCAAGAACTGACCATCCATCAAAACACACAGAATATTTTCACAGATTTTTTAAGAGGCTCTCCTGGAAGAGTGGTTTGAAATCCACGGATTTCTGTTTGTAGCGTGGTCTGATTCATTTGCTCATTTAAATCTTTCATTCTAAAAATAGAAGATTAAGTAATGCATCCATAAATGTTGGCCTCCGGTTAATGCAGGTAACCATAGATACCAGTAGAAAACTAAGCCAAGCAGTTTTGCATTCAACAGGTTAGAACTACGGGCCTCCCAGTGGCAAGAGTTCATTTAGCATCTGCACCATGCAGGGGTGAAATCCAGCAGCTTCTGTACAGATTCTGGAGAACCGGCAGTGGAGATTTCGAGCAGTTTGGAGAACTGGCAAATACCACCTCTAGCTGGCCCCACAGTGGGGCAGGAATGGAGATTTTGCAATATCCTTCCCCTCGGAATGGGGAGGGAATGGGAATTTTGCAATATCCTTCCCCTGGAGTGGGTGGGAATGGAGATTTTGCAATATCCTTCCTAGGGGTGGGTTCTACTTACCTTTATTACCAGTTCGCAACAGGAAGCTTCTGCGCATGCGCGGATCACCAATGATGACATCCGGGGCGGTAGGTGGGGCCTCCCGCCGGTTTTACTATCGGTTCTTGCAAACCAGTCTGAACCGGGGGCAACCCACTCCTGATCCTCCTCTGTCACGCCCGCCAAGCCACACCCACAGAACCAGTAGTAAAAAAAATTGAATTTCACCACTGGCACTGTGTCTCGTGCCACAAATGCTTTTACAAAGCAAAAGCTGTTCTCTGATGAAAACCACTTTATTCTTCCTTTGATTATTCAAGGGGTGGAAGATGCTAACTTCAGCAATAACAGGCCCGTCCTTCTGAAGCTGCAATGCAGTCATGCAGCAGAGGGAAAATGTCCAAGGAACAGCATATTAAGGATCTTATTTCAAAGCAGTTTCTGTAGCAGGATACAGATTTAAGCAAGCAGTGAAGTGCTTCCCAACTCTCCAAGTTGGTTGGTCATAATACCGTGTTTCCCCGAAAATAAGACCCTGCCTTATATTTTTTTTTGAACCCTGAAATAAGCACTTGGCCTTACTGCCATGCACTCAAAAGCCTGATTGGGCTTATTATCAGGGGATGTCTTATTTTGGGGGAAACAGGGTAAATGCCTAAATGGGTTCCAGAGTCAGACATGGGATGGGTAGAGAGGGAGGGAGGGGAACAGAGAGGGGGAGGGGTGGTGCTCTTCTACTAAATTTCCTAAACTGGGAAAATAAGTTTCAACCAAATGCCCAAATCTGGGAAGCTCTTTGGCCCCAGCTCCAGTCCATTGTAAAAAGGGGTCAGTGGGTGGACACTTTCACTGCTCCCTTCTTTTTAAGTCCGCATATCTAATCCGGGGCAATGCCACCCTTCATACATATAGGCATTTAACCAATGAAACATGAATAAAGTGCAACAAGACCCCAACAATTTAATCTGAAAATGATTAAGCAATGCTTGGCTTTACCCGGTTGATGGGAACGGACAAGGCTGGCTCCGCATCGGCCTCTCTTTCTTCGGGGGCAGAGAAGCAGAGCAGCTGTCCCCCTCTCAGCACATAGTATCGCCGCCTCCAAGTCTCCCCTGGGACGCCCCCCGATGGCTGTAAGAAATGTCGTCGGTCACAGATCTCCCCCAAAGATTATTTCACCCTCAGGCGAATTACAAGCCCTTATCGGGAAAGGAAAACTGTTAACGAATGGCCTTCGTGACCCTGATGACAATATTTTATTAAGGGCGAAAGCAAGTCTCAAAAGGATCGATTGGAACAACGAGGGGCCTCTGGTACTCCACCCACCCACCCAGAGCCCCTCTGAAAATGCTGCTTGACAAATGAACGACGGAGGCTGGACTCCAGTCTCTTCACCTAAATTCACAGGGCACCTGGACCCCTCCTGCACCCACAGGTGACCCAATATAATCTAGACAAAACCTTTCACTAAAAGGACATAAATCATGGAGGAGTAGTGGCCTCCAGAGCATTTGCTGGAATGGTCCCCTAGGAGCGAAAGCAGCAGGAATAAAATTCAGATATTATAAAAGGAGGCACAAATTGAAGAAATCCTCTCCTTGAGGAGCCATGAGGCCCTTAAAAATGTGTATTAGCTTGTATTTTGGTATTCCCAGTGGGAAGAGGCTCCCTCAGGTGGGCATGGCCTCTCCTTCTGGGGGAGGTCTTCTGGCTAGACCCACCACCCTCCTGTTGTGGCCTGCCAGCAGAGCTGGCAGCAATTCAGACAGTGAGGAGGTTGGGGAGGAACATGGGCCAGTCCTGGAGTCTGGGGAAGGCTTTGATGAGGGCTCTGCGTCAGAGGCAGAGAGGGGGCCAGGGCCATATGCCAGTTATCAGCTGCCTTCGGAGTCAAACATCAGTGAGGCAGACGAATAGCTGGCGCCTGTTCCCAGTGTGTGCATACACAGAGTTGCCAGACGAAGGGAACAACTAAGGAACAAGGGTCGACTTGGGAGTAAGCCATAGGTGGACGATGAAGGGCCCCTCCCAGAAGGAATAAAAGAAGAGCAAAAGGGGAGTGGAGTTTGCAGGAGACAATTAGTTTGTTCCTGCATTCTTGCCAAGTATTGTGGTGTCTGAAAGATATCAGCCTGGCCACTCTCCAAGCCTGATAAAAGTTGGTAATTGTGAACTATCTTGAAAGACTGTGGGAGAAGAAAGACTTTGCTGGAGAGGAATTCATTGTAAAATAAATAAAAGGGGTTTATCGGGATGAGGACTCGGCTTCATGCTGCTGGGGAAGCCTAGGTCAGAACAGAACAGCTCCTTCCGGCCAGGGCAAGGAGCAGAGAAGGGAGGAGGACCATCCATTCTTTGAGAGAGGACCAGATCTGCTGCCTCTCAGTGTCCAGCATGGAGGGAGGGATGGAGGGAGCTTCCACCCTGCTCTTGGCATCCAAGGGGCAGCCGGGGTTATCAGTGCCCTGGGAAGAGACGGACTGCTCTGCGGGATCCAGCTGAAGATGACAAAAGAGCTGCCAAGTCTTCCTCAAGATTCAAGAGGCGTTTAAAAAGGCCGCTGTACAAACGAAAGGCCCATTGGGCATTTTTACCTGTTCATTAAGAAATCCGGTCATGGCATCCTGGGTCATGCAGTCCGGCTGAGCAACCAGGCGGCAGCACATGGTGCCATACAGCGGAAGCCAAGAAGGAGAATCCTCTGCAAAGACAACCCAGGACAAACTGGCCTCTTAGGACCCCATGCTCCTTGGCCAAATTCACACTGAACAATAACTGAACAGGCGCGGAGCAAAAGAGCCACGTCCTGATTTATGAATTGACTCCACTGGTGAGATCTTTAGACTGGAAGAAAAGCGACAGAGAAATGAGGCTGGTGCCAGGTCCACTCCTTCACCAGGCGATTCCCCCAGGCCAGAGTGGGGCACAGAGCCTCCTCTCATTTCCATGGGATGGGGGAATCCAAAGATGGCTCCCAGCCTATCGGGTAGCCAGTGGTCTATGGGCTTTGCACTGTGCATTTACTTATTAACTGAACCATCCTTAAGGCTGCCTATCTCAGCCTAGTCATCCTGGGTAGCTGACATGGAGTGAAGCAAAATAAACACACCCAATGAAGTACCATATAATATAGTCAAGGCTCCAAACAAAACTCACCCACAACATCTGGCAAAATATGCACCCAAAGCTCAACTAACATTCTGGCCCAATTCTGATGGGAAACGTCAATTTTTCAAAGTCTTCTGGAAGCTCAACTGTCACGATCCAAACTTATTGGGGCATCTTCAGAATTTCTTCCTCAAAGCAAATATTTTCACACACACAATATATATAGTTACACCTCCACACCTCTGGCCCAAAGTAAGACAAAATAAAAAGGAACATGAGCCTCTTGCAGCTTCCAAGCAGTTCCAGAAATTGCACAGGTACAGTATAGGTCTGTGATGGCAAACCTATGGCACACATGCCCAAAGTGACACGTGGAGCCATGTCTCCTGGCACGCATGGCATCACCCATTCCTGTTCCGGGTTTCTGGCGCGCCTGCACCTGCGATGATCAGCTGGCCTTTGTGCGTGTGGCAGTGCCAGAAGCTGGAAGAGCTGGTTTTCCGTTTTCCTGCGTGATTTTGCTCGCTGGCCAGCTGATCGTTGTGCATGCATACCGGCCAGAAACCCAGAACACTAGCTGGCTGAAACCGGAAGTTCATTTTTGTGCACACACATGTGACCTGGGCAGCTCCTCTTCCAGATTCTGGCCCAGATGAGCACACAGGCACGTACATGCTGTTTTTGGCACTCGGTGCTGAAAAGATTCGACATCACTGGTATAGGTGGTACCTGGCTCAATAGTAGTAACTGTGAGAGGGATCTTGGAGTCCTAGTGGACAATTATTTAAATATGAGCCAGCCGTGTGCAGCAGCTGCCAAAAAAGCCAACACAGTTCTAGGCTGCATAAACAGAGGGATAGAATCAAGATCACATGAAGTGTTAATACCACTTTATAAGGCCTTGGTAAGGCCACACTTGGAATTCTGCATCTAATTTTGGTCACCATGATGTAAAAAAGATGTTGAGACTCTAGAAAGAGTGCAAAAAAGAGCCACAAAGATGATTAGGGGACTGGAGGCTCAAACATATGAAGAACGGTTGCAGGAACTGGGTGTGTCTAGTTTAATGAAAAGAAGGACTAGGGGAGACATGATAGCAGTGTTCTAATATCTCAGGGGCTGCCACAAAGAAGCGGGAGTCAAACTATTTTCCAAAGCACCCGAGGGCAGGACAAGAAGCAATGGATGGAAACTAAACAAGGAGAAGCAACCTAGAACTAAGGAGAAATTTCCTGACAGTTAGAACAATCAATCAGTGGAACAACTTGCCTCCAGAAATTGTGAATGCTCCAACACTGGAAGTTTTTAAAAACAGATTAGATAACCATTTGTCTGAAGCAGTGTAGGGTTTCCTGCCTAAGCAGGGGGTTGGACTAGAAGACCTCCAAGGTCCCTTCCAACTCTGTTATTCTATTCTAAATTCAATGGTCATGCTGACATGTCTCCCAGAGACCAGCTGAGAGCAGACATTCCCGTCCGTCTGATACTTCAAGGAAACACAGAATGAGGCGACACGGGACAAGGGCTTCCAGGCAGCCCCAAGAGAAACCTCTGAAGGAAGGTTGTTCTTCTCCCGGCTTCTTCTGCCCCTTCATAAAGATGTCCAGGGAGAAAAGTTTCCTGAACTCAAGACGGGAACACAATTCCACCTGCATGGGTTGCAGTGAGAGAAGGCGCAGCACAAAAAAATGCACAGCTTCTCCAAAGACAACTTGGAAGGATTTGGAGGGATTCAATATTTTCAACGTAACTTACCATTTCCCAGGAGTGTGAGGCTGTGGGCGTTGAAGCCGTCCTTGGCATTCTCCAAGCTCAGGGAGGCAGAGGCCAGCAAGCTATAATTCACACCACTGGTTAAGAGAGAGGAAACACTCACTGATGGATCCAATGGCGGTCTCTGTACATTTTGTCAGAGTATAAATATTCATAGACTGGAATAGACATGGCAACAGGTCAGCCAATGGGGACTGTTTGGAAATTGAAACATGATATTTGTTTGTATGGGGCCATAAGAGATAGTTTGGAGTCTGGATGTGGCTTAGACTTGCTGAACTATATATAAGAGTTGGTTTGGCCTCTGTAAATGCAGCCTCTGTACAATATATTAGCCTCTGTATCTCTCTACTCTGTAATGACTTGCTTCTATGAATATGGCTTCTGTGTTCCTGATTTTTATGCTAACTTCTGCTGTATGGTATTGTATATAAAGAAGTTTCTTATGTAGTTGAATCCTCCTTAATTGTTTGATTGCAACAAACTCTGACACATTTGGCCTTTGCTATTTGTACCTCCCCAAAAAGCAAGGGGAGAATTGGTGGAAAAGGTCAGGAGCAGAGGGTGGGGGGAGATCACCAGAAGGTATTGCTTGGAGCATCCAGAACACATTGGGGGCTCACAAGGCTTGTGCAAATGACCCGCCTGTCCCTTGGCCTCTGCCACCTTCCCTCTCCCAAATCCCTCTTTTGCTTTGTGGCTGAGTTAGAGCTGAATCGAGGGCCAGTTTTCCTCGACCAACCTTTCCTTCCTCGACCAACCTTTCCTTCCTTTCTGATATGCTGGCGCTGCCCAGGCAGCCCAGCAATCACCACTGGGCACTTTATCAAAATAGTCAAAATGCATTATCAAAATAATCCTGTAGGTGAGTTTTTATTTGGAATTTGCATGGCACAAGCAGAGACTGTATCAAGGATCTCCTGGCTATTTATGGGCAAGCAAGAAATTCTTGGTGGTGTATTTGGTCTCTGTGTTTCCTTTGCGGTTTCCCTTATGAGAACACAGGGATTTCTTAAAATTCTGCTTTTCTGTCCACAGACCCCAGAACGATGTAATATAAGGATTAAGAATGGCTTTTTCAGCCCATAAATTCAAAGTGTCCTACATCAACCAATTTTTTTTAACTTATGTCACCATGGAGAGTCTTTGGAGTACACAATAAACACAGATTAACACAAGCTGCTCGCTTTAAATATATTGTTGTGGCCCGCCAGCTGCCAGCAGAGCTGGCGGCAGACTCAGATGATGAGGAGGTTGGGGAGGAACTTGGGCCAGTTCAGGTGTCTGGGGAAGGCTCTGATGGATGCTCTGCATTGGACGCAGAGATAGAGCCTTCGACATTTCCCAGCCACCAGAGAGGCAGCTGCCTTTGAAGGCTTATATGAATGAGGAGGAAGAACAGCTGGGGCCTGTTCCAGATGCACGTATACACAGAGCTGTTAGGAGAGGTCAACAATGGAGGACAAGGAGTCGACTCGGGAAGCAAAGCACATGTGGACGCTGAATGGCCCCTCCCTGGCTGGAGAATAAATAGAAGGAAAGGGGAGTGGTTGTCGTAGGAGACAACAGTTCGTATTTCTGAAGATTTTGCTCATTGTATTTTGTGTGTCAAAGATTGCTTGCTAGAACTTAATTTACAGCTTTGCACCTGGGAGCTCACGGCCTTGCAATTATCGCAAGGAACTGATAAGGAACTGTTACAGCAGTTAACTCCTTGCAGGACTCTTACCTGGACTTTTCGGTGGGTGAATGCAATTAATTTACAGGAGGTAAATAAAGAGGGGGTTTTCATGATCAGGAATCTGTTTCTTGCTTCTGCTAAGGCTGGGTCAGAACATACATTTAACTTCGAAAGATATTTCCTTTAGTGTCTGAAGAC
Source organism: Ptyas mucosa (assembly GCA_012654045.1). Lineage (NCBI taxonomy): Eukaryota > Metazoa > Chordata > Lepidosauria > Squamata > Colubridae > Ptyas > Ptyas mucosa. The sequence continues at coordinate 20,348,173 of WNWU01000021.1, forward strand.
AAGAAGCCTCTGAGAAACACCCATTTCTTTACAAAAGGCAGCCACTGCCCAGGTGGGCATCACTAGGTGGCACCGTCTTAAAAAAGAGGAGCGGACAGGTTCCCTTCCAACAAGAGTCTCTGCAGAATTGTTATTTTTACAGCAATGGGCCTCCTTATTCCTTTGTTCGTCCTCTGTTGTTTATTTTGGGAGCCCAATTAACATCAAGGAATGCAATGGCTCAGTGGCTAAGACGCTGAGCTTGTTGATCGACAGGTCGGCAGTTCAGCAGTTCGAATCCCTAGTGCTGTGTAACGGGGTGAGCTCCCATTACTTGTCCCAGCTTCTGCCAACCTAGCAGTTCGAAAGCACATTAAAAAATGCAAGTAGAAAAATAGGGACCACCTTTGGTGGGAAGGGAACAGCGTTCCGTGCGCCTTTGGTGTTTAGTCATGCCGGCCACATGACCACGGAGATGTCTTCGGTCAGTGCTGGCTCTTCAGCTTTGATATGGAGATGAGCACCGCCCCCTAGAGTTGGGAACGACTAGCATGTATGTGTGAGGGGAACCTTTACCTTTACCTTTACCTTTTTAATTAACATCAAGGCTTATTTGCTTTCATTCAGGCCTTCGTGAGGTTCTTCCACAGCTACTCCAGTACAATTCTCAAAGCATGTACACAACACACACACACATAGCCCAAACTCTTGGATCAAAGAGAATGGCATCTGGGGGACCCCTGTCCTAAAGCCCCCTGCCCCTCCCAACAGCCTGAGCCTCACCTTCCTCAGAAGGGACCGCAGAGCAAGGATGAAATGATGATCATCGCTGGACCGTTTCCACCAGCCCTTCGGAGGGAAACGACCAAACATGGGCCGGTTCTCCTGCCCCGGATTCTGTTGCTAGGCCGCCCATTCAAGCCATCCGTAACTGACTTTTTTTGGATAACCTTTTAATAGCAGCGTTTGAAAGTCTTTGCGTGCCGAATGCTAAACGAGAGATCCTCGCTGTGTATAGGGCCAGCGTTGCCAAAGAAAACAAACTGCTTCATTATCGAAATATGCTTCATGGTAACATTTTTCCTTCTAAAAACTGTTTTTTTTGGGGGGGGGGGATAATTTCCTCATGCCATTTCCTAAAACTGTCCCGAACTGCCAGTTTCTTCGTACTTCAGTGCTGGTGGTTTCAAATTTAACTGGCTAATTGGCGGGGCTAGCAGTGTTTACTCAAACGTTTGAATCCAATTATTGCCATAAGTCAGGGGTGTCAAACTCAAGGCCTAGGGGCTGGATGCGGCCTGCGGAATACTTAGATGTGGCCCACAGGGTCGCCCTGGAACGGTGAAGGACTGGCTCGCAATGTTTCTACCAATGAAAATGGGCCTCAAGCTCCGTTTT
>WNWU01000021.1:20349949-20378366 GCA_012654045.1 Ptyas mucosa
GAAAAGCGGAGCTCAGGAGGGCAGTGTGCCCTCCTGAGCTCCGTTTTCACTGGCAGACGGTTGCAGGAGCCTGTGGTAGTTGAAAACGGAGCTTGGGAGCCCATTTTCACTGGCAGATCGCTCAGGTGACCACAGGTGCCCCTGACAGGAGTGACATCAAGCTGGCCACACCCACCCTGGCCACGCACACCCCAGCCCCCCAAGGTCCTCGGGGCCCGACAACCCTGATGCGGCCCTCAATGAAATCATGTTTGACACCCCTGACATAAGTGGAAGCATCTTTGCAGAAAGAGCGTGGCCTTACTCTACCGAAATGGGAACTCTTACCCTTCTCAAAGCGATTTCTGCAAGACTTTGCCTCATTCGTGCATTAATTAAGACCGTTCCTGGCTCCATCTCAAGGAGCACCGATAGATGCCCTTTGGGCTGTCCTGGGAAGACCCTTCCTCTGCTGATTCCCTCAATCTACTCTTCGCATCCCCCGCCCCCAGGGAGCACACCCTAAGGGGAAGATAAATTGCTGCCGTGGGTCTCCAAACTCCCCTGCCAGCTGTGGTACCCATTGAGGGCCCATCTTGCAAGGCCTGGCCCAGAGGCTGCTGGACTTTAGGGCCCACCCCAATGAAAGAGCTCTCTGTGCCCCCTGCCCCACAAGGAAAGCTCAGGTAAGGCCGTCCTTTGACAGGGCCTTTCTGAGGCCTCGCTCCATTCAACAGGTAAACCACCCTCTGCACCAAGAAAAGGACAGGGGCAACAAGCCAGTGAGTCAAGGGCTAAACGCTAAACCTGGCAAGCATGCCCATCGGAAAGGCAGGGAAAAGGAGGCCGTGGTTCCATCATAACTTTTCTGTGGTGCCAAAAATGTGTCCTTTTTTCCCGTGCTCCGGCAGGCATTTTGCAAGATCATAAGGTCAGGCGTATCAGGCAAAGCAGTGTTGTGGAGCCTCACCACACTGGAGGACACCCCGGCCCACCTCATTGAGAAGAGTGGCTATGCCAATGGAATGGAGCAACAAGCCATAAATAAATACTTTCCTGGGAGAAGTTAGCCCCCCAAAAATGAATGAAGCAGATTTGACAATGAAGCAGTTTGTTTTCTGCATGTCTGGTCCAGACACACTCACCACCTCCAAGCCCCTGGATTCCCCCACAGGACTTCCTGCCCCGTTATGTCTCCTGCTGGGCGGGTGAGAACATCCCACCGAGGGACATATTGCTGGCACAAGAGGCAGGAGGATCTAAACCAAGGACCGCCAACAGGGGTGGGATTCTGCCAGTTTGGACCAGTTCAGGCGAACCGGTAGCTCCGACGATCAGCTGGGAGCAAACCGGTTTGCCCCAACAATCAGATGCGCCCACCCTCCTGCCTACGCTATTTTCCTAGCTTTATCTTCTCAGCTGATTCATGCGGTAGAGTGGACTGCCGCGTGAATCAGCTGTGTTACTCTCCAAAGAAACCAGGAAGTGAAGATTTATTCAAACTGTGCACGCGTGCGCAGCTGCACAAATCGCACAATTACTGAACTGGTTGTTAAACTGGGAGGATCCCACCACTGGTCGCCAACCTTTCAGACCACAGAGACCACTAAATTCATAATTTTCAATCCACTGGACCATCAATATTAATTTTAAAAAAAGATAAATAGCATTTAGTGCAATATTAAAAAATGGAAATAAATTTTCTGCGGACCACCAAAATTTTCTTGCAGACCACCGGTTGGTGACCGCTGATCTAAACCACTTCCCCCACTTCAGGAGAGACAGAAAGTAGATTTCTGGGGCTGAACGGCTCCATAGACGGAAACCACCCTGAGAATCCACCCACCCCATCTGAAACAGTCACGTCCCACCCTCCTGCCATCTGAGTTCACTCACTGTGTGGCTGTTTCAGTGAGCAGGAGAGTCTCAATGTCACTCTGGTCCAAAGCAGAGCTGAATTTCTTGCTGGCGCTTTTTCCCAAGGAGTTCTTCAATTTCTTCACCAGCTTCCTGGGGGTGTTGGTGAAGGTCAAAGGGTCTTCCCCACAACAGCAACTGTACACCTCCACCTTCAGCTGGAAGTCTGGCCCAGCTCCCTCGCTAGACAGAAATGGGGGCAGGTTTCAGAAGGACGGCCATAATTTTTTTTAAAAAGCTACTACTACTGGGATTTGGGGTTTGTTTGTTTTTTACCTTGGCTGCTCTTCCGTGGAAATGCTCCCAGCACAATTTAATATAACCCCATAAAATCCCATACATAAAATATTAAAAGCACAGAGCAGCATGTGCAGGAAGGAATCAGCAGACTCAAGCAAAGTAACAGTCCCTAAATTTGCTAGAAAGAAATTTGAAATTTTGAAATTTCTGAAATTTGCTCAGAAATTTGAGAAAATCTCTCTTTTCTCTTTGAAAAAGCCCCTGCCCCATGCACATTGCTGCAGCCCAGTTTCAGTTTTTGAGGGCTAGAGACCCCTTGGTGGATTCCTCAGCTGCCAGGAATGGACCAGTCCCCTCTATTCCCAATGACATTCACAGCTGCTGTCGTTTTCAGGTTCAGGCGGAGATGACCTCACACGAAGCTTACATTTTCTATAATTTTAAAACAGTGTATTCCTTCAAGACTTTGGGTGCCCTTACTGGTTCAGGAATACTCACAATATATTTTTTGAAGTTTTTTATTAATAATATATTATATAGCATAACGTCTCCGGTTTAAACATTTTCATCAGGTTTTACCTTGCAATCGATACAATTCCTTATCTCTATACAAGTTTTACGCTATTTATCACATTTCAAACATGTAGATTCTTTCATTTGTGAAGGTTACACCAATACCAAGTTCGTTCCTTTCTACCACAGAAAACTAACATAAAAACTTCTAAACATTCAACTCGTCAATACTCATTTATCCCAGCATTCCTCCTCCTGTCCAGCCAATAATAAAATTTGTTCCAGATTTCGTAATACTCTGTTTCGTTCTTATCTTTAAGTTCCCGAGTCAATCTGTCCCTTTCTGCACAAGTTAATATTTTAGCTAATACTTCTTCTACGGGGATCTCTTTGCTTTTCCATTTTTGTGCAAAAGCCAATCTTGAATATGTAACATTAGATATATTGTACCCTTGTTGTAGTTGCCCTTTACGATACCCAGGAAATATAATTCTGGTTTTGATTCTATATTTTGCGTTAATATCTCTTTAACCATTGTTTTATCTGATGCCAAAATTTTGGGCATTCCCACCATATGTGATAAAAAGTCCCTGGCACTGCCTCACATTTCCAACATGTTGATGAATATTTTTTGTTTATTTTTGCTAGTCTTGTGGGTGGGAGATGCCACCTATAGAACATCTTGTATAAATTTCCTTTATACATAGTAGCTAGAATAACTAGGGGAATACTCACAATATTGTTGCATTTTCTAAACAGATGTCCGTTGCTGCCTTATCCACAATAAGCAGGTCTGAATCATACACCTGAGTTCCCATTTTGAATAAGCAAAAAACCGAATAACGTTCGGTTCCTGCAAGGGAAAAAAAAAGGCAGAACGCTTCAAAATAATGTGTTGTATCACACACTGTACAGTATGTAATTACTTATTTATGGGATTTACTGACTGCTTCAATCTTAGGGAAGTGAATGAAACATAGTAATAAAATAAAAGTTTGCAAACAAGAAACAAGAGAACCAGTAACTGGTTTGATGTCCTTAATGTTTATAAAATTTAGCAAATCCCTCACTTTACAAATGAACTTTAAACAGATCAGAAATTCATTGGGGTTTCTGACCATACATTACGTCTGGAAGTTCAAACTCTTGAAATCAACTTTGTCACAAAACGATTACTATATTTTTCGGAGTATAAGACGCACCTTTTCCCCCCAAAAAAGAGGGTGAAAATCTGGGTGCGTCTTATACTGCAAATGTAGTCCCACCCAGCTTCTCAAATGGAGGTTTCAGGGGCTGAAAAAAGCATCAGAAATGAAGCTTCAGAAAAGAAGCCCCCAAGCAGAAGAGGCTTTTTTTCAGAAGCTGTTTCAGAAGCTTTCAGAGGCAGGAAAAAAAGCTTTTTTCTGAAATGGAGTTTCAGAAGTTTCAGAGGCAGAAAAAAAAGCAAAAAAACCCCCCCAAAACAGCAAGGCACAGAGCTCATAACCAAGGAACCTGTTGCTAAAATTCACCTCTGGGAACAGCTGATTGGGGGTATTCCGGGAGGCCAATCCACCTGCCAATCAGCTTTTTTCTTATTTTCCTCCCCAAAAACTAAGGTGTGTCTTATACTCCGAAAAATATGGTAATGAAAACACACCGAGAGAAACTGTACCAACATTATGAATGCAGAACAAGGAATTGGAGTATTTGGTTGTATGAGAACCTCTGAACTTACAAAAACACAAAGTTAAGAGCTATGGTGGCCCAGTGGTTAGAGTACAATACTGCAGGCTTTTCTGCTGACTGCCGGCTGCCTGCAATTTGGCAGTTCGAATCTCACCCGGCTCAAGATTGACTCAGTCTTCCATCCTTCCGAGGTGGGTAAAATAGGTGGGTGGATAGTACAGTGGTCTAAAGCCCTGTTATTAACATCATCTGCCTGCAATTATTGCAGGTTCGAATCTCACCAAGGCTCAAGGTTGACTCAGCCTTCCATCCTTTCTAAGGTAGGTAAATTGAGGATCCAGTTTGTGGGGGCAATAAGCTGACTTTGTATAAATATACAAAAGTATGAAGGCTATTGCTTAGCGCATTGTAAGCCGCCCTGAGTCTCCGGAGAAGGGCGGCATATAAATCAAATTAAAAAAAAATATGGACCCAGATTGTTGGAGGCAAGATGATCAATCTGTAAAACCGCTTAGAGAGGGCTGTAAAGCACTATAAAGCGGTATATAAGTCTAAGTGCTATTGCTATTGCTTTAAATCCATCTGCGGGGAGGGGAAGGTGGCAAAAACAGAGTAGGGCTAACCTTGGAGGCTTAGCCGGCATCTCTTCCAGCTACAGCGCTAACAGCAGACAAACTTTCAGTTGTTTCACCTGCCAGGTATATTTTCTGCTCTGACAGTTCAACACTTCCATGGCCAAACACATGGAAGGAGTCACTTCTGCACGCTTTTCTGAAGAGCACATGTTCAAAAGGAAAAGGTTCTCATCAGCCAATTTCAGCCAGCTACAATTCACAAGCTCAGCTATAAACTGACACTTACAGACCTTGCATGTGAGAATAAATGCTGGATGATGTTTTGTACTGAATCAGCAGCAATGAAAAGCTTCAGCTTGGCTAAAGAGGTTGCATCACCACCCAAAAAATAAACATACGTACTGTCTTTGCTGTTGAAATGATGGGAGTTTTTCCACATCAACGGAATTCGCAGATCTAAAACAAAGAGAAAAAAAAAGTCCGTTGCACTTCTAAAAACAATCCAAAAATTCAGAATAGTCCATTTTCTACTTATTCTAGAAATGTTCTGTTCTCAACAGTCAGTGCTAATTCAGTATTAATAAATGCTGGCTGCGGAATTCTGGGAGTTGAAGTCCACAAATCTTCCACAAGTTGCCAAGTTTGGAGTTCTACACCTTACTACCATGAGGTGTGGTGGCATAGCGGTTAGAATGCAGTACTGCAGGTTACTTCTGCTGACTGGCGATTGCTAGCAGTTCGGCAGTTCAAACCTTACCGGCTCCAGGTTGACTCAGCCTCCCATCCTTCTGAGGTCAGTAAAATGAGGACCCAGATTGTTGGGGGAAAGATGCTGATTCTGTAAACCGCTTAGAGAAGGCTATAAAAGTACTGTGAAGTGGTATATAAGTCTAAGCGCTATTGCAATCAGGTTTGGTGTGAAAGTAGCGTTTGAAAAGCAAGTCTTCTGGTTTTGATTTTTTTGCTTACTTAAATTATATGAAGTGATTCCCTCTCTACACTGAGAACTGGAAGCAAATTTTTGCTTCCTTTCTACTCAAATTGGCACTGAAAATGTAAAACTATACTTTTTACAGGAAAATCGCAAAATTTGCATAGGTGCAAAAACCTTTTAATGTCAAGGTAATGGACAAATTTACCCTCCAGGCCAAGTCTCATCAGAGCCAAGGAGATGAAACTGGAGCCAGCATTTAAGTGGAAAAGAGGGTGGAGGAGAAGGAAAAAGATTAAAAATATAAATGATTACACTGGGATTTACAGTGGAAATATAAGAAAGAGGGAAAAGAGATGGAAAATAATGGGAAATAAAGGGCAAAGGTTTCATGATTTTAAGATACAAAATATTAATAATGAAAAGATACAAAAAAGGAAAAGAAAAGTAGAAACAAAGGGAAAATTGTAATAAATGTCACATGCTCATAATATTGGAGGTTTACAGAATAAGTTTTAACAATATGAATAAATCAGTTGAGGGAAATGTAACTGGTATCAGTGTGAGATACCAGCCAGATCAGCATAATTTACAGCTAGTCCTCAAATTACGAATGTAATGGAGCCTGCCCATTCCATTCGTAACCCAAGGATTCGTGGGAATGAATCTTGTACCTTGAATGGGATCACTCCCTCCTTTCATCCACACATTCACTAATCGAATAAGAGGCTCGTTAAGTGCGCATGAGTGTGTATTTCAGGGTGGGGAAGACTTACTTCAGACCACCCAAGGCCTCCCCCCCGACCTCATTTTCCCTCCCTTGGGATCTCCACAATTGCTTCCTTCCCCATCCTGCCACACCTGATGACTTACTTTGTGAAGATCTCTCTCCTCTCCAGCCTGTATCTTTGCTTGCTTCCTCCTTTCTCATCCGCAAAGGGCTTGAAGAAGGCATTGGTGATGGAAAGGAGGTGTGGAAGGCCGCGTGTGGCCCTCCAGGCCTCCTTTCCCTCCTCCAGAGCCCTCTTCAAGCCGTCTGGCAGTGAAAAATGCAGACTGGAAGTGTGTGCTGTGGAGGCAAGAAAGGAGGCCTGGAGGGCTGCGCACAGCCTTCCATGCCTCCTTTCCATTGCCGAAGCCTTCTTCAAGCCATTCACGTGCACTTATGGTCTGCATTTTTTGCCGCCAAACTGCTTGATATGTGTGTGTGTGTGTGGGGGGGAATAGGTGAGATGAATGTTGAAGAGCCTTTGCGGTCGTTTGTAAGAGCGAACAACTGCCATGGTGCTGCAACTAATAATTCATAATTTTGGGACCTGTCCGTAAACGCTAGGGGGCTAAGGGAACTCTTGTAACCCGGGGATTACCTGTATTGTGTTCGCCAGTTGCAGACAACAGAAAACAAACATACCTGAAATGCCAACCTTCCCTCTACAGGCTGCACGATCTTTAGCTGCAAAATCTGAACCTCTGACAAAAGAAATCAAGAATGCTGATTAGAAAGAAAAAAAGTTCATCATTTTCTTTCCCTTTTTTTCCAAGGTAACCTTATCAGTAATCAAATAAATGGATACCACTAATAATTTAAAGCTAAACCTTTTAGGAATTTAAAACCACCTACATTTTTGCATCCATTAAAACACATTTGTCTCTTGTGCAAGGAGTATAAATCCTTCCATTCCCCACTATCCTGTCAGAGCTGAAGAAGCTTCTTGCATGAGAAGAGAAACATCTTCAAAGAAAAACAAGAAATTCCAGTTGTCTCCTGAAAAAGCACCTTTGGGACAACCATGACCTGGATAACGGAGAATCTCTACAGACTAATAGAGGGAGAACTGCGAGAATGACACTATCCGACCTCCCAGATTAAGGGACTGTTGATAGTATGAGCATTGGCCAGCAGATGGTGCCAACCCATCATTTGTAACAGGAAAACGGGAAGAGACAGTTTGCAAATATTGAGTAACCAAGTCACCTCTCACTCATTGTTACCTTTATCTCACTCTCTCTTTACTTGACTGTGGCTGACCCCTCATTGTGTCTTGATATGGTCAGTTGAGAAACCTACAAAGTTACTTTGCCATGCAGACAACCACAAGGCTCTGGTTAAATCAATGAAAAATCTCCAGTCCAGCCCCTTCAATTCTGCTCTTCTTGCAAAATCTCCCTTGCAATTTCTTTGTTTTAAAAACACCACTTAACAATTGCAACCGGGGAGCTTCGCTACTTTGTTCTACAACACTATCCTGGCTAGAAAGTTTCCACTGACCCAGAGAGATAAATAAGAGGAGGGAGCCTCACCAAAGAAGGGGAAGCAGAGAAAACCAAGGAAGGGGGAAGGCAGGGCCTGGCAGACCATCTGGCAATCCAGACTGGGAGGGCAGAAGTGTGTGTGTGTCTGTGTGTTTGTGTTGACTGAAAGGGCAGAAGCTTTCCAGGAGCATCAAGGGGTGTGTGTGTCTGTGTGTGTTGTGGTGTGGGTGTGGGTGTGTTTGTATTGACTGGCAGGGCAGAAGTTTTCCAGGAGCATCAAGGTGCTGTTTATGTGTGTGTGTGTGTGTGTGTGAGAGAGAGAGAGAGAGAGAGAGCGAGAGATTTCCCGCTCCACCGAGCATCAGAAGCTGCAGCAGGAGCTGCCCCTGCTTGCCTCTTGGATCAGGGCATCTGCCCAAGAACTCCGGCCCCGGAATGGGGAGAGGAGGCTCGACGGCTCCTCATTGGGCTCTTCCAGATTTGGGGTTTCAGGCCGCGTCGACCCGTCCCCCCACCCCCGCGGAGGAAGAAGCTGCTTCAAGGAAAGCGCTGGGCAAAGCGGCGCCGGCCCGGGAGATGCCCGCCACTGGCCCTTGTTTGTCTCTCACCGTCCCGCCGACTCCTCGCTCCGCCGCCGGAACTCCGCGCGGAGACCCCGCAGGCGGCCGTTGCAGAGGGCCAGTGCCTTGGCGGCGCGCAGGGCTTGGTCCCGGCTGGTACTGGCGGCCAGCAGTTTGCGGAGGCCGTCGCGCATCCGCGTCTCCATCTCGATCTGCTCCTGGGGGCCCCGAAAGCGAAGGGGGAAGCGTGAGCGGAGGGGATCCCGACAACCGGCAGACACGCGTGTCCGTCCCTCCCCCCAATTCGCCGGGCTCCGTTGGGAAGGGGCTTCGGGAACACATCTGGCCGTCGCAACTCGAGGAACCCCCGGAAACGTCCCTCGTGGGTCCCCGGGAGGAGAAGAAGGTTTCCAGCAGCCGGTTCTTGGCAGGCCCGCCCGCTCGCCTCCCGCTCCCCCCAGAGCCCCGCCACTCACCTCCGCCATGGCCGCCTTCGCTTTTCCCGCCTCGCCCCTCGCCCCGCCCCTCTTGGCTTCAAAGCCTAAAGGGCCGGGCTGTCGGCTGCATTTCTTGCCCCCAGCTCTGCGATCGCCCCGTGGCCTCCTTTCCCTCTCTCCGCCTTGGCTCGGTTTCTCCCGCCGGCCCGCCCCCCCGCCTTTGTGTCCGGATCTCTGGCGCTTCTTACAGGGAAAACCGACGCGCGAGGGTTGGAGCCAAAGAAGTCAAACCCGGGATTTCTTCCCGCAGACGGAACGGGCGGCCCCGGGAAAGGGGGGGGCGAAGGGGGGAGCGAACAGAGGAAAGAAGCCCAACGAAGGCGAAGTTTCGATGACCGTCGCTTGTGGTCCGGACGGCCCAAAAGTGGAAGAGGAGATCAAGCGGTGTAGGGTCTCCTTGCTTGGGCGAGGGGTTGGACTAGATGACCTACAAGGTCCCTTCCAACTCTGTTAATGTGTAAGCTTTACTTCGGGCCGGCTGAAAGTCGAGAGGAATCCGGGGGAGGGAACGAGGGGGGGGGTGCTCTTCCAACTTTATTTTTATTTTTTTATTTTGTCAACCATATATAAGTTAACAGATAAAAGTATAAACATGATTATGAATATAGCAAACGGGTATGAATAAAAGAAGATCTTAGGACAGGGACGGTAGGCACAATGGTGTTCTTATGCACACCCCTTACAGACCTCTTAGGAATGGGGTGAGGTCAACAATAGACAGTTTAAGGTTAAAATTTTGGGGGTTTGGGGAAGAAACCACAGAGTCAGGTGGTGCATTCCAGGCATTGACCACTCTGTTGCTGAAGTCATATTTTCTGCAATCGAGTTTGGAGCGGTTCACTTTAAGTTTGAATGGATTGTATTTTATTGTGTATTGTTGTGGTTGAAGCTGAAGTAGTCATTGACAGGTAGGACGTTGTAGCAGATAATTTTATGTACTTATAGGTTATGGAGTTCCTTCTGGGTTTTGATTGGTTGGCCTTGGGGGGCCTGGAAGTGGCTTCAAGCCTTGCCATGCCAAGGACTCATTTCTCAGTGTAAGAGAAATCAGCTCTGGTGCCCAGAGAAAGCTGAAGCAAGCGCCAGGATTTCTCAGGCTGGTGGCTGACTCGGGAGAGGGCTCCCTTTCCTTCGCCGCCTCCTCCTCCTCCAGAGGTGGCGGGGAAGAGGGACAAAATCTCTGCCCCTGCACAGGAATCTGAATGCCCAGCTTCTTTGGGTTTCCTAAGAGGAGGCCCCCGCTCAGAACCAGGAGAGGAAGGCCAGCCTCTGCTTGGCCCACCGAATAAGCCCATTCATTCACATTAACAGAGTTGGAAGGGACCTTGTAGGTCATCCAGTCCAACCCCCTGCTCAAGCAGAAGACCTTCTTATACCATTTAACAGATTAACAGAGTTGGAAGGGACCTTGGAGGTCTTCTAGTCCAACCCTCCCCCCTGATCAAGGAGGAGACCCTACACCATTTCTGACAGATGGCAGTCCAGTCTCTTCTTGAAAGCCTCCAGTGATGAAACTTCCACAGCTTCCAAAGGCAACTTCTGTTCCATTGGTTGATTGTTCTCACTGTCAGAAAAGTTCTCCTTATTTCCAGGTTGAATCTCTCCTTGTTCAGTTTCCATCCATTATTCCTTGTCTGGCCTTTGGGTGGCTTGGAAAATAGATTGCTCCCCCTCCTCTCTGTGGCAGCCCCTCAAATATTGGAAGACTGCTATCATATCTCCCCTAGTCCTTCTCTTCACTAGACATGCCATGCCCAGTTCCTGTAACTCTTCTTCAGCTGCAACTGGAGCCTGTAGACTTTTGTTTTGCTCACAGCCCAACCACAGTCCTTTCCTGTCGCGTATTGCCATATTGTGGTTTTGTGTGTTTGGATCAGTGGTGAAATGTAAAATTTGTTACTTCTGGTTCTATGAGCATGGCTTGGTGGTGGTGGTGGGGTGGTGGTAATGTGACTGGGTGGGTGTGGCCAACTTTTTTTTTTTACTTTTAAAAGCATTTTTTCTACAACCTTAAGAAGTTGCAGGAAAAATGCTTTTAAAAGCCTCTGCCGATCCCAGCTGAGCCACAAGATCAGAGGCTTTTTTTTTTACTTTTAAAAGCATTTTTTTGGTCAAAGAGGTTGTAGAGAAAATGCTTTTAAAAGTAAAAAAAAGCCTCTGATGATAGTGAGTCTCAGCTGGGCTTGGGGGGGGGGGCAGGAAATTTGCTACTGGTTCTCCATACCACCCGCCGCCATCGCTACCAGATCGGGGAATCTGGTCTGAACCGGGAGCATTTCATCCCTGGTTTGGATCAAATCAAATCAAACCTTTATTGTCAATGACCAACATTTGTACAATGAAATTGAATGAGCTTCCCTTGGTGCAGACCCCCCCCCCAAAAACACAGAATAAATCTCAATAACTCAATAAATAAAAGAAAAAAGAAATCCCTAAATCCCCAAATAAGTAATAACTAGCACACAATCCCACATACATACATGTATATAACATTATATTACACCGGTATAAACATGTTGTATGTTACGCTGGGTCTGTGATCTGCCCTAAAGATGCTTCCACTGGGGTTACTGCCTTGTCTCCGACCTTCTCTCTCTCTCTCTCTCTCTCTCTCTCTCTCTCTCTCTCTCTCCCCCTCTCCCTCTCTCCCTCCCTCTCTCTCTCTCTCTCTCTCTCTCTCTCTCTCTCTGTTAACAGACAGATTAACAGAGTTGGAATCTATAATCTAGTTCAACCCCCCCAACCCCCCCTCAAGCAGGAGACGGTACACCATTTCTGACAAATGGCAGTCCAATCTCTTCTTGAAAGTCTGAAGTGATGAAACTCCCACAACTTCTGAAGGCAACTTCTGTTCCACTGGTTGATTGTTCTCACTGTCAGAAAGTTCTTCCTCATTTCTAGGTTGAATCTCTCCTTGGTCAGTTTCCATCCGTTATTCCTTGTCTGGCCTTCAGGTGCTTTGGAGAATAGCTTGACCCCTTCCTCTCTGTGGCAGCCCCTCAAATATTGGAAGACTGCTCTCATATCTCCCCTGGTCCTTCTCTTCACTAGACTAGCCATGCCCAGTTCCTGTAACTATTCTTCATATGTTTTAGTCTCCAGTCCCCTAATCATCCTGGTTGCTCTTCTCTGCTCTCTTTCTAGAGGCTCAACATCTTTTTTATAGTGTGGTGCCCAAAAGTGGATGCAGTATTGTAGGTATGGTCTTACTAAGGCTTTATAGAATGATATTAGTACCTCACTTGATCTTGATTGTATCCCTCTGTTAATGCAGTTTAGGATTGCATTGGCCTTTTTGGCTGCCACTGCACACTGCTGGCTCATATTTAGCTGATTGTCTATCAGAGTTGGAAGGGACCTTATAGGTCATCTAGTCCAACCCCACCCCTCAAGCAGGAGACCATACATCATTTCTAACAAACAGCAGTCCATTTCAAGAGGGAGCCAGCTCAGTTCCCTCTTAACAGGTGGTGGCATCTGCACCAAAGAACCCGGTCGAGCCTAGCTGTGGTTTGGGGAATGGGAATGCTTGGTTCTTCTTCGGGTTGGTCCTTTGGGTCAGGGAAGGGGCCAGAGGTGGGGGGGGGATGACTAGGTGGCTCAGTGGCTAAGACCCTGAGCTTGTCGATCAGAAAGGTCGGTAGTTGGGCGGTTCGAATCCCTAGTACAGGTCTACTGTGTGAGCAGGGGGTTGGACTAGATGACCTCCAAGTCCCTTCTTCCAACACTGTTACTGTTAGCATCCCGGGATCCCAGCAGCGGGGCCTTTCACCACCCTCCGGAGACCCCCGCGGGCCAGGGGAAGAAGGAGAGCACTCCCCGTTCACAGCCCGCTTGGCTTCGGGAGCAAAAGGCAATCCCATCCCGGCTCCGGGAGCCTTGGAGCTGCGGAGAGGGGGGTGGGGTGGGGGGAGACGACTTGGGAGCGCGTCGCTCCGCCGTGATTTACGACTCTGCTGAAAACGGCTTTTCCCCGCAGCCTCGGATGAGCGGCGCAGGAGGCGCGGCTGGAGCGCGGTGGCGCCCGGAGGGAGCGGGGCAGGGGCAGCCGCGCCGGGACTGCAGAAGCCGCAGCTCCGGAGGTGAGTGCGACGGGGGCGGCCTGAGGCGGCGGGACTGGCCTGGAGGAGGCGAAGGCGGCGACCGGCCGGCACTGACCGACCACAGCGGGCAACTTACTTGCCCCGCGGGCAACCCGGGTTTGGAACGGTGAGCTGGGGGGGGGGGGGGAGTGCGGCTGGCGGAAGAACCGCTTTCCACCCCGGGATCCCGCCGGCCCGAGATGACGTCATCCGAGGGAGGAGGGGGGACGCCTCGAGGGCAGCGAGGGGAGAGACACCCCTCGGTTCGCGGGCTCTACGTGGCTCCTGCCGGGAAGCGAGGGGGTGGGCGGCCTTCTCAAGACCCCGGATTGGGGGGCGGGGGGAGAGAGAGAAACCACCCCCCCACCCGTAAAAGGCCGGCCTTCTTCTGCATCGGCAGCCCTCTTGCAGCCTGGGGTAGGGACGGGGGTGGGGGTCCCGACGGGGCCGCTATCACTCAAGCCGGGGCAGGAGGGCATCACCGTCGCCTCCCCGAAGCTGATTTGGCCGGATATTTTCCGCAATCCCGGCCCTCCGCCCCCCTCCCCACTTTGGACTCAGGCCTAAAGAGGCTTCTTAATATAATATAAAATATTATAAAACGCCCCTCCCCCACGCCCCCTCCTGAAATAGCGAGAGGGATCCCCGGACGCCTCGGGAGGGGATCCCCGCAGCTGCCTCCAACCGAGGACGAGACTGCCGGGCTGCTGCTCCTGTCCCCAGAGGGGCTCCGCCTTTGGAAAGCCCCTTTTCCTCTCGAAGAAGCCCTCAAATATGTTTGTATGTTTGTATTCCACCCCCAGCCCAGGGCTTGCTACACAAGGCCCCTCCCCACCCAACAGGAGCAGCCCCAGGGGCTGAAAATCCAGGGCCACCCAGTCCCAGAGCAGCCCCTCCCTCTGTCCCTCCCCCAACTGGGTCCTTGCATCCAGTTCTCTGAAAAGGTCACCTGTGAGAGGGAAGGAATCCACCGGATGGAGATGCCGGCCTACCTGCTCTTTGCCTGGATCCAGGTAAGTCGTGTGAATTGGCTTCCTTCGAGAGTTCGCAAGTGGGGCAAAAATTCAGGGGGGGGGGGGCGAGAAGCAGCTGCCTCCAATCCGATGCCCTCTGGAAGTGCTGGAATCTCTTGCCCGCTCTCTGCAGTCAGCAAAGCTGTGCTCTTGGCCTGGTGATGGGATCTGTAGTCCGGAAAGTGACTGGCCAAAAAGACCCTCCCTGACCTCTCCTTTCTTCCTCCCCCTGACTGCTAGGATTGGGAAAGGAATGCAACAGAAGGCCTTTGAGGACAGCAAATCCACGTGGCAGGAATCACTGGACCATGCTGGTGCCCGCATGCCCTTTCGCTGCCCCCGGTGTGGGGACCACACCCGGTTCAGGAGCTTGTCCTCCCTGAGGGCCCACCTGGAGTACAGCCACGCTTTCGAAGACAGAAGCCTCCGGCCCCAAAGTGGCCTCTTCTCTCCCCTCAAGGGGGGCCGGGGCTCCTCCTCTCACCCCCAGACCCAGGGCACCTTCCGGGATGGGGGCAGTGGTGTCCTGAAGCCACGGCTCTCCTACCTGAACTTCTGCGAACCAGAAGACCCCCTGCCCAGGAGGCCCCTGGCAGGAGAGGCAGAATGGCCGGCCGACTTGGGGTCTGGCCACGCCTCGGCCGAGCTGGGCTGGGACCCCACCTGGAAGGCTGTGGACTCGAGTGCTTCTTTCGAGGCCCACGTGCGGGAAAAGTTCAACCACATGGTGGAAGCCGTCGACAAGACCATCGAGAGGCGGATTGACAATCTCTCGCGGGAGCTGTCCCGAAAGACGGCTGAGCTCCTAGAAGTCCGGGCGGCCTTTGTGCAGCTCTCGCAGAAGAAACAGGAGGTGCAGCGGCGCGAGAGGGCCCTGAACCGGCAGGTGGATGTGGCGGTGGAGATGATTGCGGTGCTGCAGCAGCGGCTCACCGAGTCAGAGGAGGAGCTGCACCGTAAAGAGGAGTAAGTCAGAAGATGAGAAGGAACCCAGGTCCGAGAGGGCAGTAGCAGGGGTCAAATGCTACCAGTTTGCTACGGTTTAGGCAAACCAGTAGTGATAAAAACTACCAATTCGAGTGAACTGGTAATAAAAAAAAGCTACCAGTTCATTTGAAACGGTATTTCGAACTAGCAGCTGTGTTGCGGGGTTTAGCTTCGCTAGAAAGCAGGAAATCCTGCTTTCTAGCGAAGCTAAATCACACGGCACAGCTGTTCCGCCCCCTTGCTGTTCTACTTACCTAGTGAAGTCTTCTTTTTCCCCATGAAGTGTGCGTTTGGTATGTATTGTGCATGGGCACGCAGCATGCTTTTGATGCACACCGTGCATGCACAGGCAGTGAACCGGTGGCGATCCGAGGAGGATTTCACCACTGGGCAGTGGCCTTCCTTTCCCTCCCCCCCCATGGCTTGACCCTGCTGCTGAAGAGGGGTGACAGGGGAGAGGACCAGGTGGGGGAAGGTCTCCGGCCATGTGCTAGCTCTGGCCCTTCCATTGACCGAAAGGCCATAGATGTCCCAGCTGAAAATCCCTGCTGATGGGCCAGGTTAGGCCTGTCACCTGTTCTCAGAATCCTCAGCCGATTTCTCAAGGGAGCAATTGCACAGATCCCTGTTTTCATTTGCTTAGTTACCTGCTTTGTGTCAAGTCTCACCTTCGGGCCCTGTCCTTGGCAACAGATTCCTTGGGGGGGATCCATCCAGCTCTTCTCATCAAGGCTTATGTGCAGCTAGGAGGCCTTGCAGGCAGGTCCCCTGAGTGAAATGCAGCCATGTTTGATCTGGCTTAAAAATACGTAAGGTAGAAATTGGGATGGGAAGGAAGCCAGAAAGGAGGGCTTTTGAAGGACTTTCTCTGGTTCAGCCATGAGGAGGGAAGGGGGGGTGTCACCCACTTTTCCCATTACTGGAAGGGCTTGGAAGTGCCTGGGCTGAGGGGGGTCTTTGGGGAGGGGCTCAGTCATTGAGATGTGGCGTCTGCAGCCAATCAAACACTTTGTGTTCTTTGCATGCCCCCCCTCCCCAATCAAAAAAGGAGGAGAAAGCAAAGGCAAAGTATGACCAAGTTTTAGGCTCTTGCAGAAAGGCGAGGGGAGGAGCGCAAAACTCCCCTCCAGTGGGAGAATATTCCAGAGCTGGGGTCTCCAACCTTGGCCACTTTAAGCTTGGAGGACTTCAACTCCCAGAATTGACTGGGGAATTCTGGGAATTGAAGTCCTCCAGGCTTAAAGTGGCCAAGGTTGGAGAGCTGGGGAATTCTGGGAATTGAAGTCCTCCAGGCTTAAAGTGGCCAAGGTTGGAGACCTTTGTTCCAGAGCACAGAAGGCTTTGCCCAAAGGCTCTCTTCCTCAAAGGTGGGAAAGGGCATGAGAGGCCTCCCATTTTCTTTCTGCGGATGGCCGGCTTCTGTTTCCCATACAGTTCCTCCCTCCAGTTTTACACGAAGTTTTAAAAATGCCCTACAGTGAGGTCACCCCACTCTTTCTCCAGGGATCTACCGGGGTCCCAAGCTGGCCACAAGAGCCTTGCTATCTGGATGGACCTTAGAAATGCAGCTTTTTATGCTTTCTGTGTGGAGCTGGGTCCACCATCCCTGCATTTCCCTCTGCTCTGCTGGCGTAGGGGCCCCACCCAACAGCATGGGAGGAAACCCCCAAAGGAGCACCCCTTCACTTCATGGCTCCACTGGAAGGTCTGCTGCAGCCTCCCAGGGAGAGAAGGCCAAGAGCTGGATGCAGATTCCCAGCACAAGGAGCTTTCCTGGAGTGCCAGGCGCTGCCTCTTGTTCTGACCTAGGCTTCCCAAGAGCATGAAGCAGACTCCTTGTCCCAACAAAAAAACCCTTTTTATTAAGTTACTGTGAATTCCCCTCATTCACATCCAGCAAAGTCTTTAAAGGGAGAATTTACAGTCACAGACCTTATCTGGCTTGGAGAGCTGCCAGGCCAATATCTTCAAAACTTGGCAAGGAGTCTCTGAGAGTCATGAACCAATTAAGCAAACTAATTGTCTCCTGCAAACTCCCCTGCCCTTCGCTCCTCTTTATTCCCTATGGGAGGGACCATTCACCGTCCACCTGTGGCTTTACTCCCGAGTCGGCCCTTGTTCCTTAACTGTTCCCTTCTCCTGGCAGCTCTGCGCATGTGCACATCGGGAACAGGCTCCAGCTGTTCTTCAGCCCCACTTATCTCTGACTCTGAAGGCAGCTGATAACTGTCTGACAGCCCTGGCCTCCTCTCTGCCTCCGACGCAGAGCACTTATCAGAGCCTTCCCCAGACTCCAGGACTGGCCCATGTTCCTCCCCAACCTCCTCACTCTCTGAGTCTGCCACCAGCTCTTTTGGCCGTTGGCAGGCCACAACACCTCTCCCTTCATGTCTCCTTTCCTCTCTTCAGGGAGAAGGATCTCAATGAGGAGCGAAATTTGTTTGTTACCAGATGTCATGATTGCCCCAGCCTGTCCCGCTGCCAATCCTGGGTCCTGGAGAGCGTGGCATCCAGGATGGGCTGTGGGTGGGCCAGGAGGGCACTGCTGCTTCTGCTGCTCAGCAGGTGCCACCACTCTGTGACACACACACCCCTCAGTCCCAGCACAGCTGCCTTGTTGCCCTTGCAGGGAGGTTGTGACTTTTAATCACTTCCTGGAGGAAGCGGCCGAGAAAGAGGTCCGTGGGAAAGCCCGGCTGGAGCGTTTCATCGAGAACCTGCTGCAGCGGGTCGACCAGGCAGAGAAACAGCTGGAGAAGTACCAGCATCAGCATCTGCTGGGCAGCTCCGGAGACCTCGGCCAACATCTGGTAAGCAGACACTCTAAAAGGAAGAGAAGCCTGCCTGTCCCCAAATCCCGCCCTTAGAAGTATCCTCCGTGGCTTCACCATCTACCTGGCAGAGAAGCCATCTAGGACCCTCCTTGCCTCTCAGAACTCCCTTTGAAGGTCCCTGGGGGGGGGGGGGGGTATGGCTGCCTCTGGCAGCCTCATCTAACTCAGTGTAGTTGGTGGCCAGGGAGAAGTTTGGCCTCTGTGATGTGGCTGGACCCACATTTAAAGAGATGGAAATGCCCACCTATTGTTCTGACCTAGGCTCCCTTAACAAGCAGGAGGCAGGAATTACTGGTAAAACCTCTTTTATTTACACAACTGTGAATGATGTTCATTCACAGTCAGCAAGGTTTGTCCAAACAGTTTTTTAAAGGAATATTTATCAACACAGACCTTATCTCGCTTGGCAAGCTGCCATGTAACTTGTTTCCAACCGCAGTATAAGGCAAAACGTGGAACAGAGTATTTCAGAGTCATGGAACGAACAAATTATTTCCTGCAAAAGCCCACTCCCTGTTCGCTCCTCTTTTATTTCCTATGGGAGGGGCCAATCACCTCCAAGGTGTGGCTTTACTCCCAAGTCGACCCTGCTTTCTGAATTGTACTTGTCTTCTGGCAGATCTGCGCATGCGCACACTGGGAACAGGCTCCAGCTGTTCCTCTGCCTCGCTGCTGTCTACCGCCTCTGCCTCTGATGCAGAGCCCTCATCCGAGCTTATCCCAGCCCCCAGGATTGGCTCACGTTCCTCCCCAACCTCCTCACTGTCTGACTCTGCTGCCAGTTGTGCTGGCTGCCGGCAGGCTATATTTCTGGAGGAAAAGGTTTTCCACCGGCAGCACTTTGAATACAGGCAAAATCTGTGCAGTTAGAGGGTGTGTGGGTGGGTGAGTGTGTACCTGCAGGAAGTGATCATCCTTAGCCTAGTTTCCTTCAAGATTTTAGGGGAAAAACCTCCTTTAAAGCGGCTGAAGCCTTTTCAAGCAAACTAAATCGCCCTGCTTGTGGGTTCGGGTTCCTGCTGCAAATGGACTGGGCACTGCTAATGTTAGCCCTGCCTCAAACGTGGGCTTCTAGATAAAAACGATCCTTAACTCCCTTGGTTGATAAAGGTATTGTTTACTAGAAGTCAAATGGAGCCTGAGTGGCGTAGCAGGCTAATGCCTCCTACTAAGGCAGCATTTAACATCCAGCTGCCTGCAATTACTGCGAGTTCTAATCTCACCAGGCTCAAGGTTCACTCAGCCTTCCATCCTTTCTAAGGTAGGTAAAATGAGGACCCGGTTTGTGGGGGCAATAAGCTGACTTTGTATAAATATACAAAAGTATGAAGGCTATTGCTTAATGCATTGTAAGCCGCCCTGAGTCTCCGGAGAAGGGCGGCATATAAATATATATATAAAAAAAGTGAATTTCAGTAGCGTGAAGCCAGAAACTGAGATTTTGGGCCAGACTTTTGCCACTTAATTTTCCTCTCTGGGTCCCTTCCCTTCCCTTCCCTTCCCTTCCCTTCCCTTCCCTTCCCTTCCCTTCCCTTCCCTTCCCTTCCCTTCCCTTCTTTTTTGGTCTTTTCGTTGTCCAGTCAAGTCTAAAAGAGATGTTTTGGAAGCAGTACATGTTGGCATTCTTCTCCCAGGAAAACAATCTTGGTCAGTTCTCACAGAGAAGTCTTATGACAGTTTCACTTTTCCCCCAAGCCCTCACCCTCCCTTCCAGCCTCCTCCCTGGGTTCATGGCAGACTGGCAGTATGGTGGCATTTCCAACAGCTTAATTTGTTCAGGCAGTGCAGAAATCACCCATGAAAAGTAGGAATGTGATGAAGGTCCCAGAGCCATTGTGGGAAATAAGGAAGGAAATTTCTTCCTGAAACAGAATTTATGAGGATGGCAGCAGGCAAAGGGCCCGGATGGTCACAGCACCCTACCTTCTGCCTCTCCAGAAGCCAGAGGAGCTCCGGGACATGTAAAACCCCTGAAACTCACCAGCTTGCAAACAGGCCAGGCTGGATAACACTCCAGAAAGGGATTGTGGAGTCCTGAACAGATGTTGGCTCCGGTGGTGGTCCATTTCGGCAAATTTCAATCAAAGTATTCTCAGTTGATTAATGTCTACCGTGCTGTGTCATCTGGAAATAAACCCCATTGATCACGGCAGAATTTGCATCTGTATGTAAGAACGCAGGATCGCAATAATAAATAATGATTCGTTTAGTATTGGTTCAGGTCAGGCTAACAAGTTCTTCCTTTTTTTTAGTTTACAGATCTGTCATCTTTCAAGAAAGCCAGATGCCTGTATGTATGACCTTCCCTCCCCTTCATGTGGGTGGGTGGGTGTTTAGCTTGGGATGCTAAAACTACATTTTCTGTTTCTGGGTTCCCTTTGCCAGATCTGACACTCATATTCATTCTCTCTCCCCCCCCTCCCTCTCTTTCTCTTTCTCTCTCCCTCTTTTCTCTCTCTTTCACCTTCCCTCTCTCTCCCTTCCTCTCTGCCTCTCTCTCTTCCTGACCTTCTTTCTCCCTTCCTCCCTCTCCCCTTCTCTCTCTTTCTCCCTCCCTCTCCCTTTCTCTCTCTCTCTTCCTCTCTTGCCTTCCCTCTTCCTCCCTCCCTCTTTTTCTCTCTCGTTCTCTCTCTCTTCCTCTCTCCCCGTCTCTTTCTTCCTTTCTCCCCCTCCTCTTTCTCTTTCTCTCTCCCTTTCTCCCTCTTTCCTCTCTTTCGCCTTCCCTCTCTCTCTCCCTTCCTCTCTGCCTCTCTTCCTGACCTTCTTTCTCCCTTCTCTCTTCCTCCCCTTCTTCCTCCCTTCCTATCTGCCTCTCTCTCTTCCTCCCCTTCTTTCTCCCTCCCTCCCTCTCCCCTTCTCTTTCTCCCTCTCCCTTTCTCTCTCTCTCTCCCTCTCCCTTTCTCCCTCTTTCCTCTCTCTTTCGCCTTCCCTCTCTCTCTCCCTACCTCTCTGCCTCTCTCTTCCTGACCTTCTTTCTCCCTTCCTCTCTTCCGCCCCTTCTTTCTCCCTTCCTATCTGCCTCTCTCTCTTCCTCCCCTTCTTCCTCCCTCCCTCTCCCCTTCTCTCTTTCTCCCTCTCCCTTTCTCTCTCTCTTCCTCTCTCGCTTTTGCCTTCCCTCTCTCTCCCTCTCTCTTTTCCTGTTTCTTGATCCCTCTTTCTCTCTCTCGTTCTCTCTCCCTCACTCTCTCCATCTCTCTCTCCCTCTCTCCCCCTCCTCTTTCTCTTTCTCTCTCCCTCTCTTAATCTCTCTCTCTTCCTCCCTCTCTTCCTCCCACTTCCTCTCTTTTTTTCTCTCTCCTTTTCTTTCTCTCCCTCCCTCTCTCCCTCCCTCTCTGCCCCCTCCGTTTCTCCTTCCCATTTACAGCTGGGGGTACCCACACAGTTCTGGTAGCCCCCCTGACCCCAAACCTCATTCGCTTCAGAAAGGGCGGCTCTTCCTGAAGAAAGTCAAGGACGACAGACTCGGAGGCGGCCCTCATCCCATCAAGTGGTTGTACGAACCCGCGGAAGGCTGCCGGGACATTGGGAGGCCCCAGAAGAAGGC
Source organism: Ptyas mucosa (assembly GCA_012654045.1). NCBI lineage: Eukaryota > Metazoa > Chordata > Lepidosauria > Squamata > Colubridae > Ptyas > Ptyas mucosa. The sequence continues at coordinate 20,371,543 of WNWU01000021.1, forward strand.
GGAGGCAGCCAACAACATTGTCCGAAAGGTGAACGCAAAATCAAAAATCGGCAAAAAGAGCAAACCGGTTTACTGAGGCGCCCTTTATCCCTCTGGTATGTGCACAAACACACACACGTGTAGGTGTGGCTGTGTGGCTAGAGAGATCAATATATCTATATTCTAACATAATTTGCTTTTGAACCAGAAGCTCTTGGCTGGAGATCCCCAGATGGTCCCGCTGGGCTCTGCTACGGTTGCCCTGGAGGGCCTGTGGCAATTCCAGGGTGCAGCGTCTGCCCATCGAGGGGGGAATAATTAGGGGGACTGACTTCCTGGAAGCTGCACGTAGCAAACCACCACCATCATCATCTCTTTCCCTACTCATTTGGGCAAGGACTTGATATATTTAAGAGATAATCGAGATTGCATATGTAAATGGCCTCATTTCCATGTGACTTTGAATGAGAGGTGCTGCTTTATTTATTGTCAACAGCTGATTTCAGCTGAAGCTGAAACAAACTGGGAGCCTTTCGGTTTGTTTCCAAGCTTGTTCCTGCGGTTACCCAGAATATCACAGAGAGATACTTTGGGCAAGCCATTTCAACATAAATCCTTTTCCTGCCATCAATCTGGAGGAATCCATTCTGCCTGGCACCCTGAAAATCTGCTTTTTTTTATTGTTGTGAGGGGTGAGGCTGGGCAGGGGTAGAAATGTTGCAACCCCCTCCCTCCCTTTCCCAGCTCCATCGCTTCACCATGATTAGTGTGTGTGACACACTTTTGTGGGCTGCATGTTGTTAAGATGCGCCCCTGTCGCTCCTTGCTATGCGCAAGGGAAGTGCATAATATACTGTGTATGGAGGGTTCCCGAAATTTCCCCCCGCCCAGTGATAAAAGTTTTGGAAGATCCTGCTTTCCTCTCGTGGGGTGTCCACATTCCCACCCAAGTGAGTTGGCTGTTCTTGCATGGGGAGGCTCTGAGGAACCATGGCTAAACTCTCCCAAGACTTCAGCTATTTAACAACATGCGATTGCTGGTTGACTGGGGAAATTGTTATAATTCCAATATAATATAATATGTTATAACACTATTGCTCAGAGGGTCTCCTGACAATGCGAAGGGCAAGCAGAAGCATCTAGCTCTTCCACCTGCACAGCTCTGGAGGCAGGAAGGGCCTTGCTGTGCCTGATGGATCATAGACAAATCTTGGCCAAGGGCAGTGGTGGACACAAGGAGTTGACCGCAGAAGCTGAGCCAGCAGCTGCCCATCCCTGGTCTTTTGGCCAGCGGAGCAAGAAAGCCAGAGGTGGTATTCACTTATCCTCGCTACTAGTTCGCAAGTGTGACATGCGCAGAGGGTCAAAAACGGGACGTGATGATGTCTGGGCGAGTGGGCGGAGCCTCCTGCAGCTGCCACTACCAGTTCGCACGAACCAGATAGAACCAGCTAAATACCGCCACTGAAGGAAGCCTGCAGCAAAGAGTTCCCTCTGCTTCGGATTGGGAGACAAGGCCAAGGGACAGAAGCCACTTCCTCTGGTCAGTCTCCCCAGGAGCTTCTGACTTTGCCAAAGAAAGAAGCAGGGAAAAAACTGAGGTGGGATTTCACTGACAAAAAATCTGGTGATCCTTTACCTTCGCCCATTGTGTCTTCTCCATTGCTCTGGGTGGCTGTCCTTCGTCTTCATGCCAAATTTACAGATATTTTAACCTTCTCTCCCGTATGAAAAATATATTCCCCCAAATAACCTATCACTCCTTTTTAAATGCTTCTGATAAAAGATGTAAAATGTCTTTATGTGACACAGTGGTTCTGCGGTAAGCGTATTAAGCCTTGTGGATCGTTTTTCCTTACAAGATTTAAATTTACTTAGGGGGGGGGAGGAAACATTGATAGGATTGTGGCAATAAAAAACAGGGTTTGCAATATATTTAAACAGAGGTGGAAAAACAAGCATTTGTAACTGTAGGGATCGATCGATCTGTTAAAACGTTGCTTCGTTTTATAATGTCAAGGGAATTTTTTTTGGCACATGTCCAGCTTCCTGCTTCAACTGATAGTTGGAGGACCCTAAATATCCCAGCTGTAGCTGAGCTCACACCTCTGACCTGCACAGATCTAGAGGACCACTAGGTGGGGACATTGTGTTGGAATTTCTGTATCCAGTTGCCTTCATCCACCCGTTGGCCAGCAGGTGGCAGCCCCAGATCGGATGGCCCTGAAAGCAAGCCTCACCCAGCCCCACTCTGATGTAGGGGACCCCTCTGTCTGTTTTTATCCCAATTTCCTGGGGAAATTTCCTTCCCTCACTTAAGAAAAAGTTCCTTGCCCTGGCAGTATGTTGTAAAGCCAGCCACCCTGCGCGATGCTCCCTGTGTCTTCCCATGGCCCCAACTACCCTGTTTCTCCGAAAATAAGACATCCCCTGATAATAAGCCCAATCGGTCACATGACCTCCCCCCAACAAGCCACGCCTAAAGAACCGGTAGGGGAAATTTTTTAATTTCACCCCTGCATGCGCCCCAAAATAATAAGACCTCCCTGAAAATAAGGCCAAACGCTTATTTTGGGGTTCAAAAAAAATACAAGGGTCTTATTTTTGGGAAAACACGGTAGCTGATAGCCTTCTGGCTGTGGCCTCAGCAGCTGGCTGGGGTAGGAAAGGGGTCCCTAGGAACTCCCCCCACCAACATCCCTGCACCCTTCCCTCGGGGATTTCAGCTCAGAGCTGGGGAATGCAGCCTCAGCAGAGCTGCAGGGCCTCAGGCTCCAGGGGGCTCATGCAGAGAGAGGGGCCTCTTTCTAGCAGCTGCTCCTGGGTCTTTGCAATGCCGACTTCCATCCTGGGTTCTTTCTGAGCCTGGCCGGAAGGGCTGCCTCTTTCCCAGAGGGTCCTTGGCTGCTTCTTTGTCCCCCCCCCCCCAAAGAGGACTTGGTCCGTTTCCACCTTCATCTGCAGTTGCTGTTTCTCATGACAAAAGATCGAGGACAGGTCGTTTCCTTGCTATACTCTCAAAAGCTGAATCAATCAGTTCCAAAGCAGTTGGAATGCACTGTAATGCCAAAAAAAGAAAAAAGAGGAAGAAATACATTTTAGATGACTATGAAAAAGTCTAATAAAGATTATATTTCTCAGTTACATTGTTCTGCATGGTCTTCCGGTTTTTGCCAACCTAAAGAGTTGCCTTTGGCTTCCATAATTCTCCAATCTCCATTGAACAGTGGGGTGACCTGCACCCCCAGGACACAGGGAACGGAACTTGACTGACCCTTTCTCAGGCCTCTCTTCTGTTGTGGCCCACCAGCAGCCAACAGAGCTGATAGCAAAGTCGGACAGTGAGGAGGTTGGGCCAGTCCTGGAGTCTGGGAAGGCTCGTATGAGGGCTCTGCATCGGAGGCAGAGAGAGGGCCAGGGCCATCTGGTAGTTATGTGCTGCCTCCGGAATCTGACATCAGCGAGGCAGAAGAACAGTTTGAGCCTGTTCCCAGTGTGCGCATGCGCAGAGCTGCCAGAAGGGAAGAACATTTTTTTTTTTAAAAAAGGGCGATTCGAGAGTAAGGCTTGGAGATGATTGGCCCCTCCCATAAGACATAAAAGAGGAGCAAACAAACGTGAGCCTTTGTAGGAAGCAATTAGTTCATATAGTTAATTCAAGCTCTGAGAAGTCAGTTTGACTCTGTGCTCCGTTTGGCCTTGCAAAAACTAATTGACAATTAGGTCTCTGGCAGCATTTCAAGGGAGATAAAGGTGAGTGCTTATCAACATTATCTTGAAAGACTGTGTCAACTTGAGCAGACTCTGAATCATTACGGGCTGTGAATGACCATAATTCACAGCCATCTCAATAGAAGAGTTTTTTTGGGACTAAGTGTGATATATTCTTTCTCAGGAAGCCTAGGTCAGAACATCTTCCCTCTCTGCCGGGGTGGGGGTGGTTTCTGCATTTCCTGACCTGAAGTGGGGGCAGCCCATAAGGCTGGGGAAGGTACGGGAGGTCCTTGACCAAACTTCCAGGCCTGCAAAAGCTCCTGCTGGCTACTCAGCTTTATGTTGTGGCTGAACTAACTGGGCTTCTCAGAGACCCTCCCCACAGAGATTGCTTAAGTCATGGGCCCTACCTAACAAAATGAAATTCAACATAGAGAAAAGGAAAGTCTTTCACTTAGGCAAGAAAAACCAAAAGTACACATAGAGACTGAGTGAAACCAGGCTTAATAGCAGCGACTGTAAGAGGGATCTCGGAGTCTTAGTGGACAACCAGTTAAATAAGAGTGTGTGGCAGCAGCCAAAAAAGCCAATGCAATCCTAAACTGCATTAACAGGGATAAAATCAAGATCAAATGAAGTGTTAATACCACTTTATAATCCCTTGGTAAGACCACAACTGGAGTATTGCATCCAGTTTTGGTCACCACAATGTAAAAAAGACTGGACTGCCATTTGTCAGAAATGGTGTAGGATCTCCTGCTTGAGCGGGGGGGGGGGGGGGGTGTTAGACTAAATGACCTACAAGGTCCCTTCCAACTCTGTTAATCTGTTAATATTAAGGAGTCTCTCCTATGTGGTGGAGATGGCCTCCTCAAAGTCCTGTCCACAGGATGGCCTTCAGGGCCTGAGCTGCTGGCCTCCTCTCCATCGGATGTCAGGCCTCACTGCCCAAGAGCTCCCTTGGGTATGACCTTCTTTGCTATCACACAGGCTGGATGGGCTGCTCAACTGGCCTGCAGGGAGGGAGTGGGGAGGTCTGGGTCTCTTCCACTGCCAGTTGGGTTGCCAATGTGTCAGACCTTGGTCCAGAGGACAGGAAAGGGCACCAGAGAACCATACCAAAACAGCTAGGCTGAAAGCAGTGTGTTCTGTCACCAGTCAAGGGCCTATTCTATCTGAGCCTCTCTCAAGCTTTAGAATCATCTTGCACACAGCCTATGCACAAAGGAGGAGCTGATGTTGGTTCATCACATAATCCAGTCATTATCCTGCTCTTCTCCTCCAACCACTCCTGGGCACTTCCTTGAAGAAGCCTTCAGCTTCAGAGAAGAACCCATGCGCAGGGTGATTTCCTGCTCCATCAGTGAAGCCGGAAGATAGCCTGGCAAAAGAGGAGGAAAGTAAAGCAAGTGCAACATTAACAAAATACTCACCCACACACAAACACACAGCCTATGTCAGTGATGGCTAACCTTTTTGCCATCACGTGCCAGGAAGGGGGGGCAGAGGAGATTCGCGCATGTGCGTGCCCACACTCATAATTCTATGTGCCCTGCCCCATGCATGCACATGCGCCCCCCCCCCCCACTTCTGGCATACGATGGCCCGGTAGGCACATTTTTCTTTCTCACCTGGCTCCAGATCCTCTCTATGCATCTGGGGAGGGCGAAAACAGCTTCCCCACCCCCTTGGAGGCTCTCCGGAGGCCCAAAACGGCCCGTTTCCCAACTTCCGGTTGGACAGGAAGTGACTTTTTTGTTGTCCCCAGCCTCCAGATACTCCTAAAGAGGCTCTGGCGGTGGGGACAGCAAAAAACATCACTTCCTGTCCAACTGGAAGTTGGGAAATGGGCCGTTTTGGGCCTCCGAGGGGGTGGGGAAGGCTGTTTTCGCCTTCTCCAGATGCATAGAGAGGATCTGGAGCCAGGTGAGAAAAAAAAATGGGCCTTCCCCACCCCCCACCCCCAGGCCCTCCGGAGGCAGGAAACAGCCTGTTTCCCTACTTCTGGTGGGCCAAGAAGGCCTGAAAATCAGCTGGCGTGCCAAGTGACATGGCTCCGTGTGCCACCTGTGGCACACGTGCCATAGGTTCACCATCATGGGCCTATGTAATGGGTGGATTCTGATCAGGGCTGGGCTTCAAAAATTTTAGCAAGGGGTTCTCTGCCTGGTTGATGGGTGGGTGTGGCCATGGTGGGCGTGGCCTAGTCAGCCTTCTGCACCACAGGAAGGGGACATTTTTGCCCTCCCTGGGCTCTGGAGGCTTTCCTCAAGCCTCCAGGAGGGCGAAAACTGTCTCCCCAGGCTCCGGAGGCCTTTTGGAGGCTGGAAACAGGCCCGTTTCTGGCCTTCCTGAACTTCCAGTAGGTCTGTTTTTCACCCTCCCTGAGCCTCCTCGCGCGCCCTGCACTTACCTGCATTCAAAACAGACCGTGTAGAGACTCCTGGGAGGGGCAGGGCGGGGTGGGTGGAGCCAGCCAGGAGTGGGATTTGGGAGTTCTCTGAACTGCATAGAATCTTAGCTAGAGGTTCTCCCAAACCCCTGCAAACCCCCAGCAGTCTAACCCTGATTCTGATTCCGGATCACTTTTACAGAATAGGATGGACATTTTTTTCCTGAAAGCCGTTCAGCTGAGCCTCAGGTACAAAGCAAAGCCACAAAGCAGCTGCTCTGACAAGCCACAAGTCTGTGATCATGAACAACACAGAGACACACACCCCTCCTCATCTGCCCGTTTGCAGACCCAGACTATTTCTCAAAGACTTGCAAAGTAGACCAGAGGCAGGAGAGGGTTCCTGTAATGTCCTATTTTGCCCACTAGGGGAAGATAAAACATAATGAATGGTCCCAGTTTTGAGTTGCTCTCTCAATTTTCCTCCTGGCTCTAAATCAGGGGTGTCAAACTCGATTTCCTTGAGGGCCACATCAGGGCTGTATTTGACCTCGGAGGGCCAGTAGGTGGGCGTGGGTGGGTATGGCCAAATCAACATCGTTCGTGTTCGGGGGGGCATCTACGGTGGCCAAGTGCTAAGGCAGGACTTCCCTGAGATCCTCCCTCACTCTCACTATAATCTCCTTCCTTCCTTCCTTCCTTCCTTCCTTCCTTCCTTCCTTCCTTCCTTCCTTCCTTC
>WNWU01000021.1:20378376-20394006 GCA_012654045.1 Ptyas mucosa
TTCCTTCCTTCCTTCCTTCCTTCCTTCCTTCCTTCCTTCCTTCCTTCACAGTGGTGGGGTTAAAGTAATTTAACAATCAGTTCTCTGCTCTAATGATTTCTTCCAACAACCAGTTTGCCAAACTGCTCAGAAAGTTAACAACTGGTTCTCCCAAAGTGGTGCGAACTGGCTGAATCCTACCACTGTTCCGTCCATCCGTCCATCCTTCCTTTTCTTCTTTTTCCTTCCCTCTTCCTTCTCCTTTCTTCTTCCTTCCTCTTTCCTTATTTTTCTTTCCTTGCTCTTTTACCCACTTTCCTTCTTTTTCCTTGTCTTTCCTCTTTCCCTTTCTCTTTTCCTGTCCCTTCTTGCGTGCTCAAATGCAAAAGGGGAAACATTTCTACTTTTGTTTTGTTTTTAGTTTGTTTTGCTACTCCTCAGCCAGCGAAAAGGGAGCTCAGCCTCCCCGTGTTCCATTTTCGCTGGCAGAGGCACCACGGGCCAGTCCTTTGCTGTTTCCAGGCCAGCCCCAGGGGCCAGATCTAAGCATCCTGTGGGCTGGATCCGGCCCATGGGCCTTGAGTTTGATACTCCTGCTCTAAAAGTATTTTATTGAGAACTACTCCATTTCCTTACCTACAGTGCCATTTAAATTTTCATTCAGTTCAGTCCCAATCAGTGAACTGAATTTTTCAGCGGGTGGGGGATTTGGATAGCCTGTCACCAACACCCAGAGGGCATTGGGTAGCCACTTTTCCAACTAATTATCCATCTGCCAAACTGTTTCTTTCTCAGAGCACAATAGAGGATGGATCACCTGGTGTCCTACCTTCCATCTCTATTCTGTGGCTGCCATGCACACAAAGGCTGAAAGTCTCCAACTCACTACCTTTAGGGCACAGTCCAGGCTAATGACTTGTAGTGTTGCATCCGGTGGCTATGAAAAAGTCTGCGCCTCTTGTTAAAAAGGTAAAGGTTCCCCTTGCACATATCTGCTAGTCGTTCCCAACTCTAGGGGGGAACATTTCATCTCCGTTTCAAAGCCGAAGAGTCAGTGCTGTCTGACGACATCTCTGTGGTCATGTGGCTGGCATGACTAAACACCAAAGGTGCATGGAATGCTGTTACCTTCCCACCAAAGGTGGTCCCTATTTTTCTATTTGCAGTTTTTACGTGCTTTCGAACTGCTAGGTTGGCAGAAGCTGGGACAAGTAACGGGAGCTCACCCCGTTATGCGGCACTAGGGATTCGAACCACTGAACTGCCGACCTTTCGATCAATAAGCTCAGTGTCTTAGCCACTGAGCCACCACATCCCCTGTGCCTCTTGTTAGAGACAGATAAATAGACCAAGTCAACCCTCTGCCTTTATATCTCCCACTTATTCATCACGCCTTTCTCTCCTACCTCTTGCCTGCTTTTTGCTTCCTTTTGCCAGTTAGCTCTTTTGGATGTTTAGTAGACATCAAACTACATTTTCTGGCTAGCTGGACTTAATGGTGTGCATGCTTCCTCTGATCTGCATACAGGGATTAACTGGGAGCGTGCTGGGTACAAGCCAGCAATTTTCCATCTGGAGAAAAAAACCCACTGAATTTCACTGAATTGTTTGGGGAAGGAATGTTTTCAAATACTTGCAAGCTTTGTATCTAAAGTGAGGTAGTGGTGTATCTCCAGGTATAAACCTCATCTGAAAAGGGTTGGTTCCCTCTGAGCATAAATAGCAATCCAGAGGAAAAAATATGGATATAAAGTTTACAAGATTGACATGCAACCTGTTTGCAGACTAGTTTGGCAGCTCTGAATCTTCCCCCAAATCTTTGTCATCATCCCCCCTGCCCCCAAGACTTTGGATTCTGAGCCTTACCCAAAACCTATGGGGTGCTTTCCCTATGGCAGGCAAAATAGCTGCCAGAGTGCAAAAATCCAAGAGAGGAATATGGGAGGCAAGCTAAAAAAACGAACAATCAAAGCTTTAAAGCGGGCAAGAGACGATGGATAGAAAGGGAATATTTTTAAATATAATAGTGGCATAATTAAAAGTTAGAATAGGGATGGAAACTAGAGGGGGGATTAATGGAATACACATTTTTATATAATAAGGTGAAGTAATAACAAGAGGTGAAATCAGAACTTGAACGATGGTATTATCAAGTCTGCTTGAATAATATGGTGATTGGCATAAAAATAACATATTGAAACATTGAATAACTAAATAATGTAAGATTATAATTTAACATAAATTTGTGTACTATTTCCAGAATTATATAAGCTTGTCAAACGTAGTAAATATGATGAACATTATTTTATTTGTACTAAAATGTAAGACACTCAGGTGCCACACCGTTCACGCATTGATATGTTTGTAAAAAAATAAATAAATAAAAAACTTGGGGTGGGGGGAACCCAGCCTCTGTGAAGCTAATAGGCCACTGAAAGGACTCGCACAATCTGTCCTCTAGGAGGAACCTTTTAGCAAGCTCCTGTCAGTTCGGTTCAGCTACGAGAGAAATAATGTCAATTACTGCAGAACGAGGTAGATACGGGAAAAGATGACTTTGAACAGTTGAATCACAAGAAAAGTCAATCGGCTACTTCCTCCCATGACTAAAAGGCCATCAGGGTGAGGGGGGGCTTCCTAGTTTCCTTTGTTTTGTCCCCACCTCAAACCCCATTGAAGGGAATCGTGCCAACATCCAGCCCCAACGAGGCCAGGGCTTCAAACATCTGGCAAGCATGTGAAGAGTATTTCTCGTGTGGCTGGGGGAAAACTTTAGCCAAGAACACAAACTCAGCCTTTCTCAGGTGGCTCCTTCGGGCTCTGTTCCCCCTGACAACAGCAGCCAGGTCTGTGTGCCTCAGAAAGCTCCAAGCACCAAGAGAGTTCACTTGAGATTCAGGGATTTAAATAGCCACACCAGAGACACTTATAAATGCCAGCTGGGTGAGCTCACATACTTAGAGACCTCTGTTCCACGGTATCTGGGTTATATAAGCAGGCACAATGGGTTCTGTGCCTTGCTCTTAGTTACTGGAATAATGTAAAAACACAATGCTGAAAGCCCCCTTGACATCTGCGTATAAGCCCCCTCCCCTCTCATTCCAAAGACAGTTCATCCAAATGTCAACCTGTCCATGCCTGTTTGACGCAGCTTTTTCAGCATAGATTTTCATCCCACCTCCTTCTCTTCTACAAGGACTTCTTGTTTAACTGATAACAGATTAACAGAATTGGAAGGGGCCTTATAGGTCATCTAGTCCAACCCCACCCCACCCTGCTCAAGCAGGAGACCCTACACCATTCCTGAGACATGGTAGTCCAATCTTTTCTTGAAAGTCTCAAGTGATGAAGCTCCCACAACTTCTGAGGGCAACTTCTGTTCCATGGGTAGATTGTTCTCACTGTCAGAAAATTTCTCCTTATTTCTAGGTTAAATCTCTCCTTTGGTCAGTTTCCATCCTTTACTCCTGGCCTTCAGGTTCTTTGGAGAATAGCTTGACCACCTCTTCTCTTTGGCAGCCCCTCTAATATTGGAAGACTGCTATCATGTCTCCCTTGGCCTTTCTTTTCACTAGACTAGCCATACCCAGTTCCTGCAACCATACATCATATGTTTTAGCCTCCAGTCCCCTAATCATCTTGGTTGTTCTTATCTGCACTTTTTCCAGAGTCTCAACATCTTTTTTATAGTGTGGTGACCAAAACTGGATGCAGTACTCTGGGTGTGGTCTTACTAGGGCTTTATAGAGTGGTATTAATACCTCCCTTGATCTTGATTGAGTCCCTCTGTTAATGCAATTTAGGATTGCATTGGCTTTTTTGGCTGCCGCCGCATCCTGCTGGCTCATATTTAGCTGGTTTGTGAGACTGACCACTCACCTCTTCTACCAAATCATTTGCTTGGCCAGGGGGCTTATTTGGATAGGAGAAGACAACTCCCCCTCCAACACATTCGGTGGAGGTAAATTAATGCTATGGTGCTCGCTGAAATAATTCTAATTGGACGTGTGCCTGTCTTCCTAATCTAAGAACCCCTCCCTTGACTGATTTTATGTGGAGAGGGATGGATCTAGCCCAATAACTCACGAGACAAAGTAATTTCTTCTAGGAACTCTTTATTGTAGAAAATAACAGCTGGTCTTTTGACCTTCTCTTACAGGTACACATCTGGAACTGCTGCAGGACCATGTGGCAAGATCTTTTATACCCAGGGGGAGGAGTCATAGGTAAGATAGGAGTGATGGGGTGTGTGGTCACATTAATGCTTGCAGGACCATGGGGGGCAGATACAGACAAGTTAGACATTTTAACCTGACATTTTATTCCTGTGGTGCTCAACAAACCACCATGGCTGAATTCACACATAATGCTAAATGGTACAGCTAGCATTAAAAGGTAGCTAAGCTGCAAAGATAGCCTGGCTTGGCTCCACTAAGAGAAGGCATTCATAGGGGCCCACCAGGGTCCTTGTCATGCACACCCCTCCTCTTATTTCCTGCTACCTCCCACCTGGGCACCCCGTGGATGAGGGAGAAGCTGGGATGTTGGGGGGACTGCTGGATGTGCCCCCTTCCCCAAAGGGCCTGAAAAGCTCTGTTTTGCTGCAGGGATATAACTGGGAATCCGACTACCTGGCTGGGATTTGTTTGAGGGGAAAGAACCAGAAAGAAACTTCTAGCCCAGGGGTCAGCAACCTGCGGCTTCAGAGCCACATGCGGCTCTTTGGGCCCTCTGCTGTGGCTCCCTATTAGGTGATCCAACCAATGGCTGGCCCCACCCCTCGCCCTTCCCTCCCAATCACTCCTCACCTGGCCTGAGAAGGTAGGGGCGACTGCAGGGGATGGAGAAACGGCCAGGGCAGAGACAGAGAGATACAGAGAGGGGGAGAGAGAGACAGAGAGATACAGAGAGAGGGGGGGGGGAGAGAAGGAGGGAGGGAGGGGAGAGAGAGATATGTCAAAAGGATTTTGCGGTTCCCGGAGTTTTTTAACAACTGGTTCTCTGCCCTAATGACTGGCTGGGTGGGCATGGCTGGGGGGGGGGGGGTGTCATGTGACCAGTGGAAGTGAGTGACATCGAGTTGGCCATGCCCACCCAGGTTTTGTGGCTCCCGGTGTTTTCTTTTCTGTGGGAAATGGGTCCAAATGGCTCTTTGAGTATTTAAGGTTGCAGACCCCTGTTCTAGCCATTACATGATTGGTCACCGCCCCAGTTAACCCTCTGGCTGAACTTTGGGGCTCTGAAGGAGCTTCTTAGGACTCCTTTGCCTCCAGCCGCCCTTCCCATTCCCCACTGGCCACTGTCCCCCTGCAGCAGTGCCCCATATGGCTCTGACACTCACCCACCCCGGCTCTGCGGCTGTTAATGCTACCTAATGGCATTAATCCATCATTGGTCGTAGATTTGGAAAAAGAGCATTCTGCAGCGTATTAAGCACTGCTGCTAGAAATGATTTATTTCACTCATTTCTCCAGCTAAATCAGAACAGATAAAACCAGATTATTATCTAAACTCAGTTAGAAAAATGTAAAGCCCAAGGAAGCAATGCAATCAACATTGCAAAGCCAGACATAATCATGTTCACTTTCACGCCATAAAAGCAAAGCACCTCAGATGCCCAGGAAGTCCTTTGGTGTCCCCAGGTGAGATCCTCACCGACTGGCACCAAAACAAAGTTTCTCCCTCAGGACCTCAGCCTTCACTCCAGATGGAGCCCACTGATCAGGGGTGGGTTCTACTTACCTTTACTACTGGTTCGCAAAGGGGCTGCGCAGACTCCTCGTCTCTTTTATTTAGATTAAAGGGAATTCCTCTCCAGAAAAGTCCCGGCAAACAGTCTTTCATGAGATTTCACAACTACAGACCTTTATCAGGCTTGGAGAGTGGCCTTCCAAATGCCACGCTGTAGCAGCAATTACTTGGCAAGAAGTCAGGAACAGATCTTCACCCTCATGAATTGAACTAGTTGTCTCCTGCAAACTCCCTTCCCCTTTGCTCCTCTTTATGGGAGGGGCCATTCACCATCCACCTGTGCCTTTACTCCCGAGTTGACCCTTGTTCCTTAGCTGTTCCCTTCTCCTGACAGCTCTGCACATGTACACATCGGGAACAGGCCCCACTGATATCCGACTCTGAAGGCAGCTGATAACTGTCTGATGGCCCTGGCCCCATCTCTGCCTCTGATGCAGAGCCCTCATCAGAGCCTTTCCCAGACTCCAGGACTGACCCATGTTCTTCCCCAACCTCCTCACTGTCTGAATCTGCCACCAGCTCCACTGGCTGCTGACAGGCCACAACACTAAGAGAGAAGAGCTTTGTGACTCCCTGGAGGAGTGAGATCAGGGTAGGTAGCAATGGGCCCTACCATTCATCCCGAGGGTACTGAAGAGGATCAGGTAGACGAAGGCATCTGGGTACCACCCCAAAAGCAGCGTCTGATGTGTGGACAGAGATGTGGGGCAGAGTCCATTTCTATCAACTTTAACAGCCCACCGAGGGTTCAGAGGCCTCTCGCTCAACAACAGAAGTTACTGAAGCAACACGATAATGAAAAAGTGTTGTTTGCCTTTAATTAAACATTACCAACATTTATTTTAATTCAATTAAAAGGCAGAATAGCATTTAATTTGGTTTTAATAACAGAGTTAATGTGTGATAACTAAATGCAATGGATTGTTGCAGAAAAAGTTAGCAATCAATTGAGATCAAAACACGAGATATAAATCTTGTGGCTGCCCCATTAGCACAAAATTGCACAAATAACAAATGTCTGATCAGATTCTCCGTAATGAAGAGCTGCACGCACTTATTAAGAGTTATTGTCTAAGTGCCATTGCTATTGCTATTGGGGCAGCTGTTCCTTCCCGTTGCAAACTTCCAGGGAAACAGAAGACCTGCTTCTTGACTCAGGTGCTGAGGATACACAATGCAGGTTTATTGCCGGGTTTTAACAATCCCAGTGACCCTCTTCTCTCTTGGATTAGCAGGAAAGGTAAAGGTTCCCCTTGCACATATGTGCTAGTCGTTCCTGACTCTAGGGGGCGGTGCTCATCTCTGTTTCAAAGCCGAAGAGCCAGCACTGTCCGAAGACATCTCCGTGGTCATGTGGCCGGCATGACTAAATGCCAAAGGTGCACGGAACACTGTTACCTTCCCACCAAAGGTGGTCCCTATTTTTCTACTTGCATTTTTTCATGTGCTTTCGAACTGCTAGGTTGGCAGAAGCTAGGACAAGTAATGGGAGCTCACCCCATTACGTGACGCTAGGAATTTGAACTGCTGGACTGCCGACCTTTTGATTGACAAGCTCAGCGTCTTAACCACTGAGTGACCGCATCCTTTGGGTTAGCAGTGCTGAGGATTAAAATCTCAGCCGCCACCTGGAGCTGACTAAGGCTCCCTGTTAGGGACAAAGGCCGGGGCATTTCTGGTTCCAAGGAGTTATTAAAGTCTCAACCATCCATCATCCCTTTTTTACAGAGTGCAGGATACTTTTGGCCACATGCTTCTGGGTGCCATGCAGAGGCACTTTCCTCCTGCCATGAGTATTGATTGGTCGATTAGTTGGCAGCTGCCCTCTCCAGACGTAGCTTCAAAGCTGGCCAAGCCAGGGGGGGGGCTCAGGGGGGAACGGTGGTGCCCCCCGGGGGATATGGAATACAAGCCAGCCCAAGGCAAGAAGAAGGAAGGAGAGGCAGGCAGCTGCCTTCACTCCGATGAAGGAGGGCGCTGTCCATGGTTCTCAGCGGGGCAAAGCAGGATGGGGCCAATAGAAGTTGAGGGTTAATTCTTGGGTTGGCCATGGCCATTGAAGCAGAAAGCTGGAAATCATTTTCAGGAGATGGTGACTGCATGGTTAAGGACTGTTCACTCCATTTATCAGCTCCACCCATTGAGGACTAGTCTCTTGTGCCCCTTCGCACTTTCTCACACGGGGAATCCCCCAAATTCACTAAGGCTGCCTCCTAAGCAAGTGGGGAAAAATTTGCTGCCAAGATCAGCAGGGATTTTAAGTGGGGTTTATTTTCCTCCCAGTACTTATGATTATGATGATTAGATTAGATTAGATTAGATTAGATTAGATTACATTAGATTACATTAGATTACATTAGATTAACAGAGTTGGAAGGGACCTTGTAGGTCAACTAGTCCAACCCCCTACCCAAGCAGGAGACCCTACACCATTTCTTGCTTCAGCCCTGCCTGCTGATTTCTTTAGGGTCAGTGGAGGAATGACCAAGAAAATGCAGAAGACACAAATGTGTTCTCTTCCACCGTGCAGCATGTCCCCAAATCTCTCTCCGGAGGCTTTTCTCTGATGGCAGCCCTGTTTTTCCATGGCCGTCCCCCTCCTCTGGCTCGGAGCATCAAAAGCAAATGCTGAGAGCGCCAAGCAGGAGGTCCAGAAAGGCCTGGAGAATCCTGGCCATGACAATAGCTTCAGTCTGGTCTCTCTCTCTCTCTCTGTGTGTGTGTGTGTGTGTGTGTAAGTTGTATGAGTCCAGCCACAGGAAGACAGATGTAAAACACACCAGTCAAGCAGCAGCTTTCCCAGGGAGCAGCTGCCAAAAGGGAACCTTAAACTTCATCCAGAAGACCTACCCGGAGTGGTGACTCAGCCAGCCTGAACTGGCTCACCCTTTCACAGACTTCCATTCCCCCTTCGAGGGCTCCAGTGCGGCTGTGGGGACCCGGCATTGGCAGACTTCAATGGCCTTTCTTGGAGGGACGAAGGCGGGATGTTTTTAACATTTCTATTTTCGAGTCGTTCTCCCCGTAAGCCTTTGATGGATCAACAGGGTACACGTAATTTGAATAGAAACATAAACCAAGAGTTAAATAAATATTATAATTATAGGATCATAACTGGAGCATGGCTGGTGCGCCTGATAAAACGAGGGAGGCCCCAGCCCTGCTGGCAGACGGGCGTGACAGAGCGGGAGGGGAGGGGGAAGAAAGCAGAGAACAACCGTGACAGCAGTTAGAAGGAATTAATGAAACGCCAAGGATAATGGCTGCTTTGGAGGGTGGGAGTGGGTGAATCACGATGCCGTATGGAATGCGAGTTTGATAGGCTGTCATTCAAAAACCGCTCTCACTCTGTCTTTGTCTTTCCACCACCATCCTATGTAAACAGGCAGGACCCCTTTCCCTTAGCACGAGAGTAAGGAGGCAGTGAACAAAGAAGGGGGAGGAGGAAGCCAGCCCCCTGGGGCTCCTAACAAAGAGGGAAGGACCAGCCTGCCCTGGATCTCACCGGGGCTGCCCAGGACCCTGGGGGTCCAGCAGCAGGGGTGGGCTGCTGGGGGTTCACATCCAAGTGCATCTTCTGAGGGAGAAATGGATAAGTCTGAGGCCCCACAAGCCCATGCAGGCCAGTAGAGGGATTCAGATCCCGTCGCTACCGGTCTGCTTGTGGGTGGGTGTGCGCTTGCATGAGCGCCACTTCTGTGATGAACAGAATCTTCTGTGCATGCACAGAGACGTCCAGGTGGGTGGGCCTTCCGCTGCCACTGCTACCATTTCGCCTGATCCAAGGGAAACTGGTAGCAACCCACCACTGATGCAGGCCACTCCATCCAGTGTCCTCAGGGTCACTTCTTCAGTCAAAAGTCTTCTTTGTTTCCCCAGTTTATCTGCAAAGAAACCTTCGGACTGAACTCACCGCAACTGATAGCAAGAGCAAGAGCACTTATATACTGCTTCACAGTGCTTTATAGCCCTCTGTAAGCAGTTTAAAGAGTCAGCCTATTGCCCCCAGCAATCTGGGTCCTCATTTTACCCACCTCAGAAGTGTGGAAGGCTGAGTCCAACCTTGAGCTTGGTGAGATTCGAACTGCCAAACTGCAGGCAACCGGCAGTCAGCAGAAGTAGCCTGCAGTACTGCACTCTAACCACTGTGCCACTGCAGCTCTTGATACTGATACTTTTGAACTGATATTCTGAATGATGATGAAACACTGGAGCAACCTGTGTTTGTACAGTGATGGGATTCAAATAATTTAACAACCGGTTCTCTGCCCTAATGACCGGTTGGGTGGGCATGGCCATGGTGGGGATGGCCAGGGGCTGTGACAGGTAGTACTCAGCCTCCTGCACCCCCCTGGGAGCAAAAACGAGCCGTGGAAGGGGATGGGCTGCCCACCATGCCCCATTTTGGTTCTAGTAGGCCTCCCTGCAGCTTCCTGGGAGCAAAAACGGGCTGCAGGGGGACGCCTCTCCCCCCCCCCCCGAGTCCCATTTTTTGCCTGATCACAGGAGCTGTGGGGCTATGGTGTGGGGCACCGGAGGAGAACAGCGGTGGCTCAGCTTCTGGGGTGGGGTGGAGCAGCAGCCCAATTGCAGGATCAGGTATGGGGTGGGGGTGGGAGGAAGAGCCCAACTGCAGGATCAGGTGTGGGGTGGGGAAGACCTGCTCTACATGGGGTCTGGGGCAGGGGTGAGCTGCTGCGGGTTTGCAGGGGTTCAGGAGAACCTCTATAAGATTCTATGCAGTTCAGAGAACTCCCAAATCCCACTCCTGGCTGACCTCGCTCACCCCACCCCACCCCTCCCAGGAGTTCCCACGCGGCCCATTTTGGATGCAGGTAAGTGCAGGGTGCGCGTGGAGGGTCGGAGAGAGTGAAAAACGGATCTACCAGAAGTTCAGGAAAGCTGGAAACAGGCCCGTTTCTGGCCTCCAAAGGGCCTCTGGAGCCTGGGGAGGCCATTTTCACCCTCCCAGAGTTTCGAGGAAAGCCTCCGGAGCCCGGGGAGAGCAAAAATGCTCCCTCCCCCCGCCATGGTGCAGGAGGCCAACTAGGCCACATCTACCATACCCACACCCACCCAGAAACTGGGCAGAGAACCCCTTGCTAAAGTTTTTGAAGCCCACCCCTGGTCTGGGGTCTGCCCCTCCCTCTCCTTGGGCTAAGCCAGGCAGAGAAGTTCACAGAGCATCACCCGTACTGTTTTCATGCAGGGCAGATTTGCTGGGATCTGCTTTCCTGCCGTATGATTCATAGACACCCAAGTACCACTAAGTAATGCAACACTATACCATCTGTGGAAGAGCAGATGTATAATTAGCTACTGTTATGTCTCCTTTGCGTTGCGGAGCTATGGACAAAACCAGACAGCATTTCTTTAGTTCACAAATGGGGTATTTCTCGTGTTTCTTTCTAAATAAAGGTGGAGAAACAGCCCAAACGCACACACGCACACACCCAGGAAGAGAGAGGTTCATCAGGCAAGGTTGTTTGCTCTCCCATGGAGACAGTGAATTGTTATTGCACAAGTCTGGGTGCATGCAGAACTGATGGGAATAAGTCAGGGTTGAAATGCTCCCAGATTGGACCGGATCACCCGATCCAGTAGCAATGGTGGGTGATTCGGAGAACCGGTAGCAAAAATTCTTGCCCCGCCCCCATGCCCAGCTCAGCCGCGCAATCATCAGAGGCTTTTTTTATTATTTTTAAAAGCATTTTTTCAACAACCTCTTCAGCCAAAAAAAATGCTTTTAAAAGTAAAAAAAAAAAAAAAATCCACGCCCACAGAACTGGTAGTAACAAATTTTACATTTCACCACTGGAACAAGTTCCTTTTGGGAAGCAAGGGAAAATTATCGGGGGTGCCTGCATGCACACATACATACACGAGCACACATGCGCACATGATTGAGGGGAAGATTTGCAGCCAACTTTAAGCCCACTGAAATGAAGAGTGTTTCGCGAGACAGCCTCATTTTGCGCAGGAATGCTGTGGCAGAGCTCAAGGAAGGCCTCAGAGATTATCCACACATCCATGTGCAACGGGACAACTGAAACCGTGGTGTGGACGCACTCTTGCACATCTCTCCCCCAGTCCCTCCAGCCTCCCTTTACTCACTTACTCCAGTGGTGGGTTGCCCCCGGTTTGGACCGGTTCACAAGAACTGGTAGTAAAACCAGTGGGACGCCCTGCTCACCGCCCCGGATGTCGTCATCAACGATCTGCGATCTGCGCATCCTGTTGCGAACCGGTAGTAAAGGTAAGTAAAACCCACCCCTGACTTACTCCCTTCCAACATCCAGTACGAAAGCTGGTGAAGAAAATAAGATTTTCCCCAGGACTGAACAGGACATTTGAGAAAATGGGGAAAAATATTTCTGGATATTTTCCCCACCCGGTAGAAATACCTTTGGCAACCAATTCATGCTGGCAAGAACCTGGGTGGAAACTACAAACTGTGAAATGTCTGGATTGATGCGTCAGCAAATGCTGGTCTGTCCTGTTCAAGGGAGTCCATAGGTAGCTGCAGATCTAGAAAAAGGCCACACGGTTCTAGCTAGCCGAGAGGCGATGTCTTCATCCCTTAATGGGATAAAGTGATGACTCGGCTGGTGCAGCCTTTTCTGCCCAAAGTCATAAATTGCTGTACAATGTCCTATGCTCTTGTAAGGTTCGGCGATACTCTTAAGTCAACAATGAGCCAAAAGAAGAACTTAAGTGGAGGCTTGAGAACGAATCAGGTTTTAATTTGATCAAAGTAAAAAGCTGGGTAGACCATTCCATGAACATACAGACAAGGGGCATGTAAGGAAGGCCACACCTTTGAGAAAGTCCTTTTATACCTTCAGAGACATCAGCTTAGTACCCAATTCTGGCCCGTGGCCCATGCCTTCCTTGTAGCCCTGCATTGGCCGTGCAGCAAGGAACAGGGGGCCGAGTGCTTAGTAACAGAGGGGCTGGGTGCTTATCAATACAGGTATTTGCCTGATGTAACCCTGCCAAGCTATGACATACCCCACTTCTTGCTTGAGATAAGTATCAGGCTTTGAATTAAACAAAAAAAACCAACAAGATAGCAGGAGTTAGATCACTGGTGGAAACAAATGGCAGAGGCAAATCTAATTCTTCCAGAAGTGAAATAGCAAGTTATTATTATGTCCCAGTAATTCTACCTATTCTACTATTATTATGCCCCTTCGCTCTATAGTGTGTGTGTGTGGGGGGGTGCACATGCACACACAAGTGAGAAAGTCTCAGAGTGTCTTGCAGTTCAGTCTTAAATCACATTCGAATATTCGTGTCCCAGGATAATGTTGCAGGATCTAATCTGGATCGGTCACCGAGATTGTCTGGGAAGATGAAGTTCCGTGGGATATGAAAGTCCCTCAGGGCATTTCTTCTGAGGATGACAAATGTGTCATCCACCTAGCAGTACCAAAATTGAGCTTTGTGGTTTTGAAAGGCACGGCGTTCTTGTTCGCGCAGGGGAGTGACCCAGACTGGATCCTGCAGTCTTAAATCTTTTGTTTTTTTCTAAGCATCCAAAATGGCTGTTTTGGTTGCTGGCAGCCAACATCCCCAGAGCCCAGCGTGGAAAAGCAGTAGGGACCAGGAAAGCCCCTTTGGTGGCCAGACCAACAAATGGCTGGTTTCACCAACTGCCTCCCTTGGATGTCTGGCAGGCAAAATCCGGGGGAGGCTGGCTGCTCTTCCCCTAGATGGGCCTCTTTCTGCCAACTCCCCCACCCCAAAAGCCCAGAAGTGATGGGGAGGAGGGGGCGGGTATACTCAGCCTCACTGTTCGGCTAGTGCAGGCAGACAGATACTAATCCACCTTGGCAGGGGCCCCACCTGGAGCTGAGGATTGAAGCAGGCTGACCCCTCCCCTTGGGGAACAGGGCTTCAGCCCCTCTGCTGGGATCCTCTTGGAGCAGAGCAATTCTGGGGTCCAGCCCTCAGAGGCAGGAAGCATCCGAGGGTCCCGGGAGTTAAAGTCCCTTTCAAAACTCTGCCACTCTGTGGTAAGGGTATTGTTAAGGCTGGCACTGAGCCAGTGGTGGTATTCACTTACCTTTGCTACCGTTTTGCAAATGTGACCGCATGCTTCACCTCCGCACATGCACAGGGCCTTCTGTGCATGCTCAGAGCGTCAAAAAGTGACATGATGACATCCGGGTGGGTGGGTGGAGCCTCCCACAACTGCCGCTACCAGTTTACTCGAATCAGATAGAACCGACTGAATACCACCACTTCAGACTGAGCACTCTGGGTGAGGGCATAATGCCTAAGCCAGGTTGAGAAAACAGGGCAAGATTTCCTGATTATTGGTCTTGAGGTTAGTCTCGTTTCTACCCTGATTTTCCTTCCCATGGATGGCCTGAGGGTGCTGGTCGCCCTCCTGGTCATTCTGCAAGAGACAAACTCCCCCACCAAAGGCTAGGCCCAGAAATCAGGGGCAACCCTGGTTCAGCAAAAGGGGAGGGGGTGAAACTCGTCTCCCTCCATGGCTGGGCACCAGAAAGCAAAATCACGGGGTCACAGTAGCGAAGAGACCCATGGCCAGGGGTGGGGATTCGCAGGGGTTCGGGGGAACTACTAGCTAAGATTCTGAGCAGTTCGGAGAACCCCCAAATCCCACTCCTGGCTGGCCCCGCCCCGCCCACCCCACCCCTCCTAGGAGTCACCATGTGGCCCATTTTGGATGCAGGTAAGTGCAGGGCGCACAGGAGGCTCGGGGAGGGTGAAAAATGGGCCTACCGGAAGTTTGGGAAGGCCAGAAACAGGCCCGTTTCCAGCCTCCAGAGGGCCTACGGAGCCTGGGAAGGCTGTTTTCACCCTCCTGGAGACTCAAAGAAAGCCTCCGGAGCCCGGGGAGGGCAAAAACACCCCCTCCCCCACTACCATGGTGCAGAAGGCTGACTAGACCATGCCCAGCAGAGAACCTCTTGCTAAAATTTTTGAAACCCACATGTGCCCATGGCCAGGGCCTCTGGGGACAGGCAGTCTGACCAGCCTCTACTCTGTCCTCCTGGTACCCTGGCACTTGTAGCACTAATGACTGTTGCCCTCAGTTCTGCCTCTGGGGCACAAAGATGGCTTAGGAGCCAGGGAGCAAATGGACGTGACTTCCAAGGTAAGGAGGGAGTCTTGAGGCAGCTGGCCAGGACTGGGGGAGCAGGGAAAAGGATGTTTTTCTCTTCCAAGCCAGAATTTTGCAAGAGGGGAACATCATCACCAGGTCTGTTTTAGGGTGTCCCCCCCCCAAAGTCACTTCTTCAACTGCACCCCTGAAGAATTACAGTTCACAGAGCTGACAACAATTCAGCCGTGCACAAGTGATTGAGTATCTTTTAAAGCGGGTCCTTTTTAACGCTGGCATTTGAATACCTAAAAGTTGCAATTAAATAAGTTTTTACTTTGAGCTTCCTATATTATCTTTGCTCTGCCTGTATTGTGCATTTTTAAAAGTCAGATTTCATTTTTAACAAATGGATCTCTTCTCCTCGATAATAGCATAGTACAAGGGTACGTATCTTTCACTCATAATTACCTCAGCAATATTTATGAACCGTCATCTCCATAATTTATCCTAATCGAAGGCAAAATGAACGGATAATCAGAGCAATGCCTTTCGGCTTCATTACCTTGCATAAACCCAATTTGCGCACACACACACACACAGAGGCAGAGGCAGGCTTTTTCCCACCCCTTCTCTCTACCGTGCAAGGAGGGAGTGTCTCCTGCTGTCCCCCCTCAGATTTAGTGGGTAAAATTAACCACGGGGGGAAGGGTCACAAGGCAGGCTGGCCATCGCATGCTGACCTGGTCATGTGGCAAAGTGGATCAAGGAATGACATCACCAGAACATGGAAGAGCCCGGAGCCAACAGTGTCTCTTTTTTCA
>WNWU01000021.1:20397891-20413336 GCA_012654045.1 Ptyas mucosa
AGGGTAGGGTAGGGTAGGGTAGGGTAGGGTAGGGTAGGGTAGGGTAGAGCTGGAAGGGACCTTGGAGGTCTCTAGTCCAGCCCCCTAGTCAAGCAGGAGAACCTATACCATTTCAAACAAGTGATTGTATAGTCAAACAAAAAACATATATGTCAAACTTGCCGCGTTACATTGATACCACATGATGTATCGTGACTTTTTTACCTTTGCGGAGCTGGAGTGGGCATGGTCTACACATGATTCATCTGGCTCGTGGGCCGCCAGTTTGACACCGCAGGTCTAGTCTCTTCTTTAAAACCTCCAGTGATGGAGCGCCCACAATTTCTGAAGGCAAGCTGTTCCATTAATTAATTGGCCTCATTGTTAGGAAGTTTCTCCTTAATACCAGGTTGATTAGTTCCCACCCATTATTTCTTGTTCTGCTTTCTGGTGCTTTGGAGAAGAATTTGACCCTCTCTTCTTTGTGGTAGCCCCTCAAATATTGGAATACTGCTATTGTGTCACCCCTAATTCTTCTTTTCTTTAGACTAGCCAAACCCAAAACCTGCAACCATTCTTCGTATGGTTTAGTCTCCAGGCCTTTGATCATCTTAGTTGCTCTTCTCTGAACTTTTTGCAAACATCTTTTTTGAGGTATGGTGACCAAAATTGGTGGCAGTATTCCAGGTGTGGTCTTACTAGGGTCTTATAAAGTGGCACTAATATTTCAAGGGAGAGAAACCATGTCAACAGAAGGGCTGTGAATGCACTAAAGCTGTTCCCTCCATGTCCAAAACCTCTCCCTTGGAGGGGCAGCAGGGAGTAGGGCCCCGCTTGGTGGGCCCTTCCCAGCCAGGTCCTTCAGTCTGCAAGGCCTACGCCTGTCACATCTGGCTCCTGGCATGGGAGGCTCCCAGGAGGAACGGGCGAGATGCCCAACAGATTTCAACTGCCATCCAGTGACATCCTTCTGCAGAGAGCTCATCTCGGTCTGGGCCGCTCACAATCACAGAGAGGCAAGATTAGACCATCCATCTCAATTGTGGAGGCAGCGTTTGGCCCCCATATTATTCTATCTGTCATGTCCCCTTCAGGTTCCCAAAGAATCCCCTGTCTCATACATCATTATTTTCTACAAAGCTTGAAAGCCCCCCCCAGGAGCCGCTTCCCACTCCCTGCCCCACCCACCAGGTCCAAGTGCCTTGAGCTACGGGGACAAGTCCTGATGCAGCTGTCCCGCCTGGCCCGGCCAAATCTGCATACCAATAAGAGCTTCTCTGAGCATGAGGGGCAGAGAGAAAGGAGGAGGAGGAGGAGGAGGGCCAGCTGACAAAGAGAGCAGGCATCAAACCTGAGTTCCATCCCAAAGAATGTCTTAGGTCCCCACTCAAGGAAAAGACAGGGAAGAGGATGTGTCTGGGGACTGTCAACCCGTTTGAGGCACAATGTGTGAGGGATTGTGAGTGTGCCTGTTAACTCGGGGCTGTCAATGCCAGGAATTTGGGAAGCTGAAATTTTAACGCAAACAAATGGCCGTTTGGTCATCTGTTTTGTACGCACACACACACTCCCTCCCAAGAGCAGATTCTGGAAAGGCTAGTTAATATTGCCTTTGGAAGCAAAGTCCATGGAATTAAATCCGGTTTTGTCCTGGTTAACAAAATCAGGCAATGGCTCAACCGCTTCCACGTCTGCCCAGTCTGGCTATGTTTAAGCAGCTGCCATCAGTGGCTGGGCCACAACCACATGCAGTGTGTCTCTCTGCGTCCCCCAACATAGTGGTTGTCACTTACTAAACAGTCATCTCAGATGTTTACAGATTAACAGAGTTGGAAGGGACCTTATAGGTCATCTAGTCCAACCCCCGCTCAAGCAGGAGACCCTACACCATTTCTGACAAATGGCAGTCCAGTCTCTTCTTGAAAACCTCCAGTGATGAAGCTCCCACAACTTCTGAAGGCAGCTTCTGTTCCATTGGTGGATGGTTCTCACTGTCAGAAAGTTCCTCCTCATTTCTAGGTTGACTCTCTCCTTGGTCAGTTTCCATCCATTATTCCTTGTCCGGCCTTCAGGTACTTTGGAAAATAGCTTGTCCCCTTCCGCTCTGTGGCAGCCCCTCAAATATTGGAACACTGCTATCATGTTTCTTCTGGTCCTTCTCTTCACTAGACTAGCCATGCCCACGTCCTGTAACCGTTCTTCATATTTTAGTCTCCAGTCCCCTAATCATCTTTGTTGCTCTCCTCTGCACTTTTTCTAGAATCTCAACATCTTTTTTATAGTGTTGTGACCAAAACTGGATGCAGTATTCTAGGTATGGTCTTACTAAGGCTTTATAGAGTGATATTAGTACCTCACTTGATCTTGATTGTATCCCTCTGTTAATGCAATTTAGTATTTTCCCCCTCCCCCCAAAGTTACTAGGGGAATTGGTAGATGGGGCCCCAGGATGTCTGGTTCTGCCCTTACCAGAAGAGCCCAGTTTAAGGAGATAGATCAGAGGTGGGTTTCAGCAGGTTCTGACCAGTTCTGGAGAACTGGTAGTGGAAATTTGAGTAGTTCGGAGAACCGGTAGTAAAAATTCTGACTGGCGCCGCCCCCATCTATTCTCTGCCTCCCAAGTCCCAGCTGATCGAGAGGAAATTGGGATTTTGCAGTAACCTTCCCCTGGGGTGGGAATGGAGATTTTACAGTATCCTTCCACTGCCATGCCCACCAAGCCACACCAATCAAGCCATGCCATGCCCACCAAGCCATGACCACAGAACCGGTAGTAAAAATTTACTTACGTTCCTCCAGTTGTTTCAGATTGCAGCTTCTGTCGATCCTCACCAACACTGTCTGGGATCTGGGATGATGGAAACCATTGTCCAAAAGAACTGAAGTCCACTATTTTGAGGACTCTCTCTGTCCTTCATCTGAGACGTACCCCCAGGCGTCTGTCTGTCTCTCTGAACCTGGTCTACGAAGTCTCCCCTCCCAGTGCAGCTGCAAAAAGCACCACCAGAAAAACATAGACAGGATTTCTTCTGCATTTCCTTTTTCTTTTCTATTTCAGTAGGAACTGCTGGGTGCATCAGAGCCCAGACACTGGCCGCACCAGCTTAGCTTTAGCAACAGAGCCCAAGGCTGCGGTTAAATGCCTGAGAAAGATGCTCCTACATGTCAAAATGTGATTTAGTGAAGTCCTTTTCTTATTATTTATTTTACCACACTAACACTGGTCTAAAAATTAAGTCATTGTTACGATGCAAGAAATATTAGAAGAGCCCATTCAAGTCCTGCGAGAACTCTCGGGGGTCACAGGAGCCTGTACAAAATTAAAAAGTGGCTCTTCCTACATCTTCCCTTTCCCAGAAGGCCTCGTGGCCGCAATGGGGCCTGACAGGCAGGCAGATCTGGATGGACAACCTTGACAGCTGCCTTCAGAGCAAGACCTGCCTGCTCCAAACTGCCTCTGAGCCCCAATTGGTTCTCCCACGACTCCCAGCCCTTCTCTTCCTCTGCATTAAGCCCCCCTTCAGGCTGCTTAGGCGCTCTCTTGCCCTGACTGTGCCCCCAGGGAGGGCAAAAGGGGTCAACCCTAGAGTTGGCTATCTGTAGGTGGCATCAATGGAAAGGTTCCCTAGTGTAACCCCCACGGGGCAAGATGGGGGCAGGTTCTGTATCTCCAGACAGCATCTCCCCCCCCCCTCAACACCCAAGACATAACCTTGGAACCATTATGGGAGTGCAAAAGTCCCTTCCCATCCATCTCATGCACCATGGTGGCACAGTGGTGAGAGTACAGTACTGCAGGCTACTTCTGCTGACTGCCGACCAGTGGTGGGATTCAAAATTTTTTACTACTGGTACTGTAGGCGTGGCTTGGTGGGCGTGGCATGGCTTGGTGGGCGTGGCTTGGGTATGGCAGGGGAAGGATACTGCAAAGCCCCCATTCCCTCCCAACTCCAGGGGAAGATTACTGCAAAATCCCCATTTCCTCCCCATCAGCTGGGACTCGGGAGGCCGAGAATAGATGGAGGCGGGGCCAGTCAGAGGTGGAATTTATCGGTTCTCCGAACTATTCAAAATTTCTGCTACCAGTTCTCCAGAAGTGGTCAGAACCTGCTGAAACCCACCTCTGCTGCCGACTGACTGCAATTTGGCAGATCGAATCTCACCAGGCTCAAGGTTGACTCAGCCTTCCATCCTTCTGATGTGAGTAAAATGAGGACCCAGATCATTGAGGGCAATAGGCTGACTCTGTAAACCACTTAGAGAGGGCTGTAAAAGAACTATGAAGTGGTATATAAGTCTAAGTACTATTGCTATTGCTATTGACTCAGCCTTCCATCCTTCCGAGATGGGTAAAATGAGGACCCAGATCATTGAGGGCAATAGGCTGACTTTGTAAACCGCTTAGAGAGAGCTGTAAAGCACTGTAAAGCAGTATATAAATGCTATTGCTAACTCAATCCTTCTCAGGCGCAGGGCCTCGTTTCTTGTCAGATCAGAATCCCCAAGCAACTTGACATGGAAATTGGACACCTCTGGAGAGTCCCAGGCTGGAAGAGGGGGCATCTCCTACCCTGAACATTGTCATGGTGACTTATTTATATGGTGTCACATCTACTTCTTAAACTGGGTTCTTCTGGTAAGGGCAGAACCAGACATCCTGGGGCCCCATCTACAAATTCCATCAGTGAGGTGACTGACTTGGGGACTCTCCTCTTCTGTAACAGGGCTGTGATTTTCTTGCTGGTTGTCATCACTGCCATATTGTTTTTTTGAAATGTAGACATTAGGAAATCTGTTATCTTCAATGTCCCTTAAAGCAGCTATGTAAACCCCCTAATTATGGGCTCCTTGCAATGCTGTAATTTTCCTGCTACCTTTATATCAGCTGCATTTTAAGAATATAATGTAACAACCAACATATTATCCTGGATTTTTCTATAGAGTTCTTGAAGACCAGGTTGTTGGAGTCAATTAGGGTGGTGAACAAGGACTTGAAAGTCCCATGTTCTGCTCTCTCCAAGCCAAGGAAGCCTCCTGGGTGTTGTGGGCAACCGGCGACCAGCGGAGCTGGCAGCACAGTCAGACAATGAGGAGGTTTGGGAGGAACTTGGGCCAGTCCTGGGGGCTGGGGAAAGCTCGGATGATGGTTCTGAATTGAAGGCAGAGAGGGGGCCAGGGCCATCTGGTAGTTATGTGCTGCCTCCAGAATCTGACATCAGTGAGGCAGAAGAACAGCGGGAGCCTATTCCCAGTGTGTGCATGCGCAGAGCTGCCAGATGACAAGAACAATTAAGAAAACAGGGTTGATTTAGGAGTAAGGCTTGGAGATGATTGGCCCCTCCCATCAGACATAAAAGTTGAGTGAATGGGACATGAGTTTTTACAGGAAGCAGTTAGTTCATTTGGCCAATTCAAGATTTGCAAGTTCTGTTTGTGACTCTGTGCCAAGTTTGGCCTTGCCCTGCACCTGGAAATTAGGTCTCTGGCAGCGTTCCATGTGAGATAGGTGGGTGTTGATAACCTTCCTCTGAAAGACTGTTTATCAAGCCTTGCGGACTGTAAATGAAAGTAATTTACAGCCGTATGAATAAAAGAGTTTTGTAGGACCAAGACTTTGCTTATGCTTTCTAAGGAAGCCTAGGTCAGAACGCTGGGTGACTTTGGGGTGTTCACTCTTTTGGCTCACTTACGCCGCCAGGGTTGTGTTCCTCATGGAAGGGCCTTCAGATCCTGGAGAAAAGCAGGATCTAAATTTAGCAAAGCAGCAGCAGCAGCAGCAGCTGTGCTTTGAAAGAATGTGTAAACATTCCCAAACGTCTGCAAATTATCCCATCTGCTGACTCTTCCTATCTCTCTGAAGGTTTTGTGTCCAAGGCCAGAAGCTCTGGACACGTAAACTGGGTGTGAAATCCCTGTCCCAAGACCGTTGGATGGAGTGGCCGTGTCAGTTGGCCAGGAAACTCAGGACCTTTTGTGGTTGATCCACTCCCAATTCTGCTCTGCTTAAGGGAAGCCAGCTGGGATGGAGAGAACTCCAACCCCCATCATTCCCAGACAGCATGTTCAACACACCCAAAAGGCACTGTTGATTTCCTGAATGTAACAAGGAAAGTATTTCGGGTGTGACTGCCTCTACTTTCTTCAAATTCCTGAATATTTCATGTTTCACTGGAGGTGGTAGGAGAGAATATTTTGTGTGTGTGTGTGTGCTTCGTTATGTGTAAGCCAGAGATGAAACAAACAGCTCATTACACTCTTCTGTATGGTCAACATTAATGTACAATTTCTGATTATGGAAAGCATGGGACCCTCTCTGTGCGCTTAATTGGGCTTACAGCCCATAAAAATCTGGAAGAATTGCATGTGGTTATCTTTTCCAAGATAATTATCTCTTTGTCTTCCTTGTCTCCTCCTTGCTTTCTCTGTTTGCCTTTAAGATTTAACGGCTGCATCTTTTTAATTAAGCAAGAAATAGAACCCTTCTTGCCCTTAAATGCAGAGTTGTGATGGAGAAAGAACCCAGCCAAGCAGCTCCGCACCCCCCTCAACCCCATCCCCATCCCAGTGGGTGCTCCCTGCTCTCCTTTCGTGACCAGCTGGAAGGCCAGAGCAGAGGCAAGTTGTATGGGCCTCCAGCGATGGATGCCCAGCGTGGCAAGTGAAAGGAAGACCTGCGTTTTCACAGATGAAAAGAATTAGGAAGTTGACTGTGCTTGAGAGGATGTGGATGGGGGCCTGTCAGCTCAGATCACTTTGCCTTTAAATGATGCAGTTGTAAAAACCCTGTGGTTGTGTTCTCTTCCAGATCTTATCAATCAGCTATTGGAAATCTGCACCATTAGCGCTACGGTATTGCTTTCCAATGAGGAATGGCTGCAAGCCTTGGATTCATTTCTGTAGTCTATCCTTTGTCCGGAAAATGGCACATTTGTGGGCTGGTCAATATTTTGATCCAGATGAAAGATGATATATATATATATATATATATATATATATATATATATATATATATATCTCCTTCAAAGTCACGAAGAGGTTTGCTTACTGCGCCTTCCTTAACAAGGTACATTACAAAACCTGATGTGGGTTTTTCTTTTAAATTATATGGTTTAGAAAAATACCCTGCAACTGGGGATGGGATATTGGTATATTGGAAAAAGAGGACTGGGGACAAAGTCTCCCTCACTGTGCTAGAATTTGGGGCTATCTCTTGGAACAAGAACAAGACTGGTGGCTCTTTGGTAGCGGGTGTTGTCGTCTGCCGGCGGCCTGCAGAGCTGGCAGCAGAGTCCAACAGTGAGGAGGATGGGGAGGAACATGGGCCAGTCCTGGAGTCTGGGGAAGGCTTGGACGAGGGCTCTGCGTCAGAGGCAGAGATGGGGCCAGGGCCATCTGGGAGTTATGTGCTGACTCTGGAGCCTCCAGAGTCTGACATCAGCGAAGCAGAGGAACAGGGGGAGCTTGTTCCCAGAGCTGCCAGAAGGCAAGAACAGTTAAGACAAAAGGGGCAACTTGGGAGGAAGGCTTGGAGATGATTGGCCCCTCCTATAAGACAGAAAGGAGGAGCAAAGGGACATAAGCCTTTGGAGGAAGCAACTTTGTTCATTTTGGTCGGTTTAAACTCTGAAGCTACATTTTGACTCTGTGCTCCATTTGGCCATGCAAAGCTAATTGGCAATTAGGTCTTTGGCAGCGTTTCAAGGGAGATAAAGGTGGGTGCTTATCAGCCTTATTCCAAAAGACTGTGGCAGACTTCTGTCGGACTATTCACAAACTGCTTGGGACTCACTACGGGCTGTGAATGAGCATAATTTGCAGCCATTGAAATAAAAAGAGGGTTTTTGGGACTAAGCGTGTGATTGTTACTGTCTCAGAAAGCCTTGGTCAGAACAGCGGGGCTGTTTCCCTTCCCAACCCTCAAAGCAGGTTGAGAAAAACCAGACTCAGGGAAGCCGATCAGATGGTCAGCGCACTTTCCAGATACCATTCTCGGCTCTGGCACCCCACGGTTTCCCTGATTGTCTCCACTCACAGGGGGGAAATGAGCCATTAGCACCTGTTCCACCCCTTGGACACATGTGCTCGTTTGCATGCAAAGCTAGGAGACAAAAATGAGAGGGGAGGGCACTTCCTGCTTGCAGACCCTCATTCCTCCTTTCTCCAAGTGGCCCCCAGCAGCTGTGACAGGAAAGCAATAGCCAGGCTCCTTTGCTGACCGTCTGGACTGGCCGTCCAAGGAACAACTCCAGTTAGCAACATTTGTGGAAGGCAACTAATGCTACACCAGGAGGACCCGACTTTCCAGCAGGCCACTTCCATGGGGCCATTAATGGCACCAAAACTCTTGCCCGTTTTCTCACTCTCTTTGTGAGGAGGAGGAGGAGGAGGAGGAGGAGGAGGAGGAAGAGGCAGGAAGGCACAGCTGACCTGCAGAGGGAGGAGGGCACTATATGCTGCTGTTGTGTTCATCATATACAACACTGACCAGGTCTGGTACACCAGCATTTTTGCCAACCAACCCTTATTCCAGGAGTCTTAAGAATGCCGTGTGGTCAGGAAAAGGGGTTTATTTACCCTTTAAAAGTACTCCTGGGAAGACACAGGAAGAGGCTGCTGAGTATGGCAAGAGCTCCCGCCTGTGGGAAGATCCACCGTCCATAAACTTAGCCAAATTCTGCCAGTGTTGAGAAAAACACCCCTTCGGCTGCCCCGCATTGCACAATCAGACGCAGAGCTGACTCTGAACAGAGGCTGACTTTTCTCTTTAGGAGGGAAGCACGGCCCAGCCGGCCTCTGCACAGCAGTGGTTGAACTGAAAGGGCCGCGATCTCTTTGCCCAGACATTTTAAAGCACCTGCAAAATGCAAAGCCTTACACTAGAGCCGTGATGGCAAACCTATGGCATGCATGCCACCAGTGGCACGCAGAGCCATATCTGTGGGCATGCGAGCATTGCCCTAGCTCAGCTCCAGCGTGCATGTACACGCTGGCCACCTGATTTTTGGGCCTTCCAGGCCCACTGGAAGTCAGAAGACGGGCTGTTTCTGGCCTCTGGAAGACCTCTGGGGGGTGGAGAAGGCCATTTTCACCCTCCCCATGCTCCAGAAAAGCCTCTGGAGCCCGGGGAAGGCGAAAAATACGCCTACCGGGCCTACCATGCCATCGCATGCCAAAAGCGGGGGCGCATGGGGAGGTCGCACATGGGGGCAGGGCACATTGAATTATAGGTGTGGGCACGTGTGCGCACAACCCCCCACGCTCCCCCCACTTTTGGCACGCAACAACAAAAAGATTAGCCATCACTGCACTAGAGTGTGGTTTCAGTTTAACTGGTGATGAAGAAGATGGGTGGGTGGGAAGCCTGCTGTAGGTCTGATCCAGGATGGCTAAGCAGATCCCTCCATGCAAGGGACTCCAAGGGCTGGGTGACCTGGCCTTCCTCTTGGCCACGGGCCCTGAAAGGGGGGGGGGAGAGAAAAAGAAAGTGTGGCTTTTCGAGTGATGGCTTGTCTTTCTCACAACCAGGCGAGGCGTCGGCCATCCTTTCTAATTCCACGAACCTTGTAAATAAAGTTCCAGGCGAGAGACCAAGCATGAAAGAAGCCGAATGAGAAGGCTCTGATAGATAAGATGCTGGGAGAGGCTGTCAGGCTCTCACTCGGGGGACGAAATGACACTCTGGATACTGTCACTGAGAAACAATCATGAAAGAGCGCACCATTTCTTAACCCGAGCAGCATCGCGTCTATGCAGCTGCCGCACCACATATTTTCCCTTCAAAGATGTCAGTTTTAAACTATGACTATTGATCTTGACCCAACATTTAGAATTAAGTGCCCTGCGCAGGAAAAGTGGCAGGGAATCACTTCTGAGCATCCCACAGCAAAAGGGAAAAAAAACCCCAAAGGGTCAGCTCAAAGTCACCATGAGCCTACAGGACTTCTGCCTTCTCCTTTGCCAACTTCTTTTTCTGAACTTTGAAAGGCCCAACGATGAGAATGACAGATGCCACTTTCCTGTCCTGCCAAGCACAAACGCCTCCCTGTGCCCCCTGTTGGATGTGGAGCTGGAGGGGTTCCCCCCCAACTGATCCTGTTCTCCTGCTTCAGTCACCAGACTGTGTGCCATCTTAAGAGAAGCTGGAGCAGGGGTGCTATTCAGCAGGTTCTGACAGGTTCTGGAGAACCGATAGCGGAAATTTTGAATAGTTTGGAGAACCAGCAAAGACCACCTCTGGCTGGCCCCAGAGTGGGGAGGGAATGGAGAGTTTGCAGTATTCTTCCCCTGCCATGCCCACCAAGCCATGTCATGCCCACCAAGCCACACCCACAGACCCGGTAGTAAAAAAATTTGAATTCCACCACTGGGCCAGAGCCTCACTTTTGTGCTGGATTTCTCTCTGAAGGAGGTTGCCTTGACCAAACAGCCCCTGACAGGCTCCGTTTCAGGCCTAGAAGGCTGGTTGGGCTCCTTGCTGCTCCCTGAGTTGGATGGTTTGCTTGCAGATGCTTCATTACCCAATCACATTCTCCCTGTGAGGAAGGGTTGGGTTTGTTCCCTGTTTGCATACAGTAGCTAGCCAGTGATGGGTTGCCCCCAGTTCGTACCAGTTCTATAGAACCGGTAGTAAAACTGGTGGGAGGCTCCGCCCACTGACCCCGTCATCAAAACGCTTCTGCGCTTGCACAGAAGAGCGCGCACGTGGCCCCACTGCAAGCCGGTAGTAAAAATAAGTAGAACCCACCCCTGTAGCTAGCCCTGCCAGTGTCAATGGTGGTGTGGTCCTTGCTGTTGTTTGCATATGTATTACTCAGGGTTACAGGCTGCCCCCATCACAAAGTGACTGTGATGGACTGTGAGAATAACCTTGGGAGGCAGGAGGAACAGCTACAGCCAAGGCCCCACCCCCTCATGTGAAAGTATCTCAGCCCACAACCAGGAGGCCTCACAGCAATTCCTGCAGCTGGTTCTCTCTTCCATCCCTCTGGAATTTAAAAGGAAACCCCAGCAAGGAGGTGGATATGCCCACCTGTTCTCCTGTCCCGCTCCTCTGACTGCCTCTTCCTGTGCTGCCTTCCCCTCCAGGCCCACTTGTGGGCTCTACGGCCAGGAGATTCCCCTTCAGAGCTGGCCAAGAATGACCATCGAACAGGAAGTCCATTTTGCAGTGATATTGCGTCTTTGGGCTGATTAAGGGCTGCTGACTGGAAGGCTGGAGCTATCTAAATGGTTTATTATATACATGTAATAATAAACCATCCACTCAGAATTTATTTTATTTATTTATAATGCTCTGATGGTCATTTTGAAAAATCCTTTCTTAGTGAGCACCTGGAAGCCAAGAGGAACATATGTGGCAAATTTCAAGTTTGTAGGCTTTATGGAGCCTCCAGGTTCTGGAGATTTCGTGATTAATGTGTGAGTGGTTTTCGCTTTTTATATATACAGATTATGGATTTTAAGTACGGTTTTTCTTGCTTACTCCACACTGAACCATGCTCATATAACACACAAAAATCGATCCTCGTGTGGGAAGTGTTAAGAAGCTGAGTTTAAAGCCAGAAGATAACAACATTTTTAAAACAAAATTGAGACAACATTAACAAAGGGAAAATGTTTTATCTGATCAGAATTGTGACAGGACTGCCCAATAATTTTTTTTAAAAAAACATTCTCTAGCTTGACTGATTAACAGGAATTAATTTAACCAGTGCATTAACTGAATGAAGTGTAAAATCCATTTTCATTCATTGATTCATTTATTTTAAGGGCATACAGTATGTTTTCCTTCTTTAAAAAAAATAAAAACTGTTTACATTGACGTATATATTCAGTAACGTATGACTTGCGCTGAAACAGTCAGTGCAGAAAATGTCAACATGAGAAAACCAAAAACAACAGCAAAAAAACCGCGTGTCAAATTGAACAAGTGTAACTTTTAACCTTCTTATAAGGCAATGAGACTGAAAGACAAATCATCTTCTCGGATTCATAACAGGGAGATAGTCGTAAGCCCTGGGGTTTAGGGTGTTAGATTTCCTGTGTCCTGGCATTTTTTCACTCTCTTCCTTCCCCGAGATCAGTCCTCCACCTGAAGCAACTCCCAGAAAAGGAAGGAACCCCCGTCTCCAAAACCACACCCGGTTTGCAAAGCCACCCAAGGCCTTTTCCTCCATCGCTGATGACCAACTGCAGTTTCTCATCTGACAAAAAGGAGGAGGACCCAGCTCGAATCGACTGTTTGTTAAATGGCCTTCTGTGCAAATACAGTCCAGTTGAAGGGCATCACTGTTTCCCTGCTTAAACTCCTCCCCCTCCATAACCGGCTCTCAGTCTGGAGGGCAGGCTGAGGTAAGATGAGCAACATGTGGATGGTTTATCCCCAGACTGATGAAGATGCAGGAGGACGTTGTGCAAACAGCCAGCTGCACGTAACAGTAACAGAGTTGGAAGGGATCTTGGAGGTCATCTAGTGCAGGGGTCAGCAACCTGCGGCTCCAGAGCCACATGCGGCTCTTTGGGCCCTCTGTTGTGGCTCCTTGTCAGGTGATCCCACCACTGGCTGGCCCTGCCCCTTGCACTCCCCTCCCAGTCATTTCTCACCTGGCCTGAGAAGGTAAGGGCGATGGTGGGGGATGGAGAAGCGGCCAGGGCAGAGACAGAGAGATACAAGAGAGGGGGAGAGAGGGAGGGAGAGAGGGAGGGAGGGGAGAGAGAGATATGTCAAAAGGATTGTGTGGTTCCCGGTGTTTTTTAACAACTGGTTCTCTGCCCTAATGACTGGCTGGGTAGGGATGGCTGGGGGTGGTGGTTATGTGATTAGTGGAAGTGAGTGACATCAAGTTGGCCATGCCCACCCAGGTTTTGTGGCTCCTGGTGTTTTCTTTTCTGTCCAAATGGCTCTTTGAGTATTTCAGGTTGCAGACCCCTGATCTAGTCCAACCCCCTGCTCACGCAGGAGACCTGTACTAGGGATTTGAACCACCGAACTGCCAACCTTTCTGATCGGCAAGCTCAGTGTCTTAGCACTGAGCCACCTAGTCAGGCTAGGTCCCTTTGTTGTCTGTCACTTCAGTGATTCACACCACCAAGGTCCTTTGGAGACGCCTCCTAATTGCAGAGGGTAAACGTTTTACTAGTGCTTGTAACTTCCTCCCTCTGATCTCAAAGGTCTTGAGTGAGAATCACTTCCTTCTTGGGACAGAAAAGCCTTCCGTTCCAGGCTGCAGCTGCCAAAGAGTCTGTACGCACCACTGTTATGGGCCTGGAAAGGTAGAACCAGAACTGGAAGGAGGGAGGCCCCGTCCTCAGCCAAGGAAAGATCCACTTTATAGAAGTTCTGTTTTCAGCCTTTTTTCCTCCCCCGTCAATTTCCACACTGAGAAATTTCCTCCTTTTGCTTTTACTAAGTGGTGGGCTACTCAGGAAACTGGAGGTTGATGAGTTAACAGTTTGAACAAGCAGCCCAAAAGGGCACTTGGAAGGTGGCATTTGACAGTTTCCAAAGCCACCCACCATCGGCGGCTGCCGAGCTGATCTTCCTAGACAGCCTTTCCAAGGGAAAATGGGGCAGGCAGCAAGTCAGGCAGAGGCCAAGGAAGGGCTCCCATCAAATGCTGATGCCTGCCTGGGCCAAGCTCGGGGAGGGGGCACTGAAACAAACAAACAAACCAAAGGGTTGCATCCACTTCATGGAAAAATAGGGTTATTGTTCTTTGAACGAAGTCCAAAAGCAGGGTGATTGAAAATAGAGGTCAATCATCTGTAAAATAAGCAAAAACGACCTGACGTTTTGTAAAAGTATCTAGCGAAAACAGCTAGCATAATGCTTGACAAAGCCAGCAGTTTGTCCAACAAACATGAGGAGGAGGAGGAGGAGGAGGAGGAGGAGGAGGAGGAGGAGGAGGAGGAGACTGGACTGCAATCTGTCAGAAATGGTGTAGGGCAGTGATGGCTAACCTTTTTGCCGTCGTGTGCCAAAAGTGTGGGGAGCGTGGGGAGGTCATGCGTGCCGTGCCCACACCCATAATTCAATGCCCCTGTGCCCCGCCCCCCGCACATGCACGCGTTGACCCCCGTGCTCCCTCTTTTGGCACACAATGGCAAAAAAGGTTACTGGTGGGCCCAGTGGGCCTTTTTTTGCCCTTCCCAGGTTCCAGAGTCTTTCTAGGAGCCTGGAAAGGGCGAAAATGGCTTCCCACACCCGCCCAGTGGCCCCTCGGAGGCCAGAAACAGCCCATTTCCCAACTTCTGGTGAGACCAGAAGGTCCAAAAATCAGCTGGCCAGCACACACATGCATGCTGGAGCTCAGCTAGGACAATGCTCACGTGCCCACAAATATGGTTCTGCGTGCCACCTGTGGCACGCGAGCCATATGTTCGCCATCACTGGTGTAGGGTCTCCTGCTTGGACGGGTTTTTTTTTTAACAGAGTTGGAAGGGACCTTGTAGGTCATCTAGTCCAACCCCCTGCCCAAGCAGAAGACCCTACACCATTTCTGAAAGATGGCAGTCCAGTCTCTTCTTGAAAGCTTCCAGTAATGAAGATCCCACAATTTCTGAAGGCAACTTCTGTTCTATTGGTTGATTGTTCTCACTGTCAGAAAATTTCTCCTTATTTCTAGATAGGAATTCCTTGATTGGATTTCATCCATTATTCCTTGTCCTGCTTTCAGGTGCTTTGGAAAATAGCTTGACCCCCTCCTCTCTGTGGCAGCCCCTCTAATATTGGAAGACTGCTCTCATGTCTTCCCTGGTCCTTCTCTTCACTAGGCTAGACATGCCCAGTTCCTGCAACTGTTCTTCGTATGTTTTAGTCACCAGTCCCCTCATCATCTTTCTTGCTCTCCTCTGCACTTTTTCTAGAGTCTCCATATCTTTTTTATAGTGTGGTGACCAAAACTGGATGCAGTACTCTAGGTGTGGTCTTACTAGGGCTTTATAGAGTGGTATTAGTACCTCACTTGATCTTGATTGTATCCCTCTGTTAACGCAGTTTAGGATTGCATTGGCTTTTTTGGCTGGGTTCCATAATTTTCAGTTAGCCTGGTCAAAGGTAGCAACACACACTTGGCAGCCTGGTTTCATCCATTTTTAGCTAAGCAAAAGCAAGGCATGTTTCCAAAATTCTCTGTGGCTCAGGAGGTCCAAGCGAAGTCTTCCCCTTGTGCTTGTGTTTTGAATTCTGTTTGATTAAGCAGCCAAGCAATGCCCACTCCTGCTTCAGCGACTCTTAACACACTCCCCCTTATACAAGGTGGTTCGGATAAGGCTGCGGTAAAATTAGGGGGCCTGCATTTGAGGTGCTTAGTCTCCCTGTTCAAAGAGAAACCATGCTGGTTTCTGTGCCTGGCCTTCAACCACCGGAAGCAAAGCTTTTGACTCCATAGCAGAAGATAATGGCATGTTTTGATCTTTAAAGACTAGAACAGGGGTCTCCAACCTTGGCAACTTTAAGCCTGGCGGA
>WNWU01000021.1:20422711-20527359 GCA_012654045.1 Ptyas mucosa
ATAGATAGATAGATAGATAGATAGATAGATAGATAGATAGATAGATAAGATATTATACTCGAGTATAAACTGAGTTGTTCAGTACATTTTTAATGCTGAAAAAAGCCCCCCTACCCCCACCCTGACTTATACTCGAGTGAGGAAAAAATGCCTTTTTTCCTGCAACCCGTTTTGGCTTCCAGGGGCTGCAGGGAGGCTTGCTAAGGCCAACCCCCCCACGCCCCGTTTTGGCTTCCAGG
The DNA here is from genome assembly GCA_012654045.1 of Ptyas mucosa. NCBI lineage: Eukaryota > Metazoa > Chordata > Lepidosauria > Squamata > Colubridae > Ptyas > Ptyas mucosa. The sequence goes on from WNWU01000021.1 coordinate 20,422,951, forward strand.
AGCTGCAGGGAGGCTTGCTAAGGCCAAAATGGGGCATGGGGGGTGCGGCGCCCCCTGCACCCCATTTTGGCTTCCAGGGGCTGCAGGGAGGCTTGCTAAAACCAAAATGGGGCATGGGGGTGCCTAGCAAGACTCCCTGCAGCCCCCTGGAAGCAAAAACGGGCTGGGGGGGACTTCAGGGGTGAAAGAAACAAAAAAAATCCTCACTGTTTAGGGAGATCCTCAGGTGCACTGAGCTTGAGTTGAGAGCTTATTGTAATAGGCTGGCTCCTAGCTATTGTTGCTCAGGCTAAGCTAATCAATAGTGGAGCTCTAAGAATGCTGGATGAGAAGGAGAAAGGGAGAGAGAAAGAAAGAGAGAGAGGGGGGGGGAGGGTAAACTCTTTTACTCACACTTCATCCTCACTGTTTGGGGATCTCTAAGTTCACTGAATTTGAGTTGAGACCTTATTGTAACTGCCTGCACTAGCTATCCTTGTTCAGGGTAAGCTACAAAACGTTTCAAAATGTCTGGCTTTTTTTTCTCCTACCAAAGACCTTCTGGGGTTCTTCACAGAAAGGGAGAAAGGAGAAAGGGAGGGAGAAAGAAAGAAAGAGAGAGAGAGAGAGAGAGAGAGAGAAGAAAGAGACAAAGAAAGAAAGAGAAAAAAACAAAAAAAGAAGAGAGAAAGAGAGAGAATGCAGGTATCTCTTAACAGAGGCTTGAACTTGCCTGAAATTAGATCAAGCCCTACATCACTTAACCCAATGTATCAGATTAAATTGTTATTGAATTATTTTTGGTATATATACTACATTCTCTTGTGTAATTTAGTTATAGTGTAGTTTACACTATGCACTTGCAGAGCTAGTTTACTGTTTTTCTTTGAAATATATATTCAAAAACATTTAACCTACTGATGCCTCAATTAATGTAATTTTATTGGTATCTATTTTTATTTTGAAATTTACCAGTAGCTGCTGCATTTCCCCTAGGTCCGTGATGGCGAACCTATGGCACGGGTGCCACAGGTGGCACGCGGAGCCATATCGGTGGGCACGCGAGCTCAGCTCCAGCATGCATGCATGTGCCAGCCAGCTGATTTTCGGGCCTTCTGGGCCCACCAGAAGTCAGGAAACACACTGTTTCCGGCCTCTGGAGGGGGTGGGGAAGGCCGTTTTTGCCCTCCCCGGGCTCTTATAAAGGCTCTGGAGCCTGGGGAGAGCAAAAAATGGGCCTACCGGGCCCACCATGCCATCACGTGCCAAAAGCGGGGGGAGCACGGGGGGGCAGGGCGCATAGAATTATGGATGTGGGCACACGTGCGTGTGACCCCACCATGCTCCTCCCGTTTTTGGCACACGATGGCAAAAAGGTTAGCCATCACTGCCCTAGGTTTATACTTGAGTCAATAAATTTTCCCAGGTTTTTTGTGGTAAAATTAGGTGTCTCGGCTTATATTTGGGTCAGCTTATACTCGAGTATGTACGGTAGATAGATAAGACAGAGAGATAACAGATAGATAGATAGATAGATAGATAGATAGATAGAGATAGATAGATAGATAGATAGATAGATAGATACAATAGATAAGATAGATAGATAAAGATAGATAGATAAGATAGATAACGGATAGATAATAGATAGATAAGATAGGTAGATAAGACAGAGATAACAGATAGATATAGATAGATAGATAGATAGATAGATAGATACAATAGATAAGATAGATAGATAAGATAGATAAGACAGAGAGATAACAGATAGATATAGATAAATAGATAGATAGATGGATAGATAGATAGATAGATACAATAGATAAGGTAGATAGATAGATAGATAGATCAATCCACTCAGAAGCCCCAACTATACGCTCCCACCAATACGCTCCCACGCTCCCACAGAGAGGGCCTCCTCAGGGTGCCGTCGGCCAAACAATGTAGGCTGGCGACCCCCAGGGGGAGCCCCTTCTCTGTGGGGGCCCCGGCCCTGGGGAACGAACTGCCCCCGGACATACAAAGGATCCCCGACCTCCGCACCTTCCATCATGCTCTGAAGACCCTATTATTCCAGCAAGCTGGTCTGACGGGATAAAGGATTTTAAATTGGGTTTTGATAGGGGTTTAAAAATGATTTTAACTGGGTGTTTTAAATTTGTCCAATGATTGAATTATTTTAATAAGTTTTTAATTTTTGTTGTATATTGTTTTTACCATGGCTGTTCACCGCCTTGAGTCCCTCGGGAGAAGGGCGGTATATAAATATAATAAACTAACAAACTAACTAACTATAGTTAACAGTGCAGGTTGTGCCATGGGTGAAAAGGCGGCAATATTAAACAAACAAACAAACACATACACACATACATACCAGGGGTGGGTTTACTACTGGTTCGCATCGCACCTGCGCCCGCACTCTTCTGCGCATGCAGATCTCCTATGATGACATCCAGGTCAATGGGCGGAGCCTTCTGCCGGTTTTACTACCGGTTCTTGTGAACCGGTCTGAACCTGGGGCAACCCACCACTCATACATATATACATACATAAACCAACCAACCAACTAACCAACCAACCAACCCACTTGGAAGCCCCAGCTGTAGTTAGAAGTGCAGGCTGTGCCAGCTCCTTGCTTGCCCTGTTCTACCAGGCTGAGTCAGGCATAGCTGAGTTCCTTGCCCAGGCTGGGCTGTTAAACTCCCCCTGCGCCCAAATGCCCCCTACCCCAATGGTCTCTGGAAAAATGATACAAAGGCCATTCCAACCAGAGCAGACACAGTGACGACTGACTGATAAAAGACCAGACTGGGCTCATCACTGATGCCCAACAGCAGCCTAAAAACACCTGTTTTCCCAGGTGCTCTGACTGCCTTCCCACACAAACCCATCTATTTAAAACCTCCAACAATAAGTATTGTGGCCCCTCAATGATAATAGTGCAGGGGAAGATTTGAACTGCTCCGGTGTTCTGTTCACTCACTTCTTCTTACCCCAAACGCTTCCCAACCCTGGTTTCAGCCCCAGCCACCTTCAGATCCTGATTATTAGGTGGTTCTGGGGCAGGGGTGAAATTCAGCAGATTCTGACAGGTTCTGGAGAACTGGTAGTGAAAATTTTGAGTAGTTCGGAGAACCGGCAAATACCATTTCTGGCTGGTCCCAGAGTGGGGTGGGAGTGGGGATTTTGCAATATGCTTCCCCTGGAGTGGGGTGGGAATGGAGATTATGCAATATCCTTCCCCTGCCACACCCACCAAGCCATGCCCACAGACCCGGTAATAAAAAAAATTGAATTCCACCTCTGGTCTGGGGTCACTGGAGATGGAAGCAGTTCACATATTCCAAGCCTCCAGTGCCCGGAGGTTAAGCAGGCGGCTGGATACAGCCCTGATGCTCCACCAACAGGCCACTGCATCCACCAAGGGCTCCCCCAGCAGCCTTCCACCCCAAATCTCAGGATCCAGAAAAACCTCCAAAGAAAAAGGGAGGTGATGATTCCCTCCCCCTCTCCCTTTCTTGGCCAGAATCCCATCCCCCACCTTCGTCCCCCACCCTTTTATTTAACCTCCCTTACAGAAAAAGCATTGGGCCCTATCTAACAAAATGAAATTCAACGTAGAGAAAAGTAAACCAGTTAGGTAAGAAAAATCAAAAGTACACATATAAACTGGGTGAAACCAGGCTTAATAGCAGTGACTGTGAGAGGGTTCTTGGAGTCTTAGTGGACAACCAGCTAAATATGAGCTAGCAGTGTGTGGCGGCAGCCAAAAAAGCCAATACAATCCTAAATTGCATTAAGAGGGATACAATCAAGATCAAGTGAGGTACTAATACCACTCTATAAAGCCCTAGTAAGACTACACCTAGAGTACTGCATCCAGTTTTGGTCACCACACTATAAAAAAGATGTTGAGACTCTAAGTGCATTGAAAAGCAACCAGAACGATGAGGGGACTGGAGACTAAAACATATGAAGAATGGTTGCAGGAACTGGGCATGGCTAGTCTAGTGAAGAGAAGGACCAGGGGAGACATGATAGCAGTCTTCCAATATTTGTGGGGCTGCCGCAGAGAGGAGGGAGTCAAGCTATTTTCCAAAGCATCTGAAAGCAGGACAAGGAATAATGGATGGAATCCGATCAAGGAGAGATTCAACCTAGAAATAAAGAGAAATTTTCTGACAGCGAGAACGATCAACCCATGAAACAGAAGTTGCCTTCGGAAGTTGTGGGAGCTTCATCACTGGAAGCTTTCAAGAAGAGATTGGACTGCCACCTGTCAGAAATGGTGTAGGGTCTCCTGCTTAGGCGGGAGGCTGGACTAGATTATCTATAAAGTCCCTTCCAACTCTGTTAATCCGTTAAATCCTGATTAAAAACCAGTGTCGCAATGTAATGAACGGTGGGCAGTTTTTTTCCAGTAATTGGCTACTATTACTGTACAACCAGGAGCAGCTAATTCACAGGCGGCACAAATAAAACCCCATTTTTATGGCTGCTGCCATTTACCCTGGAAGTATAAGAATTTCCCACTAAGAGGATCTGTCGAGTACGTGATCAGAACGAGGCAAAGTTATGCTAGTCTAATTTAACCACTTTATTCTCTGCTAAATGTTTGGGTTCTGTGCATTATTCTTTGAGAACACTAAGCCATTTTGTTTATCTCTGAGGTCAGCACTTAGTTTTCCGTCTGTTATGGAGGTCATTACCAAAGAAGTGATTCATAAACTTCAAGGAAATAATTCATCACGCTCCCAGTTATGAAGTGATATCACTGTTCCACATCTGCATCGGGACTGCAAAAGGAAGTCAGCCTGCCTTTTGCTGCTATTTGCAAGCAACTATTTTGAAAAGAAAATGGCAATTTACACAGGGGGTGGTTGCAAATGAAGGAATTAAAAGCACACACACACACACACAAATATGAAACGGTAGCTATGAGGGAGATTTTGTTCCACAAACAATGCCACAATGAAAACAGGGGGGTCAACTTATTTTCCAAAGCACCAGAGGGCAAGACAAGAAGCAATGGATGGAAACTAACCAAAGAGTGAAGCAACCTGGAAATAAGGAGAAATTTCCTGACAGTGAGGACAATTAACCAGTGGAACAGCTTGCCACCAGAAGTTATGGGTGCTCCATCAGTAGAGGTTTTTAAGACGAGACTGGACAGCCACCTGTCTAAAATGGTATAGGCGGGCAGTGATGGCAAACCTTTTAGACACCGAGTGCCCAAACTGCACACGCACACATGCCCAAACTGAAAGGTGCACGTGCACACAAATGTGCACTTGCATAGATATGCACACATGTGCAGCAGAGACCCGAAGACCAGCTGGCCAGCGGGAGGGGGACATCCCAACATCAGCAGCACAGCAAGAGGTAAGACCTTTTTTTCCCCGTGAGCTTGTTATGTTGTTTGCAGGGAAACAAAAGCTCACGAAAGAAATGCCACAGAGATCTGACCTGGGGCGACAGCGTGTGTGCTAGCAGAGAGGGCTCTACGTGCCACCTCTGGCACGCTTGCCATAGGTTCACCATCATGGGTGTAGGGTCTCCTCCTTGTGCAGGCGGTTGGACTAGAAGACCTCGAAGGTCCCTTCCAGCTCTATTCTGATTATTATGAAGAAGCCCCATAATGCTTCTCTAGGGCTGCTGTGAAAGAACATTTGGGATAATTAAGTGCAGACACAACCACTGCAAGGGGTGGGTTTCAAAATTTTTTACTACCGGTTCTGTGGGTGTGGCAGGGGAAGGATACTGTAAAATCTTCATTCCTACCCCACTCCAGGTTACTGCAGGTTACTGCAAAATCCCCATTTCCTCCCAATCAGCTGGGAATTGGGAGGCAGAAAATAGATGGGGGCGGGGCCAGTCAGAATTTCTGCTACCGGTTCTCCAGAACTGATCAGAACCTGCTGAAACACTGGTTCCTCAGAATAGGCACAGCACTTTCTCCTCCAAGTGCTCGCATCCCACTCCCATCTCCGCATGAAAGCCAGCTGTGTGACCTTGAGCTAGTCCCTCCCTCTCAGTCCAACCCACCTCACAGGATTGTGGTTGTGGGGAAAATAGGACAATAGGATTGTCTTGGATATGTTTGCTGCCTCAAGTTATTGATACAAATCATAAAGGTGGAATACTAATAAAATAAAATAAAAAAATAAATTACTGGCCATAAGTCAGTGTAGTGTGTTGGGGTCTGCATGAAAACAGAAAATTACAGTGACATGCATGTGAGGGCCCACAAGAATGGACAGACAACGGCCCACAAAATCCCTTTGTTTCCCCCTCTAGCCACATGCCTGCTTTCCCAGACAGAAAGATTTCCTTGCTACTCTTCAGCCTTAACCCCCAAGCTGCATTCAGGGTAAAGCAGGCAGTGAAAAACCCACCCCAGAGGCAACATGAGAGAGCTGCCCAGAATCAGCGGACCAGTGCAATAAAAATAACCTGGTTCTAAATACGTTTCTCCAAAAATAAGACCCTGTCTTATTTTTTTTGAACCCTGAAATAAGCATTTGGCCTTATTTTTGGGGAGGTCTTATTATTTTGGGGCGCATGGAGCAAGATGGGGCTCCTCTTGCCGTCTTACCTGATTTCCAGCTCTGCATTTAAATATTTTCAGGGAGGGCTTATTTTTGGGGGGGGGGGAGGCTTATTTTAGCGCATGCGCTCAACAGCCTGATTGGGCTTATTATCAGGGGATGTCTTAGTTTCAGGGAAACAGGGTATTAATAAATCAAAGGAGATCATCATAGATTTTAGAAAGAGCCCGCATGGTCATACTCCACTCCCTATCAAGGATGCAGCTGTAGAGGTGGTCATCAGTATTAAGTATCTGGAGGTGCAGATAACTAAGAATCTGAACTGATCTCTCCCCATGCCATCCTTAGTGAAGCAGATTAACAGAATTAACAGAATAACAAAGAGTTGGAAGGGACCTTGGAGGTCTTCTAGTCCAACTCTGCTCAAGCAGGAAATCCTATACTAGACCATCCTATACCTATACCCTGACAAGCGTACCTGTCCAGACCCTATACATGTCTACGCGAACTACGTGAACCAGGTGCCCATGAACTACAGCTGTGATATGGCAGTCGCAGGGCCAGTTCCCGCCACAGGGCACGCAGGGACCGAATTTGACATGGCTGCACTAGGAGGCCCCGATTCAAAGAGAAAAGGAAGCAGTTCCTGTAAAAATTTTAACCTAGAAGCTGGAGTTCAAGAGAGTAGAACCTATCGTAAACGGACTCATTAATATTTATGCTTGTAGGTAGGCAGTCCTCAACTTAACAGTTCGTTTAGTGATCATTCCAAGCTACCACAGCACAGAAAAGCATAGCAAAGCTGGCTGGGAAATTCTGGAACTTGTAATCTTCTTGGCTTTGCTGGCTGGGGAATTCTGGGAGTTGAAGACGTTGCTGGCTGGGGAAATCTGGGAGTTGAAATCCTCCACGCTTAAAGTGGCCAAGGTTGAAGACACCTGCCCTAGGATTCATAAGAGAATTCTGCAGTGTGACGTTCAGTTCAGCCTCGCCAAAACCCCGCTCCCTTCTTGATTCTCGGTTTTGTCCTCTCCTCCCTCCCCCCCCCAAAAAAACCCCCAAACGCCACTTTTACAACGTTTCTTCCTTCACCCCTGCGCCAGCTTTTCCCTATTCTCCCCTCCTATATGAGGGTCGGGGGATGACGACGACCCAGCATGGTTTTGCCCGCCTCTCGCTATCGTAATAACTGAAGCCACCCCGCAAGCCGCCGCTCTTTAACGCGAGCAGGACGGGAGACACCCGCGAGCGCCCTGTTGGCAACTCGGGGATAGGGGTAGAGGGAGGGAGGGAGGAGGCGGGGCCGCTCTCCCGGCGCTCTCCGCGCCGCGCTTGCGCAGAAGCGGCTCAGCGGTGGTGGCCCTCCGGCGCAGGCGCGCGCGCGCGATGCCCCGCGACGAGATGGCGGCTTCGCTGATCCAGCGGGTGGCCCGACAAGCTCGTGCGACCTTCGGGGCTGGGTCGGGCGAAGCTCCGGGCTCTGAGCTGCAGCGTCTGCGGGAGCTGCTGGGCCAAGTGAGCGCCGAAGACCTGGGCTTGCAACCGCGGGGTCCTTCTCCCGTGCCCGGACCGAATCAGCCGCCCGTCAGCTACATGCACATCTGCGAGACGGCGCGCTTCAGCATGGGCGTCTTCGTGCTCCGCGCCGGCGCCTGCATCCCGTTGCACGACCACCCGGACATGCAGGGCTTGCTCAAGGTGCTCTACGGCACGCTGCGCATCGCCTGCCTCGATGCCGACGGAGAAGTCGAGCCGCTCGACGAGTCCGACGAGCCCAAGGAAAAGGACGCCGGCGCTGCCTCCTCCACCCGTCCCCGCCGCCTGCGCGCCCTGCTCCGCTCCCACCGCCTCTACACGGCCGCCGCGCCGCCCTGCCTGCTCTCCCCGCAGCGGGACAACCTGCACCAGATCGCCGCCGAGGGCGCCGGGCCAGCCGCTTTCCTCGACATCCTGGCGCCGCCTTACGACCCGGCGCGCGGACGCGACTGCCACTACTACCGGCTGGCCGACGGACAGAGCCTCCCGCCGGCGCCCGCCACGCCCGTCCCGCCCAGCGCCCTCTGGCTGCTGGAGACGCCGCAGGCGCCCGACTTCTGGTGCGGCGGGGAGCCTTACCCGGGCCCGCGCGTCTCTCCCTGAAGCCCCCGAGGATGGACGGACGGACGGAGGAGGAGGCCCCGGACTCTGGAAACTTTCCTAACGGCGGGGCTGCCGGGGGAAAAAGATTCCCGCCTGGACTTTTCTGCTGGGTTCAACGCTGCCCCCACCTTCGTCCCCCGTTTAGGGGGTGTCAAACAGCGGTTCTGAGATACACGGACTGACTCCCCCCTTCCTTTTTTTTTTAAACTCCCGGTCGAATTATTTTGCACAAAGTTTTATTAAAAGAAGAGAAAAGAGTCTTCTTTGCTGGGTGCAGAATCCTTTTTTTGGGGGTGGGGTGTGTTGGGGTTCCGTTTGACCCGGGGGAAAACTAATTCTGTAGAACTGAAGACGCCCCCCCCCCCTATTCTTACTTTTTCTGAATTTGCTTCCCTGGTTTCCCGCAAAGGGATATTTCAGTTTTGGAAATACTTTCAAAACTCATGGAGGAAAAGAGCATCCCAGGCTTCTTAAAGCCACTTTTCCTTTTTAATGGATGATTGTAGCAAGGGGGGGAGGGGGCATTCCCGAGGCCAGCTGCAAAACAGCTGTCTTATATTCACAACAGTGTCAGCTGTTTGCCTCTATCAGTGGTGGCTGTTAAAGCTTGTTAGGTGGAAGAAAAATGAATATAGTTTGGTTTTAGACAGAAGCGCCATTGGGGCGGGGGGGGGGGGTTCAGCTTACAATTTAAGACAGGTTTACTACCTGGGGTCACTCAGCCACTTTCAGTGACCAGCGAAGAGAAATGTTTACATTAATGTAGCACAAAGATTGGATATTTTTCAGTTTGGAAAACAAGTCTAATGTTTGGTGTTTTTATTACTATTGGTCTTTTCTGAGCAAAGGACAACCAAGATCTTGTTAAAATCTCAGCATTGTACAGATTTATACCCAAGAGCAGCTGTATTTCATATAGAGAGTAAAACCACGACTGGCGGAATGAGAAGTCTGTGAAAGTGCCTGTTTTCTGGGATCGAAGGCTAAAGCCCCCAAAGCAAGATACTGCCATCCAGGCTGGGTTGAGGGAAGCCAGGTTCCCTCCTGCATCCAGACCTCTGGTTCTCTTTTCTCCACTGTCCAGCCTAGGACCATCTGGGGAGACCTGCTTTGGAAGGGAGGAAAGGGGGAGTCTTTTCCCCCGTTTTCTGCTGGTGGGTGGCAGGGACTATATATAGTAGCTTAGGCTGAGCGGATTCAGCCAATGGGACACCATTCACTCATGATTTATTTCAACTGGAGAAAGTCAAATAATTTTGGGGCCACGGTAAATTAGAATAATGGGTCTGTTCTAGAACAGCATTTGCCTGAAGGCCACAAGACCATCTCGGGTAACCTCTCCATGGTCTTGGTGTCTGGTTCATTTCTGCAGCTAATAGGCTCAGTGGGCCAGGTGAGAAAAAAACCAACAACCCTGAAAATGTGTGTGTGTCTTTATTAATTGAAGTGTTAAACCTGAAAGATGTTTCACACATGAAAAGAGTTTTTCCCCCTTTGATAGCTAGCCATGCCGTTGCCTCTTATGGAATGGCAAGAATAATCCAGCCCTTTGATTTTTAGTGCCATCCTGGAATTGTTCCTGTTGACTTTTTTGTTTCATGCTGTAATTGTTATTTATTGGCACCATGAAGGAGAACAATAAACGAGCCCAGGTCTAAATATCTTGTCAAAGTTTTGCTGTATGGAATTCAGATATTGTCCGGCTTACAGCAAAGTCATAGTCTGAAGCATCTTCATCCCCACCACGTTGCCAAGAAAATGGATCTTGTTCTATAACTGATAAATATACTGTATTTTTTGGAGTATTAAGATGCACTCCCCCCCCCCCAAAAGTGGGTGAAAATTTCGGTGCGTCTTCTAGATCAGGGGTCTCCAACCTTGGCAACTTTAAGCCTGGTGGAATTCTGGGTGTTGAATTCCACCAGGCTTAAAGTTGCCAAGGTTGGAGATCCCTGATCTAGATCAAATATGGGCCTGTTTTTGGCCTCCCGAACCCTCCAAACGTCACATTTTCGCCCTCCCAGGCCCCCAGAAGCACTCTGCAGGACAAAAACCACGTTTTTGGTTAAACCGGACACACGGAGGGTTCGGGAGGGCCTGTTTTTAGCCTACAAAGTGCTTCTGGGGGCCGAGGAGGGCGATTGGATGCATGGAGGTCAAAATCTATTTTTTCCCCTAGTTTTCCTTCTGTAAATCTAGGTTCATCTTACAGTCCGGTGCACTTTATAATCTGAAAAATACGATACATTTCCTGCAGTTGAAACCAGTCACTCTTACCTTAATGAATGCATGCATTGCCTTATGCAGTATCTGAGAACAAACGCCTTACCACCCAGTCTGATTCCCATAAAACTGCAGTTTGTTTACAGCACATTCGCATTGTTTTGTTACATCAAATGGTGCCCAAGGATGATGCCACCTTGCTCAACGACAGGCACCCGTGGGGAATCCCACTGGGGCAAGTTGCCAAAACCACAGCCTTTTTCTGAAAAAGTACTAAGCAAAACATTGAAGTGCGTGTTTTCTCTTTGCAGAGATCGTATATTTTTTTCTTCATCAAGAAACATTCAAAACGGTTTGAATCCCTAGTATAGGTCTGCGTGAGCAGCGGGTTGGACTAGATGACCTCCAATGTCCCTTCCAACTCTGTTACTGTTACCTTGATGTTTGGGCACAATTGTTTTCTTCTAGATTCAGCATGATCTGTGGCCGCAGCTCATGTTAGTGCAGCAGAAGACGGTGGAGGAAGTTTTTCTATTACGGAAGCATCAAAACTATTTTAAACTCAGCAAAGATGCATTTTTGCTCCCCTGCTATAAAACGATCGAGTCTGGATATGTCTACAAACCTTGAGGGGCTCCAGGGTGTGATCGGTGTTATGTCACTGAGTGGGTTATGCCTTCCTGAGTGGGAGGGTGAGTTAGAATGAGACTGTCCCGTTCCATTTGCGGAGGCTGCTGGGGCTCAGTGGAAATCCCTCCTTCCATAAAGCTGCGTGTCTAACGCCTTGAAGCATTTCCTGCTGAATACCACATGATTTAACTTGTTGCTTCTGTTTATTGCAAATGTTTATATTTGCCCATCCCAGTAACAATGATTGCAAAAAATGCAAAAGCAGTTTAAATACTTGAAAGACAAATTGAAAAGAGCAAATTAAAATGGTGGACCTCATGTTTTAGATGTGTCCCATGTTCTTAAAAGCCAGGAAAGGGCAGTGGCCCCCAAACTTTTGGGCACCAGGGACTGTTTCTGTGGAGAAAGGTTTTTCTTCAGACCGAAGGGGATGTACTTTTGTGGATGCTTCCTGCACCCCATAGATGGGGGCTTTGGTTGTTTGCGTGGCCCGGTTTCTGGCATGCCACAGACCGGTGCCAATGCACGGACCAGAAGTTGGGGACCCCTGCTCTAGATAAAGGTAAAGGTTCCCCTCGCACATATGTGCTAGTCGTTCCCGACTCTAAGGGGGGGTGCTCATCTCCATTTCAAAGCCAAAGAGCCAACGCTGTCCAAAGACGTTTCCGTGGTCATGTGGCCGGCATGACTCAATGCCAAAGGCGCACGGAACACTGTTCCCTTCCCACCAAAGGTGGTCCCTATTTTTCTACTCACATTTTTACATGCTTTCGAACTGCTAGATTGGCAGAAGCTGGGACAAGTAACGGGAGCTCACCCTGTTATGCGGCACTAGAGATTTCAACTGCTGAACTGCCAACCTTTCTATCAACAAGCTCAACGTCTTAGCCACTGAGCCACCACGTCCCCTGCTCTAGGAAGCTGCTTTATTTAGAAGCCTGGACTGACTTCTAAATAAACGTATAGCCTATCCGTCCTTTTAATTTTATAAGCCAGTGTATTAAATAATTACAGTCTTTTTTTTCTTTTTCTTTTTTTGCACCTGTGTTCACAAAAACACCACTCTTCCCTTTTTGTAAATTGAATTTGCGCTCGCTCAACAGCAGTGATATCTTTGGTATCTACCCCCCAAATTGCGGCTTTCTAAAGCAGAGATTTTGACCTGTGAAGATTGAATGGTTTTGAGCCTTTTCACACGTGCCTTCTCTGCTTCCTCTCAAAGAGTTGATCCCAAGTTTCTCACGAGAAGTATTTTATACATCAACACAAGAGTATGTTACAACCACTTTTTTTTCCTTCAACCCTTTTGATCTGATTCAAATAGATTTAACCACACGGGTTTGGCCTTTCGTGGATTCACACGTCAGGCCAAGCCCAGCGTTAGGGCCAAAGTACTGTGCAAAACTGACAAAGTGTGTGTGGGGGGGGGAGAGGCAACCAGGTGACCCACAGGTAGGCAAGTCGCATGAAACAGCCATGCGTAGCAAGGAGAAGTCGTGCTTCTGCAACTGTACAAAGTTTGCTTTTAGCCTTCCAGATGCAGAGGAGTAGGGAGGCCGTCTTTGGTGATTTTTAAGAATGGCGTTGGACACGTTCCTGGGAAGATGGTTTTTCACTTACTAGCAGCAATCCAGTCCTAAATCCAGGGGTTGAGAAGGTGCATGGATCTGAATATGTGTATGACTGGTTGACACGTTTTTATTTAAGGTCTCAATAAAAGGTAAAAGTTTCCCCTGTCCAGTCGTTTCTGACTCTAGGGGGCGCTGCTCATCTCCATTTCTTGGCTGAGGGCGTCAGCATTGTCCAAAGACGCTTCCGTGGTTATGTGGCCAGCATGGCTGTACACATGGAACGCTGTTACCTTCCCAATAAAGTGGTACCTATTTTATCTACTCAATGAGCTGCACTGTAGTGCAGTGGTTAGAATGCAGTATTGCAGTCTGACTCTGCCGACTGGCACAGTTCGAGTGTCACCAGGCTCAAGGTTGACTCAGCCTTCCATCCTTCCGAGGTCGGTAAAATGAGGACCCGGATTGTTGGGGGCAAGAGGCTGACTCTGTAAACTGCTTAGAGAGGCCTGTAAAAGCACTGTGAAGCGGTATATAAGTTTAAGTGCTGTTGCTACTCACATTTGCATGCTTTTGAACTGCTAGGTTGGCAGGAGCTGGGGCAAGGATGGGAAGTTCACCCAGTTGCGCAACATTTGGGTCTCGAACTGTCTATCTTTGTCTGTCAACAAGCCCAACATCTGAACCAGAGGTGAAATGCTCCCGGTTTGAACCGGTAGCAAAAATCCCTGCCCCCCCCCAATCATGCTCAGCTGAGTCGCACGACCATCAGAGGCTTTTTTTTTTTAACTTTTCAAAGCATTTTTTCCTGCAACCTCTTGGCCGAAGAGGTGGTAAAAAAAATGCTTTGAAAGGTCTCTGGCGATCCCAGCTGAGTTGCCTGATCGCCAGAGGCTTTTCAAAGCATTAGAAAAAATGCCCCTAACTGGTCTCAAAAAGGACCAGTTAATTGGTATAACGAAGGAAAGGCAGACCAAAAGAATAGTCTAGTGCAGGGGTCTCCCACTTTGGCAACTTTAAGACTTGTGGAGTTTAACTCCCAGAGTTCTGGGAGAACTCTGGGAGTTAAAGTCCACAAGTCTTAAAGTTGTCAAGGTTGGAGACCCCTGGTCTAGTGAGCCATTGGTGCTAAAATATAAGTGAGCATTATAATGAGTACAAGTGCCTGGTCAGAGGTTAATTTAAAACAAACCAGGAATGTAAGGTGGCTTCTTCATTTAGATCGGCCACTCTTAAGGAACAAATGTGGATTTTACATCCCCTCCTTTAAGAAGGACAAGCCCTTATGATTTTGGGGGAAGGTCTCTATAGTGCAGGCTGCCCAGAGAAGGCAGGGCTGCACTCCTAGTGAGTCAGATCCAACCACTGCATCTGGTGAACATGAGGGAGTTGCTTCATCACCCTTTCATGTTCATGTGGCAACTGGCCCTTCCCTCAATTTGCTATTCTGGAATCCTGCCAAGTTTTCGATCCGGTGAGCTCTCAATTCCTCTAGGATGGAGACGTCTAGCAGTGGAACGGATGGTCCAGAATCATCCATATGCCCCAATGAGTTCTACAGAATGCCTACAGCATCACACAACAACAACAACAATAATAAACATCTGCCTAGCCCAGGTCCTTGGGAAGGACTCGGTAGGTGGACAAAAATGCCAAATCCAGACTAAACATCTGGCTGACTTGTACCACACTTGTACAACAAGCAAGAAGGCCGCTAACGGCAAAGGGGATGGATTGGATTTTGACAGCAATGAATGACTCCTTGAGAGACCTCAAAAGGCCAAGGTGGGAACAAGTAAATAACAAGCTGGAGAAAACCTACTCATGTCATTGCTAAGAGTCAACACCAGCTGAGGTGCACTTAACCCACCTCTTCAAACCTCCAGGTCAATCTGGACTCCTGCTGACTGTGCAGACACAATCACATACTCTTCTCAACAGCTGTTACCCAAATGGTTTGCCCCTTCTAGGGTGTGTTTTCAGCATTCTGGCTTCCCCTAACACCCCGGCATCTCCTAGTGGCCTCCCATCCAAGGACCGAGAGAAGAACAACACTGGAAATGACATAAGGCCTCTGCATTCCTGATGTCGCAAAGGGCAGTGGCTCTTGTAAATTCCTGGCTTTATAAAAACACGTTGAAAGGCTCACCAAGTCAGGACCATTCCCCCCTCTCTTTCCTCAAAGACCCATTTTCAAAGGCCCTTGAATCTGGGTGCTGCTCAGAATCGGGTGCCAGGACCAGCACCAATAGCACAGCATCGTGCTCTTTGAAGTCATTTTCATCAACATGTAATTTTCATCAAAATTAGTTGCCCACCCGGCTTCTGAAGAGGCCTCTTTTCCCATGTGTGGCTTTGTTTATTTCCACTTTGCTTAAAATTAGATTGCCAGCAGTCATGGAACAGCAGTGAGTCAAGGGCCACCCCCGCCAGTGTGAACACCGGGTCTATTTATTGCAACTGGGGGAAATCCTTTGTGCTCAGACCAAACACTACTACCGTAGATCAAGAAACTTGATCCGCCCTTTGGGGTAATTCTTTCCAGGGGTGAAATTAACTTACCTTCCCTACTGGTTTGCAAATGTGTGTGTGCCGCTCGTGCACTCACTTTACTCACGCACGCTGTTGTTTGCGCATGCACAAAGCCTTCTGCGCATGTGCAGAGGCTTAAAATCGTCACAAAAAAGTGATGTCATGAGGTCCGTGGGTGGGCGGAGCCTTCCGCAGCCACTGCTACGGTTTGCCTGAACCAGATAGAACCGGCTGAAGTTCACCCCGGTTCTTTCCCTCCAGTCAGGGGTGGGTTCTAAAATTTTTTACTACCGGTTCTGTGGGCGTGGCTTATTTTGTGGGCATGGCTTGATGGTCATGTGACAATTCTTTAGGATGTAGCAGAGGTACTGGTCTACCAGGCTTTTAACTGCTTGCAGAGCTGTACTGGTCTACCCATTTATTTTTGCAGGTACCGGTCTACTCATTTGTTTTTGGAGGCACCGGTCTACTACCAAACTGCCTTTTACCACTGATCAGCTCTAGGGTAGCCCTTTGAAGCCCCGCGGCAAGAGTTTAAACAGTTTTTTTCCTTATAGCCCATCAGCTGGGACTCAGGAGGCAGCAATAGATTGGGGATGGGGCCAAATAAAAGGTAAAAATAACGTGGGGGGTGGGGTGGGGTGGGCGGGGTGGGGGTGGACAAAGGGGCAGAACTGGTTCGGTGATGTCATATCGTCACAGCCATCGGCTCAGTAGAACCTGCCCAAACCGGGAAGAACCCACCACTGCCTCCAGTATCCTCAGGAGCATTTGCATGGCGCTTGGCCAGTTAAGCTTGGCCACGGAGTCTTCCTGCCATATTGGCCATGGAGTCTTCCTTCCTAAGTCAGCCTTCCCCAAGTTGACCGACGCTCCTGAGTTTGGCACTGCACAGCTTCGGATGGCCGGTGGGGGATGGGGTTGATGGCTGTGTGGGACAAGTCAGTGCAAAGCTGCTTTTATCTGAGTCAAATGAGGCTGAAGGGGAGGAGGGCATACTCAGCAGGGACTCCACCTATTGTGCCTTCTAGGTGATGTGGGGGTGGGGACACTGCTCCTCTTCCCTGGTTGCTGAACGTCTCTCCGAGTGGTGGGATTCAGCCAGTTCGCACCACTTCGGGAGAACCGGTTGTTAACTTTCTGTGCAGTTTGGCAAACTGGTTGTTGGAAGAAATCATTAGGGCAGAGAACCGGTTTTTAAAATTACTTGAATCCCACTACTGGTCTCTCTCCCTCTCCCCCACCCCATCTTGAAAGCCAAACTGTGTCCTGCATAATGCCCCCACCCATGATGTGGGACAGACACTGTCCCTGGTTACCTGGTGGGAAAAGGTGACTCTGCCTAGAAACTGGACACTTGCCAAAGAGCCACCCCATCAGTTTCATCTGGTGCAGCCCTCCAGAGCTCCCTTTTCACTGGCAGAGGGTTGCAGGAGGCCATGGCAGCTGAAAACAGAGCTCGGGAGCCCGTTTGCACTGACAGAAGTACTGCAGACTGGTTTTTTCACTGTTTCCAGGGTGGCCTCGCGGGCCAGATCTAAGTATCCCATGGGCCATATCCGGCTTCCGGGCCTTGAGTTTGACACCCCTGCTGTAGCGTGTGATGGTCACAAAGATGGGGAACTCCCCACGACTGAGCTGACTTCTGGGCGTCATTGGCTCCTGGCGTCATTGCAAAGTGCTTTGTCCTTCAGCCCTGGCATTTCCTGGTGGTCTCCTATCCTGGTCTGATCAGTTGCAAGGTGGGGCTGGGTTTGCGTTATCTCCCTTTTTCTGAGTGGCTGAAATTGGCTTACTGCTGCAATAAGAGAGCACGGGGGAGGGGGCGATTTCAAGAGAGAAAAATGGTACAGTGGAAAATGCATGGCTCAGACGGAGATGGGGAATTTGAAGTTGAATCTGCACGTATTAACCTAAATTAACCCCTGGTCTATGAAAGTAGCCTCTGAGCTGGGTGGCCATCACCTGCTGAGCCGTCAGTTGGCTAACCACCTTTAACCCAACATGCTCTACAAACCCCACTTTGGTATCAACCTCGCTATAAAGTCAGATTAAAGAAGCTGTGGACAATAACAGTGTCCTCTGAGACAGTTTCCAGAGCTAAAATGGGATTAAACACTGGAAGAAACGAATCTCTCGCTCTCTTTCCTAGTGATTTTTTCACACTTTGCAGGAAGTGTATCTCTCCTGCACACTCACCCCAGGCTCTGGGATGTCTGTTGGTGGCTACATTGTGCCCATTGGGAAAATGTGTGTGGGATATTTATTTAACACAGACAGAATGTGATTGGTGCCCTTCTGATTGTCATTTTCTACAGAAATCATTTTATTTCTATCATATTCACAATACTTATTTATTTGGGGGGTGGGGAGGGAAGAATTAGCAATTGTGTCTTCTTAGATGAAATCTTTTCTTTTTCAACCCTTGTCCAGGACTCAGACATTCTTGCCAAGCCTGAAAAATTATTTATATTTTACCATTCTTTTTAATTATTTATATTCCACAGAAGCAACATTTAATGTCAGTTTGAGGGGGGGGGGGGAGGCAATCTCCAGTGCATACAAAAATAGACCTTTTTTTCCGTTTTTTTTTTTATAAAAACGTGAATATTAAGAGATAAAACTATGCAACTCTTATTTTAACAGCCAGGTCAGACCCCCCACCCCTCTGTTCATGATTAAAACCTGACATTCCTCCCCCCCTCTCCCAGGATTAATAAGGCAACCAATTTAACATGCAGTCACGGTCCACATATTTAAAAAGGCACCAAGAAGAGTTCAGAAAAGTCACAGACCCGCAGTTCTCTCTGCTTAGTGGGCTTGGAAAACGGGCGCCTTCCCCCTCCCACCTCCTCGCCCCTTTGCTATTAATTATATTTTCATGAACGCGCAGAAAATATAGCCAAGGGGGAAATAATTCCTGCGGGGTGGGGGGAGGGATGAATTATTTAAAAAAAAGAATTTCCAGCCCCCCACCCGCAGCGGAATAAATATTGCCTGTTGTCTCGGCCAGCCCCCCATTGCACTCGCTCTCTGTGTCTCTCTGTCCCGACACCGGTTTTCAAGTAAAAGTTTTCCGCAGCCGTCTTTGCGCGGGCCGCTCTCCGTCTTTGCGCTTCGTCAATCCTGCGGCTCCCGGCTTCTAAAGTGCACTCGGTCCTCCCTTCCGTCCCGCTGGCCCGTCGCCGGCTGCCCCCCCTCCGCTTCCTCCAGAGAGAGGCCCCTTCCCCAGGAGGCGCATCCTAAGCGCTCCCGCGATCCCCGGGGCAGCTTCCGCGGTTACCTGCCGGAGGAGGGGAGCGCGGGTCCAGGCGCAGCACCCCGGTGCTCGAACCAGCCGTCCGAAGCTTCAGGGCGTCCGCGTCCGAGCGCCGCACGAAGGCAGACCGGCTGAGCCGGCGCCGGGTGTAGACTGGGGGCCCCCGACGGCTGCGGCTGCGGCGGCACTGGCGACCTTGCGCTCTTTCTGCCGCAGGTGGATCTTGGTGTGGCGCTTGCGCTCGTCGCTGCGGGCGAACTTCCTGCCGCAGAAGTCGCAGGCGAAGGGCTTCTCGCCGGTGTGGGTGCGAATGTGGGTGGTGAGGTGGTCGCTGCGGCTGAAGTTGCGCATGCAGATGCGGCACTGGAAGGGCTTGTGGCCCGTGTGGATGCGGATGTGCCGGGTCAGTTCGTCGGAGCGCGAGAAGCGCCGGTCGCAGCCTTCGGCCGGGCACGGGTAGGGCCTCTCGTGCACCGGCGTCTTGCTGGGCCTGTTGGGGTACTTGCGCGGCCTCAGGATCGGGCGCAGCGGTAGGTTGCCCGGCCCCCCGTAGGCGCCCGGCGCCAGGCGCGCACTGACCGCGGTCCCCGTGGAGGGCCCTTCGCTCAGGCCGCTCGGGGCCGCGCCCAGCGTGAAGTTGCGGATGGTGGAGAGCGGCGTGAGCGGCGGCGGGACGCGCACTGACTCCAGGGCGCAGGGAAAGGGTTTGCGCTCCGGCGGGCCGTGGAAGTCGCGTTGGCTGCACGGAGGGGGCGGCGGCGGCGGCGGCGGCGGCTGGAAGAATCCCGCGTACTCCGGGATCATGGAGAAGAGGCCGGCGGGGTCGGCTCCCACCGATCCTACGCTCTTGGGGGAGGGGTGGTAGGAAGGTGGCGGCGGGTAGGGGCCCGTCGAGGCGGCCAGGAAGGGCGAGGAGCCGTCGGACGGCGCCGGCTGCTGCGCCTGGCCTTGATAAAGCTCCCCGCACGCGGAGTAAGGGGGCGGCGGCGGCGGCTGCGGAGAGTAGAGATGCTCCAGGTCCCCGGCGGCCAGCGCCATGGCGCATCCGTGCCCCGCGGGGGATCCGCCGGAGGCGGTGGATGATGGAACCGGCGCGGCCGAGGATGCAGTCGAGGGAGCGGCCACTCCCTGCAGGATGCCGGCGCTGACCAAGTTGAGGATGCCGTCGGCCGCATAGCAGCTCGCGCCGGGATACTGAGGATCGATGGAGAACTTGCCCATGTAAGTGAAGGATTGGCTGCGCGGAGGCGGCGGCGCGAAACCGCTGCAGGCGTACTGCAAGTCCAGCGCTCGTTTGTCGCTCATGTCCGCGCCGATCAGGCCATCTGGAGGGAGGGAGGGAGGGAAGAGAAAGAGCCCGTCACCACCGCGCATCTGGAGCGCTCCTCGGGACACACACACACACACACCCCGCGCCCAGGCAGCCTTCGCTGCTGGGGCAACTTAGGATCGCTTTACGCTTGAAGCCAGGCAGAGGGCGCCTCCGTGGTCTCTCCCAAGAGCTACGCGGGGAGATGGGGAGGGGGGGGGGAGATTGTGACCAGCCCCCCACCCCTCGAGCAGCGAGAGGGTTTAAGTTCTCCAGCCCGCCCGCCTTGCGCCGGCTCCTCTTCCCTTTAGCCGACTAGCGCCCGGGGTTAGGTGCGCTGGCCCTCCAAGCAGACGCCCTTTCATTGCGCCCGATCCTACAAGCTCTCAAGTTCTGACTGTTAGGGGCAAACAGAGAAGCCCCTGAAGTTCTGAGAGCCTTCTCTTGGCCACCCAGGATGAGCCCAGGATGAAAAGCCGGGGTCGGTGATCGAAGAGATCATTGGGCGGCCCCCGTAGTCGGTCACACGATTACCACTAGTTCGAAAACTGCTCCTTTGTCCCACAGCTTCTGGCAGAAACGCGAAGCGCTCTCGCCGGTCCGGCCTTTGTGGGGTGGGGGGTGGGAGGGAACCAGCGCGCCCCGGCTTTCGAAAGACGCAAACGAAAGCGGCCACTTACAGTAGTGGCCAAAATTGTGGAAATTTCCCTTTTGAGAAAAGTATATTTTTGAGGTTTGAGAAGGAAGGAAGGAAGGAAGGAAGGAAGGAAGGAAGGAAAGAAGGAAAGAAAGAAGGAAAGAAGGAAGAGTGATGTTATTAGCTGGTTTTAGAAAATACACTTTTCCCAAAAGCTTTCCACAATTTTGGCCACTACTCTAAGTCCGCCGCTCCGCCGGGTGCCCGCAGGTGGGCGCGGGAATCCTGCCCCCTCCCCGTCCACTTCTGCTTTCTCTCCCCCACCCTCCGTGGGCGCCCCCGCCTCCGGTTCTCCCCCCCTTCCCCGTCCTGCCAAGGCCGAAAGGGGCCGCGGGAGAAGAAAAGGGACACTTACCGCTCAGCTGGTCAAAGGGGCCGCCCAGGTCCACGCTGGGAAAGCTGATGACCGACGGCGGCAGGGCGCCGGTTCCGTCTTCCGTGGGGTAAAGGCCTTCGGGCAGGTGCACCAGCCCGCTGAGGGTGACGGGGATTTTGTCGACCGCCTTGGCGGTCATCCTGGAGTGAAGCCCCCCCCTCCTCCCGCGCCTGGTGGTCCAGGGGCCGCTTATTCCTCCAGGGAAGTGGCGGGCCCGTCTTTCCCCTCCAGAGTGGGGCTGAGAAGATGCTTCTCTAGGGCAAGGTGCGGGCGGGGGGGGCCCTCCTGGAAGCAGGTGGGGGGCCACATTGGCCAAGCGCCGCCGCCAAGAGGGGCTTAGAGCGCTCCGCTCTCTCGTTTGCGCCCTTTGGATCGCTTGCAAGCTACCGGGCAACTGCCAAGTCGGCTCCAAGTATTTATGGGGCGGCGGTGAATGCCGCGACGTCACTGCCCATTTAAGGACTGAGGAAGAGGGGAAGGGCGGGGGCTCGTCGTCACGTGGCCCATTGAGCACGCCGCGCCCGGGGGTGGGGTGGGGTGGGGAGGGGAGGGGGTGGGCTGGAGCCCCACGCGGGTCCAGGCAGAGCCCGCGGCAGGTAGAGGAGGAGGAGGAGGAGCAGGGTTGCCCGCGGCCGGTCCGGAGAGACGGCGAGGGGGCGAGTCCGGCCATGCCAGCCCCGCCAAAAAAGGCCAGCATCCGGCTCCACCCCGCGCTTGCCTTTGCGGGAGCCTTCCGGGGAAAGTCGCGGGGGCGGCCAAGGCAGAGACGCGACGCCCCAGTCCGGCGATCGGAGCCCCAGCGCCGCCGCTCCCTCGGCCCCTCTGCAAGGGCGCCCGAGCCAGGGGCGTTGAGCGGGGCTGGGGGCGCCCGCTTGGAGGGCCGGAGTCAGAAAAAGGGGCCGGCCGGCCGTGCCAACCGCCTGCTGGACAGCTCCGGTTCGCCGGGGAGGCATCCTGCCGGCTGGGTGGCTTCCGCAGGTGCTGCTACCGGGTGCTGCCCCGTTTGGGGTGTGGGCGCTGCTTTTCCTCCGAGGATGACCGAAACTCCGCGTCTCCCGCGGGCTTCCTAAAGACCCAACCGCCGCCTCTTCCTCCCCCTCTCCTCCTCCTCCTCTTCCCGGTAGTACTACTGCTACTACTAGCCTGGTTGTCTGTTCCTTCTCCCAAAAGAGCGGCCGTCTTCGCATGCTCAGAGGCGCTCTCTCCCTTTGATACATGGGCGACGCACCTCCTCCCTCCGCCCTTCTCGGCAAGGCCGAGCTTCACGCCGAACTCTGCTGTGGGAGAGTAGAAAAACCCCCTTCCGTCTTAGAGTGGCTGGGCCCGCGGAGTTGCGGCGGTCCTCCGATCGGAGGAAGTGGGAAAACGGATCGCGGGGAAAAGGACGGGCGGAGACCCAGGGCGGGCGATCACCCTCTTGTCACGCGGGGAGTCGCCGCGTTTTCTCCGCCAGCTCCGATGCCGCTACTCCGGTCTCCGCGTTGCTGCGTCGGAGTGGGCGAGCGCTCGCCATTCTTGCTGACTCCCTGGCCTTCTCTCTCCCTGTCTCTCCCTCCCCCTCCCCCCTCTCTCTCCCTCTCTTCTCCCTCCCTATCTTCATCTCTCTTCTCCCCCCTCTCTCCCTCTTTCCCCCCTCTCTTCCCCCCTCTCTCTATCTCTCTTCTCCCTCCCTCTCTTCTCCCTCCCTTTCTCCCCTTCCTCAGGAAGATTGAAAGTCCACCTGGGGTGCTGCGAGGTAGCGCTGGCGGGGCCCGATCCGTCTCCCAGACTTTTTTGGGAAAAGCCCCGGCGGAGCTGTCGCGACCCGGGTCGGACCCGGCTTGTCTGAACTGCGCTAGACGCAGAAAGGGATGGGGTTCGTGGGGTCCGGAGACTGCCGGCTTCTCTGGCTTTCCAGGGACTCCCAAATGCTGCAAGGAAGAGGCCACCTGGCTGGGCAACGGGCCGCCGCTCCGGTACCTTGCTTGGAGCTGCCTGCCTCCCTTCTGTCTCCTCGGGTCAGCCGCTGCTCCTTGCCCGAAACCCTGTCCCCCAAGCCCGCCTGTTCCTGCGAAAAAGGCAGCGGCCCACGGAGCGCTGCCCCGTCGCACCCCGGGAGCCTTTGCCCATCAAGGGCTCAGATTTGGAAGTCCCCGCGGCTCCCTTGACCGGTGGGTCTCGACAGGGATCTGGCTTCTTCTTCTTTCTTTTGTAGGGTTACAAGGTCCAGGTAGCTGGGAGATCTCCCCACTCTCCCCTCCCCCCTCCCCCAGGCAGGGGATCTTGTCCTCCCACATGCTTCTCTCCCGCTCACGGCTGCCCGTCGAGTCAGGTGTGCTCTGGAAGTTGTGTGCAGGCAAAACAAACAAACAAACCCCAGACCGGCTTTTCAGTCTGGGATTCTCCTCCTTTGATCTGGAGGTCTCAGGGTGGTCCCTTCCAAAAGCCAGGCGGGGGCGGGGATGATGGAAACTGTAGTTTAACGTATCTGGAGGGCCCTTTGCCCTGCGGGGCTGAAGAAGCTCAAACGGTGCCAAGCAAAAGGATCGCCAGCTTTGATTTTTCCCCATTCGGTAACAATGAAGAAACTCTTAAATCAGAAGCCGATACACGAATCCTTAGTTCAGACGCATCTCACTCGGAATACCCGCTCAGTTGCTCTTGCGGCATGGCTTCTGCTGCCTGTTTCAGCCTGTATTTCATGGGTGGGTGGGTAGGTGTGGGGGTGTTTGTTTTTCTCCAATAACCCCTGTGCTGCTTTCCCTATCCGTTCCCTGCTGAATGGCAATAATGGAAATTAAACGTGGATTGACAAACTATCAGATGGGGAGGGGGGCATTTTTTCATCTCTTCAAAGAATTCTACTTTGATTTAAAACTTTTTATTCCCTGTCCCCCCTGTGGTCAAAGTATGAACTGCAACTAGAAAATGTTCCACCCGATTTTTAAAGCCCAAAGGCGCAATTGTTCAAAAAATAAAACAAGAGGCCGGTGTTAAATATCACGACCGTGGTTGAGGTTTAAAGCTGTTTTTTTAAAAAACAGCTTTAATGTAATAGAATGTGTTCAGTTATGCTGTGTACTTTAGTACACAGCACAACTGAACACATTCTATTACATTAGAATTCCTGCACACAATTACTACACGAATCTATTAAAATTTCCGCAAACTTTTTCAAACAAGCAAATATTACTCTTCCATGGTTTCTTATCGCTTTGATCAAGCTAGAATAAACTCATATTTGGATAATCCCTTATAAAGATGAATTCAAAAGATTTTAAAGCAGCAGGAATAAACGAATTTAATATTAGTGTTCTGTAATTCGATCTTTTAAAATAGACCTTTTTTTGACATATAAAAATATCAGTGCATTTTTTTAAAAAATGATTGGAATGCATTTGAAATAGAAGGTTCAATAAATAATACAACAGCTACTTTTATTTCTAATTTTTATATTTGTTCTCTAACCATTGATAAAATGTTTCCCATATCGCATAATAACCAGTTTGTAGATGAGTAAAATCTAGAAAATTGTTAATAAGAGTGAAGCAAATGAGAAGAAGAGGATGTAAAGTATTAGATATTTAATATATTGGTATTAAATTAAAAATAGATTAAATGATGAATATGATTGTAAATTTTAACTGTTATTGCACAAACATTGGCACCCAGACAGCACACTGTTTAATGGAAGATGGATTATTTGTACTACTGTGTTTTCCTGAAAATAAAACCCTGTCTTATATTTTTTTGAACTCTGAAATAAGCGCTTGGCCTTATTGCCATGCACTCAAAAGCCTGATTGGGCTTATTATCAGGAGATTTCTTATTTTGGGGGAAACAGGGTAAAATATTTTTTTAAAAAAATTATGAAATAAATAAATAAATAAATAAACCAATAGCAACTTCCAGTTCTCTCTTAAGGCAACCTTCTTGTTAAAATCAGTGCTTATTTGATTGCCTGGTTCGTATGGAAATAATGTTAAAATAATATAAACATCTTACCGAGCTGAATCAAGTGAGCAGGAAAACATGATCTTTTCCCCCCCCACATGCAACCATGAAGTCTTGAAGAGTTCTGGGTGCAGAGCGAGGAGGGGCTTCCCTGTTCGATGCTGCGGTCTGGTCTGTGGCTGAGTGGCAGCTCTCCACTCCCCATTCCGGCTCTGGCTACAGCCATATCCAACTCAATTGCCCAGATTTTGGGCTGTCGCATTTAATTTTTTCTTCACCCACCCTCAGTTTCCTCTGCTCCCATTCCACCCTTTCCCCCTCTTCGATGTAGAAGGGCATCTCTGGGAAAAGATCTTATAGCCTTTTTTGGGAGAAGCAAATCCCTCTAGGCTAGTGGGAATGAGACTTAGGACCCAAAATAAGCAAAGAAGAAATGTACCGAAAGAAGAGGACTTCAGTGAAACTGGGCACAAAGGATATCCATCATTCTGTTTGAACTGAGCTCAAGATATCATCTTGGACAGATTTCCCCTGGCCCAAGCCTTCAAGGTTCTAGGAAGAAACTATCAGAGCTAAAATCTGGATTAGGGTGAGCAGCTCTTTAAGTCCCTTGAGATGCATACCTGGGTGCACGGCTCCGAGGCCCTCTCCAGAAACCCTTGGTGACTTCTGTTCTTCCATTAGGCCTTTGTGGTGGGACCCAGAAGCCTTTCGGAGCTGCCTTTGGATGACGTGAATCAGTTTGCTATGGCATCCGCATCAGCTCCTGGGCAGGGGCATCTGTTTCTGTTGATTGTTTTCTTCCTGGATCCTTCATCTCATTCCCCGCCTTGGTGCCATCTTCTCCTTGTCTTCTTCAGTCTCCGGTTGCTCCTGCTTTTTGCACTGTTCTTCCTGGCGCAACTTTTTTGCTTGGAGAAGTACTCTGAAATCTTCGCCACCAAGATTAAGCAAGTCACGGCAGCTCTCCCAGGCCTGATGGGAATGACCTCAAGGCAGGGAGTGAATGGCCTTCCTCTGTGAGATCAAAGCCATTGGGCAGTTTTGAGAGCAGACCCCTGAAGGCTCCTGTGGGACAAACAAGCATCTTGCCAGAATCTGGAACTCTGGTGTTGCTCTGATCTCTCTATCTCTCTTTCTTTCTCTCTCTCCCTCCCCCCCCCTCTCTCCCTCCCTCCCCCTTTCTCTCTCACTCACTCCCCCCTCTCTCTTTCTCTCTCTCTCTCTCTCTGTCTCTCTCCCTTTTTTCTCTCTCTCCCCCTCTTTCTCTCTCTCTCCCTTTCTTTCTTTCTCTCTCCCTCCCCTTCTCTCTCCCTCTCTCCCTCTCTTTCTCCCACTCACTCCCCCTCTCTCTTTCTTTCTCTCTTTCTTTCTCTCTTTGTCTCTCTCTCTCTCCCTTTCTTTCTTTCTCTCTCCCTCTTTCTCTCTCTCTCCCTTGCTTTCTCTCTGTCTCTGTCTCTGTCTCTCTCCCTCTTTCTCTGTCTCTCTCTCTTCTTTCTCTCTCTCTCTTTCTTTCTCTCCTTTCTCTTTCTTTCTCTCTTTCTCTCTCTCTCTTTCTCTCTCTCCTTTCTCTTTCTTTTTCTCTCTCTCTCTCTCTCCTTTTTCTTTCTCTCTCTCTCTCTCTGTGGGGGGGAGAGGAGAGGGTGTGTGTGAGAGAGAAGCAGAGACAAAGGCAGAGAGACTAGGTCTCATGAGTACAACTAACAGACTTAAACATGTGAATTGCTGGGACAGTTGTCTAGTTTATTCTTTTGAGCAGTTTTAAATAATCAAGTTATTTAATTGAATTATTGGATAATGGATGAGAGGTCACAACTAATCAAAGATCTGGCCTTGTTGAAGGCTTTCTGTTTCTCCTTCTTTGTTATTAGTTTTCATTTCTGCCTGTTGCTTTGGGAGGAAGACCCAAAGGTGCTTTTTCAAGAGGCAACTGGACTTACTGGGTTGTTGTTTTTTTTGAAGACGTTTTGCTTCTAATCCAAGAAGTTTCTTCAGAAACGTCTTCAAAAAAACCAACAACCCAAAAAGTCCAGATGCCTCTTGAAAAAGCACCTTTGGGACAACCATGATCTGGATGACTGAGAATCTCCATAGATGTTGAGGAGGAAGACTTTTACATTTGAAATGATGGAGTTTGGTTTTGCTTTTTTTTAAATTTATTTGCTGAAATTGTTTGCTTCAACCACACCAGTACAGTAGCATGAAGGACCATAACAAGATGTTACGGGATAAGGCCACTTTGCCTCCTCCCGCCCTCCCCCATTTCCCCATGTGCCCTAAAGCGTATTGGCATGTAGAAGAAGCATGGTGCAGCCCCGATGCATCTTGTCTGGCCTCAAAAGAATTGGAATGCCCAGGAAGCCACAGTATGCGAGACATGCACAATCTCTGGCCAAGAATTCATCAGCGGAAAGCCCCCAGTGTACTGGAATGTGGGAATGGCCTTGGGGAAAGGAAGGCAGGGAGAAATTCTGCCCAGGGAACAATCAGAGGAGAGAGGGAAGAGCCCTGAGGCAGTGGTGAAATGTAAATTTTTTTACTACCAGTTCTGTGGGCGTGGCTTGGTGGGGGTGGGGTAATGTGACTAGGTGGGTGTGGCCAACTTTTTTTTTACTTTTAAAACCATTTTTTCTACAACTTTTTCAGCTGAAGAGGTTGTAAAAAAATGCTTTTAAAAGCCTCTGACAATCCCAGCTGAGCCGCATGATCATCAGAGGCTTTTTTTTTTACTTTTAAAAGCATTTTTTCAGCCAAAGAGGTTGTAGAAAAAATGCTTTTAAAAATAATTTTAAAAAAGTCTCTGATGATTGCGCGGCTCAGCTGGGCGGGGGGGGGGGAGCAGGGATTTTTGCTACCGGTTCTCCAAACCATCCGCTGCCATCGCTACCGGATTGGGTGATCTGGTCCGAACCGGGAGCATTTCACCCCTGCCCTGAGGGGGCTTAGTGGTCAGAGGCAGAAACATAGCAAGGACCATAGCAGGAAAAAGCGGCAAAGAGAACGCTGTACTTTCAGACTTGCAAGGTTCTAATGCAGCCTTCCAGTAAATTAGATTTAGTTCATTCAGTTGTGTTTACCCAGGAGAGCTTCTACGGGCATTCCCAATGGTGGGATTCACCAGTTGTAAGAACCGGTTCGCTTCGTGTGCCCTCCGGAGGCCGGAAATGGGCCCGTTTCTGGACTTCTGGTACTTCCAGTAGGCTTGTTTTTTGCCCTCTCCAGGTTCCGGAAGCTTTTCTCGAGCCTCTGGGAGGGTGAAAATGGCCTCCCCTGGGCACCGGCGGCCCTCCGGAGGCCAGAAATAGGCCTGTTTCCAGACTTCCAGTAGGCCCATTTTTCACCCTCCCAGAGCCTCTGCAAGCACTCTGCACTTACCTGGCATCCAAAACAGGCTATGTGGAGACTCCTGGGTGGGATGGGGTGGGTGGGCAGGGTCAGCCAGTCCTTGGAACAACCGGTTCGGCAAACCAGATTAAGATTAACATCTGGTTCACTCAAACTGGTGCGAACCGGCTGAATCCCACCCCTGGACATTCCGACATTCCATTACCCCTAGGAACAATAGCCCATCACTTGTTCCAAGAGTTTTATATCTCCTGGTGACCCATTCCCTTCCTCCTAGGCAAATCCTCAAACACCACTCCACCAGTGCTGGGATGCTACCGGC
Source organism: Ptyas mucosa (assembly GCA_012654045.1). Lineage (NCBI taxonomy): Eukaryota > Metazoa > Chordata > Lepidosauria > Squamata > Colubridae > Ptyas > Ptyas mucosa. Next base: position 20,451,808 of record WNWU01000021.1, read on the forward strand.
TCGCACCGGTTCGGGAGGACTGGTAGCGATAAATTGGTGAGGGTTGCAGAACCGGTATTAATTGCTGGCTGGCCATGCCCCCGAACTGGTCCCCACCCCACCCAGTCACTTCCTTTTCCTCCTTACCACCTGGGCAGCTTGCCTGCCTAAGCTCCCTTCCCACGTGGTGCCTGCCCTGTGCCCCAACTGAGCTGCCGCTTCCTGCCTACAGGTAAGTCGCACTACCCCCCCCCCCAGAGCATGCTTGCCAGCCCCACCAGGCTCATGACCTTACCTTCCCAGCCCCTTACAGGAGTCCCCCCCCTGCGCCCCATTTTGGCTCCCAGGGGCTGCAGGGAGGCTTGCTAAGGCCAAAATGGGGCGTGGGTGGGTACCTAGCAAGACTCCCTGCAGCCTCCTGGAAGCAAAAACGGGCTGTGGGAGGTGGGGGGGAGGGAGAGGCTTCAAGGGAGAAAGAAACAAAGAAATCCTCACCGTTTAGGGAGATCCCCAGGTACACTGAGCTTGAGTTGAGAGCTTATTGTAAGTCCTGCATTAGCTATCTTTGCTCAGGCTAAGCTACAAAATGTTTTTCCTCACTGTTTGGGGATTCCCACATGCACTGAGCTTGAGTTGAGAACTTATTAAATTCTCCTTGCTCAGGCTAAGCTAATCAATAGTGGAGCTCTAAGAATGTGAGATGATCAATGGGCATGTTCTAAGTTTCAAAATGTCTGGCTTTTCTTCCTCCTACCAAAGACCTTCTGGGGTTCTTCACAGGAAGGGAGAAAGGAGAAAGGGAGGGGAAAGAAAGAAAGAGAGAGGGTGGGGAGGGAGGGAGGGAGGGAGGGAGGGAAAGGTAAACCCTTTTACTCACACTTCATCTTCACTATTTAGGGATCCCCACATGCAGTGAGCTTGAGTTGAGAGCTTATTGTAATTGGCTGCTAGCTATCCTTGCTCAGGCTAAACTAATAAATAGTGGAGCTCTAAGAATGTCAGATTATCAATGGGCATGTTCTGAGTTTCAAAATGTCTGGCTTTTCTTCCTCCTACCAAAGATCTTCTGAGGTTCTTCACAGAAAGGGAGAAAGGAGAAAGGGAGGGAGAAAGAAAGAAAGAGAGAGAGAGAAGAAAGAGACAAAGAAAGAGACAAAGAAAGAAAGAAAAAGAAAAAAGAAGGGAGAGAGAGAGAGAGAATGCAGGTATCTCTTAACAGAGGCTTGAACTTGCCTGAAATTAGATCAAGCCCTACATCACTTAACCCAATGTATCAGATTAAATTGTTTTTGAATTATTTTTGGTATATATACTACATTCTCTTGTGTAATTTAGTTACAGTGTAAAACTAGTCCATTATGTCTCAAAATAAAAGGGAGATCAAAAATCCAATTAGTGCCATGTAAATTCTGGAATCCTCAAAAACCTTTCCCATTGTATTTATTAAACAAATTTATATAGCTACCCAACTCATATACATTGACTTTATCACTTTTGTGTTCTTTTCATGTAGTTCTCAAAGTGTCAATCTCCTTGCTACTCTATTTCCTCTACCAAAATTCTATTATAAATAATATTACCACACATTACAGCTCTAATTTTGTGTATTTGTGCCACTAATTTTCAGAAAAAGATTTATTCCTCTCTTACATAGTTATTTAGAAGTAGCTTCATATGTCAGTTTACTTTTACCATTAAAAAATGTTTTGTTGCATTATATGACTGCAAAAGACTTTTAGCAGTTTCATGTAACAGGAAATATCCAGTAACAATTTTGAAAGTAGTTGTCATAGCCACAAACACCCTCCCCCCAAAAAGACAGAGAGAGAGAAAGAAAGAGGAAGGAAGGGAGAGAGAGAGAGAGAAAAAACCCCTCTGTATTATTTTAATTGTTCCATTATTTATCATGTATTAATATTTTACACTGTCCCTACACCTAGAATGATTTTACTGCCTTTCTTTTGCCCAGGACTACCACATATTTTTCAGGGATTTACATGCATTCAATGTCTATAGTCCAGGGCATAAATATGTGTGCATTTATTTTGTACATCAGGTTGCATAAGTCCATCTTAATATGCTATTCCTGGTATGTGATGTTTTGTATACATACAGAGAAAGAAGTACTCTTGTGATCTTTGACTTTTACGTTTGCTGTCATAATACTAATTACTGTTTTGAACAATATGCACAAATGGCTATGTTATATGTGAAATTATGACTGAAATATTTCTGCACCTATATTGGTTCTCACTGTCAAGAAGTTTCTCCTTAGTTTTAGGAGAAAAATTAACTTCTCTCTTTGTCCAGTTTCCATCCATTGCTTCTTGTTTTGCCTTCTGGTGCTTTGGAAAATACATTGCCTATACATTCTTTCTGGCAGCCCCTTAAAAATCTGTTGCCTATCACACCTTTGGGCAAAGCATGTGAGCCATTTCCTCCTTTCAGTGGTCCATGAAAGTACATCTATAGTATATAGATAATAAAGTTGAAAAAAGGTGAACAACATTTTTACAGAACTATAGATACGTTGAGGCTGTGTGTGACAAGGAATGGCTGGGAGGGGAGGGGAGGGGCCAGGTGAGGGATCCCTTGACATGAGTGACATTGAGTTGGCCATGCCCACCCAGTCACGACCATGAAGCCACTCCCACCATCACATGACCAAGCCATGCCCACAGAATCGGTAGTAAAAAATTTTAGAACCCATCCGTGCACCCCACACACACCTGGCTATTTCCTCATGAGTGGAAGTTTTAAACATGGGCATCTGCAGGAACAGGTTCCCTGGAAAAGTGGAGCTCATTGCTTGCCTTCTCTGGGGCTTTTAGGACTTGGGGTTTGGTCTGATGCTACTGGAGCCTCTTCTTTGGGACGGAGCCTCTCAAAGAGGCTTCAGAATCCTCTCCAGTGGTTTGACATGGGAGTGGTTGTGAACATGTCTTGGCTGACAAATATAAACCAACGGACTCCTGTAAACCAGAGTTTAAGAATCCCATTGATGGCTATCAAGGCATTCTTCTTGAGCTCTTCAAACCACAAGAATCTCTACAGGGTTTCAAAATGCAGCTGCAGTTTCCTGGGAAAATCTATTGAAGATTTGGTTGCAGCCAATGGAACTGTAGGATCAAATTGAACAATCAGTTTAATATCTTCATAAACGACTTAGATGAGGAAATAGAAGGGGAAGTTATCAAATCTGCGGATGATACTAAGCTGGCAGGAATAGCCAACACCAGATGGATCTTGACAGACGTGAACCCTGGGCCCTATCTAACAAAATGAAATTCAATGTAGAGAAAAGTAAAGTCTTACACTTAGGTAAGAAAAACCAAAAATACACATATAGACTGGGTGAAACCAGGCTTAATAGCAGTAACTGTGAGAGGGATCTTGGAGTCTTAGTGGACAACCAGCTAAATATGTGCAGCGGCAGCTAAAAAAGCCAATGCAATCCTAAATTGCATTAACAGAGGATACAATCAAGATCAAGGGAGTTACTAATACCACTCTATAAAGCCTTAATAAGGCCACACCTAGGGTACTGCATCTAGTTTTGGTCACCACACTAAAAAGAAAGTTGAGACTCTAGAAAAAGTGCAGAGAAGAGCAACCGAGATAGTTAGGGGACTGGAGACTAAAACATACGAAGAATGGTTGCAGGAACTGAGCAGGGCTAGTCTAGTGAAGAGAAGGACTAGGGGAGAAATGATAGCAATCTTCCAATATTTGAGGGGATGCCACAGAGAGGAGGGGGTCAAGCTATTTTCCAAAGCACCTGAGGGCCAGACAAGGAATAATGGATGGAAACTGATCAAGGAGAGATTCAACCTGGAAATAAGGAGGAACTTTCTAACAGTGAGAACAATCCACCCACGGAACAGAAGTTGCCTTCGGAAGTTGTGGGAGCTTCATCACTGGTAGCTTTCAAGAAGAGATTGGACTGCCATCTGTCAGAAATGGAGTAGGGTCTCCTGCTTGGACGGGTGGTTGGACTAGATGATCTACAAAGTCCCTTCCAACTCTGTTAAAAAAACCCCACCCAAGCAGGAGACCCTACACCATTTCTGACAGATGGCAGTCCAGTCTCCTCCCGCTCCTCCTCCTCCTCCTCCTCCTCCTCCTCCTCATCATCATCATCATCATGTTTGTTGGACAAACCCATGCTGGCTTTGTCAAGCATTATGCTAGCTGTCTTCGCTGGATACTTTTACAAAACTTCAGGTCATTTTTGCTTATCATACAGATTCTTGACCTCTATTTTCAATCACCCTGCTTTTGGACCTTGTTCAAAGAACAATAACCCTATTTTTCCATGAAGTGGACACAACCCTTTGGTTTGTTTGTTTGTTTTAGTGGCACCCCTACTTGCCCCCTCCCTGAGCTTGACCCAAGCAGGCATCAGCATTTGATGGGAGCCCTTCCTCAGCCTGCCCCATTTTCCCTTGGAAAAGCTGTCTAGGAAGATCAGCTCGGCAGCCGTGGAACAGAAGTTGCCTTTGGAAGTTGTGGGAGCTTCATCACTGGAAGCTTTCAAGAAGAGATTGGACTGCCATTTGTCAAAAACATTGTAGGATCTTCTGCTTAGGCAGGGGGTTGTTCTAAATGACCTACAAGGTCCCTTCCAACTCTGTTAATCTGCATCTGTATCTACAAGGCCAGGCCATACCTGGAAGCCTAATTTAGGGGCCATAAACGTCCAAATGGAATTCTAATGCAATAACCACTCCAACTCTTAACACATTTATCTTAGCAGAAATATTACTGAAGAAAGTATGGAGAATAAACATTAAACTGAATTTTCCCACCCCCATCTCTGAATTCCAAATCTGGTGATAAGCCATTGTCTGCTGACAATAAATGTATCAAAATAATAAAGTGTGCAGAAAATTATATTGCTGTCAATAATTTAATTTACACCAAACAACATTTTGACAACGTAAGTGTTATATATGATCTCACATTTAGTATAATATTTGGAAAATATATTCTAGAAAGTCAACATCTGATTACTGGAATCAACTTATATAATAATAAATGTCACAGTAGGTTACACACTAATTCAACTTTAATTGTCTTACTATAGAGGCAATGTTGAGGATAGTTAATAATCGCTGCCTGTTCATTATAAGATGCCGTTTCAAAGCAATGTCTGGCTTGGTGGCCAACATGGCTTACTCAAAAGCCCCTTGGTAGAATGGGAATGCTGTCAGGGCTGTGACCATCCTGGTTTGCAGCAACCAAAGAGTAAGTAAAAAGGAATACATGAAAAGAGTAAGTAAAAAGGAATATTAGGACAGGGACGGTAGACACGCTGGTGCATTTATGCACGCCCCCTTACAGACCTGTTAGGAATGGGTGAGGTCAACAGTAGCCAGTTTAAGGTTAAAGTTTTGGGGGTTGGGAAAGAAACAACAGAGTCAGGTAGTGCATTCCAGGCATTGACCACTCTGTTACTGAAGCCATATTTTCTGCAATCGAGTTTGGAACGATTTACCTTGAGTTTGTATCTATTATTTGCTCATGTATTGTTGTGGTTGAAGCTGAAGTAGTAATTGACTGGAAGTACATTGTGGCAGATAATTTTATGTACTATACTTAAGTCAGGCTGAAGTCGGCATAGTTCTAAATTGCCTAAGCCCAAAATTTGAAGTCTGGTGACATAAGGTATTTTATTGTGGTTAGAGGAATGGAGGACTCTTCTCATAAAATATCTCTGGACTCTCTTGATTGTATTTATGTCTGATATGCAGTGCGGGTTCTAGACAGATGAGCTGTATTCAGGAATTGGTCTAGCAAATGCTCTAGTTAGTAGAACAACATTACCAGAGAAGAAACTATGCAAGATTAGGTTAACAACTCTTAATGCCTTTTTGGCAATGTTGTTACAGTGGGCTCGGGCACGTAGATCATTAGAAATGAGTACTCCAAAGTCCTTGACAGAGTGAGGGTCATCTACAAGGTCATGTCCATTTAATTTGTATTTTTTATGTTTTGATTTTTTTTGCCAATGTGCAAGACAAAACAGTTGTTGGTTGATATTTGGAGTTGCCACTTGTTAGACCAATCTGACACATAGTCAAGGTCTTTTTGAAGGATAGTTGCATTGTCGGTGGTGTTGAATAGTTTAACATCATCAGCGAAGAGGACACAGTTGCTTTTAATATGATCACAAAGGCCATTTGTGTAAAGTATGAAGAGTGTTGGACCTAAAACACTGCCTTGGGGAACACCGCTATTAACAAGTACAGGATTTAATAGAGCGATTCCTATTTTGACCATTTGTTGTATGTTTGACAGGAAGGCAGCTATCCATTTATGTTGGAGTCCAGAAATGCCATAGGATTTTAGTTTTAGAAGTAATTTGTCGTGTACCACTGAATCAAAAGCTTTACAGAAGTCTATGTAAACTGTGTCTATTGTTTTGCCCTGATCGAGATGTGTAGTCCATATATTTTTGCAATGTAGTAGTAGTAGATTACAGGATAAATTTTTTCTGAAACCGAATTATTTGTTAGAAAGTAGGTTGTTTGTCTCTAGGTGTAGGGTAATAGATTGGTTAATGATTGATTCCATGACTTTGCAGGTGACGCAACATAAAGAGATTGGTCTGTAATTTTCAACTAGGCTAGGGTCTCCCTTTTTGAAGATAGGGATGACCCTGGCTTGTAACCATTGGTAGGGCAAGGTGCTGGTACTGAAAGATTTTTCAAAAATTATGCTTAGAGGTTCTGCAATTGCAGTGGAAAGCTTTTTTAAGAAGTATGCACATACAAAGGCAGAGGTTTTCCTCAGTAAGACCAGGTGGTGCACAAGGAGGCCCATCTCTGGCTCTTCTGCCTGAGACCTCCGGAGCTGCAGGGCTGATGGGCTTTGGCCTGGACACTCGCAGGACATGGCCTTTGTCTAAGCCCCTCCTGGGGGAAAGGCAGGGGAAGCTGTGTGTTGTGACCTAGGCTTACTGAGTCATTACAAGACACAATTAATCCCAAACAAACCTATTTTATTGTAACAGCTGAGAATTACGTTCATTCCCAGTTGAGTCCCAATTAGTTGCAAAACAAGTTCTTTGGAAGAAGGGTGACCCCAGCATGAGGTAGGAATGGAGATTTTGCAGTATCCTTCCCCTGGAGTGGGGAGGGAATGGGGATTTTACAGTATCCTTCCCATGCCACGCCCACCAAGACACGTCCACCAAGCCACACCATGGCCACCAAGACCACAGAACTGGTAGTAAAAAAATTTGAATTCTACCACTGGTTTGTTTGATTTCATTTTAGTGATTGAATTATTATAAATTGAACTGATGGTGTACTTGATAACCCTTGATTGAATAGGTTGCATGAATATTTTGATTGATTGATTGATTATGTAACATCAAGACACTGTCGATTCTTAGCAGCATTGAAACAGGATTTCTCCAGGAGGATCCGTCCATCCCCAGCCTGGTCTTTGGGGTCTCCAATGGTGCACCCAGTGCAGGGGTGGGTTCTACTTACTTTAGTACCGGTTCGCAGCGGGGCCATGTGCGTGCACTTACTTTGCTCGCGCGCACAAGCCTCTGCACATGCGCAGAAGTGTTTTGATGATGTTGGGGTTGGTGGGTGGAGCCTCCCGCCTGTTTTACTACCGGTTCTATAGAACTGGTGCGAAACGAGGGCAACCCACCACTGACCCAGCGCCACTGTAACAGAGTCCACCCTATGCGATGACTAGAGCAGTGCAGAAATGTGGGGTGTTCCTGCCCTCCACCCCCTGTCCTCTTGCCCTCTTCCAGGTTGCTCTATCCTGCTCCATCCCACCCCATGCTTCCTCTTTCTTCCCCCCAAAATATTCCCTTCCTGGTGGCCTGTTTCAGGAGTTACTCTTTATTCATTATTTGTGGTTCTGTAACTCTTGGGGTTTCCCCCTAAACTTCTGGCATGGTGGAATGATCCCCAAGGGAAGAAGGGGGTTTCTTCCCAGGAGTTTGAAGGCCTTTGTTGTGGTCTGCCAGCAGCCTGTGGAGATGACAGCGGAGTTGGACAGTGAGGGGGCTGGGGAGGAACATGGGCCAGTCCTGGAATCTGGAAAGGCTTGTGAAGGGCATACCTGGTCTTTGTGGGTGTTCTTTTTTATTTTATTTTTTTTAACCTGAGAAGAAGAAAAGGAGAAGGGAAGGGATTTCTCAGTAGCGAAAGCCAGTAGGGACTGATGTCTCCCTCCCTCCACTCCCAAGAGGGAGGGGGGCCCCTGCGAAGAAACATGGTGAGAAGTTGGCGCTTTTGCTCTTCCTTCCAGGTGCAAGCTCATCTCTGCGCTCGCTTCCTCTTGCCCGGTTGGCTTTTCTGCCTTCCCTCCAGGTCGCTCCTGCTGGGCTCTTTAGACCCACGCCCACAGCACCCGGAGGCCCTTGAGGGTAGCTGGGATGTCAGCATTGCTGGCCTGCTGCCAGCTGCCCACACATTTCCTTGCCCAAGGGGTGTGTGTGTCTGTGTGGAGGTGGAGGTTCTCACCCACCAGCCTTTCAAGTGGACCAGGAGCAAAACTACCACAAAGCCCTCCGTTCTTTTTCTTCTTTCCCTTCCAAACAAATGGGGATTCATTCTCCCTCTATCTCCCCTGTGCACCCCTCCCCCTTCTTCCCCCTGAATCAAAGACCGTCTGCCGGCAATAAACGGCCCTGAATTTTCTGCATTGTCCTTAAATTTGGGCCACCCATTGGGAAGCTGAGGTTCCGGTGATGTAATCGTACCTAAATATGTAACACCCCAAGCTGGCTAATGTTACTCAAGATGTGCAGCGTAAACTTGGATAAATTTCCTTGAAAGTGAGTCGCTCAGCTGAAAGAGAGAGAGAGAGAGAGAGAGAGAGACAGAGACAGAGACAGAGAGAGGGACAGAGGGGGGGGGAGAAAGAGAGACAGCAACAGAGACAGAGACAGACAGAAAGACAGACAAACAGACAGGGAGAGAGAGGGAGAGACAGACACACACAGAGAGAGATTCCTTCTTAAAGAAAAAGTTTGTCTCTTGCCATGAGTGTCCGGGTGAGGATTTCCATAGAAAATGGAAAATGGTTCCTTCTCTTCCACATCTGAGAAACCTCAGTGAAATGATTGGGTTCAGTCTTGATTTCAGTCAATTTGTTCTGCTCAATAATTGTAGGATCCCCTTATTAGAGAGTTTGCTAGGGAGGGCAGGCAATTTTGATGTAGGCTTTCTCTTCCAGGGCTCAAACCCGGCTACCACGTGTGCAGTGGCAAAATTCTGTGTTGCTGCAATATCCACAAGAAAAAAAATTGGTTACAGAATTATAGCTGTCAACCTGTGCCAATTTTTTGGAGACATCTCTCACAATTTTTGGAAAATTATATTTACTCACATACGTATCGGCTCTCCACTCACATAAACTAGGGAGTGACCCTAACTGTTTGAGAACATGTATTTTCTTAAAAGGGACGTAGTGGCTCAGTGGCTAAGATGCTGAGCTTGTCGATCGAAAAGTCACCAGTTCAGTGGTTCGAATCCCTAGTGCCACGTAACGGGGTGAGCTCCTGTTACTTGTCCCAGCTTCTGCCAACCTAGCAGTTCGAAAGCGCGTAAAAAATGCAAATAGAAAAATAGGGACCACCTTTGGTGGTGTTAGAAGAAATATCCTTCTGGGTTCAGCTCCAAGTGGAGGAAAAGACACTGGAAACATGGAGACTGCTTGGAAAGATGGTTTAATGGTGGACAGGATCATGTGGTTTGAGTTCCTGAACAGAAAAGGGCGTTGAGATGCTGAGCGTGCCTTGGTTTTATACCCTCTCTGGCTTTGAACTTCCTGGGGCCCAGGAAGAGTATCCTGATTGGTTGCTGCCAGAGGCCATAGCTAGCCTTTTAGGTTGCCTGTGTGCTAAGTTTGGTTGAAACTTGGTGGGTGGTGCAATAAAGGGCAATTAAATGGCTCTGCCTGAAGGAGGTAGATCTTTGTTATGTAGAATAGACTGGCTCAGGCCTTAATGGCCCATTAACAAAGGTGGGGGGGCTGAGTTTCTGCTTCTCTGAGTTGCTACTTCTCTTGTAGGGAAAATATTCTGCCTTTTTAGTATTTCCTAAAATATTTCATTTTTTTAGGAGGGGGTGGGTGCTAATTTCCTACAGTGGGAAGGTAATTCCGTGAGCCCTCAGCATTTAGTCATGCCGGCCACATGACCACGGAGACGTCTTCGGACAGCGCTGGCTCTTCCGCTTAGAAACGGAGATGAGCACTGCCCCCTAGAGTCGGGAACGACTAGCACATATGTGCAAGAGGAACCTTTTCCTTTATTTTATTTTCTTAATGGGGATGTTATTATCCACCATTAATGTCAGTACTATTTTTTAATATATTGTAAACAGTGATGTCTATTGCTGGTCTATGACCGTAATAAAGTTATATTCTTCTGTAGGATAACAGCATAAAAAGTAGTTTGATTTGCTTTGTGGTAGCAGAAGTATGAGAGGGTTAACTTCATTTTAGTGGATCGTTATCAGGACAGCTAAAAAAGTAATAACACAATTTGCTTTATGTTGTCCTTTTTTAAAACCGATGCCATAAAGATAATAGAAGGATGCAGGACGTAGTATTTTTAACAGATTGCCCCCAGTGGTGCCTTTGATCCCTTTCATCCCTGTGAAAATCCTTGCATATTTTCAGAGGATCCCTCCAAGACTCAAGGAGTTTTTCAGCAAATTTAGGGACCAGCAGAATGAGGAAAAAATTGGGTGGCCAAAGCAGAAGAGCCGCCCAAAGGGCAGAAGCCCACCCGGGAAGGCAACATGGAAGGTTTGCTTCTGCTGTGGCATCTTGGCACCTTTCCCATGAGGAGTGTACATCACACCCCTTGTCTCCCCCTTGATTGTTTGAAAAGAGGCTGCTCTCACCCAGCCAAACCCTAAGAAGCCAAAGGCTGTTTCTTGTCAGTGTGGAAATCGATGCATCTGTCCTTTCCACCAAGCCGTGGACTCTGGTGTGCATTTTATCTGCATTACTCAACTTCAGGGGTGTCAAACCCGATTTCATTGAGAGCTGCATCAGGGTTGTGTTTGACCTCGGGGGCGGGGAGGGGGTGGTGGCTGTGACCAGCTCGACGTCACTCATGCCAGGGCGCCTGTGGTGGCCCAAGTGCTCTGCCTGACGGGTGATCTTCAAAAATTTCAGCAACGGGTTCTCTGCCCAGTTGCTGGGTGGGCATGGCCATGGTGGGCATGGCCTAGTTGGCTTTCTGCACCACAGTGGGGGAGGGGGCCTTTTCGCCTTCCCCAGGTACTGGAGGCTTTCATCGAGCCTCTGGGAGGGCGAAAACTGCCTTCCCCGGGCTCTGGAGACCCTCTGGAGGTCAGAAACAGGCCCATTTCCGGCCTGCTGGAACTTCCGGGAGGCCTGTTTTCCCCCTCCCCGAGCCTCCGCGCAGGCCCTGCACTTACGTCGCATCCAAAGTGGGCCATATGGAGACTCCTGGGAGGAGAGGGGCAGGGCGGGAGGGGTGGGGAGGTGTGAGAGGGGCCAGCCAGGGGTGGGATTTAGAGGTTCTATGAACCGGCCATAACGTTAGTTATAGGTTCTCCCGAACCCGGGCGAACCCGTAGCAGCCCATCCCTGGCTCCAGACCTCCGTTTTCGGCGGAGACAGCCTCCTGCCACCCTCTGCCAGTGAAAATGGAGCTCCGGAGGGCTGTCTGCAGCCCTTGTGAGCTCCATTTTCAGCTGTGAAAGCCTCTTGCAACCCTCCACCAGAGGCACCACAGACCGGTCCTTCATTTTTTCCAGTGTGGCCCTGTGGGGCAGATCTAAGTACCCCGCGGGCCAGATCTGGCCCTCAGGCCTTGAGTTTGACCCCCCTGCTCTACTTTGTTTTCATTCCAGCCAACTGCTTCTCTTCTTGAATCATTCCAGGCCTTGTTTATTCTTCTAAAGAATAAATTTCGGAATCTGCGATTTTACATCATTATAGTTTTGTTGTAAACAGCATTATGGCAAAAAGCAGTGTTGGCAAACCCAGAGAGGATCTGTTTCTGATTTTAAAAAAGCAAGGAAACACAGAGTTCACTAGATAAAGCATTGTTGGTTTGTGATAATATCAGCAGTAGAACGCACTGCGCACCTGAGCAGAAATCAAAGGCTGTTTTAGCCAGCTTGTTCCTACGTGGGGAAGCTGCTTGGACATATCTGCACAGAACATTTAAGAATTCTGTTCTTCTCACCATTTATAGCTCTTTTCCTGGCTAAAAGAAATATATTAAGGGAGGCGTGGGAGAAGTTAGGTAGCAATATGGGGGAGATCGGAAGTAGAGCAACGACATTTCTGACCCACAATCTTATTGTAACGGATACCTTTGGAGAGCACAGATTAAGATTGATTCGAACTGCAATGGCAGAGTTGCAAGTGAGCATCAATACACTGCTATGGGCCAAAATAGAATAGAATAGAATTCTTTATTGGCCAAGTGTGATTGGACACACAAGGAATTTGTCTTGATGCATACGCTCTCAGTGGTACATAACAGAAAAGATACATCCATAAAAAATCATAAGGTACAACACTTAATGATAGTCATAGGGAACAAATAAGCAATCAAATCATATTAGGAAACAGTCAATATAAATCGTAAGGATACCAGCAACAAGGTATGCAATCATAAGTGGGAGGAGATGGGTGATAGGAACGAAGAGATGATTAATAGTAATGCAGAGTTAGTAACTAGTTTGACAGTGTTGAGGGAATTAGTTGTTTAGCTGAGTGATGGCATTTGGGAAAAAACTGTCCTTGTGTCTAGTTGTTCTGGTGTGCAGTGCTCTATAGCGCCGTTTTGAGGGTAGGAGTTGAAATAGTTTATGTCCAGGATGTGAGGGGTCTGTAAATATTTTCACAGCCCTCTTTTTGACTCGTGCAGTATACAGGTCCTCAATGGAAGGCAGGTTGGTAACCATTGTTTTTTCTGCAGTTCTAATAATCCTCTGAAGTCTGTGTCTGTCTTGTTGGGTTGCAGAACCAAACCAGACAGTTATAGAGGTGCAGATGACAGACTCAATGAATGAAACAATGAATCTCTCTCTGATTTCTTCCCTGCTGGCAGCTGACAGGCCAAGAACTGGCAGCTCTTTCTGGGGTCCTCGGTGCTACCAAAGCGCAGCAGAGAAATTGAATGGCCATTCTTGCCATAGAGGGATGTGCTCTTTGACAGCACCCTCAAGGCTTGTAAGATGTAGCCTGACCTTATTTTTTTTTTGCTTCAGCTTGGAATCAAATTAAGGACATTGTTCTATCTCGGTTACTTAGCCCCCAAATCTATGTCCTAGCTGCTTTCCAACGATGGACATTTAATGTTCTTTTGAGGCCCTCCAGTTCCATCTTAAAAAGGAAACAGATTTATTTTCTTACTTTAGTGTGGGAGGTCAGGCAGCGTTTAGAAAGGCAAGAAAATAAAGATAAGACTGGGCAGGGAATGTAAATTAGATCGTCAACTTGCAATATTAGGGGTTTTGTTTTCAACTAACGAGAGTTAAGTAGGAATCGGAGACGATTTTCATAGCGTGCTCTTTAAAAGTTCTATTATTAATGGTCAGAAGTTATACATAATTGAAAACTTTTGTGAGTCCCAAGGCAACTGTTTAAAGGTTTGGATTTTATGGCAAATCTTGATCAGCCCCGCTGAATATGTTAAACTTGGAGCAATTTCTTCTGACAGTATCTACTCGATGGCTGCGTTTTCCCAAATACATCTTCAAACTTCCTATTTGAAAGTTTGTTAAATAGTTAAATAATTTTTTTCCCTTTCCATAGGACTAGATCTGCTGGGTTGAGCACACTTGTCTTTGTCTCAGAAGTCACATCCAGGACCCAAAATTCCAATTTATATTGTGTGTGTGTGTGTGTGTGTCAGTGGTGAGTTGTCCCCGGTTTGGACCGGTTCGCAAGAACCAGTAGTAAAACTGGCGGGAGGCCCTGCCCACTGCCCCAGATGTTGTCATACAGTTGTGAAGGGTAATATTTAATTCACCTGCTACCCATCGGATGAGACAGGTATATATTCCCATGTCAGAGCTCCATAGGACAGCTCTGTACGGTACCACTATGTGTACTGTACAGTACTGTACTTTCTTGTACCACTATGCAGTATGTATACAGCAAAGTTTACTGGAAAGCAAGAAACTCACCGGATAAAGCTAAAACTCTTCCAACTTCCAGAAAGAATAAGCATAAAGAATGTTGAGACTTTGGAAAAAGGTCCGAGAAGAGCAACTAAGACCGTGATGACGAACCTATGGCATGTGTGCCAGAAATGGCACACAGTGTCCTCTTTGTTGGCACGCAAGCCGTCACCCCAGTTCAGCTCCGCTGCGCATGCGAGCGCGCCTCCCGCTGGCCAGCTGGTCTTTGGGTCTCTGCAGCACATGAATGGGGGGGGGGGGGGGGGGGGGGGGGGGGGGAGGGGGGGCAGGGGGGCAGGGGGGGGGGGTGCGGGGGGCAGATTTGGAATGAGACCCAGAGGAAAACTCTGGCAGAAATGACAACCATCAAAACGTTAAATGTGTATGGAGATTCTCAGTCATCCAAGTTCACGGTTGTCCTGAAGGTGATTTTTTCAGGAGGCAACTGGACTTTCTGGTTTTTCTTTGAAGACATTTCACTTCTCATCCGAGAAGCTTCTTCAGCTCTGACTGGATGGTGGAGAATGGAAGGATTTATACTCCTTGCAGACAGCTGGTCATTTGCATCCTTTCAGTGAGTTGTTAAGGTCACCTGGAGGTTTATCTGTGTCATCAGGGTCACCTGAGTGGTGCAAATGGGTGTGGAACAGGGGTGAAATGCTGCCGGATCGGATCGGATCGCCCAGTCCGGTAGTGATTTTGGCCGTTGATTCAGTGATCTGGTAGCGATGACGGAGCAAAGCTCCGCCCACCCACCCGGGTGTCATTACTTCCTGGTTTTAACCAGGAAGTAATGTGTTTTTTACCTTCTGCACATGCGCAGAAGGTCTGTGTGCACATGTGACGTGCAAGGCGCACGCACTTTTGAACTGGTAGGGAAGGTAAGTAGATTTCACCCCTGGTATGGCTTCTTTGAAAAGATGCTTTGGGATGCCTATCTGGCCTGGCGCCTGAAGAAAACACCTCACCAGTCAAATCACTGGATAAAAGTAGTGTAGAAAGTTAGCACTCCCGTCTCCTAGAAGAATGAAATATTTTGAGAAATATTAAAAAGGATGAATATTATATTTCCTTGGATGAGAAATGGAGAAACATGGTCTTGGAAAGCAGCCCCCACCTATCTTAGTAGCCCTCAGCAGATGTCAGCACTTAAGAGTATAAAGAGATAGATAGCTCTATTCATAAGCAAATTCCCTGCAAATTCCCTGCAGCAAGGTCTGAATAAAGGTAGGGTTAGCTCTCAGCCACAATAGGAATTGCCCAACAAACCCCTTCATTGCATCAGCAGTCCAAACTTCAACCAAACCTAGCTCAGACAAATTCCTAGGATTTGTACATCCATGGGAGTCTGATAACTGCCAATAGAATATATGTTCTTGCACAGGAACAGGAAGTTCAAGTGCAAAGCTCAAAAGAAGGCATAAATATCCCCTCACTCTCAACTCCATGTGGTCAGTTGCACCAGAACTGCAAACATGTGGTTCAGAGGTGGTATTCAGCTGGTTCGGATCAGTTCACCTGAACCAGTAGCGGAAATCGTGGGTGGGCCCACCGCCCCACCTTCCCTGCCTTGGCTCTATGCCAACGTATTTAGGCATGTATTTGAGTCTGGGCGCATGCACATAAGGTGTGTATGCAAGCAAAATGCATGTGTGGAAGGCAGGCCCGTGTGCGAACCGGGTGTACCTGCGCAGGTAGTGTGCGCGCGAGGGCAAACCAGTAGTAACATAATGTGAAACCCACTGCTGATGTGATTCTGTTCATCAATAAATGGACCCTCTTTCCAATCAGCCTCCAACCTCCATTTTGTCTCCAGTGCCTTTCTCCCAGCTTGGAACTGAACCAGATGGATATTTCTTCCGACAGTAGGTTTATCGCCAATGAACTCCAACTATTAACAATTGTTTTTCGAAAGGAAGCCCCCTCTAGCTGTATAATTATTTCTGGAACTGTCTGGTACTGAAAAAACTAAAATGAGAACTCCACGAGAAAAGCCCAGATTCAATCAATGTAAATGGTGCATCGTGGGAAAACGTTAACGTGCAGAAAACCTCACCAAGTCCTAAACCAAGAGAGAGCCCCATGTTCCACCAAGGTCTCCCAGGGCTGCCGTCTGCTGCAGGGACGAGGCCGAAAGGTGAGAGGGCTCCAGCCAATGGGCAAGAACAGCCTTAATCTCTTCTTACACATGCATGAAGTAAGGCCATCCAATATGTAAATGCCGTGCATTTTCAGTAACAGGCCATCTATGTATGCCACCGTATGTATTTTAATGCTATTCTCTAAAAGGTCAGGAAATGCAAAGGGAAACAGGCAATCCTATACGCTTCCTTCTGGACCTTTGGGGCCACCGGCGGCGGAAAGGGGCAGAGATCGCCCAAAGGCCTTTCCAGCGCCCTGGCGGGAAAAAAATTATCCAGGGAAAGAGGGAGATCTTTTGGCCGGGAAAGGTGGATCTGCTGGGACCTACCTGGTCTCAGGGTTAGGGCTGACATTGAACAGGTTCAGCAGAATCCAAGGGCGGACACATATCTCTCGCCCTCAGGTGTTGCAATCTGTCTTTGCCCACCTGGCCTTTTTCCCCCTCAAAACACTCCAGAACGGAGAATATTTTGGGATGGGGAAGAAAGAAGCTCACTTGCTGAAGCCTGAATGACACAAGAGTTCCAGCTTCCAACTTGGTCCAGCCCCCCCCCCCCCAAAGGGGAGGGACAGATAACTGAGCAGGCAGGGAGGATATAAATGTATACTTTCTAAGTTCCTACCAAGCTCTCGCTCTCTCCCCCCCTCTGTCCCTCCCTCTCGCTTTCTCTCTCCCCCTCTCTCATTCTCTCTCCCTCCCTTCCTCTCTTTCTCTCTCTCCCCCTCCCTCTCCCCCCTCTTTCTCTCTCTCCTTCTCTCCCTCCCTCTCTCTCCTTCTCCCTCTCTCCTCCTCCCTCTCCCTCTCCCCCTCTCCTTCCTTCCTTCCTTTCTTTCTCTCCTTTCCTTCTCTCTCTCCTTTCTTTCTCTCTCTTTTTCTCTCTTCCCCTCCCCCCTCTCCCCTTCTCTCTTTCTTTTTCTCCTCCTCTCCCTCCCACTCTCACTCTATCATTCTCCCTTCCCTCCCTCCCTCCCTCTCCTTTCTTTCTCTCTTTCTCTCTCTCATTCCCTCCCTCTTTCTCTCTCCCCCTTCCTCCCTCTCATTCTCCCTTCCCTCCCTCCCTCCCTCTCTCCCCTTCTCTTTTTCTCCCTCTTTCTCTCCCTCCCTCCCACTCTTTCTCTCTTTCTCCCTCCCTCCCTCTCCTTACTTTCTCTCTCTCTCCTTCCTTTCTCTCTCCCCCTCCCTCCCCGCTCCCCTTTGGTAAAGCTCGAAACAGAATTCTTCCTCCAGAGTAAATAGCGTGGAGTGAAATCTACTGAACTTACTGAAATCACACAGTGCCCATTATTTCAGACCTGCAAATGTTTCAAATAGTATATGAAGAAAAATTATTCCAAATGATTATTGATGGGTTAATCAAGTTAACCACGTCCACTTTCTTGCCCCATTAATGTGGACAGTATTTCACAATCATCAAGCAAAAAGCCAAATGTTAATGGTTCAGGTAATCAGTTCCTAATGAAGCCACGTGCACCTTCAAATAATTTACGGCTCTCATAATCAGCCTGAAGGGGACAGGCAGTCCCAGTCCCACCCATTTTCTCATGTTGCACCCGTTCCAAAAAAGCTCCCTGGTTTGAATGAATTCCTGTTTTTACTTTTTCCTTAAAAGCATGAAGGAGCAGAAAATAAGGAAACGGAAATGAAAAACTCGACCCATGTTAACCTAAAATTCTTCAGCTTCATTTAAAGTTTGCAGGTACTTAAAAGTCCTGGGTGCATTTGGCCAGAGAAATTGCTGTTTTCTGTTTTTGTTTTCTTCAAGCCAGATTCAGAGAAACCACATGCTGGTCTGTTGCTCTGGGGAAGGCCCTCCTGGAGGCAGGGAAGAGGGGTGGGGGGAATCCTCCCTCATCAGGACCTGGGGGTGGGGCTGCTGGGGACACACTCTAGACCTGGGTGTATGTGCTTTTGAACAACGACTAGATTTACATCTGGGTGGACTCCCCTGGATTTGGGAAACTGCAAAATTAGTCTTTCCTTTGAAATGCTACTATGTCTTAATGTTCCCAGGATTGCAGGCCTGCATTAAAATAGCCTTCACTATCTTTCTATCTGTTTCTAAAGGTTCCTCCTCACCTTCCTCCTCCTCCATTGCTCTTGAGTTTATGGATCCATTCCAAAGACAAGGGTTTGCCATGGCTTTTCAAAAAAGATTGAAAAAGAACACTTTGGAGAAAGTACAGAGAAGAGCAGCTAAGATGATTAAAGACCTGGAGACCAAAACATATGAAGAATGGTTGCAGGAACTGGGAATGGCTAGTCTAGAAAAAAGAAGGACTAAGGGGGACATGAAAGCAGTATTCCAGTATTGGAGGGGCTGCCACAAAGAAGAGGGGATCAATTTAATTTCCAAAGCACCAGAAAGCAAGATAAGAAACAATGGATGGAAACTAATCAAGGAGAGAAGCAACCTGGAACTAAGGAGAAACTTCCCAACAGTGAGAACAACTAACCAGTGGAACAGCTTGCCACCAGAAGTTGCGGGAGCTTCATCACTGGAGGCTTTTAAGAAGAGACTGGACAGCCACTTGTCTGAAATGGTATAGGGTCTCCTGCTTGAGCAGGGGGTTAAACTAGAAGACTTCCAAGGTCCTTTCCAACTCTATTCTGACATTTATTTCAATCTGCATGATTGACTTCCTGGCCTTTGGGGCAGCCCAGGGATTTCCCCCTGGTGTCCTTATCTCCACATCTCTCCCTGCTCAGTAATATGAGATCAGCCAAGGTGAAATCCACCCCCCACCCCCACCCCCATGTTTCGCTGGTCTCATAATCCCAAGAATTTGAGCTCAATTCATCCAGGAGTCCCAGGCTGGCAAATCCCGAATTAAGCCCTGGAAATGGCTGGATCTCCCCAGCTTCTGAGAAGCAGCAAACAATGGCCAGGATTGCATGGACTGGTCAAGAAAGCCACACCTGCAAGAGTAGCTCCTTTTCTGTCCCCGCCCAAGAGACGTGTCCAAGGAGTGATTAATCATGGAATAAACAAAGGCTCGGGAACAAAGAGCGGGGACTAAGCAGCAGGAGCATGTGGCTCAAGTCGGGGAGATAAGGAGATGGCCCAGGAAGATGGATGGTCCTTGAAAAGGTTGATACTTCGGAGGACATCTTCGACCCGGGAAAAGTGACCTGGGGCGGAAAGGAAAGGAAAACTGCGGCATATTTCAAATGGGCTCATTTCAGTTGTGCCCTCTCCCCCTGCCCAGCCAGAGAATCAAATCTGGAAGAAAATGTGCTAATGAGGATTTTTAATTGGACTTCTCTGCCTGGTCGTAACTGAAACAAGAGATGCTCTATTTGACAGCTTAATCTATTATTGCAAAAGGCGCCGCAAAGGCTTTGTTGATTACATCCACCGATTAGCCTAACTATGTCCCTACTAATTTGAGAAACCATGAATCACAGGGTTCAAACGGGGCTCAGATGAGTCAATTATTCTAAGCAGGAATATCAAAAACTCATATTTTTGACACCAAGGAATTCAGCCGGCTAAACTCAACCACGAACCAAAATGAGCTTTATTACACATTCTCAATTGACCAAGTCATTAGCAACGTGGAAGAAGCTTTTGCTAATTTTTCAGCGTGTGCGGCGCGTTGTCTTGCCCTAAGGATCCCTTCTGGAGGAATTTATTAACTTGAAAAACATTTGATGATGGGGGCAGGTGGGGTGGGGAGAGGCTGAGGAAGTCTTGTTGCTTGCTGAGTGCGGAAGCTAGTTCTGAAGTTATTTCGTACAAGATTTTATTTGAGCTACCATATTTTTCGGACGCACCAGAGTATAAGACACACCTTAGTTTTTGGGGAGGAAAATAAGAAAAAAGCCTCCCGGAATACCCCCAATCAGCTGTTCCCAGAGGTGAATTTTAGCAACAGGTTCCTTGGTTGTGAGCTCTGTGCCTTGCTTTTTTTTGCTTTTTTTTTCTGCCTCTGAAACTTCTGAAACTCAGTTTCAGAAAAAACTTTCTTTTCTTGCCTCTGAAAGCCTCTGAAACAGAGCTTCAGAAAAAAAGCCTCTGAAGCTCTGTTTGGGGATTTCTTTTCTGAAGTTCTGTTCGGGGGCTTTTTTTCTGAAGCTCTGTTTGGGGCTTCTTTTCTGAAGCTTCGTTTCTGATGCTTTTTTCAGCCTCTGAAACCTCTGTCTGAGAAGCTGGGCGGGGCTACATTTGGAGTATAAGACGCACCCAGATTTTCACCCTCTTTTTGTGGGGAAAAAGGTGCGCCTTATACTCCGAAAAATACGGTATTTGGGTAACTTTATGCCGGAAGAAAGCACCAGAGAAGTGATAGGCAGTGATGTCTTTGGAACTGGTCCGCATTCACAAATGCAAACCATTTCAGAAGGCAGGCAAGAGGCAGACACTGAGCTTGGAGGCCAAAAAGGCCAAAAACATATTACCATGTTTCGCAAAGGACTGTGTGCACAATTATTAGGCAAGTGAGTATTTTGACCGTATCATCATTTTAATGCATATTTTCCACCTCCAAGCTTGAATGCTTAGTGGATATAAGCATATCAGATGATGTGTGTTTGTGTAATGAGGGAGGGTGTGGCCTAAGGAGATCAACACCCTATATCAGTGTTGGCAAACCTTTTTGGCACTGAGTGGTGAAACGGGAGCGCGCGCACAGGGGGAGTACCGGAAACGGGAAGAGCAGTTCCCCGGCACGCATGCTCACCTGGTCTTCCGGTTTCTGGTGCGCATATGTGAGTGAAGACCAGCTGGCATGCGCACCTGGGAGCTGCTCTTCCTGTTTCTGGCACTCTCCCGTGAGCGAAGACCAACTGGCCGACACACATGTGTGCGTTGTAACTCGGAAGAGCAATGGGCGATGGCTGGCGTGCCCAGAGAGATGGCTCTGCGTGCCACTTCCGGCACGCATGCCATAGTTCACCATCACTGCCCTATATCAAGGTGTGCATAATTATTAGGCAGCTTCTTTTCCTCAGGCAAAATGAGCCCCCCCAAAAAAGAGAGAGAGAGATTTAACAGACTTTGAAAAGTCAAAATCGTAAGAAGTCTTTCAGAGGGATGCATCACTCTGGAAATTGCTAAGTTATTTGGGGCATGATCACAGAACCATCAAACGTTTTGTTGCGAATAGTCAACAGGGTCGCAAGAAACGGGTTGAGAAAAAAAGACGCACATTAACTGCCAGCGATTTGAGGAGGATCAAACGTGAAGCTGCCAGGAACCCATCATCCTCCAGTGCTGTCATATTCCAGAACGGCAACCTACCTGGAGTGCCCAGAAGTACAAGGCGTTCAGTGCTCAGAGACATGGCCAATGTGAGGAAGGCTGAAACCCGACCACTGCTGAACAAGAGACATAAGTTGAAATGGCAAGACTGGGCCAAGAAATATCTGAAGACAGGTTTTTCAAAGGTTTTATGGACGGATGAGATGAGAGTGACCCTTGACAGACCAGATGGATGGGGCCTGTGGCTGGATCAGTAACGGACACAGAGCTCCACTTCGACTCAGATGCCAGCAAGGTGGAGGTGGGATACTGATATGGGCTGGTATTATTAAAGATGAGCTGGTTGGGCCATTTCGGGTTGAAGATGGACTCAAAATCAACTCCCAAACCTACTGCCAGTTTTAAGAAGACACTTTTTTCAAGCAGCAGTACAGGAAAATGTCTGCATCTTTCAAGAAGACCATGAGTTTTATGCAGGAAATGCTCAGTGGTGGGTTGCTCCCGGTTCGCACCGGTTTGCAAGAACCGGTGGTAAAAATTTTTAATAGTTCGGAGAACCGGTAATAAGATTGGCTGTCCACGCCCCCAAACTGGTTCCCGGCCCGGTCACTGTTCGCTTACCCTGCCCACTCCTAATCTATTGCTGCCTCCTGAGTCCCAGGTGATGGCTAGAGGGAAGAAAACTGTTTAAACTCTTGCCCCAGGGCTTCAAAGGGCCGCCCTACAGCTGATCAGTGTTAAAAGAAAACAAATAAGTAGACCGGTGCCTCCAAAAATAGAAAAAACAGCCCCTTTCAGCTTCAGCATAGGTTAATTAGCACAAGTTGATTAGATCGGCCTCCCAACTCTCAGCTGATTTGCTCTCAGCTGTTTTGCACAGGGCTCTGTTGCTAGCTGCAAAGAGTGCTGGAGCAATTTTTTCCCCCTAGCTATGCTGAAAAAACAAAACTTAAAGTAAGGCAGGCTTTTTGCTGCAACGTGACAAAATGAGGCAGAGAGAGATTTCTTTTTCCTCACCAAAAAAGGTAGGTGCAAAACTGCAAACAATGAGAAATTTAGGGCAAAAGAGGAGAGTTCAAGATTTTAAAACAGAAAAGAAAAAAAGCTCTATTTAACTAGGGAATTGTAATAATTGAGATACTATTAATTGTATATTGTGTTTCTCCTCAAACCTACCACCTCTCTCTTTTCTTTCCTTCTTACTTTCTCTTCCCCCCCTCTTCTTCTCCTCCCTACTTCCTCTTCCTTTCTCCTTCTCCTCCTCTCTTCCTCCCTCTCTTACCCTCACTCCTACTCTAATTTCCCTTCCCTTCCTTCCTCCCTTCTCTTCCTTCCCTTCCCTCCTTTTGTGCATATGGACTACTCAGAGGGCTGAAAAAGTTATTTTTGACTGGTCCTCGCACTTTTGACCAGTCCTCGAATTTACGACTGCACTCACATTTTACGTTTTTTGCCATATCTTATCACCATGGTGAAGAGAAGCAGTTGTGAAATGAGTGACATGGTTGTTAAGAATGCTGCATGGGCATAAATGTGAGGATGGTCATAAGTGTGAGGACCAGTCAAAAGTGCGAGGACCTGTCAGAAATGACATTTTTCAGCCCTCTGAGTAGCCCCTATACACATAGCCATGGCCACCCGGTCACATGACCAGCTAGCCACACCCACCCAGTCACATGACCTCCAAGCCACGCCCACAAAATAAGCCACACCCACAGAACCAGTAGTAAAACCTGGGTGTGTCTAGTTTAATGAAAAGAAGGACTAGGGGAGACATGATAGCAGTGTTCTAATATCTCAGGGGCTGCCACAAAGAAGCGGGAGTCAAACTATTTTCCAAAGCACCTGGGGGTAGAACAAGAAGCAATGGGCGGAAACTAATCAAGGAGAGAAGCAACCCCAGAACTAAGGAGAAATTTCCTGACAGAACAATTAATTAGTGAAACGACTTGCCTCCAGAAGTTGTGAATGCTCCAACACTGGATCTTTTTAAGAAGAAGTTGGATAACTATTTGCCTGAAGTGGTGTAGGGTTTCCTGCCTAAGCAGGGGGGTGGACTAGAAGACCTCCAAGGTCCCTTCCAACTCTGTTATTCTATTCTATTCTATTCTGCTATCATGCGCCTCAGTTTCTACAGAAGACCTTTTGAGGTTTTTGCCAAAGCCGATTCACTCTGCTATCCTTTGGAAGCAAGTTATCAGTGGGATCGACACAGAATGAGGATAAACTCCCCCCCTCCCCACACACACATTTCACACCTGTGAAAGGACCAGACAGCCACAAGTGATCTTAACTGGTCCTTTTATACCATGAGCCGCAGCCCAGAAGAATGACAAATAATGTCCTCGTTTTTTGTTTTTTTAAAAAAACTGGTTATTTGCTACTTTTCACGCAACACGGGCATTTCAGCATTATTGAGGAAACAGCAGTGCTGATTCTGACAGCCGGCTTCTTCCCTTTTACAACCTTCAGTCAAGACGATGACAAAAAAAACCCCAACAGATTTTCTGCAAGACCGTGAAAAGAAGATCAGACGGGGTGGTGGGTTCCCCTCCAAACCCTGCTTCCTTCTTCCTTTTCATATCAAAGATTGATGTCTTGTTCTAATGTGTTGAGCAAACCAACATCTCGGCCAGAAACAAAGCCCCAAACAGCAACACCTCTTCAGAACTCTCTCTGCAGGTGGCGGGGATTGCTGGAGATCAGCAAAGTTGATGGTTAATGTTCAACCAGCTTCAGCCCTGGCAGCGATCACTCAGAAGACTGGGAGACGGCCGGACAGATCTGCCACGACAGCGGCCTTTTTGCTTTGCGTGTAGCTGCCTTGTGTGCTGCCATGTCCTATTAGCTGCTGTCTTCCTTCTGGGTGTCTCTGTGCTGAATGAGGCCCCTCCTACGAACCATGACAAAGCACCGCTTGATGAGGTTACAAGAAGTCCTGCCGATGAAGTCTAGACGTTTCTGACTAATCATCAGCTTTTGCGTTGCTAACAGACATTCATTGTTTTGAGATGCACAAGGAGGATATTAACAAGAAAGGAAACAGCTTACAAAGGGGTGGTGTGAATTGTTTGTGTATGCTTAAACACTTATGCATCTCTGAGGAACATCAAGAGCTAAGCGAGCAACTACCGGTATGATTTTTCTCCAAATTTTAAAATGAAATTTTTGTGCAACGTGTGCACGCACACAAACACTTAGGCATTATGAAAATCTATACTGCCTGGCATTTTCGGTGTAGCATTTTACATGCTACACCTAAAAATGAGAGAAGGAATTCCTTCCTATTGATTTTGGTTTTGGACTGAACTGCAAGAGCTTGGTAAGGCCACACTTGGAATACTGTATTCGGTTTTGGTTGCCATGATGTAAAAAAGATGTGGAAATTCTAGAAAGAGTGCAGAGAAGACCAACAAATATGATTAGGGGACTGGAGGCTAAAACATATGAAGAACAATTGCTGGAACTGGGGATGTCTAGTTTAATGAAATGAAGGACTAGGGGAGACATGATAGCAGTGTTCCAATATCTCAGGGGCTGCCACAAAGAAGAGGGAGTCCAGCTATTCTCCAAAGCACCTGAGGGCGGGACAAGAAGCAATGAGTGAAAACTAATCAATGAGAGAAGCAACCTAGAAATAAGGAGAAATTTCCTGATAGAACAATTAATCAACAACTTGCCTCCAGAAATTGTGAATGCTCCAACACTGGAAGTTTTTAAGAAGATGTTGGATAACCATTTATCTGAAGTGGTGTAGAGTTTCCTGCCAAAGCAGGGGGTTGGACTAGAAGACCTCCAAGGTCCCTTCCAACTCTGTTATTCTATTCTTCTATTCTATTCTTTAAGAAGAACTAATAGGACTTGTCGAATTTTTTTCATTTTCGATATACCAGGAAAGGAGTACAGTAGTGCCATTGACATGTGCAGAATTCTCCTGAATTTATTTAAGTTGCCACTTTGGAAACACAAAACATAGGAAGCCACACACCACTTCCAATTTAGTCTGTGATGCCCAGACCTCAGTGTGGAGTTCCGTTCTGAGGATTATCCTTCAGGATCGCAACTCTTGTCTCGGTCTTCTCTCTGTCTCCTTCTTTGCTGTTGCGGGCATCATGATAGTTAACAGTTCCTATCCACATCGCTTGAACTGATGGCTTCTCTGCACGATGCTCAGAAACGCTTTGCCTCATGATTCTTGCAGCCGGACCACAAATCCCATGGTTTCCTGGATGTGAGAAAGATTAAAGTGATTGAAAGCCCTAAAAACATCATCTGCACTCTGCATATTGGACTATAAGCTCCAATCAACTCCCTACAATGTTATCAACCTGGAGAGAAAGAAGCTACAAAAGTGAAAAGTGATAGAAAATAGGTGCAAGATCCAGAGGGATCTTGACAGACTTGATCACTGGGCCCTATCTAACAAAATGAAATTCAATGTAGAGAAAAGTAAAGTCTTACACTTAGGCAAGAAAAACCAAAAATACACATATAGACTGGGTGAAACCAGGCTTAATAGCAGTGACTGTGAGAGGGATCTTGGAGTCTTAGTGGACAACTAATTAAATATGAGTTAACAGTGTGCAGCGGCAGCCAAAAAAGCCAAAGCAATCCTAAATTGCATTAACAGAGGGATAATTCAAGATCAAGTGAGGTACTAATACCACTCTATAAAACCTTAGTAAGACCACACCTAGAGTACTGCATCCAGTTTTGGTCACCACACTATAAAAAAGATGTTGAGATTCTAGAAAAAGTGCAGAGAAGAACAACTAGGATGATTAGGGGACTGGAGACTAAAACATACGATGAATGGTTGCAGGAACTGGGCATGGCTAGTCTAGTGAAGAGCAGGATCAGGGGAGACAAGATAGCAGTCTTCCAATATTTGTGGGGCTGCCACAGAGAGGAGGGGGTCAAGCTATTTTCCAAAGTACCTGAAGGCCAGGCAAGGAATAATGGATGGAAACGGAACAAGGAGAGATTTAACCTGGAAATAAGGAGAAATTTTCTGACAATGAGAGCAATCAACCAGTGGAAAAATGTTGCCTTCAGAAGTTGTGGGTGTTTCATCACTGGAGCCTTTTAAGAAGAGATTGGACTGCCATTTGTCAGAAATGGTGTACAGTCTCCTGCTTGGGCAGGGGGTTGGACTAGATGATCTACAAGGTCCCTCCCAACTCTGTTAATCTGTTAAATCTGTTAAATATGTGAATCTACCACACAAAGGAAATAAAATAAATTCTTAGCCCAGGACAATTAGCCAATGGAACAATACAATCCACCTCAACCATGGCAAGGACATTTGATCTGTAATGGAATAAGCTACTAGCCATTGCTATGACCTATCAGGCTGCTTTGAGCCAAGATTGAAAGCATTCCAAAGGCACAGTTAAGTAGACACTAAAAACTCTGACACTTTACAGCAAAATACTTAAGGCAACAGTGTTTTGGGCCTTCTCCAAGTTGATGGTGGTTTGCTTCAACTCTATAAGTTACTGGACATAAAAATATTTCCCAGCCACCCCACCCACTAGCACTGATGATGTAACCTAGTTTGGGTAATGAAATGTCTGCAAGAAAACAACTAAGCCCAGAGAGCAACAAGGACCCCCTCATTTCCTATTCGGCCTTTAAACTCTGATCTGAAAATAATTTACATATAGGTGTGTTTGTGTGTGTGTGTGTATTTAAATTGTACCCTGCCAAATAAATAGATATGCTTTTCAGAAAGCTGAAATTTCCAGCAAGTAGCTTCTCCTTTCAGTACAGTTGAAATGCATTTATTTTTTCTATCCATCCATCCATTCATCCGAGTAGCAAATGAAATAAGAGCAAGGCATTCCATTAAAACAGGAGAAACCAACTTGAGATTCAGTAAAAGCAAAAGCCACCAACCACACGTACCCATATCACAACTCCCACAATTAACCTCCCAGCCTCACTGCCTGGGGGCAGAGCCAATAGAGGTGGAGCCCTCTGTGTTTTGGGGTAGAGGCAGTGCCATGCCACAGAAGGCACACCTCCTGGCCTCCGATCTGCCAGATCCGGTGGGAGGAATAGAAACCACTGGGGAAATCTCTTGCCCTGTGGAGCTTTGAAGGTGATAATCAGCACCTTTTCCAGACTACCTTTTCAATTCAATAACACAGGGGTCCCCAAACTTGGCAGCTTTAAGACTTGTGGACTTCAACTCCCAGAATTCTCCAGCCAGCATAGGAGTTGAAGTCCACAAGTCTTAAAGCTGCCAAGTTTGAAGACCTCTGCAATAACTGCTTAAATGCTCTCCCCCCACCACCACCACTATTTTGATGCCCATCCACCCTGCCCAGGAGGCTGGAGATTATTGGAATTTCAAACTGCCCGGAAGATGCTGGGATTCTGCACCAAAGTTTCCCCATCCATATATAAACTTCTTTATATACAATACCATACAGCAGAATTCAGTGTACAAAATCAGGAACACAGAAGCCATATTCATAGAAGCAAGTCATTACAGAGTAAAGAGTTACAGAGGCTAATATATTGTACAGAGGCTGCATTTACAGAGGCCAAACCAACTCTTATATACAGTTCAGCAAGTCTAAGCCACACCCAGACTCCAAACTGTCTCTTATGGCCCCATACAAACATGTACCATGTTTCAGTTTCCAAACAGTCCCCATTGGCTGACCTCTCACCCTTTTACCCAGGGATGACTCTCACCCTGGTTACCACTTCTTTACCTTCCTACCATTGGGAAGGAGGTATAGAAGCATAGCCAGCCACACAAATAGGCTGAAGAACAGTTTTTATCCGTGGGCTGTCAGACTCCTGAATGCGAAATAACATCATAACTACGTAGTACGATGGACTTGCAGGGCCGGCGCAACATGTAACATGTTCACACTGGTGCAATAGGATTGGGTGTTTTGTTAATATGATTTATTGGGTTAGGGATTTTCCGTCTTCCCTGTGAGTTGTATTGTGTTGAGGGGGGGTGCACTGAGGGAGCTCCACCAATCTCATTGTACATATCTTGTGCACTGACAGTAAAAATTCGAAAGCTGAAAGCTATTACCATGTCTGTCCAAACAGCCCACACTGGCTGACCTGTTGCCATGTCTATTCCAGTCTATGAACATTCATACTCTGACAGATTCAGTGTGTCTGGTCACTCCGCAGCCTTTGCCCCACGAAGGCCAGAATCTCCCTTCCATGCCACCTTGGGGCAGAGAGCTCACTCACTGGCACTTCCCCCATTTATCTTCTCATTAAGACCTAAACTGAAAGCCAAGAGTGAATTATACTGCTGACAGTAAGCGGATCCCGTGTATTCATTTTAAAATGCAACCTCTGTCCTTCACATCTTCTATATTATCTTTTTAAAATTGAAAGTAAGAATGATGGCTTTGCTTGTAGACTTCCAGATTGGATCGCCTGTTTCAATATTTTTTTTATCGCAATGCTTTAATGAAGCTTAAAAGGATGTGGAACCTCCTGTCCAGTGGTCCCCTTTGTTGGTAACTCTGGATCCGTCCCTGAGCAGCCGCAACGGATCCTGGTCAGCTCTAGTAGCCTCACCAGAACAGCAACGGGAAACGGAATGACATTCAATTAAAATGGTATTAGCCGTTCAGGAGTGGTTTTGTTTAATTTACTCCTACTCTGATGTAAAAACATTAGTGACTTTTTAAATTGGACCTCATAATGTCTCATTCCCACTCAAATGCAATGAAATTAAAGACTTTGGTGGCTAAATACCGCTTAATTTACTCCTACCGTTCGGTAATGTCGTTAAAGACGCTTTAGGGTAGGTATTGTTTCACATCATTTTTATTCAAAGGAAAACCGAGCTTCTTGGTACTATTATTAACCATATAATAAAATCACCCAAGAAATGTATCTTTACAGGAGGGGATAGGTGATTACCAATAATATTAAAAAGTAATCACTCATTTCTAATGCAGAGATATTAAAAGATATAAAATAGACGGTGACATGCTTTGCAATTTGCCGCAGTCTGTGGCAAGAAATAATATATTCCTGAAACAGTGGCATTTATGAAACCCCGTTAAACTACAACGGGGTTCAAGCCACCATGGAACTTTCGTGGCCACATTTCAGGCATCAGCTAATCTGTGTTTGTGTGTGTGTAAAGTTGGCACTTCAACCTTAACCCTAGTCCCACTTCTGCATGGCTGCCTAAGGACGCAGTCCCTGGGAACGGAGCTCGACTGCCAGAGGCCCTTAGCTTTATTTATTTTATTTTATTTTATTTTTTTATTTTCGTCAAGCATGTATTTTATGACAGATACAAGTGTAAACATAATTATAAATACATGAAAAGGATATGAATAAAAGGGGACTTTAGGACAGGGATGGGGTAGGCACGCTGGTGCACTTATGCATGCTCCTTACAGACCTCTTAAGAATGGGGTGAGGTCTACAGTAGACAATCTAAGGTTAAAGTTTTGGGGATTTGGGGAAGAAACCACAGAGTCAAGTAGTGCATTCCAGGTGTTGACCACTCTGTTACTGAAGTCATATTTTTTGCAATCTAGTTTGGATCGGTTTACCATGAGTTTGTATCTATAGTGTGCTCTTGTATTGTTTTGGTTGAATCTATAGTATTCATTGGCTGGTAAGACATTGTAGCAGATGATTTTATGTACTATGCTTAAGTCAGACCGAAGACGGCGAAGTTCTAAGTTATCTAAGCCCAAAATTTCAAGTCTGGTGGCATAAGGTATTTTGTTGCGAGCAGAGGAGTGGACTCTTCTTGTGAAATCTCTGGACTCGTTTAATTATATTAATGTCCGATATGCAGTGCGGGTTCCTGTTCTGCTCCAGCTATGGACCCCAAAGAACGCAGCACACACAAAGTCTGTACAAACCTTAGTTTACTAAATTAAATCAGTCTTTTTCAAACAAAGGCTGTTAATTAACTTTCTTAACAGCCTTCAAGAATCCAAAGAATAAATAATCGTAATCTTACTATGGTTGGCAGAAAGCCCAGAAGCAATTTGCAGGAAACTGATAAGAGAACTAAGATCAAGATGTGAAAGAGAGTGAACGAAGTTGTTCCCTGCAAATTGCTTCAGTTGTCGTCCTTCCTTAAATAGGCTAAGGCCAATTAGCCCCAAGCCTTACTCTCAAGGAGACCTCCTCCTGAGGAGCCACTCCTACCTTTTGGCAGCTCTGTGCACCTGTGCATCGAGAAGAGGCTCCTCCTCTTCTTCCTCTTCACTTATGGGAGCTTCTGGAGGTTCTGAAGGCCCTGGCTGAATCCCTGCCTCTGGCACCACATCTTCTCCAGCCTCCTCATTATCTGACTCGAGTGCCAACTGCACAGGCTGCTGGCGCAGCACCACACCAGCCTCCTTGCTGTCGGAATCAGCTACCAGCTGCACATGCCCCTGACGGGCCACAACAGTTCCAGACAGATGAACCGTATTCAAGAATTGGTCTGACAAAAGTTTTGTATGGCCTAGTTTGCAGTTCAATATTACCGGATAAGAAGCTATGCAAGATTAGATTAACAACTGTTAATGCTTTTTTAGCAATGTTGTTACAGTGAGCTCTGGCACTTAGATCACTTGAGATGAGTACTCCAAGGTCTTTGACAGAGTGAGAGTCATCTGTTAGGTCGTATCCGTCCAGCTTGTATTTTGTGTTCTGATTTTTTTTTGCCAATGTGTAAGACAGAGCATTTGTTGGTTGATTCGTAGGGCAGTCTTAAGTCCTCATAAACCACTCCCCACCAAGGTGAGGAAATTGGCCCAGAGTGGTATATAATTGGAATCTCACGGATGTTAGCATTGTTGGGGATTGTATTATGCCTTTGTATTGCTTCTGCTTGGGAAAGATGAGGGCTACTCAATGGATTTTGGTGCTTGGGGAGTTAGACAAGGAGCTGTTTAGCTCCTGAATATCTATGGAGATTCTCAGTCATCCAGGTCAAGGTACTTTTTTCAAGAGGCAACTGGACTTTCTTGTTTTCCTGTGAAAATGTTGCTCTTTTCATCCAAGAAGCTTCTTCAGCTCTGACTGGATGGTGGGGAAGGGAAGGATTTATTCTTCTTGCAGACAGCTGGTCATTTCCGTTCTTTTAGAGAGTCGTTGAGGCCACTTGGAGTTTTGTCTGCATCCTCAGGGTCACCTGAGCGGTGTCGACCCTTCTTGGAACTGCTGAAAGGACTGTGTTGTAGACTGGAGATAGATGATGTCGTATCCCTCCCCCTCTGTTGAGCGAGGACTGTTCAGTTTTGACATAGATGGCCTATGAACAGCCCTCTCAATAGAGGGGGTGGGATACGACATCATCTATCTCCAGTCTACAACACAGTCCTTTCAACGGTTCCAAGAAGGCTCCACGCCCATTTGCACCACTCAGGTGACCCTGAGGATGCAGATAAACCTCCAAGTGGCCTCAATGACTGCCTAAAAAGAATGCAAATGACCAAAGAATATAAATCCTTCCATTCCCCACCATCCAGCCAGAGCTGAAGAATGAGAAGCGAAACGTCTTCAAAGAAAAACAAGAAAGTCCAGTTGCTCTTTGAAAAAAAAGCAGTTTTGGGATTTTAGCTCCTGAATGACCCAGCTTGGGGAGATTTGGTATTCTTTTGAAAGGACACCAAGCGACACACTAGCCAACACCACATTGTAACGCTGCCTTTGTGGTGAGTTATGATCTAACAACACCATCAATTTTATAGATGAAAGGAGCAGGCAAACATGTTTATCGTGGTTGAGCCTCCTCCAAAGGCTTACTGGGGGCATGTGATTCAATAAAAGAGAGCGGCCAACGTGTCTGCTGAATGGACAGCCTCTTGGAAGGTTTTTCCAAAACTCTTTTGGATGGCCACGGGTGGCTGGTGGGCCTGTAAGTCAGCCTTCCTTACAAAGTGAAACACGTGGCCATCTCTTTTTGGAAACAAAGAAATAAATTCTATTATTCTAACTCAGCGCTGGCTGGGGGATTCTGGGAGTTGAAGTCCACCCATCTTCAAGCTTCCAAGGTTGAGAAACACTGTTCTAACTGAAGATTTGGTTGCAAGAGTGTTGCACAAAACATTTGCTATTCTGCCAGAGGAGCAGTGTACCGGTTTCAAAGCATTAAGGAGTGGCATGAATCATCTGCCCATTATGTGAGCTCATAGCATACTTTGTATTTTTCAGACTTATTAATATTTAGTGTCTTCAGCAAATTAAGCATCAAACTTAACTAAGATTAAAGTATCTAACGACACTGTACACTAAAGAAAATAAATGGGTATTAATGACACTCTGAACAATTGGCTTCAGTTTTCTACCATCTTTAATAATCACTCACAGAAGTATGCCAAAGATTTGGCTCCTTCCTACGTTTCATTAATAAAATTACTTGATTAATGGCTGCAATAATATATCAGGCGTATGATATGTTCACATTAAATGTTAATCAACAATAGCTACATTCAGAAAACATTAAGTAAATCATGATGGATGAGGCAATATTGCGCCGTAGTTGAGGAGCGCCTGGCACACACCAAGCAGCAGCCGTGATGTCTCAGGCGCTACAGCCTTAAGTCCTTCACGCCCAAAGGACTTAAGGACCTCTTCCTCTGCCTGGAAGAGGAGCCGGGTGCTGCCTCCATCCTCTGCAGAGGCAGACGGTGAAATGCAACCCCTCCCAGGCCCAGTTCAAAGGCTCAGTCCCAGCTGGGCCAAGGCACAACTAATGCGTTTCCTATTATGGGGGTTGTCATGAACCACCCCCCCCCCCAGGGCTGGGCTGCCTGTTGCCACAAAGCGCAACCAGACATTTCAGCTGAGGTTACTGCTATGATGTCCTTCTCCCCCTGCCCAACCCAATGTCCTCTATCACCTCAGCTTATCCTGTTTTATAATTCTGAATAACTTTCTCCCACACAGATCAGATATCAGGCGTTGCAGCAAAAACCCAGGAAGTTGTGACCGAAGCGTACCAGAGCATATATGAATGAGGGCAGGTGGTTGTCCTGTCGCCTTTAATTTAGCTCGGATTTATTAAGCATCATGTAAGCAAGAAGCCTGGGTAGAACTTGAGGTTCAAAAGGATGCTGATCCCGCAAGTTTAAATTGATTTGCCAATCATTCTTTTACTTTGTAAGAAACCCCGTAAATCGCTTGTTATGCTTTCATGTCTGGGGAGCATGGGATGCTTTTAAAAATGTGATATAGTTCCAAGAAATTAAAAGACGCTTGCTCATGGGAGGAAAGCTATGGCAAAGCTAGACAGCATACTAAAAAGCAGAGACATCGCCCTGCCAACAAAAGTGCGTATAGTCAAGGCTATGGTTTTCCCAGTTGCAATGTCTGGCTGTGAAAGTTGGGCCATAAGAAAGGCTGAGCGCCAAAGAATTGAGGCCTTTGAACTATGGTGCTGGAGAAGACTCCTGCGAGTCCCTTGGACTGCAAGGTGATCAAGCCAGTCAGTCCTAGGGGAGATTTATTTATTTATTTATTTACCAAAAACTTATATGCCGCCCTTCTCCCAAAGGACTCAGGGTGGCGAACACAAGTTAAAACATACAAAGATAAAAGGTAAAGTCATTAAAACCCAATTAAAACAACAATCAAAATAATAAAACCCAAGGATCGAGGTCAATCCATTTGTTGAAACAGCCAAGTCTTTAAGTCCCGACGGAAGGAGCTTTAAGTCCCGACGGAAGATCAACCTTGACTGCTCTTTAGAAGCCAGATCCTGAAGATGAAACTCAAATACTTTGGCCAGTATTGAGAAGGAAGGACTCACTGGAGAAGAGCCTAATGCTGGGAACGATTGAGGGCAAAAGAAGAAGGGGATGGCAGAGAACGAGGTGACTGGATGGAGTCACTGAAGCAGTTGGCATGAGCTTAAATGGACTCCTGGGGATGATAGAGGACAGGAAGGCCTGGAGGAACGTTGTCCATGGAGCCACGATGGGTCGGACATGACTTCGCAACTAACAACAACAACAAATAGTTCCAAAGTCCTTCACTGAATTTTTTGTTACAGAATATTGTTCAGAAACTGGACTGCTTCATGGCATGGTTCACTAGCAAGAGTGCTGGTGGCTTCTGAAAAGGGGACATTCCTAGCCAGCCCGAGAGCTGCAAAGCAAGGAAGATAGCTGGTGCCAGCAACAGAAAGGAAACTTCTTTTGTCTGAAAAGTGCTCTTCGGAAAGAAAGGAAGCCCCGATTTCTCTTTGGGGTAGAAAGACACTGTGTGGGAGGTTATGGAGCCTTGCAACTGAGAAGCTTGTCTTCAGCGACATGTGAAGAGAAAAAAACCCCAACCCAGTCAAAACTTGAAGACACAAAGAGGAGAGAAAGAGTCGTCCGTGCCAGGCAGAGTGTGGGTTGAAGAATTCCATCTCTTAAGGAGAGGACTATCCGGCAAGCTCCCCTATCCTGTGGGTCAAGAGAGGATTTTGACAGGTGAAAGAACCAAGAAACGCTTTCCTCCTACTCTCAAATTCCTCTCTAAAATGTGGAATCCTGCAGGAAGCTCCTCGTTGATAGGGACAAATGGCAATGCTGACTAGTAGTAACCACCCAGTTGGAGGAAAAAACGATGCTATTTTATAGCATGGACAGCAGCCATTCTGAAGTGGAATGACAGTTTCTTTCTTTCGCTGCAGTAAAACGAACCAAAGCAGAACCACCAACATTTTAGTCATTTAATCTTCTGCTTTTGAATTCAGCAACGGAATCTAAACAAATACGGCTATTATCCCAAAGGTTTTTAAAGGAATAAAAAGAAAAAGCGTGTTTTTTAAAAAAAATTTTTTTTAGGAGAGCTTATCTTGCTATTTATATTGTTATGAAAACGAACACTGAAAAAATATCTGCTCTTAATTTGAAGCAATTGTTAAAATTTGCCCTCATTTTTAAAAATCAGTTTACTCATAAAGGCTTCGGGCCCTGCTTTATTTTTCATATCAGTGGAGATGATTGTAACCGAATAACAGAGTTGGAATGGACCTTGGAGGTCTTCTAGTCCAACCTCCTGCTCAATTTTAATCATGTGGGTTCCACAAAGACGATCAAACAAGAAATGCCCACACTTCCCCATGGATTAAATCAGCGTCTTCAATGCCTAGATTCATATCTGAAGTGTCTGTTTTTCACCTCGAGTATCCCACATGCTTTCATTTCCATACTGAACCTTAGAAAGAGGCCTGATGAGCAGGGGGTTGGACTAGATGATCTCTGTTACTGTTACTGAAGGGAAGATCGCTAGCAGAATGTTTTCCAGCACCCTTAACAGAGCAACAGCTTTGGCACATCCTTCCTCATAATGAATTCGCCTCCATGGGACCCCCCCTCCTCAAAACTTACTGGCAAATTGAACACTTGAATGTGGGGGAGATTTTAAAGTTGGGGGATACTCAGTGAGACAGAGGGAGAAAGTATTAAATCTCCAAGTGGTTCTATGAGTCTATCAAGAATACTTTTTTTCCTGGCCCCACCAAGTTTGAATCAGAGTCCTTGCTTTTGTAAGGACTCTTATCCAAGTATGAATCTGAAAAATGGGTCTTTGGTCTTTTGCGAACCCTTAGCATTTTCTTCTCTTGCCCCATTTCAGCTGGGTCATCAATTGATCCCCACAGGTGGGTTTCAACAGGTTCTGACCAGTTCGGGAGTGTTATAGCGCGGGAATAACGAGAGGCACAAGCAAGGTAGTGACAACAGCTCTTTAATTCAGGGTAAGACTTCAGCAAAGAAATACAGGCAACAGCCCTCCTTATATACAGTTCTGAAACACCCGCTAACCAATCACAAGCAGTTCCCAATTCAAATCTCCTGCTCAAATAGATACATACATAACACCCCTCCATTCCCAGAAAACACTTAGTCTACCAATTTACATTTTTACATACAAAATCATGCAGGTGACCAGGGCGTGATCTCATCTGGTTGACCTGCGCAGTTCAGTTATTGGTGAAGCGTCGAGCTGGTCAGAGGGGCCTGTTGCCTCTCCTGGCTCCACCAATGGAATCTCCTGGATTTCTCCTGAGGCGTGGTCTTCCCTGGCAGGGAGTGTTGGTTCGATGGGGCGGTGCTGGAGCCTAGGCTTACCAGATAAGTAATCCG
The DNA here is from genome assembly GCA_012654045.1 of Ptyas mucosa. Lineage (NCBI taxonomy): Eukaryota > Metazoa > Chordata > Lepidosauria > Squamata > Colubridae > Ptyas > Ptyas mucosa. Next base: position 20,488,369 of record WNWU01000021.1, read on the forward strand.
GGCTTGAGGTAGCTGTGGTGGGAAAACTTTGGCAATCAGGATCAACAATATTTGGATATTCTGAGTCTTCACAGTCTAAACGTTTCCGCAGTTGATCTATATGTCTCCTCCAAACCTTCCCTTGCCCTACATCTACTGTATCTGATTTAGGACCGGTGATTCCCACAATTTTTCCGGCAACCCAAAGTGGTCCATTGGCATAATTTCTAGCGAACACTGTGGTGCCTATTTGAAATTGTCGTAGTCCTATTCCTTCCCCTTTAAACGTTTCTTGGGAGTAATTGGGGTATAATCGGTCTAAAATACACCTAAGTTTCCGGCCCAATAGGAGTTCTGTTGGACTGCGCCCTGTGGCAGTGCATGGGGTGGCATGTTGTATTGCTAGGAACTGGTCGATCCTAGCTTGCCAATCTCCTGCATCGAGCCGGGAGAGGGCTTCTTTGGTGGTTCTTACAAATCTTTCAACAAGACCATTAGAAGCCGGATGAAACGGGGCCGATAAAGCGTGTCTAATTCCTAACTCCACCAAATAGCTTTCAAAATGTGTGGCCGTGAATTGGGGTCCGTTGTCCGATACCAGGGTATCAGGCAATCCGTGGGTTGCAAAGAGTTTCCTGAGGACCTTGATTACTGCTTCGGATGTGGTAGATGGCATCAGAGCTATTTCCAGCCACTTAGAGAAAGCGTCAACAATTATTAGGAAATTTTGTCCGTGAAAAGGTCCCACAAAATCTGTGAATCCTCCCCCGTGGACCTTTTGGTCTTTCCCACTCTCTGACAGGCACTGAAGGGGGATCCGGCCAGGGTTCCTGACATAGCCTACACTTGCTTACTCATTCAATGACATCCTTATCAAGTTGCGGCCACCATACATAACTCCTTGCTAGACCTTTCATGCGGACTATACCAGGGTGCCCCTCATGTAAAAGTTCCAGAACCCTTTGCCGTAACCATAAGGGCATTACCACCCTATCACCCCATAGCGATATGGGGTGATAGGAGCCTGAGTGGTGTAGCAGGCTAATGCCTCCTACCAAGGCAGCATTACATCCAGCTGCCTGCAATTACTGCGAGTTCAGGCTCAAGGTTGACTCAGCCTTCCATCCTTTCTAAGGTGGGTAAAATTGAGTCCTACGGGGAGAAAGGCGGTATATAAATATAATTAATAAATAAATTTATTAATTTAGGACCCGGTTTGTGGGGGCAATAAGCTGACTTTGTATAAATATACAAAAGTATGAAGGCTATTACTTAACGCATTGTAAGCCGCCCTGAGTCTCCAGAGAAGGGCGGCATATAAATATAAATAAAAATATAAATTAAAAAAATAGCAGGCAACCCCCTTGCATAGACAATTCATTCTTTTTGTTAAAGAAAACTTGAAAGTCCCCATTGTCTACCTTGGTCAGCCACCCCCTCATGACCCAACCCATAACAGTACGAATAACAGTGTCTTTGGTAGATGCGCTTGCCACCTCACCTGACGTAAGCGGCCCCAAGGACACAATATCAATCAACAATACAGAGACTTCTGGTGTAGGGTCTTCCAACAAGTCGGGAAGAGGGCAGCGACTGAGGGCATCTGCATGGCCCAGAGTTCTCCCGGGCCGATGTACCAATCGATACGAATAGGCGGCTAGGAAAATAGCCCACCTGGTCATCCGGGGGGAAAAGGCAGTGGGGGTAGGCTTGTCCCCGGCTGGGAGTCCCAACAGCAGCTGGTGGTCAGTCACAAGTTCAAAAGTCTGGCCAAACAAATACTCATGAAATTTTTTAACACCCGCAATAGCCACTAAGGCTTCCCTGTCCAGCTGACTGTAGTTTCGTTCTGCGCTGGACAGGGTGCGAGAGTAATACGCAATGGGCACCTCTGACCCATTCGGTAGTCTATGGCTCAGCACAGCGCCCACTCCAAAAGGGGATGCGTCGCAAATGAGGACAAGCGGCAAATTCGAATTGTACTGGATTAGGAAACTGTCCTCCGATAAGAGTCTTTTTACAGCCTTGAAAGCTGCCGCCTCTGCCTTGCCCCAAACCCACGGAACATTTTTTCCCAATAGTCTGTGTAGGGGTTCAGCTACGGTGGCTTTATTTTTAAGGAACATCGTATAAAAGTTCAAAAGTCCCAAAAACGCCTGCAGTCCAGCCTTGGAAGTCGGTGTGGGCGCGTTTTGGATAGCCCTAACTTTGCTTTCAGTGGGGTGGATGCCTGACCCATCAACTCGGTAACCCAAAAATTCTATGGAAGGAACTGCGATCATGCATTTGTTTTTCTTAACTCGCAGTCTCGCTTCCCTAAATTTTAAAAGTACTTTCGCACTCTGTCCTTAAGTTGTGATTCATTTTGGGCACTGATGAGGACATCGTCAAAATAGGGTACCACCCCCGGCAGTCCTTGTAGCAGTCCCTCCAATGTACTTTGAAATAGCCCTGGTGTTACGCTAACCCCAAACTGGAGCCTGGTGCATTTAAAAGCCCCTCTGTGAGTTACAATGGTTTGCACTTCTGCGGTAGTGTCATCGACCGGCAGCTGCTGGTATGCCTGCGCCAGGTCTAATTTCGCGAATATTTTGCCGGGCCCCAGGGAATGAAGTAAATGGTGAACAACCGGCACAGGATACGTGCTCTGCTGGAGCGCCTTGTTGATTGAACACTTATAGTCGGCGTAGATACTTATGGATCCGTCTGACTTGACTGGCGTGACAATAGGGGTCTCCCACTTAGCGTGATCTACTGGGACTAGGATCCCCTGCCTAATAAGTTTGTCCAGCTCTGCGTCAATTTTGGGTTTCAATGCAAGTGGCACCCGTCTCGGTTTGAGCCTAATTGGGGCTACCTGAGGGTCTAAATTAAAGGAAATAGGGGTCCCCACGTACTTGCCCAGCACCTCTCCAAAAACGTCCTGGAATTCGTGTAGGAGGTTGTCCTTGAGAGACGGTCTGCTGAGACTGTGAACGCCTGTGAACCCCATGCCAAGGGCTCGGAACCAAACGAGGCCCAGGAGACTCGGTAGTGACTTGCTGACGATCGTCAGGGGTAGTGATTCTCGAAACTCGCCGTAGGTGACCCGGAACATGCCCACGCCTTCCACTGGAACTCGGTTTCCTTGATAGTCGAGGAGGCGAACTCGTTGTTGTGACAGCTGGCTTTTCTTGAATGCAGGGAAGAGAGTCTTTAGCGTTGTCCAAGACATGATTGATAAAGCTAACCTGGTATCGATCTCCATTTTGCATGGTTTCCCGTCGATTTCTACCCGGGTATATACTTTTTCTTCTGCAGCCGTCCTGGCTTGACCTATTCTCATGCTGTAGGCTTCCCGCTTTTGATTTTTGCGCCGTTTGTCAACGCCGCCATTTCTGGTTGGCTGTTTTGAGCGTGTTGGCTCTGATTGGTTGTGGCGGTCACGTGGCTTGTTGCCACTCAGAAATGGAGCTCTACAGACTCTTGCCAAATGTCCTTTTTTCTCGCAGCGCCTGCAAATGGCGTCTCTGAATTTACAAGTCTGTCTTTCGTGAGCCCCGCCACAGCTAGAACACTTTTCTTGGCGGCTATTTTGCCCGTTTTTTTTTCTTTCGGTGTGGAAGACGTCCTTGTCTGACTCTTCCTCAGTACTGGTCTGCACTTCTTCTTGGTGTACAGGCGTTGATTTTGGGGTGTCTTTTGAAATTGGCCGGTGTAGCGTTTCAGCAGCTTTTGTGGAAGATTCGTGCGCCCTTGCTTCGTTTAGAGCACCGGCTAGGGTCAAGTCTGGTTTCGCGAGTAGTCGCCTCTGTAGCCGCGTATCTCTAACACCACAGATTAGTTGTTCTAGGAGCGTGTCTTCGAGGTCTTGGTGATCGCAGTGCATTGCGGCTTTCTGTAGGCTCACCATGTATGTGCTGACTGGTTCTCCCTCTTTTTGTACTCGTTGCCGGAACTCGTAGCGTTGTACAAATTTTGATGGAACCGGAGCGTAGTGAGCCTTGAGGGTGGCTTGTAGTACGTGCCAGGAGATGGTCTGGACCAGCGTTGGTTCACAGAGGGATTCGGCCATTTCGAAAACGTCAGGCCCGCAGTGGCTCAAGAATAGAGCTCTCTTTCAGTTCACTGAAAGACCTTGCATCTCACTGGCCTCCAAGGAACACTCGAACAGGGTCATATACGACCCCCATTTCTCCCGGGCTGGATCAAAGGGTTTTGGCTGGATATAGGCAGCCATCGCGGTATGCCTTTCTGTTGTCCGCTCGTCATCCTGGCTGAATCTTCAAGCTCTTTTTGTTAGCTTCTTGTGGCCTCTATCCCACCTTCGTCGCCAATGTTATAGCGCAGGAATAACGAGAGGCACAAGCAAGCTAGTGACAACAGCTCTTTAATTCAGGGTGAGACTTCAGCAAAGAAACACAGGCAACAGCCCTCCTTATATACAGTTCTGAAACACCCGCTAACCAATCACAAACAGTTCCCAATTCAAATCTCCCACTCAAATACATACATACATAACAGGGAGAACTGGTAGTGGAAATTTTGAGTAGTCCGGAGAACCGGTAAATACCATCTCTGAGTGGCCCTGTCCCCATCTATTCTCTGCCTCCCGAGTCACAGCTTATTGGGAGGAAATGGGGATTTTGCAGTAACCTTTCCCTGGAGTGGGGAGGGAATGGAGATTTTACAGTATGCTTCCCCTGCCACGCCCACCAAGCCACACCACACCCACCAAGCCACGCTCACAGAACCGGTAGTAAAAAAAAAAATGAATCCCACCACTGCCTCAAACCCCTTCATGCTCTATTTGGACAACTGAAACCAGCCAACTGCATCTGCAGGTGGTGAAATGGGCTCCCTTTCACAAGGGAATGTAAGCACCATAGCAAAAGGAAAAAGTTTCTCTTCCATGGCCTGTAATGTGTAAAAAAAATAGCTCTTCTTTACTTTTTAGGATTGTGGAGGTCCAAAATTGCTAACCTGCCCAACTGCAGAAGCTTCTTAGATGAGAAGAGAAATGTTTTCAAACAAAAATAATAACCTAAGAAAGTCCAGTGGCCTTTTGGAAAAAAGCACCTTTGGGACAACCATGACCTGGGTGATTTGAGAATCTCCACAGACATTCAAGCTGCCCCACATTTGCGCTGTGTGGCTTTGTTGGGACTGCAGCATTTCCAGCCCAAGGACTGAGGATTCTTCTCAAGAGAGGGGAGACATGATGCAACGGAAGTGCCTGGATCACCAGGATGTGTGGTTGTGTTTAATTCTCCTCCTGGCTAGGGTGAGATCCAGCAGGTTCTGACAGGTTCTGGAGAACCGGTAGCGGAAATTTTGAGTAGTTCAGAGAACTGGCAGATACCACCTCTGGCTGGCCCCAGAGTGGGGTGGGTATGGAGATTTTGCAATATCCTATCCCTGGAGTGAGGTGGGAATGAAGATTTTGCAGTATTCTTCCCCTGGAGTGAGGTGGGAATGGAGATTTTGCAGTATCCTTCCCCTGCCACGCCCACCAAGCCACGCCCACAGAACCAGTAGCAAAAAAAATTTGGATTTCACCACTGCCCCCTGGTATGTGGAATACATGGTCAACCTATGTTGAACTCCCAGTTCTCAATAGATCACATCTGCCTGAATAAGTTTTGATTCAAAGTTAAGTTTCTGTTCAGGTTTTAAATGCACAGCACTCTTCTTTTCCCATAACAACACAATAAAAGCTAAGTGTCTGGAAGTGGCTTAGTTTTACTGCCTCCCTATTCATATAAAAGAAAAGGGGCAAAGAATTGTAGGGAACACGTTTGTTTCTTTTTAATATTATATTAATTTTGGGTGAAGTACTTTGTGTGCATATGAACACTTTTGCCTATTTTACACTAAAGGTTATCCAGCCATAAATCAATATATTTTACAGCTGCAAGAAGGTGAACTGTTTGTTGGGGGGGAACAACCCTAATTTGATCAGCCATAGCCAATGGGAGTTTATAAAGCTGAGAACATTGTAAGTAGCCTGACTAGTAATTTGACTGCCAGTGTAGCTAATGATTCTCTTCATAGCATCTAACTAGAATGCATTAGTCTGCAGCCAGATAATAAAAATGTGCCTTTAACACAGTAGTGAAATCCATTTTTTTTTACTATCAGTTCTATGGGCGTGGCTTGGTGGGCATGGCAGGGGAAGGACACTGCAAAATCTCCATTCCCACCCCCCTCCTGGCGGAAGGATATTGCAAAATCCCCATTACCACTGCACTCTGAGGCCAGCCAGAGGTGGTATTTGCCAGTTCTCCGAACTGCTCAAAATTTCTGCAACTGGTTCTTCAGAACCTGTCAGAACCTGCTGGATTTCACCCCTGCTTTAACAAGCAAAGTGAGTTGTATTTCCAGGTAAATATCCTACAGAACTGTATCTGTCCTGTAAAAGATCTATCAAGAGAGACTGGGGTTACCATCTGCAAGGCCCAGGCCTCTTCTGCCCACCTTCATCCCTCCAAAGATTAGGCTTGCTGTGACCCTGGTGGGATCTGCCCAGCAATGGAAACTTGGGGGGGGGGGGCGTTTAAATGTTTTTCTTTCTTTAATGTTAGCAGTCTGTAATTATGTATGTGAGATGGCCAGCCGTATGAATGTGTTAAAAATAAATTGTAGGCAATAGACAAAAAAGGTAGCCTTTTTTTTGTTGCAAGTGCATCTTTCCCTGATGGATTCTGTGGAACCGGAAGCAACTAAAGAAGGTCAGCAGATGAAGAAAACTCAAGTGTGCCAGAGCCAAATTCACACTCCAAAGGTAGTTAGGAACACAGAAAAAGGAAACACTTTTGGCCAGCTGCAAAACCTCCACGGAAGAGATCCATAAGGGCTCACTTTAAGCCTGGCAGACTTCAACTCCCAGCTGGCTGGGGAATTTTGGGAAGTCCTGCAGGCTTTGCTGGCTGGGGATTTCTGGGAGTTGAAGACCTCCAGACTTAAAAATTGCCAAGGTTGGAGACCCCTGTTCTAGAAAGTTCTGGCTCAAAAAATTCGGGTCTCAAATGCAGCATTCGCAACAGTTCAAACTGGGGAGGGAGCAGATGTGATTTTTCTCAGACATAAAATAGTTTCTCAAGTTTTGCAGATTAACAGTTTTTTTCAGATTAACAGAGTTGGAAGGGACCTTGTAAATCATCTAATCCAACGTCCCCCCCCTCTGCACGCAAGCAGGAGACCCTACTACGCCATCTCTGACAAATGGCAGTCCAGTCTCTTCTTGAAAGTTTTAAGTCTGAGATGTAAATTTTGCCTATTTCAATGTGGTGCTTTACTCGCATGTCAAAATAGACCAAGCTACCTCAACGTGTTTCTTCGTTCTAGCTTTCATTATTTTTTTATTATTATATTATTTATTATTATTTTTATTATATTATTATTATTAGGCTAAATTCAAAGGCAACCAACAAATTGAAATCTTCTGAAGTGGGACACGTGTTCAGGTCAAGTTTTGAATCCAAACGTTCTTCTGGGACTCCGGGATCCCAACCGCCCCTCCCCCACCAGGGAGGAGGCAGGGGGCGGCCCCAGGGAAACCCCTCCCCCCTCCCCCGCTCGTGGGGCGGAAGTAGCCCCCTCCCTCCCGCCAGGGCACGGCCGCTCATTCCGGCGCCCTCTCGCTGCCCTGCCCTCATGCAGCCTCCGGATGCGGAAGAAGGGCGACTCCCAGCGGCCCCCGCGAGGCCGGTGTTTCTGGCAGCTGCGGGTTCGCCCGGGTTTTTGGGAAGCATAGAGGGACGCTGTAATAGCCGGACGAAGCCCAGTACGGAGGCCGCTTTCCTCCGGGCCGTTTCCCCAAGCAGGGTGCGAGGCGAAAGAGTTTGGAAGCCCAGAGGCCGCGGTGCTTCAAACTCCGTCAGGGTGACGTCAGCGGTAGCCGGGCCCAATCGGAGAGAGGGAGCTGCCGGCGAGGCGATCCCGCCAATCAGAGGCGACGGCCCGCCGGCGCGCAATGACGTTGTGACTGACTGGCGGCGCGCGCGGTGACGTTGTGGCTGCTTGGCGATTGGCGGCGGTGGGCGGCGCGTGCCAGTGACGTTGCGGGCAGGCGGAAGCGCGGCTGAGGGGAAAAGAGAGAGAGAGAGACGCCCGCGGGGCGGCGGGGAGGCCCGCCTGGCGCCGCCGATGTCCCCGCAGCCGCCCATGGAGGCGATGGAGGCGCCGCTCAACCTGGTGAGGGCCGCGAGGAGGGACCTTGGTCGGGCGAGCGGGGAAGATCCGGCCGGCCCGGTGCTCCCCCGTTGGCTCCGTCGCCGGCCCGGCCTTCTAAGGCCCCATATCGGCCCACGAGCAGCCAAGCACGATTTAAAGCGCCCCCTTCCCGGGAAAGGGGCTTCCGGAGCAGCCGGCGAGGTAGTGGGCGCGGAGCCTGTCCGGCCTTCGCCCCGGCGCTGCCGGTCAGAAGAGGGTCCCGTGGCGGCGTCTGCTCAGGCGGCCCTCCGCTCTCGAGGCGCTGGGCAGGCAAGGCGCCTCTCTCCGAGGCTCTCCCCCCCCCCTACGGGGGCTCAGTGCCTCTGGGGGGGGGGGGTGACCTGACTCGGTGCCCGCAGGCTGCTGCTGGGCCTTTGGTGCTGCTCGTAGAGACTCCTGTCCGGGCAGCCTCCTGGGAAGAATCCTGGCCCCTTTGTTGGGGTCTAACGAGGCTTGCCAGGTGATGAATCGGGAGATATCTCGACAAAGCCGCCGTTTCTTCCTTTTTCTTGGATGAGGATTTGGCACATTGTTTTGTGATCCCTTTCCTTGTGGAAGTGGACGGAGCCCTTGGGAGTCTAAATTTTGACCCGACTTGTAGCCCTCCTGGCTGATTTCATGAGGGATGGGATGGGTCTGGGCAGAGCAAAGCATCCTCCCTCTCCCGTCTCTCCGTCTCTGAGGAAGCAGAGAGGTTTCTTGTAACGTTGACCAAGATGCTCCCAGCAATGCAGGCATTGATCGTCCGGTTGGAATTTTGCGATCCGTCTCCGGAGGACTTTGGAGAGGATATAGAAAAGCCACATCCGAGGCAAAAAATGCAGCGGTCAGACGCCCATTGGGGTCACAGTACAGGTGCTCCTTGCTTGGTGACCGATTGATGTTACAATGGACCTCAAAAGGTTCTTACAACCCAGTTCCGGAACTCATACACAACACTTGTGATGACATGGCTGCATTTCAGGCGCCTGCATTTCAACCGACTTGCCTTTATGGCCGGTTGCAGTGTTCCATCAGTCGCAGGATAAGCAACTAAGTAATACAGTTGGTTCCCGTAGGAATGCATTGACTTGCTTAACGACCAAGGTGTTTGCTTAATGAGCGCTGCAGCAAAGGTTGTAAAATCAGGTTGGTCATGTGAGTGCCTCAACGACCATCATGACCTATGGGAATTCAGTTGTAAGTTGGGGACCACCTGTGACATCTATCTTCTATTTTATTTTTATTTTTCGAACTTTTATACCGCCCTTCTCCTTTCGGACTCAGGGCAGTGAACAGCCAGAATAAAACATGTATATAAAAATTAAAATAATTTTAAAATAAATTAAATAATTTGGCCCATATAGTTGAAAGGTATTACAAATTTAAAATTTAGATCAGTATCACTATATAAAAGCAACATAAAATCAGGCCAGCCCGGCTAGTTGAAAAAGATGGGGTTTTAGGGCCCGACGAAAAGTCCGGAGGTCGGGAATTACTCGTATCTCTGGGGGTAGATCGTTCCAGAGGGTGGGCACCACCACAGAGAAGGCTCTCCCCCTGGGGATCGCCAGACGGCATTGTCTGGCTGACGGCACCCTGAGGAGGCCTTCTCTGTGAGAGCCAACCGGCCGGTGGGAGGCAATCGGTGGCAGAAGGCGGTCCCGTAAGTACCCCGGCCCTAACCCATGGAGCGCTTTAAAGGTGATCACCAACACCTTGAAGCGCACCCGGAAGTCCAGCAGGAGCCAATGCAGCTAGTGCAGGAGAGGGGTCACATGGGAGCGCCCCGTCGCTCCCATAATCCCCCGCGCAGCCGCATTCTGCACCAGCTGGAGCCTCGGTGCACCCCAAGGGGAGCCCCATGTAGAGAGCAATGTATCTTAACCTATTTTGGGGATAAATTTTAGGCGTTAGAGGGGGGTTATTGTGCTCTTGTTTTAGGAACAACCAGAGAACAGGTTGTTTGTAAGCAAACACTTAAATTATGTTTAAGTTAACAAATTAAAATACTTTGGAGCAATAATCTTGCATGAATAGAGAACATGGGGTGTGAATGGCTTCAGTTTAGAGGCGCAGTCCAGATTAGATGTTCTTGTTTCACAAGGGTTGTATGTGTGCGGCCTTTTGCTTTTCTTGTTTTACTCTGCCTCTCCCATCTTGTGAGCTACTTTGCAAGGTCTCTTAGCTTTGTGCCCAGACAGTGATCATCCGGGCAGGTAATCCTTTTACCATCTTTGGTAGAAAGCAACTAATGTACATGTCATCCCACGGGGTCAGTTAATCTGCAAGTCTCTCATTAGAGGCATTCAAGCAGCTGCATCCTCTCCTGGTGCTTTAAAAGTTTGGGTTTTTCTAGGCTCATCAGCAGAGCAGAAAAGCTGACCATTTGCTGGCTGCGGGGAAGTACGAAGAAGCTGTTTCCTGTCACCGAAAGGCAGCAGGTGAGCCCTTGTGGGTGTTTGCTTGAATCCCCCAGGCATCCCTGTTAGGGCAGAAGCTAAGTCAGTGCAAAAGGTGTGGTAAGTAGGCAAGATCCTTACTGGGTCAGGATATAAGGATCACAGTGAAAAGTTGGGTGAAGGCACCAGGCTAGAAACCAGGGGACTGGGAGTTCTAGTCTCACCTTTGGCTTGAATGGCAGCTGGGTGTCTGGCCAGTTGCTCTCTTTCAGCTCACCTCGCCTCACGGGTTGGTTGTTTTGGGGAAAATAAGAGGAGGGAGGAATATTAACTGTCTGCCGCCTTGGGTTATTTATCAAAATAATAAAGATGAGATATAAATGGAAAAAAATAAGGGTGTCATTGCCATTGAAACTGGAATCACAATTGTTACAGGGAATCGACAGTTAAGTCTGTTGTCCTAACGCTCCCAGTTCAGAGCATGAAGGTCTTCTCGCAATGCTGCTTGTAAAGGGGTTGCAGAAAGCAGCTTGGCTGCCAAGTTGTACTTCACATACAGCTTTAAGATTCACGTTTGAAAATAAAAGTGATTTTCCATTCACTTATCAAGTTCTGTCTGTGCCAAGAGGCTGTAGAAGCCCTACCTGACCGAGTCACCCATCCTCCAGTTCGCTTTAGATGGGGAGGGCAGCTGCACAAAGCAGTCTCTCTAAACCGTGTCACTATTTTGTGTCTTATGCAGCGTATCTTCTGGAAGCTATGAAGTTGACTCAGTCAGATCAGGTGAGGTTTCCCTCCTCAATGGCCGCTCTAACAGTAAACCGTCCTAGGTGTGACTGTGACCCCAGAAAATAACAGATATGGGGGGTGGGTGGGTAGGTGGCAGAATTATGACTTGTATGCCTCACATATTTATTGCTATATCAATACCCAGTTTGATCTAATGGTTAAGGCACCAGGCTAGAAAACCAGAGATCGTGAGTTTGAGTCCTGCCTTAGCCATGAAAGCTGGCTGGGTGATCTTGGGCCAGTCACTCCATCTCCGCTCCAACTCACAGGGTTGTGTGGTGATTGTTGTGGGGAAAATAGGAGGAGGAAAGTGTGTTGGGGCTGTTCGCCACCTTGAGTTGCGTGTAAAAAATAATAAAAGTAGCATATAAAGGAAGAAATTTACCCACATAGAAGCTGCAATGCATCAGGACACAATGGCTTGTTCTGTCTTGGGTTTTTTTTGCACCAAATGTGGCTATCTTGGAAGGAGTGAAGAATGGCTGCAACTGGAAGTTTGGCTTGACAAGCCAGCTACTAGCAATTGGTACACTGCTGAGTTGGTTCAGTGGATTTTCTACCTGAGCACAGATATTCCACACCATTTGCACTCTTGTGCAGGAACTAGGCAGCCATCGGGGGGGGGAAAGAAAGTAAAACCATTGCTCAGTAACATCAGGCACTGGGGGCTCTTCATTGCTATTCTTGTGGAACTCGCCATCTGGGTTGGTGCCAGCTTCTCCAAGAAGACAGACCAGCCTTTCTCAGTTGCAGTCTGGAGGGAAAAGGCTGGGGTGGGGAGGCCGACTTTATGTGTTGTCATTGCTTGCTTGACATAAAGATGAACTTTAAATGAAAAGATTTATGATGTAGCAAATTGTTCATGAATAGAAAAAGCTTCTATACATTGTGAAAAAAAGTTTTATTTTCTGATTAAATCAATGGCTTTGTTCTTAACAATCAGACAACAAAGCAGATGTATTGATGTTTGATCCCCAACTGAGCTTCTAAAACTTGAGTTACGTTGCACCAACTGGTGGGAGCTCTAGAACTTGTGATTCTTCGGATGCCAAAACTCATTTTATCTCTCTCTCTCCCCCCCCCTCCCCCCGATAAGCTGATCAAGGAGACTTATCCTTTTATTTCTTGGCAGGCCCAGTTATCCCTGGAATTGCAAAGGGAGAGTCACCTGAAACAGATCCCCCTTATCCAAGAGAGATGGAAAAGAACCAAAAGGGACGAAAGGTTGAAAGCACGCCCTCTTGTGGACAAAGAGAGTGTGGCCCATCTGCAGAGCTCTTCTAAGCCCTCAGCTGAGGAATCTGAGGACCAACACGGAACGCCCGCCAGCCTCAAGTACAGGGCCCCCTTGGAGAAGGAGATGAAGGGGTTCCACGGGGTCTTGGACAGGGATCCGGACACACTGCTCTTTCTGCTTCAGAAGAGGAAGGAACCTCCCCTGGATGCCTGCGTAAAGAGCAGACCTCCCAAGGACGACAAGATGAAAATGGAGGAGCAGGCCACCAAAATTGCAGTCCTCGAACAGCACGTGGAGATGCTGTTTGCCGAAAACGAGAGACTGAGACGGGAGAACCGGCAGCTAAAAGCGGAGAGAGCCAGGCTGCTGAAGTCTCCCCTGGAAAAGGAGCTGGATGCAGATGCTGACTTTGTGGAGAAGTCGGAGCTGTGGGGCCTCCAGCAGCTTTCGGAACCTGCCGCCGCTGCTGCAGCCACCACCCCCTGGCAGAAATTGGCGGTCAGTGCTGGGAAGGGCAAGGACATTCCCATCCCCAGCCTTCCCCCCTTGGACATTCCCTCCCCGGAGTTCCCACTGGTGGAGCTCTCCGAAGATCTCCTGAAGGGGCTCATGAACAACTAAGGGAGGAGGACCATGGGGAGGGGGAGGCATGGATTCCCCGTGCGCTTTGGGGAGGGGCTGCTGCTGGGACATCCTTAACTGAAGGGAAGAAACCCTAGTGACTTGGTTGCTGAAAAAAAAGCTTGACGTTATGAATTGGTGAAGCAAAGGCAGTTTCATTTACCATCGTTGGTAAAAGCTAAGCCCTCTTTGTTCTTGCTTCAAGCCAAAGGACTGAAGGAGGGAATCTTGAGCCACAAAGTCGTGCAGAGCTCTCTCGAGTATTCTTTGGGTGTAAATGGATCTCTTATGCCATAAAATAAATCCTATGTGGCACACGGTAACGATTTTGGCAGTGCAAGACACTTTCTATCATGCATTGGATTGCTGTTTCTTTTAGTCATGCACAGACACTAGTAAACAATTCTTGTTTCCCTCCCTTCGTATGATGGGATCTGTGTGCCACACTTTTGCACCCCTAGCTTAATGCATAATGCCAGCCAATTGGGAGTTTAAAAAAAGCTAAATTTCCAGATATTTTTTAAGAACCCAACTTTAGTTCTGCTGCAATATTTTGATTTGTTTACATAATCAGGGTGCTTCATAATGTGTTTTCTGCATATGAAACAAGATAATTGTTGGTGCATGATAGGAAGGCATAGTTGACAATAAAATATTCCAGGTCTATCTCGAATCATGTATTTGTTCTTTTTAACATGCAAGTATTGCGTTTCAGAATGCCAATACTGAATACAACAGTAGGATGCAATAGGACGTTTGAAGGTTTTAGCAGACATCATTTTGATCACAATCTTGTTTGATCTTTATTATTCCAAAGATGATGAGAATTGAATCAGGCACCCGTTAAAAGTTCTCCAGACCCGGGTATTATTCTGAATATCAGGTCATTGAAATCTCCTTTCTCTTTCCCAGTATTATTTGTCAATTGACCTGCATTTTGTCCTTCAGTTTTCCCCCCCCACAGCATCAGCCCCAATAGATCCAGCAAGTAGAGATAAATGATTGCACCCAAATCATCCAGTAAACCGTTACGATCTCCCTGTTCTAGTTCAACACCAAATTATTTTCTGGGTAAAAAACTTGTAGCCCAGCAGAGAAAGTGTACTTTTAAAAGAAATGTTTTAATGCAGTGGGACAACAAAAAGCTTTGGGTCTGTAATAAAAGTTTCATTTTGAACCACTTTTGAGTATTCTGGAAGCTTATCGTCAAAGCTTAAGATCATGTTCCAAAACAGTTTCATGTTCAAAAGAGCAAGCTTTACATTCAGGGGTCCATTTTGTGAAATGTCAGTCAGAATGGTTTGAAATGGAATGCTTTACATGCCTTTGGAAAAATGTCAGTTATTGCTGTCTGTCTGTTTGCTTCACTAATTTCCTCTCCAAATACTTTTCCTTGATCCTCTCTGCCATAAATGAACATACCATTTCTAACACGTCTTCAGCCTCAAAAGGTTCAGCTTGTTGCAGTTGTTAGTTCACGAAGCCTATTTAAGGAAAGCAAATTAGACATATGTATTGATTTGAGAACAACGTACTGATTCTGTAACTCTCTCCTCCTATGGAGTTTTTTTGATAGTGGAGATTTGTGAAGGATAGTTGTGGGATTGGGAGGCACTGAGAATGATGGGATGAACCATGCCAGAACTAAAATAGTTGGCTGAAGAAACCTTGGGAATATGGGTTCCCAGAGAACTTCCAAAGTAGGCAGGGTAGAAAACATAAGCCCAAAAATTGTCCATAAGGGGATGCCCCCAATGAAAAGGAGGGAGCATAGGTAGAATAGAATAGAATTCTTTATTGGTTAAGTGTGATTGGACACATAAGGAATTTGTCTTTGGTGCATATGCTCTCAGTGTACCTAAGGAGAATAAAATACATTAATCAAGAATCATAAAATAACAACATCCTAGTCATAGGATACCAATAAGCAATCAAATCATACTAGGAAACGGATGGATGAATGATAAATAGTAGATGAATAGTTGATAATAGAATATAGAATAGAAATAGAATAGAATTATTTATTGGACACACAAGGAATTTGTCTTTGGTGAATATGCTCTCAGTGTACATAAAGAAAAAATAAAAGATACATTCGTCAAGAATCATAAGATAACAACACTTAGTGATAGTCATAGGATACTAAATAAGCAATCGAATCATATTAGGAAACAATAAAACGAATATAAGTTGCAAAGATACAAGCAACATGTATATGGCCATAAGTGGGAGGAGATAGGTACTAGTAAGGATAAGAAGAACTACAGTATTAGTAGTTAATTTGACGGTGTTCTTTAGCAGAATGATGACATTCGTGCACAGTGTAGTCCCACCATAGGCAGCTGGACCTCTGCATGGCTATCAGCTTCCTCTCCGATCGACCTTCTCAAAATGGCCGACTTCTTGTCTTCTCTCCGCTGCTTCCCCCACATCTTCCTTTCACAGCGACCCTCCTATCATGATGGACTCCCGCTGCCGCCTCTCTAGTGCCTTTGGGGGGAAAAAAGACCTTCTCGTCATGGCCGACTTCCCGTCCGTTTTCCTTAGCCACAACCTCAACTTTCTTTCTCAGAGACCTTCCTGTCGTGGCGGATTTCCCGTACGACCTCCGCGCCCGTCCCCCATGCCATTGCAAACGACCTTCTCGTCATGGCCGACTTCTGTCCGTCCACCGCTGCCGTCCCCCCAACTTTCTTTCGCAGAGACCTTCTAGGCATGGTGGATTACCTCTCCGAACTTCGTGCCCGTCCCCCATGCCATTGGAAACAGACCTTCTCGTTATGGCCGACTTCCTGTTCGTCCATCGCTGCCGTCCCGCTAACGTCCTTTCACAGCGACCTTTCAGACATGGCAGATTTCCTGTCCGACCTCCGCGACCGTCCCCTAAGACCTTTGGAAAACGACCTTTCCAGCATGGCCGACTTCCTGTCAGTCCGTCTTTCCTGTCCCCCACTTCCGGTCTATTTGCCGCGTGGTGCCCTGTTTTTTCCCCCGTCCTGTTTTCTGCTCCACATTGTCGGAGTGCACGTCTAGCAACAAGCCTGGCGGTGTCGCAAGTGAGCCAGATCAGCCCCGCATTTCCTGATTCCTGAGCAATCGTGGTCGAAATAGTCTCTGAAGTGTGTGGTAGAAACAAAGATAGCGGTTATTTTCACTACTTAGTTAGCGGGGTATCCTCTTCCCCCACCGCCACTCATTTGCTTATCGCCCATAACCTTGGTTGCCCGCTTTTTCCTGGCCTTTCGGTGCATCTGTAAGGAAGCGGTTGTGAACCGGTGATGGTGCCGCTCCCAGAGGTTGGGACGCCGGGTCTCTTTGCACCCCGCCCCCCTTTCAGCTTTAGAAAAAAGGGTCAAATTAGGAACGTAGAGATAAAGAGTTCGTTTATTTCAATCCACACTTCAGGGTTGTTTCTGCGGACTCAGCCGAGGCTTCTGTGATACTACAAAGTCCGTCGGGCTCCTTTTAAAGAGCCAGGGCGGGCGGAGCACGTGCAAGGCTTTTAGGTCCGGGTCGGGAAGGAGATTCCTGCTCATCTGGGTGTGTTGTGTGTCTCCTGGTGGGCGGCCAAGCAACACAGCTGTTGTTTCCCCAGCGCCCGAGTCCTGGGATTTCGGGTTATAGCAGAAGAAGGTACCACTTTATAAAGCCTTAGTAAGACCACAGCTGGAATACTGCGCCCACTTTTGGTTACATTGCAAAAAGTATGTTGGGACTTCGGGAAAAGTGCAAAGAAGAGCAACTAAAACGAGAGAAAAGAAGGAGTAGGGGGGACATAACAGTATTCCAGTATTTGAGAGGCTGCCGCAAAGAAGGGGGGGAGGGGAGGTCAACTTATTTTCCAAAGCACCTGAAGGCAGGACAAGAAACAATGGATGGAAACTAATCAGAGAGAAGCAACGTGGAATTAAGGAGAAACTTCTTAAGAGTGAGAACAGTGGAACAGCTTGCCATCAGAAGTTGTGGGTTCTTCATCACTGGAGGTTTTAAAAAGAGACTGGACAGCCACTTGTCTGAAATAGTATATGTCAGTGATGGCTAACCTTTTTGCCATCGCGTGCCAAAAGCGGGGGGGGGGTCATACGCATGCGTGCTCACATCCATAATTCTATGCGCCCCCCTGCTTTTGGCATGCGGTGAGCCCGGTAGGCCTGTTTTTCGCTCTCCCCAGGCTCCAGAGCCTTTCTAGGAGCCTGGGGAGGGCGAAAATGGCCTTCCCCACCTCGAGGCCGGAAACAGTGTTTCCTGACTTCTGGTGGGCCCAGAAGGCCCGAAAATCTGCTGGCTGAGCTTGCGTGCCCACCGATATGTCTCCACGTGCCACCTGTGGTACCCGTGCCATAGGTTCGCTATCACGGGTATAGGTTCTCTACTTAAGCAGGGGGCTGGACTAGAAGACCTCCATGGTCCCTTCCAATTCTACTCTGATTCTGAAGGTGTCCCTATTGCGCTTCTCTCATTAGATCTTAATGGAGTTCCGTTCAAAGGTACATCTCACGCCCTGCCCCAAACATGTTGAGGCCAAGATGTTTTTATTTAAACCAATATTTTGGTTTGAATTGAACTGCTGTTTTTTTAATGATGGTAAATAGATTGCATTTATGACATATTAAATATTAATGGGGTATTTTTATGCATTGAATATTCTGCGTTTATATTTTTATTTGAAAGCCTGCCTATGGGAGAAATTGCATCGAGTGGTTGCCGTTTTCATGATTTTTAATGGTTCAGAGGTGCCAGCTACAGATGGTGCAATTGTAACGCAATGTATGGGCCAATCCTGAAATAGCCATTTCCCAGTCATACCTGTGTTGAATGAGAAGATTGTCGTCTTACAGGAGAACCGGTTTGTTGCATGTCATCCAGAGACTTTTGACCCTGGTAGCAGGTTCTGCCTGGCTTCCCACACATCACCTTCTCAAAGACCCATCCCTCACAGTTTTCAAAGTACACAATTGAGTTGGGCACAAGGAGCTCCAGGAAGGTTAACACAAGCCAAAAGGAATTTCCCTGCCTACGTCAGAAGCCACTCAAGTAGTGAAAATTGCTATGGTAAATACTTTTGGAGAAGACAAGCAATTGTTTTTGCTGATTAGGAGGATAACCTAATCCTAATTGCCTCTCCGTCTTGTGCTGTGCTTTGGCTGAAGGAGCAGCAGTGCCTGAAGACTCTGGATTCTTTGAGGAAAGAAGAATCTTTTATCAGGGATGGGGAAGCTGCAGGTCTCCAGATGTTGCCCAGCTAAACTTCCCAGCCACCTACATCTATGGCAGCCCCAATAGAAGAGGTTATTTTTGCTCAGGGTTGAACTGCAGGGTCCTTGGAGTTTGGTAGCTTTCTTGCAGACGTTTCATTATCCAACGAGGTAATGTGATCAGTGCTGGAAGGGAGTGGGGTTTGCTTTCTATTTATATACAAGTGGCTTAACCCTGTCAATGTTGATGGAAGTGTTCTTGGTGGTTCCTTGATCAGGCAGTTGTTTATGGACAGACAGACAGATGTGGGGTCCTTGGTGGTCTCTGAGCTTGGTGGTTTTCTTGCAGATGTTTCATTACCCAACTAGGTAACATCGTCAGTGCCAGAAGGGAATGAGGTTTGCGCCCAGTACAAGAGCAGACATTTTAAGATCTAGGCTTCCCACCAGAAATCAAAGCTCAGCTGGGGTCCACCAAACTAAAATCCATAAATTTTATAAAAAGAGGAAAGTATTTGTTTAATTCACTTAAGGCTGCACTTTGAATCCACCTGTATTCCAGAGAAATAAGCTTTTGTCCCCCTAGTATCTTTTAATTAGGTGCATAATTTAAACCCTATTTTTTTCTGTCTTTGAAGCATTTATTTTCTTTGCAGGCTGACTGTATTTGGCACATCTCCTCCAGGAAGTAAATTTTTTTTTAGTGAGAATATAGACATTCCTGCCAGCAGTTGGACAACGTAGCTAAAGCCAGCTTCTTTCTGCCATTACAATACTTACTTTGAAAAGTGGAATTTCTAACAAATAAGTCAGCACTGACAGGAAGGCAAAAATTGGGGCTGGCAAAAAAGGGTGCGGCAAGGAAAAATATTTTTTTAGGCAGCACATTTAAAAATATTGGCAGGGGTGGTTTTCAGATGTCTTTAACTCTCTTTCAGGAAATTCCTGGGGTCTTGGGGATCAAAGCCCAACAAAAGAAAATATGACTCATCTTTTGGGTAGCTTTTAATAACTGTCTGAAGAAATTATGGCTCTTAAATTGTACAAAATGTATTTATAAAAATAACATGTATTTATTCCAAGACAATAGCAATAGCACTTAGACTTATATACCGCTTCCTAGTGCTTTTACAGCCCTCTCTAAGCGGTTTACAGAGTTCAGCCTAATGCCCCCAACAATCTGGCTCCTCATTTTACCCACCTCTGAAGGCTGGAAAGCTGAGTCAACCTTGAGTCGGTGAGATTGAAACTTCCAAACTTCAGCTAGCCGTCAGTTGAAGTCGCCTGCAGTGCTGCACTCTAACCACTGCGCCACCACAAACAAACAAACCAACCCCCCTCCAATTCACTTGTCCCCCCCCATTTTATGTCTTTTTACGTGATTGTGAAATTGCGTGAGGAACCTCATTAGAAGTGGCTGCTTCAGAGATCAAGGTGGAACTCCAGCAGCTGGAAGTCTTTCTCCAGAGGAAAACTGTTTTCATCCAGGACGAAATGGCTCTTGATGGTTAGAAGGTAGGATGCCTTGGAGTCGGTGAGCAGCGAGTGGCAGAGATCGGCCACCAGCATCCCGTAGGTGGTATCTGAGGAAGGTTCTGCAACAGAAGAAGGAGGAGAGGGCTTCACAACCACAGGAGGCTCCAGAGAAAATATCTTTTTTTCCTGGCTAGGCCATGGGACGTCCGTGCTAAACGTGTGGGGAGCCTCCCCTGATTTGGGGGGGAATTTATGGAAGGTGAACAGACCATCATCTCTATTTTGAGTTTGGAAATCCATTCCACAAGGGGTAATCCAGGCTAACCCTGATCCATGAACCCTGAATTCCTTGTTCTGCTGAGAAAATGCCTCTGGGGGTTCATAGCAATTCCTATGCAGGAAGTCCTCGACTTAAGACCACCACTGAGTCCAACCAACCAAGTTTTCCCTAGGCAGGAGCCCTTTTGATCTTTTGCATGACAGATCCCATCACCCTGAGCTGCAAAGCACAGCTGGAGGCAGTGGTGAAATCTAAAATTTGTTACTACCGGTTCTGTGGGTGTGGCTTGGTGGTGGTGGGGGTAGTGTGGCTAATTTTTTTTTACTTTTAAAACCATTTTTTGTACAACCTCTTCAACGAAGAGGTTGTAAAAAAATGCTTTCAAAAGCCTCTGATGATCCCAGCTAAGTTGCCTGATTGTCAGAGGCATTTAAAAGAAAAAATGCTTTTAAAAGTAAAAAAAAAGCCTCTGATGACTGTGCGGTTCAGCTGGGTATGGGGGGGTGGGGGAGGGATTTTTGCTACCGGTTCTCTGAACCACCTGCCTTCATCGCTACCGGATTGGGCGAGCCAGTCCAAGCTGGGAGCTGGAGGGCACCAGTCTAGGTTGAGTCAGATCTTGACATTTGAGATGGAATTCCAAGGGTGCTTTTTTTTTCCCAGAAGAGGCAATCGGACTTTCTGGTTCAGCAAGAGCTGAAGAAGCTTCTTGGATGAGAAGTGAAACGTCTTCAAAGAAAAACCAGAAAGTCTCCAGTTGCCTCTTGAAAAAAAGCACCTTTGGGAAAACCATGACCTGGATGACGGAGAATCTTCATAGACAATTGAGATGGAATGTGATCTGATGACAGAGGCCAAGGAAGATTTATTACTGTTTGAAGGGAGGGAGGGAGGAAGAGGATTGTGAGGTCCTTGGTGCTCTCTGAGCTGGGTTGTTTCATTACCCAACTAAGTAGCTTCATCAGTGCTAGAAGAGAGTGAGGTTTGCTCTCTGCTTATAGGATTACTAGCTGAACACCTGTGCTTTGCTACGAAACTATGTGATTGGGCATGATAAATTGACACTTAAAGCCTGAAACTTAATGTAGAATGTTTTAACTCCGTAGCATCAGGGCATGTTAATATAAGGCAACTGGCAGTTGGAACAGAGGGGGAGTAGAATGTCCTAGCCCGCAGGGTAGATGAGTCACATGCTGGCCACACCCATGCCCAGTTTAGCGAAGGGTAGCATCAGAGCATGTTAATATAAGGCAACTGGCAGTTGGAACAGAGTTCCTTTCAGGTGGGGAGGGGGAGTAGAACATCTAACTCCTTAGCATCAGAGCATGTGATTATAATTCTGTATATGAAATCCTAATGATCTGATGGTCATTTCAAAAAATCCTTTCTTAACGAGCACCTAGACGCCAAGAGGAACGTATGTGCCAAATTTCAAGTTTGTAGGCTTTACCATTCTGGAGATTTTGTGATGAGTGAGTGGTATTTGGCTTTTATATAGAGAGAGAAGATTATTCATTGCTTCATGAATTTGCAATTAAGGGATTACAGACCAAAAAAATCTCCAGAGTTACACCACAGATTCCCAAGGTATTACCTATAGCCTTCTTCAGCCATTCTGCAGGAATGTTAAGGAACATCTTCTCCATCAATTCGGATCCCACCCGAACAGAGATTTCATAGTCCCCCTCCTCAATGGTCATCACAGCAGGTCTAAATGAGAAAATAGAGGGGGAGGGGGGATACCTTAGTGGAATTTCAATGTAATGTTTGATGTTTCCTGCTACAAGATACTTAAGGATGCTATTGTCTCCAATACATATTGTTTATGTCAGAGTGCGGATCACACGATCCCTTTTTCTAATCTGTCAATGGGGAAGCCAGACTCACTTAACAAATGTGTTACTAACTTTACAACTGCAGCAATTCACTCAATCAGTGGTGGGTTGCTACCGGTTCGGCCCGGATCAGGCGAACCAGTAGCGGCGACGGGGAGGCTCCGCCCACCCGGCTGGATGCTTCTGCGCATGTGCAGAAGCTTCTACGCATGCGCAGAAGTGTCACGAACGCACGCACACACATGAGCGAACAGGTAACAAACTAAATTGAAACCCACTACTGCACTCAATGCCTGCGGCAAGGAAGGCCGTAAAGCGGAAGAAAATAATTGTTTCACTCAGCAACCATTGGGCTCAATTATGGTCATAAGTTGAGGACCGTCTGTGTTCAACCCCCTCTGACTTTGGAAATCCTGAAGAAGCAGGAGTTTTAAGAGAGAGATCCTCCACTCAAAAATCACCTTGAGCAAACGGCTAGGACTGAAATATGGGGTCACAGAATCTACTGGGCATTTTTTTCTCTCCAGCACACTGAAAACAGCCTCAGAATTATTTTTCTGAAGACAGAAAAAAGCAGAGAGAATGGCCCTAAGCCAATGACCTTTTCCGGTCTGAGTGCCCAAAGTGTGTGCATGCATCCCCAAAATGCAATGTGTTTGTGCGGCCCCTGTGCATGCAGCCTGCGCATGCACGCACGGCCTTCCCACATGCGCACCATCCCCATTCATATACACGTGCCCCTGCATGTGTGCCCCCGACATGCGCCCTGCCCCCCGCTCATGCATGGCAGAGATCTGAAGACCAGTGGGAGGCGCGCATACATTCGTGACAGAGCTGAGCTAGGGCGACGGCTCGTGTGCCCATAGAGAGGGTGCTGAGTGCCACCTCTGGCTCACATGCCATAGGTTTGCCATCACTGCCCTAAGCCATCTGCCCGAGTGACAGAACTGAATCTAAAACCCATAAATGAACGAAGTCTTTCGAAGCAAAAATCCAAGGTGCTCAGCACAGTGCTGAAAATGTGGTTGAGTGTTTCTGTTATTCAGACGTCCAGTTATGTCTTCCAAACCTCTGCTCAGGATGCTGACACGGTTATGTAAAACAACCAAGCTGTTGCCAAAATAAAGGAGACTGTGCTACAAGGCCTCCTTTTTTTGATGACGACTGTGCCCTTAGTGCTGGATCAGAAATGCAAGCCAGCGTGGACAAATCTGCAGCAGCATGCAACAGTTTCAGCCTCTTCATCAACACCAAGAAGACCAAAGGGATGCATCAGCCAGCTCCGAAAGCCCAACACCAAGAGTCCACCATCACAGTGAAGAGACAGAAGCTGCGAGCAGTGGGCCAATTTACATACCTTGGCAACACCCTCTCCCGCGCAGTGACAATTGACATCGAGGTCAACGGCAGAATCGCCAAGGCAAGCTTTCAGCGGACTACTGACCAACGTGTGGGACCACCATGGAATAAGCTTTGCTACAAAGCTCAAAGTCTACCGAGCAGTAGTGCTAACTACCCTGATTTGGCCAGTGAGCCTTGGACTGTATACAGGAGACAGGCTAGGCAATTGAACCACTTCCACACGACCTGCCTCCACAGAGTTCTGAGGATCCGGTGGCAGGACAAGGTGCCAGACGCAGAAGTCCTCTCCAGAGCAGGCCTGCCATCAGTTCACACCCTGCTGATGAAAGCCCAGACAGACATGCTGGGCAGGCCATATTGCAAGGATGCTAGACCCATCGCATCCCTAAACAGCTCCTCTATGGTGATCTGTCTCAAGGAAAGCCATCGCACGGGGGACAAAGGAAGCGATACAAAGACACACTGAAAGCCTCTTTCAAGTCCCTGGATATCGACACCTGGGAAACCCTGGCACAAGATTGATCGACATGGCGCACATTGATCCACCAAGGCTGCCAGACATCTGAAGACAGAAGAATAGTGTTGTGGTCCGACAGCAGCCTGCGGAGCTGGCAGTGGAGTCGGACAGTGAGGAGTCTGGGGAGGACAACTGGCCAATCCTGGAGTCTGGGGAAGGCCTGGATGAGGGCTCTGTGTCAGAGGCAGAGATGGGGGCCAGGGCCATCTGGGAGTGATGTGTGGACTCCAGAGGTGGATAGTAGACAGGCA
The DNA here is from genome assembly GCA_012654045.1 of Ptyas mucosa. Taxonomy (NCBI): domain Eukaryota; kingdom Metazoa; phylum Chordata; class Lepidosauria; order Squamata; family Colubridae; genus Ptyas; species Ptyas mucosa. The sequence goes on from WNWU01000021.1 coordinate 20,512,485, forward strand.
GAGGAACAGGAGGAATCTGTTCCTAGTACACATATGCCAAGAAGGCAAGAGCAGCTAAAGCAAAAAGGATGACTTGGGAGTAAGGCCAGGAGATGATTGGCCCCTCCCAGAAGGCTTAAAAGAGCAGCAACAGCTCTTGGGATCTTTGTTACATTTGTTTTTTGTTGGTGTCTCTTGCTTCTGCACTTTTGCCAAGAAAAGCCTTTGGCAGGGTGCCAAAGGAGACAATGGTTTGTGATAACTCCGAAGGATTGTTTATGAAGAATTTGTTTTGGACTTAATTTGGATGAAGCTGAGAATGAAGTAATTCTCAGCTGTTCTAATAAAATATGTTTGTTTAGGACTGATTGTGTCTGGTAATAACACTTGGGTCTAGGTCACAACACATAGCACAAGAGTAGCGAGCACTCTGCAAAGCCAGAGCTGCAAATGCTGCAGCAATGGTGCCCACATATGTCTGCCTGACATGTGGCAGAATATTCCATGCCCATATAGGCCTTACCAGGCACCTGTGGACACACTGTAGACCACCCACAACCTGTTAGATGTCAAAGTCCTCTTCAAACACGATGGACAAACATCATCATCAACATAACAATGACAACTGAGCCCGAAACTTAGGTTGCTTAAGTGAGAAACTGGTTGAGTTCTGTCTCCATTCTATGGCTTTTCTTGCCACCTTTGTTAAGGGAATCGCTGCACAGTTGCTCACTTAGTAAGTGAATCCGGGTTTCCCCCACTGACTTTGCTCATCAGAAGGTCGCAAAAAGGGCTTGCGTTTTTTGTTTTTTTAAAATTTGATTTATATGCCGCCCTTCTCCGGAGACTCAGGGCGGCTTACAATGTGTTAAGCAATAGCCTTCATACTTTTGTATGTTTATACAAAGTCAGCTTATTGCCCCCACAATCTGGGTCCTCATTTTACCTCCCTTAGAAAGGATGGAAGGCTGAGTCAACCTTGAGCCTGGTGGGATTTGAACTTGCAGTAATTGCAGGCAGCAGATGTAAATGGATGTTAATAACTGCCTTAGTCTACTGAGCCACCAGAGTCCACCCGGGGGGACATGGCAACCATCATAATTGTGAGTCCAGCATCTGAATTTTGATCACATGACCACGGGGATGCTGCCAACGGTCATAAATGTAAAAAAAATGGTCAGAAGTCACTATTTCAGTGCTGTTGTAACTTTGAACGGCAAAGTGTAAGTCAAGGACTATCTGTAAAAACTTCGGGATCAAAATAAGATGAGGGCTTCTTTGCATCTCTGCCTTTTAGAGTAAAACCACAAATTGATTCCTCCAATTTCTATTGGAAGTCAGATGCAACTGGAAGAAAGTCCTTTCCCCCCATAAATTGTCCTTTACTGCCACCTGGTGTCAGTCAGCCAGAAGTTGCTTTTAACACAATGACAAGAGTTGGAAGGGACCTTGGAGGTCTTCTAGTCCAACCCCCTGCTCAAGCAGAAGACCCAAAGGTGCATTTCTTTTTCTCGCCAGGTAAATGTATACATCCGAACTAGACTGTGTTGTTTCTCCGTGTCATATACTATATGTGAGCATATGCACAATTTTGTATTTATTTATTTTGTAATGTTTATTTATGTAGTGTATATAGGAGGTGGAGACCCTTTGAGAGCCGTATGCATCGAATTTTCATTTTAATGTACATGCAAAATGACAACAGTTATTCTAAGTCTTGAGTCTTCCAGACAAGTGAATGTCCAATGTGGAGCTCTTGCCTCACAATCAGGAGGTTGTGAGTTTGATCCTAGGCAGAGGCAGATGTAGGGTCTCCTGCTTGGGCAGGGGGTTGAACTCGATGACGTGCAAGGTCCCTTCCAACTCTCTTAATCTGAATCTGAATCTTCTTTCTGCAGGTAAAATCTTTTTTGGGTCCAAGTGACACAAAACTTCTGATGACTTCATGGATACATTGATGGCAGTACCTTGGGAAAATACTCATGATGTCTAAGAAGGTTTAGCTACATGGCTGCCTCCTTATCCTCAAAAAACTGGATGTAATATCTAAATGTCTATGAAGATTCTCAGTCATCCAGGTCATGGCTGTACCAAAGGTGCTTTTTCAGGAGGCTTCTTGGATGAGAAGTGAAACGTCTTCAAAGAAAAACAAGGAAGTCCAGTTGCCTCTTGAAAAAGCACCTTTGGGATGCAATAGCTAGTTTTTAAGGAGCAGTTGCTTCAACTTTTTGAAAAGTTTCCAAGTTGGCTTCTTGACGTATGTATGGCTGATGCCGAGCCTCGCAAAGAAAAATCTCCATGTAATGTCCAAAGGATTTGTTTGAACAACATCTAGATATCCCACAAAGAGTTCCATAGTGTAACCTTCAAGCTTTTTCATTTCAACACCCAGAACCATGCAAGCGAACATTATAATTGAGAGGCCCTAAATAAGATCTTTGCAAGCCAGCTAGATGTGGTCAAGGCTATCCTTCAGTTGATGTCAGTTGTTTTTCAGTGTTTTTTGGGAGAGGTTGCAAAGAGAAAAATATTGGGGGGGGGGGGGAATTAATGTCTTGGAAAAGTACTGCTTTGCTCTTAAGCTCCTCGCCCTCAATCTTTCTTCCCCAATCTCCAAGAGAGATGAAAAGAGCATCCATTTGCTACCCTGTTTCCCCAAAAATAAGACCCAACCAGAAAATAAGCCCTAGCGTGATTTTTCAGGATGGTCATAATATAAGCCCTACCCCCAAATAAGCCCCAGTTAAGATCATCAGCCAGACGGATGCAATTAGTACTGTATTTCCCTGAAAATAAGACCTAACCAGAAAATAAGACCTAATGCATCTTTTGGAGCAAAATATAAAACCTGGTCTTATTTTCGGGAAAACACAGTAATTGTGTGCTAGGATTTAAATGACTCCTAAAATCTACATGGTTTATTAATTGATTTATTAAATTTATTTGCGGCCTATCTAGCTTTGGAGCTACCAAGTAAAAAACAGAGAAATGTAAAGAAGACTAAACTTCACAGTAGCGAAGTAATGGAACAATAGAATAGCCTTCCAACCCTTCAGATAGTGAACGTAATTTACTCAGTCTTCAAAGTAGCGCTATTTTGCTAGACTTTCTTGAAATAATATGCGATGCAACTACGGAGAATGTTCGAACGATAAACAGGAAGCTACCAGCAACTTTACAGATTTTAGTTTTTCATCATCCACCTTTTTTTTCTCTCCACGTTTACCTGTAGAAGATTTTGACTTGGTTCAAAGGTAAGCAGGTAGGGCACTGTTTGTAGATCTCATTGTCATCTGTCTGTCGTTCACGGCCGCATTTTGCACAGCCCTTGTAGGTGATCAGGGGAATGGAAGCGAATACGTGCTCCAGGGAAGTATCAGCGTCAAAGACCAGCTGTCCGTGTGACAGGGAAGGATCCATAAAGCTCAGCTTTGAAATGCAGGCCTTCACTTGGATTATTCCTAGGAAAACCACAAGAATGAAATATTTGTTTAGATAATATATTTTTCTTGTTAAATAAGGATGAGAAAGTGTATAACTATTTATGTAAGGGGAGGAGAATTTATCAGTTTTTTAAAATTATTTTTCTTTGCAGTATCCAGCCAGGATAAGGGTTTTTTTTAATGTTTAATGTTGGATTTTGGATCATTTTTTTTGTACCTAATTTTTGTTGTTGTTACTGTTGGATGTATGCTTTTTTTCTGGGTTTCTTGCTCTTTTGAATTTTATTCCCATTGATAAAACATAATAAATATATACAGGTAGTCCTCAACTCACGACCACAACTTCTGTTGTTAAGTGAGACATTAAACGAGCTTTGCCCCATTTTACGACTTTTCTTGACTCAAGTTGTTCAGTGAATCATTGCAGTTGATAAATTAATAATCCGGTTGCTAAATGAATCTGGCTTCCCCGTTGATTTTGCTTGTCAGAGGGTCACAAAAAGTGATCCCATGACTTTGGGACACAAGCAATGGTCATAAAATGAACCAGTTGCCAAGCGTCTGAATTTTGATCACATGATCATGGGAATGCTACAAAGGTTGTAACTGTGAAAAATGGTCACAAGTCGCTTTTTTCAGTGCCGTAACTTTGAACAGTCGCTAAATGAGCTATGAGTCGAGGACTGCCTGTACATTAAAAAAAAAAGAATCGGTGCAGGCATTACATGCCTTTTATGGAGACAAGAGTATAGTACAGGTGGTCCTAGAGTTACGGCCATAATGGAGCCTGCCCATGAAGGTCGTAAAATGGGACAGTCATGTGACCAACTTGATTTTGCAACCTTTTTTGTGGCAGTCGTGAAATGCATGTGGTGGTTGTAAGGTGAACCACAAGGTTCCGTTTTGCTGAAAACCGGAAGTAACTGCCAATTTTCAGCAAAACCATCACAAAATGCAGTCTTGTGACTGTGGGACACCGCAAGTAGCCTTAAATGCTGCCCTACTGCCAAGAGTCCAAATTGCAATTATGTGGGACTGCGTGTGTGTGTGTGTGAGAGAGAGAGAGAGACAGACAGAGACAGAGATAGAGACACAATTAGAAATTCAGATGGGGGATGCCTGGACACCATACACAAAAAGCACTAAATTGAAAATGAATACAGCAACAGAGAGTGATAGAAGAAGGAGTAGGGAGATTGAAGGAAGGGAGAAGGAGAGAGAGGAACAGAAGAAAGGGAAGAGGAGAGGAAGAAAGGAATAAGAGTAGGAGGGACGGTTAGATGGGGGGAAGGAAAGGAGGAGGGGGAGAAAGGAAGGGAAAGTAGAGAAGGAATAGGAGAGGAGGGAGGAAGAAGGGAGGAAGGATAAAGGAAGGGAGGGAGAGGAAGACAAAGAGAAGGAAGATTGCTGTAAAACAACAAAGATGAAATGGAAGAAAGGCATCCCCGAACATGTTTAAATATATTAAGATAAAGATTGAATTAATAAAAAATAAAATTAAGGAGAATGTATATGATTAAGAATAGAAAAAATATAATTTGAGGGTGAAAGAAGATACTGTTTAGAAAAATAAGAATAGAAAAATTAAGATTTGATTAACAAATATGGAAAAAGAACACTAGCAGAAACTGTAAGGAAGTAAAAAATATTTGGATATGATGAATTATATATGATATGATATGATATGGTCAGTACTCTATTTCAAAAAATATGTGGGTGTGTATTGGGGGAAAAAAACCAATAAAACTTGTCCAAAAAAAAAATTCAGATCGGGTTGTAAATTGCGAAACCACCTGGCGTAAGCGGAGGACTACCTGTAACTAAAATAAATGCTATCTGGACTGATGTGATTTGTAGTACAGCGAGGTTTAAGATCAGCGGTGTCCATACAGACCCAAAAGAAAACCATCCTGAACTTATGCTCACGCGTGTAAGAGTTAATTCTTGATCATACCACTGCTGTGTCAAGTCAGAGCACAGAGAGTGATGTATTTGACGAGCCATCATGTCCATGTAGTTCCCTGTCAGTGGGTTTAGGACAGTGAGGGCTAACCCCTGGTGTGCATATGCACATAACCCCGTCCCCACACTCCCCCTGCGCATGCACATGTGACCCCCTGTGCATGCGACCCCCCATGCCCCCCATTTTTGGCCTAGCAGGCCTCTCCTGGGACCAAAAATGGGCGGTGGGGGGTGCTCCGTCCCGAACGCATGTGCGTGCAACCCCTACCTCCGCACATGCGTGTGCGTCTCCCGCATGCGCCTCCCCATCCCAAAAATCAGTTGCCAGCGGGAGGCGCGCGCGCACATGCGTGGTGGAGCTGAGCTGGCCGACGGCTCACGTGGCTGCAGAGAGGGCTCTGTGTGCCAGCTGCAGCACGCATGTCATAGGTTCGCCATCATGGGTTTAGGACGTTTAGACATGGACTCTTGGCCATGCCTCCTTCGCCCCCAGCCACTTGCCTCAGCCCATTTACTGCTGGGCCTCCCCAGGCCATTCTCCACAGCCTTTGGCTGCATGGGACAAATAGCCCCCAGCCAATTAGGTGGCAGGCAGAAGCAATGGTGCTGCGGGGACAGTGTGTGATGCAAGATTTTTAAAAACAAGTTTCAGGGCCTTCCAAATCTGTCACCTGGACTGGAGGGAGGGAGAGTAGCAGCCGCTGGGGTGGCAGATAAGCATGAGTGTGTTTGAGGGGACACCAGGAATGGAGGGAGGGGCGCCTCAAGGGGGCTTCACAAAGACAGCTTGGCTTGCAACTCACTCAGCTCCAATGAAAGAGGGGAGGAGGAACAAGGCCAGCACGGCTTCTGGCGCTGCGGTTGGGGGGCTGGGGGCTATTTGTCCCGTGCAGCCAAAGGCTGTGGAGTCAAACTGTGTTTGGGCGAATGGGCAGAGATGAAGGGCAAGGGGTGGGGGACCATTGTCCCATTGGCCGTGGGGAATGGCTGGAGGAGGCCCAGCGGAGGAGGAAAGCTGGCTGTAAATGGGCTGAGGCGGGTGGCTGGGGGGCGAAGGAGGTGCGGCCAAGGGTCCATGTCTAAATGTCCCATTCCGCCTGTCAGTTATAAACTTTCTCAAAGAGTTTTGAGCCTGGTTTTGAGATGCAATGCTTTGCCTCAAACTCTTCGGAAGTGAAAAGGAGGCAAATTTCGTCCTGTGTCTAATCACACTGAGCCAAATAAAGTATTCAAGAGTTATATTAAGACACAGGATGTCTTAATCCTGGAGGAGGAATCTCACCCGAACATTTTTCTTCTAGATGTGAAGCTAGAGTGGTCATCTTCATTAACTCTTGGACCTTCCTTTCAAACTTCTCTTTGAAGGCCAGAGCTCTTCTATCATCATCGAAAAGGCACTCGAGGACCGACCAAGGTGTCGTGTGCAGTTCCAAGTCACCAGAGACAGGATTGTGTTTTACGAAGAGATACTTAAATTCCCAAATATGATCTAGGAAGGAGAAGTTTCAAAAGCATTAATATCAGAGAAGCTTTGGACAAAAATACAACTCTGTCAAAGATAAAATGACAGTTAATAAAGGAGATACCAACTTCAAAATCCTTTTTTTTTCTCTTTTCCATTCAATCGGGCCTGACACTTGGAGACTGCCTGAACGAGCCCCTGTGGTTTTCTTCGCAAGGTTTTTCAAAAGTGGTTTGCCACTGCCTCCTTCCTAGGGCTGAGGAAAAGTATCTGATCCAAGGAAACCTAAGGCAGGACTAGAACTAGAACTCACCATCTCCTTGTTCCCAGTCTGGGGCCTTAATTGCTGCACCAATTGGCTCAAAAACCTACCCCATCTTAAAATACAGCTAGTCCTCGACTTATGATCACAACTGAGCTTGAAAATTTCTGTTGCTAAGTGAAACATCTGTTAAGTGAGTTCTGCCCCATTTTATGACCTTTCTTGCTATGGTTGTTAAGTGAATCACCTCAGTTAATAATATGGTTTTTAAGTGAATCTGGCTTCTCCCATTGGCTTTTCTTGTCAGAAGGTCACAAAAGGGGATCACATGACCCCTGGGGACACTAAAACTGTCATAAATGTGAGACAGTTGCTAAGAATCTAAATTTTGATTGCATGACCCCGGGGATGCTGCAACGTCGTAAATGTGAAAAATGGTCATAAGTCACTTTTTTCAGTGCCGTCGTAACTTTGAACGGTCACTAAATGAATTGTAAGTCAAGGATTACCTGTAGTAACTCATATTTTACTATTTGTGAAAATACTGTGTTTCCCTGAAAATAAGACCGGGTCTTATTTTCTTTTAGGCTTGAAAATAAGCACTTGGGCTTATTTTTGGGGAAGTCTTATTTTTTTAAAATTAAAAAATAGCATTGTACTAGCACAGCTGGCGTCCTGCTGCTCGTGGCTGCGCCGGTATGTCGAACCTCGTGGCGGTGCTGCCGTTCATGTCTGCAATGGCACAACAAGCCTTGCAGGGTCCTGCTCCAAGAAGCTGTGGCGGCGGTGCGACGAGTCTCACAAAGCCTCATTTCTGGTGGAGTTTGTGGGAGAGAAAGAACTCACACCTCGTGTATGGGGCATCCCCTAATGGGTCAGGGTTGGGGACGCCATTGGAGGAGTCCCGTGCGGCCCTTGCCTGCTTCAGCTTCGCCTTTGCCAGGGCGGTGGGCGCTAGAAGGGCCCTGTCCCAAAGCCTCCCCATCGCTTGGTTTGGGGCAGATGGTGCCCGGCAGGCTCAGGTGCTGTGGGTGGGCAGGCGGGTGGAGCGGAGAAGAGAAACGGTGGAGAGGAAACCCTTTCAAACAGCGTTGCCTGCAATTCTTGTTACTCCCCTCCGTCGTTTCTCATTCTCTCTCTCTCACACACACAGACATTTGATTGCTTGAAAGGGATAGGCTGGGCTTTCCTTCTATCGTAAGCATGCACTTCCCACAATCTTCCATAATTGCCTGTCCTTTTCTCAAGCAGCGGCAGGATAGAAGCGGGGGGATGGACCGATTCTGATGGACCGCATGGCTTTCTGCCTCTTCATAGCAGCAGCCTAAGCAACACCGGAGCTCCAGGCCTGGCAGAGCACAAACCGTGCTCACCACCTGCTCCATAGCCACAAGGTGAGCTGCGGAACAGAGGGCCTCTCGGCTGCAAGGTTACCTGGCGCCATGGGGCTGGGCTGGGGCTAGCAAGAGTGTGCTGGAAATATCTCCAGGCACCTGGAGAGACAGAACTCCTAGCCCTCTCTGGATCAGCTGATCCATGGTTAACGGGCCCAGCAGCCATGAGGTGACCGGGGAAGGGAAGGGCTGCCTCCTGTGCTGGCTGCGGCCAACCCCTTCACTAGGGCTTATTTTTGGGATAGGGCATATATTAGGTCCACCCCAAAAAATCAGGCTAGGACTTATTTTTGGGGGTAGGTCGTATTTTCAGGAAAACACGGTAGTAATTAAATTATATTTTGAGTATACATAGTTTCTACACAGCTTGAGGCAATCTCTTTTTTGTGGGGAATAACCAAAGCAGTAGAAGAAGCAATATTTATGGCTGCTGCTCCTAATTAAGGGGCTAGAACAGGGATCTCCAAACTTGACAACCTGTGGACTCAACTCCCAGAATTCCTTATGCTGTCTGTGGAGAATTCTGGGACTTGGAAGTCCACAAGTCTTAAAGTTGCCACGTTTGGAGACTCCTGGCCTAGGCCAATGTATCTCAATCTTGGCTACATCTTGTTCTACTGGCATGAACCTAAGAATACAGAATCTGTTGGTATGGGTGGCTATTTAATAAAGCTAATGAAACAATGGAACTAATAATAAAATCCCAGCCATTCGAGTCATTGCTTAAAATTCTGGGAGTTGTTTTAACATGAATGAACTTTTCACCGTCTGGGACTCCTGCTTCTGTCCTTCTTTTGAAGTAGTCTGTTGATGAAAAGCTGATTTATTTTAAAACAAAGGATGATCATTCTGTATTACTTGTTTCTTGCAAGGCAGTGTGATATAGTCATGTACTTAAAATTATTTTAAAATATTGAATGGTTGTTTTACCTTTTTTCCTTTGAAGCTGAAGACACTGGGCTGCTGCATCACCCCAAACAACCAAGGCATAAGGCTGGCCTTTGATTTGTTCCACCGTTAAGATGATTTTACTTTGCTTTTCTTCTTTAAAACTATACACGGATTCTAACATTGAACAAGGGGAACAATAAACATAGTTTGCTTCCTTCTGTGATGATGTCATCCATCTCCCCCCTCCCCCTTCCTGGTAAGGACTGGCCAGTCTTGTCACTGGGAACTTGGTTTGACTACACAGTGGTATCTCAGTACTCAACGTAAATTGGTTCCGGGAGGCACGAGGGGTACTAAAAACTACGAGTGCCAAGCAAGCCAAGTGACTTACCACAGGACCCTTTGTTTTGGCTGGTAAAAACTTTCTGTCCTTTTTCCTATGTCCTACTTCCTACTTCCCGTCCGCCTTCTGCAGCACGCCAGGTACCAAAGAAACTATGAGTACCGGGACAACATTTCCACATCAAAACATGTTGAGTATCAAATTCAATGAGGTTGAAACGGTTGAATATCAAGATACCACTGTAATTTTATTCAGAGTACAACAGCATGAAGAACTAGCCCCTTCCCTTATCCCCAACTTCATATTAAATTAAGAAATGCTCTGATAACTCACTTTATGTTTTAAAAAAAAAGATTTCTACCTGGTATTTGAAGGAATGAGTTTCAAGGCTTTTGACGGTGGTGTTTTGGATTTCTTTAATAGGCAGAGGGAAGAGGTAGCTACACTTCCTTCAAATTCATTAACAGATTCTAGATGTTACATTTTCAAAACGACCAAAGCCAGGACTCCAGTGAATATTTATAATTAGGCTTTCAGTCTATTTAACTGGTAACTAATACATTTTCTTTAGGAGTGTCAGAAACCCTGCAGTATCCTGAGGCTCTCCATTTAGGACTAAGACGCAAGAAGGTTACTTAAGTTAATATGGAGAGTAAGAGATAGATAGATAAACAGAGTTGGAAGGGACCTTGTAGCTCATCTAGTCCAACCCCCCGCTCAAGCAGGAGACAATGCAACAATGATGGCTAACCTTTTTGCCATCACATGCCAGGAGCAGTTGTGTGTGTGTGTGTCACGCATGTGCCCTGCCACCGCGCATGCACGTGCAACACCCCCCACCCACCCCGCTCCTGGGGAGTAGGACCGGAGGTTGGCAAACAGGATGTTTCCAGCCGCCAGAGTGCCTCGGGGGGGGGGGGGGAGGCCATTTTTGCCCTCCCCAGACTCATAGAAAGGCTCTAGAGGCTGGGGAGAGAGAGAAACGGGCCTTCCTCACCACCCACCGAGGCCCTCTGGAGGCAGGAAACAGCTTGTTTCCCTACTTCAGGTGGACCCAGAAGGGCCGAAAATCAGCTGGACAGCATGCGCATGTGCGCCCGAGCTGAGCTCATGTAGCCATCGATATGGCTATGCATGCCATCTGTGGCACACATGCCATAGGTTTGCCATCACAGCCCTACAACATTTAAATGGCACTCCAATCTCCCCTTGAAAGCCTCCAGTGATGAAGCTCTCACAAGAAGACACTTTGCTTCTCATCCAAGTTTCTTCGGCTAACTGGAGGGTGGGCGATGATTTCAGTGATGTTGTAACTTCCAATGGTCACTAAATGAAAGGTTATAAGTTGAGGACTATCTGTAGGGCATCCCCTTGGAAATTCCCCCTCTTGATCTTTGCACCATAGCAAACATTATGGTGCCATTTTGGGGCTTCGCAATGTTTAAATCTTTTTTTATCGCTCTTTTTTCTCAAGATAAGAAAAAATATACACATATTTTTTGATGTGTAGGATTGAGATAGTCCTGTTTCTATGCCGCTATTCTATCTGATGGGGGAAATAGGCAGTAGATGAAAAGGTCCCAAAAATAATCAATAATTCTTGACAGCCTCTGATTTCATGAAAACAAAGCATCTCTCATTATCTAGGAAGTTAATTATTAATGTTAATAAAGGTGGACGCTAGGCACAAATTCCTTCATGTCACTAGTATCACATCAATGCTCAGAAAAGGTTGTTGTGAAATCAAGACAACCATTCAAGAAGCTAAGCTTGTTTTGTCATGAAGGAAACATCAGGTGGTCTCAAATCAACTCATGACCTTCTTCTTATCAACAAGATTTCAGATAGAGGGTACTCTGCTATTACTCCTTTTTTTTCTCCCTGAGGTAGACCTGGAAAGGATATTTGCACGCTTAATAGGAAGACAGGATAATGTCCCTCACAAAGAGCTGAACCCAAGTGCTTGGTTGGTGTTTTTCTCAGAGAAGGCAAGCAGGAAAAAGGGAATTACAGAATCTATGAAGCTTCTTGGCTGAGAAGCGAAACATTTTCAAGGAAAAACCAGAAAGTCCAGTTGCCTCTTGAAAAAGCACCTTTGGGACAACCATGACTGGGTGACGGAGAATCTCCATAGACATACAAAATCTATAGTTTTCAGCAATTACATCGATAAATATACCTTTCCACCGCCATGCCATACACCAAATTTGGGGCCTTCAAGAAGTTCTTGGATTAGATACTCAAGCTCACCTATCAGCACTGTGATATTGATGATTCTCAACACTGCATGCACCAAAGTATCTGGTTTGAGCTGATTGAGAAGGACGCATGAAACGTTGTCCAGGCTCTGCCTTTGCCTTGGAGGGAGAGCTTGGAGAGGGCCGTGCTTTGCAGAAACGTAGGTCAGCAAATCCTGGAGAAGATGACTGTCTACTATATGGGAGGCTTGGGAAAATAAAAGAGATGATAATTGATCTCACCTTTGGCTATGGAGATTGCGTATATTTCTTCTGTTGGCATTTCTACCACCAAATATTACTAGCAAGTGAAATTAGCCTTATATCCCTGATATGATTTTATTAAACAGGGATAACAGATACCATGTTTTCCTGAAAATAAGACCTCCCCGGATAATTAGCCCTCCCCCGAAAATAAGCCCTCCCCAAAAATATTTAACCGCATGCGCAGCTGGTCCCTGCCATTTCCTCTGGTTAGGGTTAGGGAGACAGAGGTGGAAATCAGGTAAGATGGCAAGAGGAGCCCCATCTCCCTCCATGCGCCCCAAAATAATAAGACCTCAAAAGTAAGGCCAAGTGCTTATTTCAGAGTTCAAAAAATATAAGACAGGGTCTTATTTTTGGGGAAACATAGTATTATTTTAAGCAATATGAACAGCAAGGGAATATCATCCGTTTCCTGCTTGAGCAGGGGAAATCTCCAAGGTCCCTTCCAACTCTGTTATTCTGAAATTTCCAAGGACTTCCCCTGCTAACTATCGACAGTAGAAGTGGACATTCAGATTTCCATCATGGATTTTGATTCTGCCATTAAAAGAGAGTTTAATCCTTTAGTCCTTTCAATAGGGAGGGACAATTGCATTCCATTAGTTATCCTGCTCTGAACTTGATATAAATGTCTGCTTAGGGCTTCCTCTGAATCCTTGAAGATCTAGACTTCAAAGTCTTATCCATTCTATCTGTCTTTTCTAATCTTTTAGTTTGTAATTTTGATCGGGAAACCTCTCATTATTACAGAATTTGAAGGGACCCAAGTACATAAATATGAACTGACTGCCAAGTGTCTGAATTTTGATCACGTGATGGAGGGGAATGCTGTTATGGTCATAAGTGTGAAAAATGGTTGTTACTTTTTTCTGTGCTGTTGGAACATCGAGCAGTCACTAAACAAATAAACCATATGAAGAACAGCTACAGATTTTGGGTCTGGCTAGAATTAGAATTAGGGGTGACATGATAGCAGTATTTCAGTATTTGAGGGGCTGCCACAAAGAAGAGGGGGTCATCTTATTTTCCAAAGCACCAGAAGGCAGAACAAGAAGTACCTATATACTCGAGTATAAACCAAGTTTTTCAGCACATTTTTATGCTGAAAAAACCCCGCTTGGCTTATACTCGAGTGAGGAAAAAATGCCTTTTTTCCTGCAACCCGTTTTTGCTTCCAGGGACTGCAGGGAGGCTTGCTAAGGCCAAAAGGGGGCTGGGGGGGTGCGGCATTTTGCTTCCAGGGGCTGCAGGAAGGCTTGCTAAGGCCAAAAGGGGGCTTGGGGAGGGGGTGCGGCGCCCCCCCGCACCCCGTTTTGGCTTCCAGGGGCTGCAGGGAGGCTTGCTAAGGCCAAAATGGGGCATGGGGGGGTGCCTAGCAAGACTTCCTGCAGCCCCCTGGAAGCAAAAACGGGCTGGGGGGGGGGCTTCAAGGGAGAAAGAAACAAAGAAATCCTCACTGTTTAGGGAGGTCCCCACGTGCACTGAGCTTGAGTTGAGAGCTTATTGTAATAGGCTGGCTGCTAGCTATCCTTGCTCAGGCTAAGCTAATCAATAGTGGAGCTCTAAAAATGCCAGATGAGAAGGAGAAAGGGAGAGAGAAAGAAAGAAAGAAAGAGAGAGAGAGAGAGAGAGTGGGGAGGGAGGGAAGGGTAAACTATTTTACTCACACTTCATCCTCACTGTTTAGGGATCTCTAAGTTCACTGAACTTGAGTTGAGAGCTTATTGTAATTGCCTGCACTAGCTATCCTTGCTCAGGGTAAGCTACAAAACGTTTCAAAATGTCTGGCTTTTCTTCCTCCTACCAAAGACCTTCTGGGGTTCTTCACAGAAAGGGAGAAAGGAGAAAGGGAAGGAGAAAGAAAGAAAGAAAGAAAGAAAGAAAGAAAGAAAGAAAGAAAGAAGAAAGAAAGAGACAAAGAAAGAAAGAGAAAAAAAAGAAAAAAGAAGGAAGAAAGAGAGAGAATGCAGGTATCTCTTAACAGAGGCTTGAACTTGCCTGAAATTAGATCAAGCCCTACATCACTTAACCCAATGTATCAGATTAAATTGTTATTGAATTATTTTTGGTATATGTACTATGTTCTCTTGTGTAATTTAGTTATAGTGTAGTTTACACTATGCACTTACAGAGCTAGTTTACTGTTTTTCTTTGAAATAAATATTCAAAAACATTTAACCTACTGATGCCTCAATTAATGTAATTTTATTGGTATCTATTTTTATTTTGAAATTTACCAGTAGCTGCTGCATTTCCCATCCTAGGCTTATACTCGAGTCAATAAGTTTCCCCAGGTTTTTTTTTTTTTTTGGTGGTAAAATTAGGTGCCTCGGCTTGTACTCGGGTCGGCTTATACGCGAATATATACGGGTTCCTTGAAGGAAATTAAACAAAGGAGAAGCAACCTGGAATTAAGGAGAAACTTCCTAACAGTGAGGACAATTAACCAATGGAACAGCTTGCCTTCAGAAATTGTGGGTGCTCCATCACTGGAGGCTTTTAAGAAGAAACCAGACAGTTACTTAGCTGAAATAGTATAGGTTCTCCTGCTTGAGCAGGGGGCTGGACTAGAAGACCTCCAAGGTCCCTTCTATTCTATTCTATTCTATTCTATTCTATTCTATTCTATTCTATT
>WNWU01000021.1:20527369-20537720 GCA_012654045.1 Ptyas mucosa
CTATTCTATTCTATTCTATTCTATTCTATTCTATTCTATTCTATTCTATCTTCTAAATTCTGTCAGTCATTTGTTTAATTGACTTGGAAAAATATATTTCTATTAATAAAAGCTGCAAGAAGTTAATGGCTTGATGAAGGAAGGGAGTATCAGTTAGTGACGAGACAAGATTTCTCTGCCTGGAATTTGTCAATCCTCACCTTCCTTCGGATTAATAGCTGAACAGCTTCCAAGATTGACCAGCTTGGTCATAAAAGTTGATTGCAGCATCATTTCTCCAACCCAACGGTTCTCACAAATGACGACATCTGCAAGAAAAAGACAGAGGAGATCCATCAATGGAAAATGAACTTGCCTTGGTGCCATTTGGTTTTGGGGTGTGTAACTTGTTTTGTTCCCCATTGTCCATGCAGTTATTGGAATATTTTTATTTTGCTTTTTTTTTAAAAAAAAATCTGCACTTACGGAAGTTTCCAGGTCATGTTTAGAGTTTATGGAAGATTATGACTGGTTTTGTTTAAACAGCATAATAATTGTGAAAACTAAGCATATATAAATATCCCTCTTACAGTTGAAAATGTACTGTATTTTTCAGAGTATAAGATCCTTTTTCCCCCAAAAAAAGAGGGTGAAAATCTGGGTGCATCTTATACTCCGAATGTAGTCCCACCCAGTTTCTCAGACGGATGTTTCAGAGGCTGAAAAAAGCATCAGAAACGAAGTTCCAGAAAAGAAGCCTCAGAAACAGAGCTTGAGAAAAAAAGCCCCCAAACAGGGCTTCAGAATAAAGCCCCCAAACAGAGCTTCAGAAAAAAAGCCTTCAAACAGAGCTTCAGAAAAAAAGCCCCCAAACAGAGCTTCAGAAAAGAAGCCCCCAAACAGAGTTTCAGAGGCTTTTTTTCTGAAGCTCTGTTTTGGAGGCTTTCAGAGGCAGAAAAAAAGCAAAAAAAAAAAAAAAAAAAGCAAGGCACAGAGCTCACAACCAAGGAACCTGTTGCTAAAATTCACGTCTGAGAACAGCTGATTGGGGGAATTCCAGGAGGCCCATCCACCTGTCAATCAGCTTTTTTCTTATTTTCCTCCCCAAAAACTAAGGTGTGTTTTATACTCTGGGTGTGTCTTATACTCCAAAAAATATGGACTCACCTGTGAAGAGTACGATGTCTCCAGGAAAGATGGTAAGTGATAAAAATGCTGCTGTTCTCCACAACACAACCTTCTGTCTCACTTCTGACTGATCGGCAACGACTACTGTGGCTAAAGGGACTTTGCAGGATGTGGTACTTCCCACCTTGATTTCTTTGATATGACAAGGATGTAGCACTACCACCAAGACGGAAAACTTCTGGCTTTTTTCAACACAATCCTTAAGCAATGACAATGGCTTCTGAGCTTTCTCAATTCCTGGGATCCTGGTTTTGCCAGTTTTTTTAACCGGGCAAAGAGGAGAACACACTAATTTGATTCTTTTGGATAGCTGCTGATCTCCAAAAGTAAAGTGAGAAGTCATCACATTATCATCAGTTGCTTGAGATCTTTCATCATGGTGCTCTTCTGGAGAATGTAGCTGTCTTTTCTGTTGGGGTTTAAGGTCCCGTCCTTCGGTTTTAACAGATGAAGAAAGAAGACTACGTTTTTTGAAATCTGAGTTATCTTGACTTGAGTTATTGGAGTCAAAGAGTTGAATGGAAGACTCAGAGTTTGCTTCACAATTTGTGTCAACTTTCTTAGCAGCCATATCACCATCTTCATTTGATTTAAGTAGAGGTTCTCCATCTGCTGTGTCTTCCCTACAAGGCAGGGCCAATTCTACTCCTTCCCCTGCTACAGGTTTATTTTGCATTTCATTCTGTCCTACGGCATATTGTCCTGAGCAGAGGGCTACTTGGCTTAAAGTCAGAATACTAAGGAATTCATTGTCTGTTGATAGGACAAGATTTGAAGGTGCGTCTAGCAGGTTGCCAGGTTTCGATTCATCTGCTTTTTGTGAACATGTTTTCAGATACTGACTCAGGAGTAGATTTTCACCCTGAGGTTCAGACTTAAGGTAAGATGGGTTGTGATTAACTACAACACAATTTTTAAAGTCCTTCATCTCAAAAACCAAAGGAGAAGAATCAAGATGGTTATCTGTGATACAACTAGCATTTCCTTTGGTATAATCCTTTTTGCTTTGTTGACATACATGGTGCTTTTTCTGGTTCCCTCTGCTTGTATCATTGCAGACAGAAGAACCATCATCAGGTGACTCACCCAGGACCTTCTTTTTATGGCTGAAGGATTTGACACATCCAACAGATGTTGCACAATCGGTCATAAAGGCATCAACCGAGCCACCTCTTTTTTCAAAGTTTACTGGGAAGTGATCTTTGGAATTGACAACCAAAACTGCATCATTTGCGGTCTCATAGTCAAGAGGCTTGAAGTTTGTGCTACAAAGGTTAAAAGTGTCATTGGTAAATGAAAGGTGTAATTCTCTCCATGGTTTCTCATTAGCCAAAAAACCATTCTCTTCTTTGGGGTTACTTGGAGCAGTTGAAAGAATGGGTGCACCAAAGAACATGTGAATTTGAGGTCTTCTGGACATTTTGTTTTCCTTGCAGGATTTGGATTATGGGGAAAATGTAAAATATGATGTACAAAATAGTTCATTTTATAAATAGTGCCTACTCATTCATAGATTTTCTCATTCATAGATTTTCAAACAATTCATTCAAGGATTGTGGTGCTAATCTGTCATAAAATATTTAAGAAACAAATTCCATCCATGGAGTTTTGGGGAAATGCACAATAATAAATATTCATAAAAATGCTGAAAATGGATTTCATCAATGGATTAAAAACACTGAATTTATACTCCTCTTGGAGTTCATATTCTCTGTATTTCAAAATTAATTTTATTTTATACTTTATATTTTGAAACTCTTAAGAGAATACAATGGTCATTCTACCTTTTTATTCTTTAATTTACTGTCAAAAGCTTTTCCTAAACCATTGACCACCATCAATACAGACAAAGAAAAAGGGGACACGATGTATACACTGAAACATTGTTGTTTTTAAAAATGGTAAAATATCCATGAAATGAAAAAGTCAAAGATGAAAATCTCCCAATTTTCTCTGTTGAAATGAGGTAGACCATTTTTCACCTTACTGGAACCTTCAAGCTTTGTGTTACGTTACCAAGCGTAAAAAGTTGATTTCTTGCATCAGCAATTTTTCACTATTATGGCAAAATATACTCTGGTAGAGTTTGGGAGTCAGGAATCCAACATCTCTGGTAGAAATCTCAGAGGTTTTGTTCTATTGGGAAGAACTGAAAAACATACAAAAAGCCGATTAAGCATTTTAATAACAATCTCCAGTTGTCTTCTAAAATAGGAGTTCAGTAGCATACATTAATTGCTTTCCCAATATAGGCAAAAATGTTGGATGTTGATGCTTATCTGACCATTAGAGGTCACCATGTCCTCAGAAACCTCCATAGGATGGGCATGCATATTTTTTATACTTAATCCAGTTGCAGAAAATTACAGCATCATTCAAGCATAATGAAGAACTTGATCACTTAATCGCCAGTTTCAAGAGTTAAATACGGAGCTTATATTTCCAATGAAAAGCACTAAGATAGAAGTCCTCTGAAGATAATTTGAATCATAATCATTATTTCAAGCAAAATGTCCTGAACTTTTGGACATTGGAAACACATTTTTTTTCATTCCGCTTTTGTAAACAGCGTTTATAAAATATAAAAAGAAAAAAAATGGGGAAAAAAAGATTTCCAGAAATAATGGTATTTTTTTAGGTTCGCACTAATTGCATACAAATACAAAAACATTTAAGAATTTCTAGTAAGCCTTTCTTAAAACTGCATATAGCGGGGTGTCAAAGTCGATTTCATTGAGGGCTGGATCAGGGTTGTGTTTGACCTTGGGGGGGGGGGTATTGTCAGCTCAAACGTCACAGGCATGTTGGGGGTGCCTGTGCTGGCCCGAGTACTCTGCCAACGAAAACAGGCTCCTAAGCTCCCTTTTTGGCTGCGACAACCTCCTGAAACCCTCCGGCTGCAAAAACGGAGGTCGGGAGGGCACCAGCGGCCCTCCCAACCTCCATTTTCGCTGGCAGAGGCACTGCGGGCCAGTCCTTCGTTGTTTCTAGGGTGACCCTGTGGGCCTGATCTAAGCACCCTGTGGGCCAGATCTGGCCCCCGGGCCTTGCGTGTGACACTCCTGGCTTATAGTCATTAAATAAATGCAGCCGAAAAAGATGAAGAGAGCAATACTGGGAACTTTCCTTTGTGTTGTTTGCACGGGAAAACCTCAGAGCCAGCTTATGCTACTTCTGTAACTGTTTAAGCTTCGGTAAATTATGCTCCAGAAGTATAATGGGCAGGAGTCTTTCTTTGCTAGATGATTAAGTGGGATGGTTGACAATTGATCCCTTAAACCCAAAGATGCTTTTCCAAAGGCAATTGGACTTTCTTGGGTTTTTTTCCCTTGAAAATGTTTCGCTTCTCATCCAAGCAGCTTCTTTCATTCTGAACTGAAAAAGCTCTTTGGATGAGAAGCGAAACTTTTTCAAGGTAAGTAATAAGGAAGCTCAGTTTCCTTGGGAATATTTTGTTACTACAGTATACAGGAAGTACAGTAATAAGCTAGAAGAGATAAGAACAGAAGATGACCTATACAGAAACCTACAGGTCCCAGTGAAGACCATCTGGTGGCAACATTGGTCAGTTACAAGCCATCTCAGACAAAATTCTGAAAACCTCCTTCCCTATCCTATTTTTTCCCCTATACATTTTATTGAGATTATCATACTATAAAATGAAAGTGAAAATAAAATAAAGGTAGTAAGGAAGCAGGGAATGGAAAGAAAAGGAAAAGAAAGGTGTAGGACGGTGATGGTGAACCTATGGCACGTATGCCACAGGTGGCACGCAGTGCCCTCTGTGTGGACATGCGAGCCATCGCCCTAGTTCAGCTCCACCGCACATGCACGCATACCTCCTGCCGGCCAGCTGGTGGTCAGGTTTCTGGTGTGCATACGCAGGGGGCAGGGCGCATGCGGGAGGGCGTGTGCACATGCGTGGGGCGTGCGGAGAGCTGCATGCGCCCATGCGCGGTGTGTGTGTGGAGGCCATAGGTGCATGCAGGGGGGGGGCGCATGCAGGAGGGACACAAGGTCATGAGCTGGGGCTGCACGCACTTTGGGTGCTCACTCCAGAAAAGGTTAGCCATCACTGGTGTAGAATAAGGGGAAGAAAAAAAAAAGGTATTGAGTTCCAATCTTTTTCATTGCAGTAAAGTACAATATGAAATCACTACAAACATTTGTAAATTACCAAACCAAATAAACCAAGGATGGAATTAACAGATGAGAATTCAAGGATCAAGTAAAGGAAAAAAAATGTGAAACTCTTTTAAGTTCAATGAAGAATAGTTTCAGCTAACAATTTTAATGCTTAAATATTTAAATAAAATCTGTAGGAGTTAAATCGGTTTGATTGAGCTCAAACATCTTTATTCTGTATAATCATCCTGGGAAAATTCCATAAACAGTTGTGCATCAGTAGTAGCCAATCACAGATTAAAGGTTATGCTATGTTTAACAAGAGACATGATGAAATTTTAGGCAGTGACCTACTATCAGCAAGATGGAATTTGCTATCTGTTGGGAGAGTTCAAAAGTAAAAAAAAAAGTAATAACAAAAGTAAATATTTCAGGCAAAAAAAAAATTGAAATTCCACTCCATCCTCGTTCGTAGATAAATTACATTTACTAGTAAAAGGGGGATATTTTATTTTAGATTTGTAACTTTGTAATTTTCTCAAAATTTCAGAATCCTCAGCTAGTATTTATTTATTGGAACTGTTGGAAATCTTGAGATTGCTCAGCAAAACACCATTGGAAGATTACTTGAAGGAGAACACATATTAAGCAAAAAGGCAACAAAGTGAAAATCATGGCCTGCCATTTCTGATCTGTCAATTGTTTTCTGGGACCAGTCCCTTAATCTGTAGACCCACTTCTGCAGGGCTCTTGAAGCAGGTCTGCCATCACTTGCTGCTATTATTAGGTGCATATTTACGTTACCCTAGACACAGGAAAAAAATTGGGCTTTCTATGGGTCTGCACCTACAAGGTGGAACCCTCTTGGCTGGTGAAAAGCCCCCATTGAACTTATGGAAGTGGTTTAACATAGAATAGCAAGGTTGGAAGGGACTTTGGAGGTCTTTTAGTCTAACTTTCTGCTCAAGCAGCAAACCGTATCCCATTGAGGACAAATGGCTGTCCAATCTCTTCTTACAAACCTCCAGTGATGGAGCATTCACAACTTCTGGAGGGAAGCCTTTCCACTGATTAATAGTTCTCACTGTGAGGAAATTTCTCCTTAGTTCTAAGGTGGTTCTCTCCTTGATCAGTTTCCACCTGTTACTTCTTGTCCTGCCCTCAGGTGCTTTGGAGAATAGGTTGACACCCCCCCCCCTTCTCTGTGACAAACCCTCAAGTTCTAGATGACAGTTGTCATGTCATTCCTAGTTCTCTTCATTAGACTAGACAATACCTAGTTTTCCAAACTGTTCACTGTACAGGCATGTTGCTGTTTTGAACTATATTTTTTGAAATATTTTTGGTGGTCGGTGATTGAAACTCATAAGGGAATATCTCTCTCGCCGCCTTGAGTTCGGAAGCAATTCCATAGGTGGAAGGTGTAGACATTTTGGTGAGGTAGGGACATTTAGTACTGGAAAGAGCCCCAGACTGCTCCTGAGCGAAGGAGTGGAACATCTGCCAGTGTGAACTGAGGTAACGGAATGTGAGGCAACCGGCAGTTGGAACTTTTCAGGTGGGGAGGGGGAGTAGAACTTCTAACTCCTTAGCATCAGAGTGTGTGAATATACTGTATATGAATATACTGTATATGAAATATTAATGATCGGATGGTCATTTTGAAAAATCCTTTCTTAGCGAGCACCTAGACGCCAAGAGGAATACACGTGCCAAATTTCAAGTTTGTAGGTTTTACCATTCTGGAGATTTCGTGATGAGTAAGTGGATTTTGCTTTTATATACTGTATATAGATTACCGTTATGGATGATGAATCCTAAATCATGAACTGAATAGGACAACTAGATGAATTAAGTCTCTCCCAACCCAAGGCCTGGGGGAAACCAAGCCACGTTTGGAGAACCTTCTGAAAGTGAGAAGGCCGTTCTGTAGGAGAGGCATGGTGAAAGAAAAGATGTATCTTCTGAGACCTGTCAAATAATACTTCTTGACTAACAAAAGCCAACCATGCCCATCTTCCCAGTTATTATCACGCTGCTGTTTTGTGTGAATACTGATTACCGTATTTTTTGGAGTGTAAGACGCACTCCTCCAACTCAAAGAGGTTGGAAATGTTGGTGCATCTTATACACGGAATACAGCCATTTTTGGTCTCCCGGAGCCCCGTCCCGCTCGTCCGATTTTTGTGAAACAATGGACCTGTTTTTCACAAAAATGGGGCGCGCAGAGGGTTTGGAAAGCCTGCAGAGTGCTCCTGGGGGCCAGGGAGGACAAAACCTTTTTTTCTTATTTATCTCTTCGAAATCTTGGTGCGTCATATACATGTCTTATAGTCTGAAAAATACAGTATATTCCAGATAGCATTTATCTCTGATCCATGTGAAAAAACAGGATAACTAAGTCAAAGTAGCAGTTGTTAGCTCTGGTCTTCTACATGAAGAACATCATCATTTTAAATTTTCTACTCCTAGACTTGAGGGGAAAATGCATAATGATCAAAGTCAGTACTATGGTTTCTGACTATTCTAAGGTAAAGACTAAACTTATTGTTAAGCCTACTTCAAACTATTTTTTTTAGTTTGAAGTAGGCTTAACAATAAGTTTAGTCTTGCAAAGGAAGGCATGGAACAAGGTATGCTCTGGCCCTATCTGGCCTCCAGTTCCAAAATCATGTGTGGCCAAAAAAAGGTGACCTCTAACGTGGTTTGATCACTATACTTAGGAAGCCTCCATCCTCCAGTGGAGGCTTGATGGTTGAGCCAAGAAGGACAAGGGTTGAGTGAGCACACTGCAGCACTGGTCAAATAATTTGCTCAAGTTCTTAGATAAAATCAACTGAAATGAATCTGGATAATTTCAGCTGTGAGAGGCCTACCCTGGGTTTCGTCACATAATATCCTTGTTGGTCATTTCATCTCTAGACAGGGATTATTTGCCTAGTCACTTCTATAGACCGCATATTCATATAGTACTCTTGGATAAAGAGTAGGCTGAAGGTCAAAGTAGACATGCAACGGAGAGTAGCCAGAGGAGGCCACCTTTCAAAGGGCTGATCAGTACACATGATCCCCCACCATTAATCCGAAAGCCCAGTTGCCTTCTGGGGGATTTTATTGATTATCTAATCAACTAATATCCTGCCTTTCTACTCAAGTCTAACCTGGCAAGATTGGTTTAGTGAACCCCAAAAGTATTCTTGACAATAAACATGCCATATGGCATGCCTGGTGAAAGTTATTGTTGTTATTAAAAGAATGTTTTACCAATAGCCAAGCCAAGGGAGATTTGGGGGGATGTAATGACATTTGAGGTACCACCCTGTTGCTTTTGGTGCTGTTCAGTTCCTTGTGAATTGTGAATGTGAATTCCTTGTGAATCATCATGATCATGATCACCATATCATCATCTCTTCTTCTTCTTCTTCTTCCTCTTCCTCTTCCTCCTCCTCCTCCTTTTTGCTCCTCTTCTTCCTCCTGTTTTTCGGTTCTAATTGCCAGTGTAGCCTGTCTGGCAAGACAGTCCTGGCATGTCTTGGGGTGGTGGGGTCTCCCATTAATTCCAATCAAATCTACCCCTACTTTGGTTTTTAGACTAAGCTACAGCCAAGCTAGGTACTGCCACCTGTTGAGAGTCCCCTTGGTTCAACGTTTCTGCATCTCCCTGGGGGCTTAATGGCCACCTGAAATTCTAACTTACATTTTGACCGTGCAATACAGTTACAAAAAAAAAGGTTATTACTGAATGGGGGAAAAATATCTGCCACTCACATATCCTGGTTGGAAGTGAAAAGGCACATTTCCATTAGCACAGTTAATTATTACACCATTTCTCAATATGTTCCCCATATGAGCAGCCAATAGAACATTACTTCTTTATCTGTAAAGTGGTCAGAGTCTTATAGATGGGTCAATGATCTATTAAAATCCAACTAGTTGCATCAGCAGCTTTTGAGCTTTGCTAGGAACCGCAACCAATTGTTGAAACTGCTCTTACCACACTATTTGAACACATGAAAGCAAGGAAGAGACTGAGAGGGAAAAAAAGTACTTGCACAAGCATGTTAATAAGATGAAGGATTTGTACGTGCGATTCTTGATCATCTGCTATGGTTTGGGCAATACTGTTCCGTATGTTTTTGTACTGGGGCTGTACGTGTTTTGAAAATGATTTTGAACAGAAGTTTTGGAATATGTTCAGACACACCATGGAACATCTCTTTAAAGAGGACAGGTCTTTTTTTCTTTTTGAGGTTTCTTGAAAAGGGAAAAAAACAGTCTGTGCACTCTTCCCATTACAGATCCATTCTTAGGAATCTTTTCTGAAACATAACCAGCCCCACAGGATTTATACAGACAAGTCTTAATATTGTGGGATTCAATGCAGTTTGAGGCATATACAAAAAGAGAAAGTCAAAGAACATGAAGCAGACCCAGAAGAAGATGGAGAGACCACATTAAAGACACCCTACAACCGTGATGGTGAACCTATGGCATGTGTGCCACAGGTGGCACGTGGAGCCATATCTGTGGACACGCAAGTGTTGCCCTAGCTCAGCTCCAAAGCGCATGTGTGAGCTGGCCAGCTGATTTTCGGGCCTTCCGGGCCTACCGGAAGTCAGGAAACAGCAGTTTCCAGCCTCCGGAGGGCCTTGGGAGGGTGGGGGGAGAGGCTGTTTTTGCCCTCCCCAGGCTCCCAGAAAGCCTCTGGAGCCTGGGAGGGTGAAAAACGGGCCTACCAGTAACCTTTTTGCCATTGCATGCCAAAAGCATGGGGGCGGGGTGTGGGGGGCATTGAATTATGGATGTGGATATGCACGCACACGATCCCCCCAAGCCCCCCCCCCTTTCAGCACACAATGGCAAAAAGGTTAGTCATCACTGCCCTACAACAACATCAATTAACAATGGATGAAGCTGGCAAAAGAGCAAGAGCCAAAACTTTGCATCTCCTGAGGAGGAGGAGGAGGAGGAGGAGGAGAAGGAGAAGGAGAAGGAGAAGGAGAAGGAGAAGGAGAAGGAGAAGGAGAAGGAGAAGGAGAAGGAGAAGGAGAAGGAGAAG
>WNWU01000021.1:20543103-20568979 GCA_012654045.1 Ptyas mucosa
ATGGATCCATCAACCAGCCCTATATAAATAAATCTGACCTAAGTCCACATTTTCCCATATAAGGTCATATATAGCATTATCCTACTGACTGTAATCTCACCGCAGGTGGTTGAATGTATAGCTGCAGGAGGAGAAGAAGTGATGTCCTATTATTTCTATTCATTTCATCTTGGTTTCACGATTGCCGACAGACTATC
Source organism: Ptyas mucosa (assembly GCA_012654045.1). Classification (NCBI taxonomy): domain Eukaryota; kingdom Metazoa; phylum Chordata; class Lepidosauria; order Squamata; family Colubridae; genus Ptyas; species Ptyas mucosa. Next base: position 20,543,301 of record WNWU01000021.1, read on the forward strand.
CGGGAGATGTTTAAAAAAAGCAACTTTGTGATGTGACCGGATATAAGGAAGTTCTATACATTAGCAGCAGGAAATCTTTGAAGCTGCCTCTTGTGTCTATCACTAGAGTCTGCATTAAGCAGAGTTGCAAGAAAGGCACGTTAGACAATGAGGCTTTCCATCAACAAAATCTTCTCATCTCACACTGAAAAACAGAGCTCCAGGTGGGCTGTTCCAGTTATGAAATGTCTATGGAGATTCTCCATCATCCAGGTCATGGTTGTCCCATAGGTGCTTTTCCAAAAGGCAAGTGGAGTTTGTTTTTTTTCCCCCTTGAAAACATTCTCTTCAGTTCTGAAGAGCTGAACTGAAGAAGCTTCTTGGATGAGAAGGGAAATGTTTTCAAGGAAAAAAATCCAAGAAAATCCTATTGCCTTCTGGTCACCAGAATGCTATGAGAACCTCGGTGTTTTGAGCTTGTAGCCCTTGGACGGAATCAACAATTGGGTAGAATGCCAGGTGATTGAGATAGCTTTCCCAATTGGTCATCATGGAGATCCAAATGAAACTCGCATGGCTTGTGAACAAGACTAAGTGACTGGTAAGAAGGCCAGTCACAAGCCAAGATCAAAAGGAAGCCATAAACTGAGGGTGTCAATTCACTCTAGGAGCAGATCTGAGTCTCCTCTAGAAATGAGACACCAAGAAATGGTCTTATGACCCCAATTTCTTTTAGGTAGTTTTGGTAATAGCTGGCTGATGTCCAATGCATTAGGTAGAACCGGACCATGAAATCAACTCCACAGGATGTCTACTACTGCTTTTTTTGTTGTTAGTTGCGATGTTATGTTCAACTCATCGCGACCCCATAAACAGCGTTTCTCCAGGCCTTCCTGTCCTCTACCATTCTCTGGAGTCCATTTAAACTCACGCCGACTGCTTCAGTGACTCCATCCAGCCACCTCGTTCTCTGCCGTCCCCTTCTTCTTTTGTCCTCAATCGTTCCCAGCATTAGGCTCTTCTCAGTGAATCCTTCCTTCTCATTAAGTGACCATTTGAGTATTTGAGTTTCATCTTCAAGATCTGGCCTTCTAAAGAGCAGTCAGGGTTGATCTCCTCTAGGACTGACTGGTTTGATCACCTTGCAGTCCAAGGGACTCGCAGGAGTTTTCTCCAGCACCAGAGTTCAAAGGCCTCAATTCTTTGGCGCTCAGCCTTTCTTATGGTCCAACTTTCACAGCCATACATTGCAACTGGGAAAACCACCGCCTTTTGTTGGAAGGGCAATGTCTCTGGTTTTTAGAATGCTGTCTAGATTTGCCATAGCTTTTCTCCCCAGGAGCAGGTGTCTTTTAATTTCTTGGCTGCAGTCCCCATCTGCGGTGATCTTGGAGCCCAGGAAAATAAAATCTGTCACTACTTGCATTTCTTCCCCATCTATTTGCCAGGAATACTACTAGTTTTACTGACTACTTTGACTTCTTGAGATTAGCTACAATAATGAAAATTTCCAAGTCTGATTTTGCTGCACCTCCATCTTATAAGTTCAACCAATTAGGAAGGTGTCTGCCTGAACTGCTTCCAAATGTTACCTGGACATTTTGGGCTTAAAAACTATTTTAGCCCTTGTTGTCTTGGCAACAAAGCCTGCCTATCTTTGTCAAAGTCATTTTCCTTATGCTTCACATTGCAAAATGCAGTGACAAAATTCTGAAATGTTCTCTCCTTCTAAGCAGGGCAGGGTCTTCTGCTCAAATATCTGCTCCTTTGCGTAAAACCTTCTATCAGCAAGCCATCCTTGCTGATAGAAGCAATTTTGCCTAGGAATCTTAAAACGATTCTAGCATAATCCAATAATTTATAGTTAAAATGTGAGGCTGAAATGGACCAGAAGATTCAACTATTTACAAATTCCTCTTTCTGGCTTGATGGTCCGAGTGCCAGGGGTGGGCTGCTGGGGGCTCACAGGGGTTCAGGAGAACCTCTAGCTAAGATCATGTGCAGTTCGGACAACCCCCAAATCCCACTCCTGGCTGGCCACACCTACCCTGCCCCTCCCAGGAGCCCCCAAGCCCATTTTGGATGCAGGTAAGTGTGTGCTTTGATCATCGTAAGATTGTAATGAATGGCGACTTGTTGCAGGTAGTTGTGATGATCTATGTCTCGCTTCATCTGGTCGGCCCTCAGAATGTTTGCTTGGACTTTGGATTTAAACTTTGTCCCTAGTCCTTGGAAATCTTTTCTGGGCAGAGAACCTTCTTGGAATTGCTCTATGCTCTTCTGATTCACTTCCACGCTCTGGGAAAGGTTCTGCACAGTAATGGACAGGTCCTGTAGACTTTTTTTTTTAATTTGATTTATATGCCGCCCTTCTCCGGAGACTCAGGGCGGCTTACAGTGCATTAAGCAATAGCCTTCATACTTTTATATATTTATACAAAGTCAGCTTATTGCCCCCACAATCTGGGTCCTCATTTTACCCACCTTAGAAAGGATGGAAGGCTGAGTCAACCTTGAGCCTGGTGGGATTCGAACTTGCAGTAATTGCAAGCAGCAGATGTTAATAGATGTTAATAACAGGGTGCTTTAAACCACTGTACTACAGGCTCTGAAACTGGCCCAGACAGGATTGAAATACTCCTTTAAGAAACTGTTTATGTGGAGAAAGAACATTTGCTGGATTTCTGAAACATATCACAAACCAAAAATACATTACCATTTACTTCTATGCTTGATTTCCTCACACCAGGGGTGGGCTGCCGGGGGTTCGCAGGGGTTCGGGAGAACCTCTAGCTAAGATTCTGTGCAGTTCGGAGAACCCCCAAATCCCAGTCCTGTTTGGGCCTGCCCACCCCACCTCTCAGGAGTCCCCATGTGGATGTAGGTAAGTGCAGGGTGTGCATGGAAGCTCGGGGAGGGCTAAAAAAGGGGCTACCGGAAGTTCAGGACGCCTGTTTCCAGCCTCCAGAGGGCCTCCGGAGCCTGGAGAGGCCTTTTCGCCCTCCCGGAGGCTCGAGGAAAGCCTCCAGAGCCTAGGGAGGGCATAAATGCCCCCACACCATGGTGGAGGAGGCCGACTAGGCCATGCCCACCATGGCCATGCCCACCCAGCAACCGGGTAGACAACCCCTGCCCTCTCCAAACACTTAGTATTCTATGAGATGTTTGATGGACAGACAGACATCATGGTTTGGGTTCAGCCTTTAATTTTAACAAAATTGGAGCCTACTTTTAGCCCAAAAAGACATTTTGGAACCTGAGGCTTATGGTGGCCAGGTAGTCTTCTTCTAATTAAATCCATCTGCAGTAATGAATCTTGGTTTATCAGCTACAGGTCAACATTCTCCAACTCTTCAAGAGGAGCGAAGAATTCAGTAGCACTTGTTCCGTGCTTCTCATCCTATGTTCTAGTTTCATGTTTCAATGATCTTTCTTTCAATCTCAGTCTCTCCAAAATGTCCTCTTTCCAGAAACTTGTTTTGCCAAATGGCATTATTTTCTATCTATTCCTTTAAGTCTGATCCAGGATCTAGGATCGGACTTAGAACTGTAAGCTATATTCATCCTGAACGGTTCCAGGATTCTCCCCCGTTGGTGTAATAATGTGGATAAAGGAAGAACTAAGGCAAGTTTTAGAAAAGAGAAAATAATTGAATTATTCTAGGGTTGAGGACAGTCTTGGACTCCTATCAGAAATCAAAATTTCATTTTAAACCTCATATTTCCAGGCTAGCTTCCTATAAAACTTTTGAACTGGTTGATTTTTTGGCTGTGGCCTTTCCCCCACCCAAAATTCTTTAATACATACAGTTCCTGCTCACGTTGAGCTCCCCTATATGGACTGCAACATTTCAAACAACCACTAGGTGGTAACAAAGGGCTCTTGAAAGGTCAGCAGTTCATGGTTCGAATCCCTAGTGCCGCGTAACGGGGTGAGCTCCTGTTACTTGTCCCAGCTTCTGCCAACCTAGCAGTTCGAAAGCAGGTAAAAAATGCAAGTAGAAAAATAGGGACCACCTTTGGTGGGAAGGTAACAGCGTTCTGTGTGCCTTTGGTGTTGAGTCATGCCGGCCACGTGACCACAGAGACGTCTTTGGACAGCGCTGGCTCTTGAATTGATGATTCCTAGCTAAGGAGCTCATCTAAAATGTCAATCCTGCTCCTCCAGTGTGGACAGAAACCTGAAGTGGGTTGGTGCATTCATACAACCTTGGGCATTATTGTGATTTTAACCAAGAATGCTCCTGCTGATGGGCTTCTGCCTAAGTCTGTAGCTCAGAAACAGAAGAGAGCTTGATGGTTACAGAGCAACAGCGATCCCTGGTCCATCATTTATTCAATCCAATTCAATGTAGTCAATAATGTCCACTTTGCTTTCTTACAAGAAGTGTAAACTACCATGTGTGGACCTTCTTCAGCCATCTTACCTTCACAACTGCCTGAGAGATACCTTAAGCTGAAAGTATAGGCAGGTCAGCCACACTGAATGGGAGTATTCAGTGGACTGTTGCCTTCTGGCCTTCTGGCAGAAGATTCAGAACAATTAAAACTGGGACCACACGTTTTCTGAATAGTTTTTATTCCAAAGCTATAATTGCACTCAACAATGAACTAAAGGGCCACCATCAGTGAGCTGTTGGACAGCATTACTTGGTCTGTTGTGTGGATGTTTGGGTGGTTTAGGGGTGGGGAATTGTGGTGGGTGGGAGTGTGTTTGGGGATTATGTGTGTGGGACCTGGTCTTTGGGTGTCAAGTAAATTTCATTGTATGTGTATACACATAACAATTGTATGTGTATACACATAACAATGACAATAAAGTTTATTTATTATTTATTTATTTATTATTTATTAGTAGAATAACAAAAGTTGGAATCCCAACAGTGCTGTTTTCAGGAAGCAACTGGACTTTTGTTTTTTTTAAAGACATTTCACTTCGCATCCAAGAAGCTTCTTCAGCTCTGACTGGATGGTGGGGAATGGAAGGATTTATATTCCTTGCAGGCAGCTGGTCATTTGCATCCTTTTAGGGGGTCCTTGAAGCACTTGGAGGTTGACCAGCTGTCTACAAGGAATATAAAAAAGTGTGAGAGAGAAACCAGAACTGGAGAAACTACTTGGATGAGAAGAGAAATGTTTTCAAGAAAAACTCAAGAAAGTCCAGTTGCCTCCTGAAAAAGCACCTTTGGAACAGCCATGACCTGGATGATGGAGAATCTCTTCAGACTCCTAACAGAGCTGGAAGAGACCTTGGAGATGTTCTGCTCAAGCAGGAGACCCCATAGCATTTCAGACAAATTGTTGTCCAGTCTCTTCTCAAACATCTCCAATGGTGGAGCTAACCAAGATGTCCCCAGTTTAATTCACCACTCAAAGCCCTAAATCAGGGGTCTCCAAACTTGGCAACTCTAAGACTTGTGGACTTCAACTCCCAGAATTCCTCAGCCAGGGGAATTTTGGAGTTGAAGTCCACAAGACTTAGAGTTGCCAAGTTTGGAGACCCTTGCCCTAAACCATAGATTAATTTGCTTCTTACTTGGCTTGAGAGATGATAGACCAGTCTTGGTGTTTTTGGTCTGGGATTTTTTTACTTTTGATCCTGGATTAAGGAAAGCAAGCAAGATGCTGACTCAGGAAGCAAGAGCCGGTTTGGGTTGGGGGACAATCAAACAATTGCAGGAAGAGAGGGCTGTCTGAAAGAAGTTTTCCTTTCCTGAAAGCTAGCCTGTGCTTGTGGCTGGCAGGCTTCCCAAAAATTTCAGAATAAAATTATGCCAGCCAAGTTGGCAACGTGTGTGTTTCCATTTGCATGAGAAAGTAGACGAGGGGATAAAGTCGGGTGGGGAGAACTTAACGAGCACGGAAATATTTTCAGCACAAACGAAGCACATGGATGCAACTGGGGGATTGCCTCTTGGGGGCCCATTTATAGCAGAACTTACTTTGTAAAAATATTGAATTTCTGATCAAGCCCCAGGTAGTGTCATAAGCCAAGAGTCCTTCATTTATGCTGGAGAGGAAAGGAGAGAAAGAGAGGCTGGTTGATAGATATATGCACTGCAGGTGGGAATCGATGGACTTTGCATTTTACTTCAGTTTTAAACATCTCAAGTCTCCAGGACTGTTTTAGATGGGATTGGCAAGAAGGCACTGCGTAGGATTCCAGTCTATGATTGATTTTCAGTCTTAAATTCAGATCGATCTTAAATTGAGATCATTTTTCTTTCACTTTAATAAGATAAGAGAGATGAGAAGTGTGTGTGTGTGTGAGAGAGAGAGAGGGAGAAAAAAGAAAGAAAGAAAGAAAAAGAAAGAAAGAAAGAAAGAAAAAGGGAGGGAGGGAGGGAGAGGGAAGAGGGAGGGAAGGAAGGAAGGAAGAGTGAGCAGAGGGTTGGACTAAAAGATCTCCAAGGTCCCTTCCAACTTTGTTATTCTCTTAAAAAAATATTTCACTTCCATTGAACTCAATTCTGGATGACTACATGGACATGTCCATGCAATTACTGGGCAACTAAATGCTCATTAAGTTCTTGGTGCTCTCTGAAGGTTCTTGCAGATGTTTCATGGCCCAACTAGGTAACACCTTCAGTGCTGTTGGGAGTGAGGTTTGCTCTTTGTGTATATACCACTGGCTTCCTTTGTCAGTGTTGGTAGGAGTTTCTGGTTGTTCCTTGATTAGGCTGTTGTTTATGAATTGGTGGTATCCTGACTGGGGTTTATTGCTATTTACTGATGTTTACTGCTTGGTGTTATTCTCTGTTTATAAAAGTCTTGATCAGGGATGCTATTCAGGGGTTCTGACAGGTTCTGGAGAACTGGTAGCAGAAATTTTGAGTAGTTTGGAGAACTGGCAAATACCACCTCTGGCTGGCCCCAGAGTGGGGTGGGAATGGAGTTTTTGCAATACCCTTCCCCCAGGAGTGGGGAGAGAATGGGATTTTGCAGCATTCTTCCCCTGCCATGCCCACCAAGCCACACCACACCCACCAAGTCACGCCCACAGAACCGGTAGTAAAAAAGTTTGAATTCCACCACTGGTGTTGATTGTTAGTTTGGAGATGTTGTGGCCTTTTACCTTAATCAAGGAACAGCCAAGATCACTCCCACCAACAGTGGTAGGGCTAGCTACTTGTATATAAACAGAGAGCAAACTCCATTCCCTTCTAGTAATACTGAAGATCTTACCTCGTTGGCTCATGAAACGTCTGCAAGAAACCCACCAAGTTCAGAGAATACCAAGGACGCCATAGTTCAACTCTGGGCTACAAATATCCTTTTCTATTGGTAGATGCACATTTACTGTTGCTTTGTTCTGCAACCATTTTCAAACTTCTCAGTCTAGCTAACAACCCTGGTTGATCTTCCATCCAAGTGCTAACCAAGTGCCAATTCGCTTAGCTTTTTCAAGATTAATTCCATGGTACCATACATTTGCAATGTACAGTAGTGGCCAAAATTGTAGAAACCTTTTGGGAAAAGTATATTTTCTAAAACTAGCTAATAACACGAGTTTTTTTGGGAGTAGTACCATAAAATTATATATCAATGGAAAGATAATTGAATCAAGAATGTAATGCAATAACTTTTATGAAGGATTTGCTATAATAGCAGTTGCAGTATAAAGAAGAAAAGTGAAACATGCAGAAAAAATGAGATATATAAAAATTATCCCCATGTCAGTTAATCCTTAGTTGGGTAGCCTTTAGCATGAATTATGGCCTTACAACATCTTCCCATGGAGTAAACCAAGTCTTTTAGTTCTGCAGCTGTTACAATGTGAAACCAAGATTGAATGGTGGCTTCTATTAACTGGGTTTTATTGCTGGGTCACTTCTGACTAACAAATTTCTTTAGTCGGCTCCATAGATTTTCAATTGGGTTAAGGTCTGGGCTATTCCCAGACCATTCCAGCAGTGGAATATGATTATTTTGAAACTCCCCCTCCCCCCCAAAAAGTGGCGCTATTAGCCATCAAACCTCAAAAATACACTTTTCCCAAAAAGTTTCCACAATTTTGGCCACTGCTGTATATGCCTCTTGTGTGTATGCATTCAAACATCCATTATAAGGGACAGAGTTCATGGCAAAAGCCAGTTTACATTATGTCTTGGTTTGGGGTTAGTTTGCTGCCTGCTTACCACTTTCAGTTGCAAAGCTCCAGTCTCTACCATATAGCCACAAACACAACACTGCCCCACCTCTGGTGTGATGTCCATTTCCCCTCAGGGGCCTTACACACTTCCCATTGTTTCGTCCACTCCACCTCCAAAGCAGAAACTTTCCCATGTAAGGAGGTTATCAGAACCTCAGTTCCTCAACTCCCACGTCAAGAGAGTAAACTCCACCGGCCATTCTTCGCAGGGTGAAGTTCTTTCTATTCTTAGGAGGCCCACACCCAAGTCCACGCAAGTCCTCAGATGCCACCCTGGGTAAAGGGCCCCTGACCTTTCCCAGTTCCTCTCTGGAGGCTTGTATGAGGATTTCTGTTTTGATTCGCTCACCTGCCCTTTTAGGAGAAAAGAGTATTTATATCAGCACAATGAGAAGGGAACAAAATGCCCCCGCTTTCTTGGCATCTTGGCCACAGTTACTGATCCAGGACAATTCTAGGTGGAACCGCCTTCTCATGTTTTCCAAAACACCAATGCTTTGGGTGAACAGAGATCCTAACACAATAGATTGAGCCACTCCATGTGGGATCAGCTGAGTGGAGGCAACATGGAGGTCAGAACCAGGGGAGGGTTCCACTTACCTTTACTACCGGTTTGCAGTGGGAGCACGAGCGCGCACTTCTGCACATGCGCAGATCACCCATAATGACATCATGGCAGGTGGGCGGAGACTCCCACCCGGTTTTACTACCGGTTCTATAGAACCGGACCAAACTGGGAGCAACCCACCACCGGTCAGAACACTGGGAGTTAAAAGAGCCAGTTTGTGTAGTGGTGAAGGTACCAGGCCATGGTAAACCATGAGATCTAGTCAGTGGTGGGATTTAAGTAATTTAACAACCGGTTCTCTGCCATAATGATTTCTTCCAACAACCAGTTTGCCAAACTGCTCAGAAAGTTAACAACCGGTTCTCCTGAAGTGGTGCAAACTGGCTGAATCCCACCACTGGGTCTAGTCCTGTCTTAGGCATGAAGCCAGCTGGTTGATCTTGGGCCAATCACTCTGTCTCAGACCTGGGAAGAAGCAGGCAAGGGCAAACCACTTTTGAAATCTTGCCAAGAATGCTGTAGATGCTACTTTAGGCAGTCACCTGCAGTCAAGTTTGACTCAAAGACTCACCATCACCATCCAAAAATGGTTAAATGCAGAAGGTCTCATTTTTGCATACAAGCTCAGTCTTTGGTATCTCAAGTTAGGCATTGCTTCTCTGAAAATTTGTTTGGTTGTTGATCCTTAGGACAGAACATCTAACAGAATAACAGAGTTGGAAGGGACCTTGGAGGTCTTCTAGTGCAACCCTGTGCTCAAGCAGGAGATCCTATACCTGTGATGGCGAATCTATGGCATGTATGCCACAGGTGGCATACAGAGCCCTCTCTGAGGGCATGTGAGCCGTCGCCCCAGCTCAGTTCCACCGTTCATGTACGCGCACCTCCCGCCAGCCAGCTGATTTTCGGGTCTCTGCCACACATGTGCGGGGGGGTGGGATGCATGCGGGAGACGTGCACATGTGTGGGGAGGTGGGGCATGCGCAGGGCACAGGGGAGAGAGCGAGGGGGTGTGGCGTGCCCCCCCTGCGACCCATTTTTGGTCCAAGAAGGCTGCAGGGAGGCCTGCTAGGCCCAAAACAGGATGCAGTGAGGGGGTCATACATGCATGTGTGTGGGTGGGGGGAGTATGGGGGGATGCACATATGCAAGGGGTGGGGTAGATGGGGGTACGCGTGCATTGCATTATGGGTGCTGGCATGTGCGGGTGCATGCAGTTGTGTGTGCGCTTTCAGGATGCAACAAAAAAAGGTTAGCCATTACTGTCCTATACCATTCCAGACAAATGGTTGTCCAAGCTCTTCTGAAAAATCTCCAGTGTTGGAGCATCCACAACTTCTGAAAGCTTTTCCCATCTTGAAAGTCTTGAGATATTTTGGCTGAGTTGATCACCTGACTAGTTCAAACATGTGGAGGAGACCAGGTTGAGGAGAAATGATGCACAAAGTCCTAATCTGGTTGACCCAGTGCTTGTAGACCTTAGTTTCTACTGGGTTTGTACCACTGCATCAGAGGCAGAGAAGAAGGCTCTTGAATGGTCTTCCAAAGCAGCAATATGACAATTCCCTCCCTTAATGACAGAGAATGGCATTAATTCTCTTTCTGACCTCCCCTTCCAACTTGTTGTTCTGTTAATGTTCTGGCCTAACTCTCCAATTGTGTAATTTTAATTTGAACTTTTAAATGGGGGATTTTAACTGTCAGGCCAAATTGTTTAATATATTTTTAAATTGTTTTTAAATTTTGTATTTGATGTTTTTTACTTCTGGCTGTTCACCGCCCTGAGTCCTCCGGGAGAAGGGCGGTATATAAATTTAAATATTAAATTAAATTAAATTAAATTAAAATGTGCTTGGATGAATGACTTGCCTGATTTCCGAGATCTGTCTTGGCAAATTAAATTCTGTTCTCTCTTTTCCCTTAGAAATTGGTGCTCCTCTGTTCAATATCGGCCTGCCACGTACATTGCAGTTTGCAGGACAGAGAAATACATAATCAGGTCCCAACAACCATGTCCAAATGGAACTCCAGACTGCCAGAAGATCATGTACGTAGCACCATCTTTCCTTCTGAAGGGGGAATCAACCCAGCATTTAAAGCAGCCTTGCCTGTTGCCTGTTGAGATCCTGTGTCAGGTGCCTCCCTTGATATGGAAGAGAGCTTCCTTGCTCTCCTCAGAATGGGACAACTTGCCCCAGCCAACTTGTGTGGCCAACTCACCACGGCCAACTCACCATGGCCAACTAATCATGGCCAACTCACCATGGCTAACTCACTATGGCCAACTCACCACGGCCAACTCACAATGGCCAACTCACCATGGTCAACTCACCACGACCAACTCACCATGGCCAACTCATCATGGGCAACTCATCACGGCCAACTCGCCGCAGGACAACTCACTGCAGGACAACTTAACAATACTATTTAATTATTTAAAATAAATAAAAGTTATTTTAATTTTTGCCATTCACATTTCATTCTGTCCCTCCTTTCGCATCTTTTTTTTAATGATTCTATTCCTCCATTTCTTTGACCTTAGCATAACTCTTTTCTTGCAGCAAGTTGTCCTATGGCAACATGGCCATGACGAGTTGTCCTGCAGCAAGTTGGCCGTGGCAAGTTGGCTGTGGAGAGTTAGCCATGGATGGCAAGTTGGCCATGGCAAATTGTCATAGACCCCTCAAAAAAAGACTATCCAATGTAGCTTGAAGGTTTCTCAGGAGTGAGGAAATATCTGACCTAGCTTAGAGAAACTTGTGTTCTTTGGGAATCACACCTCATTAAATCAGCTCCACTGTAGAACCCAGCTCATCCTGCATAGGAACGCATGAGACCCTACGAAGAAAACCAAATTTGATGAGTTCATTACTGAAAACTTTTCCTATGCAAATGATCCCAATTTGATTCATTAGCATTTCACCAGAAATGGACTCTCCAGCCATGCTGAGAGATTAATCCTCAATTGCAGCAGCAGTTCCCATGCTAGAAAATGAGATTTGTTGGCAAATGTTCAGAGAAGAATTTCAGAGGAGAAATTACAGAATTTCCCAGAAATCGAGACGACCTCTCAGTCTTGTCTCTCGTTTATGGTCACGAACATTTATTGTTCCAAATAAGGAATGCTTCTCTCTTTAAAGGCATCCTAGGATTGGTTAAAATTAATGGTCTTGAGGCCGTGCAGTTCTAAACTTCCTTTAGGGCAGGGGTGTCAAACTCAATTTCATTGAGAGCCACATCAGGGTTGTGTTTGACCTTGGGGGACCAGGGTGGGTCTGGCCAGGGTGTATGTGGCCAGCTTGAGGTCACTCATGTTGGGGGTGCTTGTGTTGGCCTGAGCGCTCTGCCAGTGAAAATGGCTCCTGAACTCCGTTTTTGGCTACCACGGCCTCCTGCAACCCTCTGCCAGTGAAAATGGAGCTTGGGAGGCCCACGGGGCCACCCTGGAAATAGTGAAGGACTGGCCCGTGGTATTTCTGCCAGCGGAAATGGGCTCCTGAGCTCTGTTTTTACTGGCAGAGGGTTGGAGGACGCCGGGGCAGCTGAAAACGGAGCTTGGGAGCCCGTTTTTGCTGGCAAAAGCACCACAGGCCAGTCCTTCGCTATTTGCAGGGTGCCCTTGCAGGCCAGATCTAAGCACCCCACAGGCCTGATCCAGCCCCTGGGCCTTGAGTTTGAGTCTGCTTTAGGGCATATTTAAGCTTCAAGTGGATAATTTTGCAGAGAAAGGAAGAGATGGCACCCAGAGAGGCTGTGTCTCCAAAAGCCCTCCGAGCAGAGAATGGCCTTTTGCAGAGCCAGATCGATGGTTAAAGAACCCTGTGTCTTCCAGCAACTGGGCTGGCACACAAAAGCAAATGAAGCGCCTACAGATGAAGACGAGATGGCAGCAAAGAAGTGGAGGGAGAAAAAAATATCATAGGGTCATCTGGATTTCTGCTGGTAGCTTTTCCCTAGCCAAAACTTCTGATAGGTCCCCCTAATTGCTACAGTCCTTTATCAAGACCTTCAGGGTACAAGATGAGGCTTACCTCTAATCTATCACTCTTTCCTTTCTTCTTCTTCTAGGTACAGAACAGCATTGAAGCCAGTCTACAGGATAAAAGAGAAAGTTGTAAGCTTTTTAGACTGGAAGTGCTGCCCAGGTTATGTAGGCAAGGATTGTGAACAATATGGTAAGAATACATCTTTAAGTAGTCTTCTGTAGTTGGGTGCACTGTGTTATCAACTAATCAACCAGGTTGGCGAAATCAACCAGATTGGCCGGTCAGGTCCAATTATCTGGAAGGTTAAGAAACCAAAAGAGACTATTGACTGTTGAGAAAGTTCTCTGCTGGGTCATAAGCAGGGGTGGGATTCAGCCGGTTTAGACCAGTTCGGGCAAACCGGATGTTAATTTTAATTGGGTTCACCGAACCAATAGTTGCAAGGACTGGCTGACCCCGGCCACCCCGCCCCTCCCAGGAGTCTCCACGTGGCCCGTTTTGGATGCCAGGTAAGTGCAGGGCCCACACGGAGGCTCTGGGAGGGCAATAAATGGGTCTACCAGAAGTACTGGAAGTCCGGAAATGGGCCCGTGTCTGACTTCTGGAGGGCCTCCGAAGTTCGGGGGAGGCCATTTTCGCCTTCCCGGAGACTTGAGGAAAGCCTCCGGAGCATGGGGAGGGAAAAAAACAGGCTTACCAGAAGTCTGGAAACAGGCCCATTTCTGGCCTCTGGAGGCCCTCTGGATCCCAGGGGAGGCTGTTTTCGCACTCCATGAGACTCGAGGAAAGCCTCTGGAGCCTGGGGAGCATGAAAACGCCCCCCTGCCATGGTGCAGGAAGCCGATTAGGCCATACTCCCATGGCCACGCCCACCCACCAATTGGGCAGAGAACCAGTTGCTAAAATTTTTCAATCCCACCCCAGTCATAAGTAGCAGAAGAGCAAAGAAAATTGTATAGCACAAAGGTCCTTCCTTCCTATTTCTCAAATCTTTATTTTTATCTCCATCTCTAAGACTTTCTTGTCCCCTTATAATATGAAGATCATCCCGGCCTTCCTAATAAGTAAGGATGTTCAAAAATAAAAGAGAAGTATTTTGAAGGCGCAGAAAAACCTGAATTTTCTGAATTGTAACTAGGTGTTCTCTTAACACTATTGCATCAGTGCACATATTAGTATTAGGAAACAGATTGATCTCTGGGATGACCCACAAATAAAAAACGTCCTTTAATAATTTGGGGGATTTTTTTCTATGATAAATTGGGGGGAAAGGGAAATAAATATCTTATGGAATTGATTTGCAGATCCAGCTCAGTTTCCAGTGAGTACCAGTCAGCCTGAACATTGGGAAGAAGCATTCTCAAACCACAGTAGGTTTCAACTCATCCTTTATGGAAGAATATATCTGTGATGCTGCTAGTGATTAAGTCCATACTTCACATCCTCATTGTATGCACGGAGGATATTTCTGCAGCTTCTTCATTCATATCACCTGCTGTTTTTCAGATGTGTTAGACCAGGGGTGTCAAACCAGGGGGCCAGATCCGGCCTGTGGGGTGCTTAGATCTGGCCCACGGGGCTGCCCTGGAAATAGCGAAGGACTGGCCCGTGGTGCTTCTGCCAGCGAAAATGGGCTTCTGACAGGGGTGAAATCTACTTACCTTCCCAACCAGTTTGGAAGTGCACATACTGTGCATGTCACATGCGCGCTTGGACCCTCTGCGCATGCACAAACCCTTCTGCGCATAGAGTAAAAAACGGGTTACTTCGTGGTTAAAATCAGGAAGTAATGACGACCGGGTGGGTGGGTGGAGCCTCGTGCCGCCATCGCTACCGGTTCTCCAAACCACTGGCTGCCAACGCTACCAGTTCGGCCGAACCGATCCGAATCAGCAGCATTTCACTCCTGGCTCCTGAACTCTATTTTCCGCTGCCACGGCCTCCTGCAACCCTCTGCCAGCGGCCCTCCTGAGCTCCATTTTTGCTGGCAGAGGGTTGCAGGAGGCGGTCCCAGCCAGAAACAGATTGGGATCTCTTTTTGCTGACAGAGCACTCGGGCCACCACAGGCGCCCCTGACACAAGTGATGTCAAGCTGGTCATGCCCACCCTGTCCCCTCAAGGTAAAACACAACCCTGATGCGGCCCTCAATGAAATTGAGTTTGACACTCCTGTGTTAGACTTTGAGCAGTCTTCTTCTGCTACATCCAGCATTTTAAGCCAACAGTATCTACAGAGTCCTTAATTGCCCATTAAAACCACGCCTGAAAATTACAACCCATGTTTATCACTTTTAACTGCTCACGTCTGGGCATTAGCAAAATAAGAACAACAGAAGAGAAAGGCAGTAAGAAAAAAGAAACAAGATAGAGATGAGGGCATTCCATGTGCCAGTGATTTAAAAAAAAATAATACTAATGTGTTTTGGAGTGTATACTTTTGTTCAAGGGTATTGTACATACAGATGATGCAAACAAGGACTTTAAAGTGATCTGAAGCCTACATAAATTATATTGCTAATTTAAAGATTTATTTCTTAAATGTGTTCCATATTGATTGACAACAACTAAGCTACATTTCTTGCTCTTTTGAAATGCCATTTACTGCAAGGAAAACCAGCATTCTTCTTCCTTCCTTTCTATTAGCAACATGTGTGCATGTTTTTTTTAAATCTGGAGGTTCACCTTCCATGCTAAATTATATTCACCATATTTTTTGGACTATAAGATGCTTCAAAATATAAGACACACTTAGTTTTTGGGAAGGAAAACAAAGGGGGGAAAAATCTGCCTCTGCCTCTGCCTCCCAGCAATTTACCTCCTTGCAGTGAATAACAAACAGCCTGGTCAGCTTCAGCACAGTCTGATTTAGCACAAGCAGCTGATTGGCAGTTGGATCTGCCTCTCAGAATACTGCTGATCAGCTGTTCCAGGCTGCAGGAATTGCCACTGCCCGTCGGCGCTGCCACCACCCATCACTGCCGCCGCCATTTTTGGGCGCCACACATCCCATTTTTGGCCTGTTCACTGCCCCCGCCACCTATCCCTGCCACCTGGAACAGGCCAAAAACAGGATCTGCGGAGGCCGAAAATGGGGCATGCAGAGGCGGCGATAGGTGGCAGCAGTGATGGGCAGAGACAACGGCGACGGGTGATGGCAATCCCTGCAGCCTGGACCAGCTGATAGGTGGTATTCCGGGATGCCAATCCAACCAATAATCAGCTGCTTGTGCTAAATCAGGCTGTGCTGAAGCAGACCAGTCTGTTTGCTGTTTGCTGCAAGGAGGTAAATTGCTGGGAGGCAGAGGTCGAAAGGTGGGGGCTGGCAGGTGACCAAGGCATTGTCAACATACACTGTGTAAGATGCACAGACATTTCCACCCACTTTTTTGGGGGGGAAGTGTGTCTTATACACTGAAAAATACGGTAGATGTGTTTTTACCTTGTCTTACTTCTTTGCAAATAATGTCATCTTTGCCGGATTCAGGAGATGTTGTAGAAGCCCATCAAAGTCATGAAGCACTGCTAGAAGACCTGCAGAATGACATTCACCAGACGGCAAACAGTTTGGGAATCTTACAGAAAGTCCTTCATCACAATAGCACTGACAGAAATGGAGGCACAGACCAGCACCAGTCAGGTAAGAGAGGTATTTCTCAACAGTATCGATAAAGGAGAATATTTGTAGCTCAGGATTGAACTGTGGGATCTTTGATGCTCTCTGGCCTTGGTTGTTTACTTGCAGATGTTTCATTGCCCAAACTAGATAACATCATCATTGCTAGAAGGGAGAGGGGTTTGTGGAGAGGAGGAGGAGGTGGAGGAGGAGGAGGAAGAGAACTGAGGTATCCTCTGAGCTTGGGTGTTTTCTGGCAGATGTTTCATTACTCAAACTAGGCAACATAATCAGTACTGTGATCATGAAACATCTGGAAGAAAACAACCAAGCTCAGAAAGCACCAAAGACCCCTCATTTCTCAACAGTCTGAGGCAGGGGTGGACTTAAAAATTTTTAGCAAGGAGCTCTCTGCCTGGTTGCTGGGTGGGTGTGGCCATGGTGGGCGTGGCCTAGTTGGCCTCCTGCACCATGGCAGGGTGTTGGGTGGTGGACGTTTTTGCCCTCCCCGGGCTCCGGAGGCTTTCCTTGAGCCACCGGGAGGGCAAAAACAGCCTCCCCAAACTCTGGAGGCCCTCTGGCCCTCATCCCGAACTTCCAGTAGGCCTGTTTTTAGCCCACCCCGAGCCTCCGTGTGTGCCCTGCACTTACCTGCATCCAAAACGGGTCGCGTGGGGACTTCTGGGAGGGGTGCGGTGGGGTGGGAGGGGCAGGGCGGGGCCAGACAGGAGTGGGATTTGGGGGATCTCTGAACTGCACAGAATCTTAGCTACAGGTTCTTCCAAACCCTTGCGAACCCCCAGCAGCCCACCCCGGTCTGAGGAAATCAATCAAGCATAGAAGTAAATGGTAATGTATTTTTGGTTTGTGATATGTTTCAGAAATCCAGCAAATGCTCTTTCTCCACATAAACAGTTTCTTGAAGGAGCATTTCAATCCTGTCTGGGCCAGTTTCAACAAAAGTCTTCAGGACCTGTCCATTGCTGTGCAGAACCTTTCGCAGAGTGTGGAAGCGAATCGGAAGAGCATAGAGCGATTCCAAGAAAGTTCTGTGCCCAGAAAAGATTTCCAAGAACTAGGGACAAAGTTCGAATCCAAAGTCCAAGCAAACGTTATGAGGGCCGACCAGATGAAGCGAGACATGGATCATCACAACTACCTGCAACAAGCTGCCATTAATTACAATCTTACGATGATCAAAGCAGACACGGACCTGAAGCTCAAGAGACACCACAAGCTGCAGCAGTCTGTTTTATTAGCTTTAAACAACAGTTTGGCCGACATGAGACAAGAGCAAAATAAGCTTCGTGGTGAGCTTGAGATGCTAAACAGAAATTTTGCCATGTTCCCAAGGCAATTGGGCAATCAGAATGAGGTGTTTGCTGATATTGATATGCAGAGCTTCAATCAGACCTTGGAAAAACATGCTCGGGAGCTAAAGACACTTTATGAGGAGTCTGAAAAAGACTATGAAGAACTAACTGATTCCATCACAAGGTTAAAAGACAGCTCAAAACGTGAGATAGAGGACTTCCGTGTACGATTAATAGAAGGGAGTCTCATGATCGATGAATACAGAGAAGATGTAGAAAGGAGGATTTTCGCTCTTAATAATACTCTGGCAGATATTCAAGAAAACTACTGGAGTCTACAGAAGTCCATGAAGACATGCTGTTGTGAAGACCAGCCTTCAAGTACTAATGTGGAAGACTTAAAGAACACCACTCAGATGCATGGAGAACATCTAAAGCATCTGGAGGCACGTTTAAAAGATCTCACTGCTGCTTTCCCGCTTATCCACCAATCTTTGGATTTTCAGCAAGAACAAAGTTGGAAGTTGCAAGATGGTCTTTCTCTCTTAAAAAACCATTCTGAAGTTTTTTCTGAGGAGGTTGACATGCTAAAAAAAGCTGACGAGAAGTTGCGTGACCATGTTACGTATCTCAACAGTTCTTTCAATTCGTTGCTGGTGGATGCATTGAGACATGAGAAGGCCCTTGAGATCCTGCTTGGAGAGGAAATTTTGGAGCACCTATCTGAAGAAGAGGTCATTCCATCCACAGTTCAACTTCCAGTGATGAACATCAAATTAATTTCAGACCATCTCAAGAAGCAGAGTATGACACTAGAGTCTTTTAAGAAGAGAATAGACTTTTGGGAGGCAGATCATGAAAAAAATCCACATGATCATAAATCTTTGAAAGACCCTGATACTGAGAAACAAATTGACCTCAATCCCCGACATGGTAGAGTAGAATATATGGAGCCAAACCATGAAGCTGTCATGGAGGATGCCTTGGACAATCCAGCATACCATGATATTACGACCCTAAAAAGAGAGATTGGACACCTTACCAAAGAGATGAAGAGATTTGAATTGCAATGGGATCATATTCATTCCTGCTGCAATCAAACGGAGGCCAACCTAGGGGACCTCCTCAGCGTTTCAGTGAAGGAGGTGAAGGAAGATCTCATATCAGCCCAAAAAAATTTTGAAGAACATCTAGCGATCTTTCAGAAATTGTTTGGAAATAGTAAGGAGTTGGCTGCCTCAAATGTAAGTCTGGATGTAGCAAAGCTTCAGTTGCTGATGAGCAGAAAAACGAGGAAGCATCTTAAGGAGCAAGAACAGCAAAACCTGAGGGAGAAGAAACAGGTCCATGGCCACAGAGAAGCTCTTTTGAATGGAAGAAACAAGATAAATGCAAAGACACTAGAGGAAGGTAGGTTTCTTCCAACTTTTTAAAATGTTCTCATTCCTAAACTTCTTCTCCAATGTCCCCCACTGTTTGGCTGGGAAAAAGAGGTTCAGGTCGAATTCACTTAATGACTTGCTCAGCGAGGGAAGTTCCAGCCCCCAGCTGTGATTGTAAGTTGAGGACTAGCTGTAGTGCATCTCAGAAGGGAAATGCCAAAGAAATGATTTGGTTAAAAAAGGAAATTTTGTCAAAGACCTAGATCTATTTACCACTAATGCACAGTTTCAGTTTCAGAGTCTGTTTGGGGAGGTAGAATAGAATGATCAAGTACTATATAATCAAATACAAAGAGAAAGTGAGGCTAGGAATATAATCTACAAATGCACTTTCCTCTGCTGGGATAAAAAACCCCGTATTATATACAAAAGTATGTTGTACCAGAGATTCAGAGTGAAAAATGTACCTCTGCCCTTGATTAGCTTTCAATATCTCTCTTTATTAAATATGGAGCGGTAATGACCCAGAGTTTTCTTTTAAAAGCTTTGGAAAATAACCACCCAGTTTATAAAAAAAAAATTGGAGCTTATCAATAAAATGGCAACAGCTAAAAGGGACCTTCAGGAAGCTACTTGATTAAAGTCTTGAGTTTCAAGTATTTTTCTTTGCTAGTGAAGTTATTTTGCTTTGTAGCAGCGACATCTCCTGGCCATCTTCCTCTTCCCAAGCTAAACTGCTTCCCAGATGGCATTGCAGGAACCTTTGTTGAGATGCAGAGCGGATGCCACCTTCTGGTGTCCACCTCCTTCCCTGAGACAACGTTGGGTGGGAGGTTTTCAGGACTTCTTGTACTTCGCTTTGGCGGTTGAGTTGTGTGTCTAATCCCAGAAGTAGACTGTGTTTTGTCTGTTTCCTAGAGGCCTTTGTTTTTCTCCTTCATAGAACGAGGAAGGGAAATATTATCCTTTTTTCACCTTTTGGATAAGGAAAAAAAAGTCCTATATGGACCTGGTTGATCTTCTTATGGATAACTCCACCTCTACAGATGGAGAGAAGGTCCTGTGAGTTGTGTTCATCCATACACTGAGCACCAATAGTTGTGCTTTGTGCATCATATTGTCCAAACAAACTACTTTGTTTCATGGGTGGTACTTGTATTGTTGGAGAAACATTGTCTAAACTGGAGATGACCACCAGTCTTCACTTATATCCATGTCAAACCCCTTGACAGCTCAAGCCTGCACAGACTCCTTATTTCTCATCTCTCTATAGGGGAGCATTTAGGGCAAACACACAAGAGATGAAGAATTATTGCATTAAGCAGAATCACCTGGAGAAACTTCAGTTGATGAAGCTGTGGGGCCTGCTGATGGTATGGCGAGATGTTAGAAATCCTTGTGGCAGTGCAGTTCTTGACATCACCATTAAGTTAAGATAGAGTATATTTGAGGAGGTAGCAAGGACGGAAGAGGGAGATGGAGACAGTCTTCGATGACTGGGGAAAACTGGGAATCACAATCTGGATCAGAGAAAAATTTGGGACTAAGAGTTATCTTGTACAGCAGTGGACAAAATTGTAGAAACCTTTTGGGAAAAATTAGTGTTGAGGTTTGATGGCTAATAACACCACTTTTTTTTGGAGTTTCAGGATAATCCTATTCCATTGCTGGAATGGCCTGGGAATAGCCCAGACCTTCACCCAATTGAAAATCTATGGAGCCGACTAAAGAAACTTGTTAGTCAGAAGCGACCCAGCAATAAAACCCAGTTAATAGAAGCCATCATTCAGTCTTGGTTTCACATGATAACAGCTGCAGAACTAAAAGGCTTGGTTCACTCCATGGGAAGATGTTGTAAGGCTGTAATTCATGCTAAAGGTTACCCAACTAAGTATTAACTGACATGGTGATAGTTTTTGTATATTTCATTTTTTTTCTATGGTGATCATTGTTGTATATTTCATTTTTTCTACGTTTCACTTTTCTTCTTTATACTGTAACTGCTATTCTAATAGCAAATCCTTCATAAACGTTATTGCATTAAATTCTAGGTTAAATTATCTTTCCACTGATATATAATATATACTCCAAAAAAAAGTGGTGTTATTAGCTAGGTTTAGAAAATACACTTTTCCCAAAAGGTTTCCACAATTTTGGCCACTACTGTATGTTGGCCTCTGCTACATGTCTTAATATTCATTTCCAAGCTGGTTTGGAAGAACCTCACTAGAATGTCTACAGTTACTTCATAAGTGCTACAGTTACACAGAATTCTGTTTGAATCCCCTAATTTTTTCCCATTTTCTTACCTGCAGGCACAGCGGTGGCCTTTTATGTGCAATATGCCGAAGATAAAGAGGAGCCCTCCGTCTTTAACCGCACCTACCTTAACTATGGAGGAGGTTATTCTCACGAACACGGCTACTTCAAGGCCTCTCATAATGGGGTTTATATGGTGGCGGTCGGTGCCGAGTTTCCCCCAGGACCTGCATTGGGACAACTAGTTTTCAGCAATGGCCATAGAATGACTCTAATAAACAACAAGAAGAGGAAATCCAGCGGTGGTTATACAACGGTCTTCGCCCTGGTGGAGCTGGAGAAGGGAGACTTGATGTGGTTTGAACTGGTGCAAGGGGCCGCCGTGAGACAGAACGCAGTTGGGCTGAGCATGGCAGGATTCCTGCTACTGAAAACCTGAGAAGGGAGACCTTGATGACGGCAGGGGTCTTCTGGTGAGCACAGTCGGTTTGATGTTTCAATGAACGACCTGTTTCCTCTGCGCTAGGACATTAGCTCAGCAATGCTTTCTAGAAGGACTTCAGTAGCTACTTAGTTCGAGCAAGGTGGAGTTGCAGAAGACAATCTGTTTCTTCAACTGGCCATGAGGCAGGTGCCTGTGACATTTTTTTTTCCTTTGTTGTCCTCAACATTCTTGTGACATTTTTTTTTCCTTTGTTGTCCTCAACATTCTTGTGTTGTCAGCCGCCCCAGAATTGTTGGATAGGAGATGGGCGGCAAATAAATTTTATAAATAAAAATCTCAAGTCTGATCCCCAAACCCACAATTTGTAGAGCCAGTCTACGAGTAGGAAGAGAGAGTAATGCTTCTAGAACCCATCCATGGAAAAACCCAACTTTATCCAAACAAACTACTTTGTGTAATGGGTGTGTCTTGTTTCTTCCTGCATCATCTATAGCAGGGGTGTCAAACTTGCGATGTCACATTGTCATGTGACTTTACCCCCCTTTGCGGGGGCATGACACTTCTGGCCCATGGGTGAGTTTGACACCCCTGATTTATGGTCTACCTGAAGAATTGGAAACTTAGTGCTTGTGACAGTTTTTTTCTTTTGTTGTCCTCAACATTTTTGTGTTGTCAGCTGCCCCAGAGTTGTTGGATACAAGATGGGCAGGAAATAAATTTTATAAATAAAATGTCATGTCCAGTTCCAACACCCACATTTGCAGAGGCAGGTTATAACTAGGAAGAGAGAGCAATGCTTCTGGAACCCATTCATGGAAAAACCTAACTTTGTGCGTCATATTGTCCAAAGAAACTACTTTGTTTAATGGATGCAGATTGTTTCTTCCTGCACCATCTATAGCAGGGGTGTCAAACTTGATTTCATTGAGGGCCACATGGCCAGCTTGACGTCACTCATGTCGGGGGCGTCTGTGGTGGCCCGAGAACTCTGCCAGCGAAAATGGGCTCCCGAGCTCCATTTTCAGCCGCGATGGCCTCCTGCCAGTGAAAAAGGAGCTCAAGGCCACGCATGCCCCCCCAAGCCGTGTCTTTTGCTGACAGAGGGTTGCAGGAGGCTGTCATGGCTGAGGGCCATGCGCAACCCTTCCAAACTCTCCTTTTGCTGGCAGAGGCACCATGGGCCGGTCTTTTGCTGTTTCTAGGACAGCCCTGCAGGCCAGTTCTAAGCACCCTGCAGACTGGATCTGGCCCCCAGGTCTTGAGTTTGACACCCCTGATCTATAGTCACACCGAAAGATTAGAACCTCAAGGAAAGCACCAAGGCATTTCTCCCACCCTCTTGAATGATCTGCAGGTAGTTAACGGAGATCAACCCAGAGACAATTCCTAAAAAGTGTTGTTTAAAGATGACCATTGTCAGAAATATTTCACTTTGTTGACCTTCCTGAGCCCAAATTTTTAAAAAACATCCTATATTAAATGTACTTGGAGTGATTATTTCCAAAATTCATGTTCTGAAAACTGTGGGATCAAAGGGCCTGGTTCCAATTTATTTCTAGTAATTTTTTTTTTTTAAAAGCAAGGATGGGTAAAATCAGTGGCTTCGCAAATATATGTTAAAGAAATAAGAAATAAACCATTTTTGACACAATTAATTTGCCTTTGTCCAAGAATGGAAGCTACGGAAAACTGAACCTACAGTAGTTGGTGTTTATATCAGGATACCTCCAGATGATATCAGGCTATAATCCAGTCATCATACACCAACTAACTACACCAACTAAGAATAATCTTTACTGTACATGCCAAAGATCACTTGGGGTACTAATCTCACTGCTTGACGCAGGGCCAAACAACTCCGAGTTGGATTCTGAATTTAAATACACGGACAGCAACTAATCAAATAATATGAGTAGCTGGGAGTGAATCTGGCACACAACTTTAAGCACGTTCTGTGTAAAATACAGGACTAGGATTCAACTGCTGTCTCTTTAACCAATTTCCCTCTGCTCAATGGATACCAAGCAATTTAAAAACAAAAATTCAGGGAAGGGTCTCTGCATAAAATTGAGTAAATGAAAACTCTGAATTAGCCACGCCCAGTTAATAGTACTTATTTTTAAGTCCCATTGAAAGCAATGACTGTTGTGTATGGCTGAAACATTTCTTTAAAAATCATACCCAGCCAAGTATGTCATGTTTAATTTTTGTAGTTAAGTGTGACATATTAAAATCCTATGATTTAATGACTGAGAGGTCCTTGGTGCTCTCTGAGCTTGGTTGTTTTTTTTGCAGACTTCATGGCCCAAACTAGGTAACATCATCAGTCACTGATGAAATCATGAAAAGTCTGCAAGAAAACAACCAAACTTAAAGAGGACCAAGGACCCATCATTTCAACCCTGAACTATAAATATTCTCCATAAATTTAGTGTCTGACTTGTAATTTTCCTTGGCACAAAACACAATTGAAGAATAGCAACAGTCATTGCTGATAGGAAATTTAGCATTTATGGTCGATTATGTAAGATGTCCAACTTTCAAGTTACCGCAATCGTATTAAATTGAAACATCCCTGGATATCTTTGTTATGTTCTGACCCATCTTGACGGGGTTAAGTTGTGGCATCAGGATTGTGGCTTTTAAACAAGAACGCAACATGTTGACATCATGTTTTAAATGACGCATCAGAGAGCCGAGTGATGTCTAACCTTTTTCTCGTTGTGTGCTGAAAGCTCGCATGCAATAGCGTGTGCGCTCAATGCGCTCTCCCTGCGCATGTGTGCATGACCCCCCCCCCCCCCCCCCCTCCCCCCTCCCTGTGACCCCCCCCCATTTTTTGGCCTAGCAGACCTCCCTGCAGCCTCCTGGGCCCAAAAATGGGCTGTGGGGGGGGTGCGCCCCCGTGCTCCCCTGTGCATGCACGCATGCCCCCTACCCTCCCACACAGAACCCCCTCTGCGCATGCGCATTCATCTCCCACATGCACCCTGCCCATCCCCCAAATCAGCTGGCCGGTGGGAGGCGCGCATACATGTGCGGTGGAGCTGAGTTGGGTGACAGCTTGCATGCCCACAGAGAGGGCTCTGCGTGCGAGCTGTGGCACGTGTGCCATACGTCCGCCATCACGGGTTAGCCTCTTCATACACTGAGCCTCTGTCAAAAGATTCAACATTACCTGGAAACCCATCCCGCAAAACGTGGATTTTTGTGTTGATCACACATAATAAGGCTCTTAGAAATTCCAAAGTTTCTCTAAGGATCCCAAAAGAAATTGGGAGCAAACATAAAGGACATTTTGGTAAAAGGGGGATAAACAGCAAGATTGATGGCGGGAAAAAAAAAAGAGAAAATGGCCAATTGGATCAGGGAATGAACTTCAAATTAAGTTGCCAGGGTAAAATCCTGCTTGCAGCCTCAACCTTTTTGGTAAATGGATTGTGGGAACACCAACCATGGCAGCTGTACTAAGATCATCCATCCATCCATCTATTCACCCACCCAAACACCTACCTATCCATCCATCCATCCACCCAAACATCCATCCATTCATCCAAATATCCATCGGTCCACCCACCCACCCAAATATCCATCCATCCATCTAGCCTTCCCCCCTCTGTGCATCTTCACCATTTTTTAACGTAGCTGAAAAATGCTGTGCTAATTTTCTGAACAGACGTGTCTTCTTGTACTTGAGCACATATTTTTCCCATGCTTTTTTTTTAAAGCAAAAGAGACCACCGTAGATCTGGAATTCTGCAGCCACCCAATATTAAAACTGCTCAGGAACAAATATATTACTAACGTTTACTAAAATAAGGTTATTTACTCAAAAAAAATATGATACAGTGACATAAACTTGTGTACAGAACAAAGCAATTCATGGTAAACATAAGGCACCTTTTAAAACGGATGTGATACAAAAGAAGAAGAAGAAGAAGAAGAAGAAGAAGAAGAAGAAGAAGAAGAAGAAGAAGAAGA
>WNWU01000021.1:20568989-20583103 GCA_012654045.1 Ptyas mucosa
GAAGAAGAAGAAGAAGAAGAAGAAGAAGAAGAAGAAGAAGAAGAAGACGAAGACGAAGACGAAGAAGAAGAAGAAGAAGAGGAAGTGGTAGTAGTAGTAATCGCCAGTACATTTTAAAAACATTCTACAACGCTCTGGCATCTGTAACAAAAGGAATATAATCAAGCTGCTGTTTTCACCCTCTCTTCTTTATTTACACAGTCTCTAAAGTCAGCTACATTATTCTTTCTGTATACAATATAATACATTTTTATATAAGGCAGGAATAAGCCAGAGCAGGTAAGAGTACATGAAGTGAAATTCTATACTGCACTCAAGGTCATTAGGCAAAACTATGATGAGATGATTGAATGTGAACAAAAAACATTGTTCCTTCCACATTTATTACACCAGTAACAAGCCTTTAAAACTTGAAGAACCCACCCATTTCAAAAAAAATAAAATAAATTGAGGCAAGACAGGGACATTTCTCTATTATGGAGAGGGTTTTTCCCACAAAATGTGGAAACATCCATTTCAGCTTATGAAGATGCCTGCAACAGCCTGTTTATTTATTTATTTATTGGTTGGTTCGATTTATATGCTGCCCTTCTCTAGAGACTCAGGGCGGCTTACAATGCATTAAGCAATAGCTTTCATACTTTTGTATATACCTGCTTAGTAGAGCTTTTGGCCCCCCCCTAAGCAGTGTTCTTTTTTATACAAAGTCAGTTTATTGCCCCCACAATCCGGGTCCTCATTTTACTTACCTTGGAAGGATGGAAGGCTGAGTCAATCTTGAGCCTGGTGAGATTTGAACTCGCAGTAATTGCAGGCAGCTGGCAGTTAAGTGCTACTTAACAGCACTTTAGTTTGCTGCTCCACCAAGGCTCTTTCTGGTGATCTCCCTGCCTCGTAAACAGAGGTGGCATTCAGCTGGTTCGTATCGGTTCAGGCGAACCGGTAGCACCCACCCCAACGTCATGCTGTTGTCAAGCGTGCCAAACCGGTGGTAAGAATATTGAATATTGCCAACCCACCACTGTTCGTAAACCAGCATTTGCCACCACAATGAACTGTGAGAGGACTCACAAGTGCTGAAAAATTAGCAAAATGTAAGGCAAGGGCAACTTTATATTTAACCGCTGTCACCAGACCAGAAAATGGATCAAATGCAAGAGAGTTTCACCAAAGACCAAATCTTCCCCATGCACCACCCAGCAGTTCCCATGCACCACTCAGCAGAATTTGGCACTTTCTTATTTAGGATTGGTTGACACTATTGCAAGTCGATTTTTGCACACTCTTTCTCTCTTTGACCGCAAGAATCCCAGTGCTTGTGAGAGCTGAGGAGGATTTTTCTGCCCTCCGTACTTTAGGTGGTGTAAACTGAACCAACTGGATCCACTGACAAATGGCCTTAAAAAAGGAACCCAATAGAGCAAGAAGCACTGAGGAAATAAGTATGAGAAATTAAAGGTATCCTTTAATACCTTTAAAACCATGGTGGCGCAGTGGTTAGAGTGCAGTACTGCAGGCTACTTCTGCTGACTGACTGCAATTTGGCAGTTCAATTCTCACCGGGCTCAAGGTTGACTCAGCCTTCCATCCTTCTGAGGTCAGTAAAATGAGGACCCAGATTGTTGGGGGGCAATATGATGACTCTGTAAACCGCTTAGAGAGGGCTGTAAACAGCACTGTGAAGCGGTATATAAGTCTAAGTGCTATTGCTATCACTGAGATGAGCCAAAGGGACTTTGATGGATTCACTGAAGCAGAGCGTTCTTCTTGAAACGTGGAAGGCTGATTGACACCAGCTTTTCAGGACAGGCAGACCTTTGATGGCATGTGAGGCTCTTGGATTGTTTAATGCAAGGGTCTCCAACCTTGGCAACTGGCTGAGGAATTCTGGGAGTTGAAGTCCACAAGTCTTAAAGTTGCCAAGGTTGGAGACCCCTGGTTTAATGGCACCAATAAGATTCCTTCTTTTTGTAAAGGGGGGTTTCGTCTCTGAAATTATGGTGACGTTTGGTGGCATTATGCTAATGGAGATATAAATCTTTCATTTACATCTCCGTAATTAATATCTTGTCCCACAGAATGAACATTGACAACTTCAAGGAACAGAAGGGCACTGAGCAGATTACAACAGGAGGAACATTTTAGAGTAAGAAAGATGAATCTTGCATGGGGTTACGTGAATGGTTAATAACTGTCAAATGCCTACAAAATAGCCGGACCTGCCTGTTGCTTCTAACACCAAGGAGTAAAACATATGGAAATCTTCTTCCCCTACAATCAGGAACATTTTCTTCTGATGATTTCGTATTAATCTCAAGGCTTCCATTCATAAGAGCTTTTTAAGGTGGAAGATTTTCTTAAAAGCACAGTTCAAAGGCACATACCTGTTGGTCATGCATCAATCTGCACAACACATAATGGAAGACATTACAAAGTATTTTTTTGAAGAAGAGGTACGTACTCCCTAATAGCAACCTGACTGAAAAGCACAATATACCGCTATCAAAACTTTCTACATTGGGCAGGGTTGTAAAAATAAGGCTGTTATCTAAGAAAGCCAATAGTTTAAATCAGGGGTCTGCAACCTTGGCAACTTTAAAACCATGCTGGCTGGGGAATTCTGGGAGTTGAAGTCCAGAAGTCCTAAAGTTGCCACGGTTGGAGACTCCTGGTTTAAAACAAAAAGCAAAACCATGTTGAATTCTGACAACTTCTGCACAATTTACTCTTGCTATAATGGACATCCTGTTTCTTTATTTGCTTGCAACATAGTCAGCTGAAATCTTCTCAAAGTCCTTCCCCTTACACTGCCACAAACATCCCCCATTAATATCCAATGGCGGTTGAATCAAGCACACAGCACAATTTTGCATAGTCCAGCTTGGCCATCTATGTTAGACCTATCGGGTCCCAAGAAGAGTTTTATCCCACAAGAGATGGAGATATAGAATCTCCATCTCTTGAACATGAAAGTAGGAAATTCTGAATTATCGGTCGTCTTAGATTAGAACAACCAGTTCTAAGTTGTAAATTCAGCAAAAGGCATCTGATCATTGTTTTGCTCAGGTCCACCAAGTGACCTGTGATAAATGTGCACTTCAAAAAAAGGCAACGTGGGTTGGAAGATGTATCAATAAAACTTAAGGCGCTGGAAGAGACCTGTTGAATTACAGACTAAGTGACTAACAGCCTGGGGAATATTAAGGAGAAGCTATTCTTTTTTTTCAGTTAAAGAATCCAGGCTGCGAGGCAGGTTCCAGACAAACATACGTTGAAATTTACTCCTGTGTACTGTGATTGATAACAAAAACAAGCTAGCTGAAAGAGTAAGGTAAGAGTAAGGCAAAGAGTTAGTAGTCAAATAAATGACATCATTTTCTAGAGCAGAATTAAACTGATACGATTAATGTCAAGAGTTCTGACTGTGAATTATTCTCCTACCGTTAAATTGCAGAGGAAGGGGGAAAAATTGGTGCTTTTCCTTCAGGAGTGTGTTCTTTGATTATGCCGATGTGGGTTATTTTGAAACGAACAGAGCTCACTGTGTTACGCAGCTGTAGTCCACTCTGGAAACTGTAATCCCTATCCTTTTGGAGATCACCAGACCAGAACAGCTGATCTATACTAAGGTGTGTTAAGAAAATGTAAAGGATATTTAACAATTCATAGATATAACAACAAATTAGGAGGCCTATCGGATCCAAAGAGCAATGGCTCTGACCAAATATGACATTAACTAGATTATCTTTTATTCTAAAGCTTTAAAAAATGTGAATATTAATAGTCAGCACTTACAACGCTAGTAAAAGTTATCCACCCTACATGGCACTTAAAGGCGGAAGTACATCGGCCAAGTAAACTGACATACTCACCAAAATTTCCAAAGAGATGTAATATTTTTTGTAAACAAATCTTGGCTTAGATGGAATTTTGATTTAAAAGAATTTGGCTAGAATGGGGGTTTCTTATCTGTATTCTCAAGAAGCCCGAGACCACCCCCCTCTTCAGAAGATCACTACAAGAAGACCATGATTGCTCACCACTACAGAGGTTGTTTCAAAATTAAGAGAAAAATCAGAAAGTTGAGTATCTGGATCTCTAGAATGTCATCGGGTTGCGAACTATACTGGTGTGGCACCTGGCGGATGAGCGGTCCTTAGTGGACATAGCGGTATGGAAGTTAGAGAGAAATCTCAGAACGCACAGAAGGCAAAGAAAAAAAAAGCTGGTATACAATAATAATTTGGTTTATCCCAGTAGTGAAATCCTCCCTGGTGTTGTGGTCCACCAGCAGCCTGTGGACCTGGCAGTGGAGTCGGACAGTGAGGAGGCTGGGGAGGACAAAGGGCCAGTCCTGGAGTCAGGGGAAGGCCTGGACGAGGGCTCTGCCTCGGAGACAGAGATGGGGCCAGGGCCATCTGAAAGCAATGCGCGGACTCCAGAACCTCTAGAGGCGGACAGCAGAGAGGCAGAGGAACAGGAGGAGCCTGTTCCTAGTGCACACATGCGAAGAGCTGCCAGAAGGCAAGAGCAGCTGAAGAAAAAAGGACAACTCAGGAGTAAGGCCAGATGATTGGCCACTCCCATAAGGCTTAAAAGAGCAGCAACCAGCCGTTGGGTTGTTTGTAGAAAAGCAACATTGATTCCAGTGCTACTTGTCAGCGTCTCTTGAACTTTGTGGGGCTTTTGCCAAGAAAAGCCTTTGGCAGGTTGCCAAAGACATCAAAGGTTGGTGATAAGGCCAACTGGACTGGTTATGAAGAATTTGTTTTGGACTAAGCTGAGAATGAATTAATTCTCAGCTGTTTTAATAAAATAAGTTTGTTCAGGACTGAATTGTGTTTGGTAATCACTATTTGGGCCTTGGTCACAACACCCGGTTTGCCTCCCGCGCATGCACAGTGCACGCCAAAAGTGCACTTCGCGTGGAAAAAGGAGGCTTGGGAAGGTAAGTAGAACAGTGCGTGTGGGGGGGGGGGAATAACTGTGCTGCACGATCTAGATTCGCTAATTGTGTGGCACAGCTGATCATCGGAAATACCGGTTTGGACGAAACGGTAGCTTTTTTGTACTACTGGTTCGCCTGAACCATTAGCTTTTATCACTACCAGTTCACCCAAACTGGTGCGAGCCGGTAGCATTTCACCCCTGGTTTATCCCGAGTAATCTTGAACTGCTTGTGGAAAACAAGACATGAGGTAAATTTCAGAACCTTACACTACCTTCAGAGCAATGGACAGAAGAATGGGTCTCTTGCTAAGGACCGCTGGCAAAATGTTGTCCGTCGTTTGCTGCCTTCCCAATAAATTAATCCATAGCTTATGTACCTATTATCCGTTTGGAGGAATATGCACTAATACTTAAAAGGCATTGCTGAGCAAGCAAGTGACTTAAAGAAATGTTAAATAAAATGTGTACACCAAGTTATAAATTAAACAAATACTGCTGTGTATTGCCTGACCCAAAATCCCTTATATACCATTGTTGCTTGAATTCACACTCAAGTTGCATTAAAGGAAGAGTGTCTAACACCTCGGCAACTTTACGAACTGTGGACTTCAATTCCCAGAATTCCCCAGCCAGCCATACTAGCTGGGGAATTCTGGGAGTTTAAGTCCAGAAGTCTTCAAGTTCCCAAGAATGGACATTCCTGCAATTAAATCTTCAACCAAATGCTTCTCAAAGGAAAATTTAAACGCTTGTGTAATATCCGTGCATCTATTCCAACACACAATATTCAAAAAGTGTCACATCCGGCAGGTGTGTTTCTAATGGAACCTAATGACTTTGAAAATTACTTTCAGATCTCTGCACGGCATGTTTACACACATACAAAGAGCAGGAAATAAAAGCACTCTGCGTACTGCATAAATAATTTCCCTTTTCAAAAAAACAAAACAAACAAACAATAAACCAACCAACCAACTAACCAACTATGGCACTGTTTACAGTACAAGATTACAGGCACTTAAAAATGATCAAAGCGATTCTGCGGTTCGATGTGGCGGACTCGGGTCTTCAGGAACAGCCCTGGATGTTGATTTTGATCTTCGCATCAAACTTGGAAAAGAAAGCTGTGCACAAATTTATAGGGGCTGTTTGGGTCGTCCTTGACGCAAACACAAAAGGAAGGTAGAAGTAACTCTTTTTTGCATCTCGAAGGCATCGGGAAAAAAAAAAAGAAACGGTAGCTTTGCACAAAATTGAATGGCTTCTTAAGTACTCCAAACATGGGAGAAAAATCCTGGCACAACATTGTTCAAGACTTAAGGGACTTGTCCAATTACTTAAGTGTCCCAGACACACAGGCTATTCCGTCAAGTCCTGGTTAGGTAACATCAAGGTAGGAGACAAAAAAGCTTGATTCTGTTTTTTCTTTCATTTGCTGTTGCATTCATTTAACTTAAGGCTTTCACAGAAAGCGCGATCATTCTGAATGTTCAATTCAGCCCTAAAGAAACCGATGGGACTCTAAAAACTGGGATTAAAATCTTAATGCAGCTCAAAATTAAAAAAAATAGACACGGCCATCCACACGTGTATCGTATCATGTGCGTAGATCCCATGTTCTTATTAAAATTTTAATATTTATTAGCAGCCTGTAGAATTAGCAAGGAAGTGTGGGCTGAAAGTCAGATGTCCCCTCCTGATCCCACCAAACCTGCTCTGGGGTTGAGTGAACAGCTCTTAAGAGTCCCAAATTCACTCTTCTGCGATGTTTCTTTATCAAATTTTAACATCTTGCGATTCCACCATCTTGCCCAGGGTTTTCTTAATCCTCAAGGCGGTCAGTCTAGAGGCTGGGTTGTGGGCCCAGCATTCGCACATTAATTTCAGTATGGCTCTTAAACACTGGAAACAGAACAGAAAAGAAAATCTCATAGAAAGGAATACACCAAAATAATATTAATCAACCAACATTGTAACATACGCCAGCCCCATTATGCCCAATTTACAACTGGTCACACAAAGAAAAATAACATCAGGTCAAGCATGAGAAAACTCCAAAGTAGATGAATTGACCAGGAATTCCATAATAACAATGGAATTCCTGGGCTTAATGAGAGAGAAGCACAAATGAAGAAAGGAATGAGAAAAAGGAATGCCAGAAAACTAGTAACAGAGGACTACATAGCATAAATTAAAGGACGAAACTAATGTAGTATCCTTTACTTTGGAGTTAACTACTGTAGTATCCTTTATTTTGGAATGAAAGATAAATTAAAAAAACCAGAGGGAATAATAATACAAAGAGGCAAAGAACACAAAAACCAATTTAAGAAAGTATCTTTTTAAAAGAGTCTAGTAATTGGGTATGCATACATATGCTGAGAAATAAGATTTTAGGAAATAAAAGCATTTTAAATATCTACTCTTAGTATTTTAAGACAAAACAGTGCTTTACATGTATAGATAATCTATTGGCAAAAATGTTAACAAAGTAACCGAATTTAAAGGTGTCCTTTGACCATTATTATATTCAAAGCGCTTTGATATTGCATTAATTGTTCAGCAAAACAATTTCTCGGAATAACATGATGTGACCGAGTTCTCCAGCACGGTGGATAGCATTGTTTTGTTTTGTTCTAAACTTGAAAGAAAAGCATTTTTTTCTGCCTACTCTAAACATGTAGTCCTGGTGGACGAAAAGATACCAATCAGAAGCCAGCCAGAAGGAATGGGATCTTTTTGTAAGCAAGAGAAATAAAATCTGCCATCACAGAGATTTCATTCCTTGTGTGGTGCTTAAAGGTAAAGGTTCCCCTTGCACATATGTGCTAGTCATTCTTGACTCTAGGGGGCGGTGCTCATCTCCGTTTCAAAGCCAAAGAGCCAGCGCTGTCCAAAGATGTCTCCGTGGTCATGTGGTCAGCATGGCTAAATGCCAAAGGCGCACGGATTTCTGTTACCTTCCCACCAAAGGTGGTCCCTATTTTTCTACTTGCATTTTTTACGTGCTTTCGAACTGCTAGGTTGGCAGAAGCTGGGACAAGTAACGGGAGCTCACCCTGTTACGCAGCACTAGGGATTCGAACCGCTGAACTGCCAACCTTTCGATCGACAAGCTCAGCATCTTAGCTGCCATGTCCCTTATTGTGTGGTGCTTACCTCATCGCTATTCCATCGATTTGACACCACCGGGCGCAGATGCTTCACACAGACCACCTCTCTCATATCCTCGAACGAAGGATCGTTCGGGACCATATCGTAATAGGGGAGTTGGTATTCTTCAACAATCCCTGCAAGAAATTCACGACTGCTATAAATATTGGAATGAGTTATGCTCTAACAGTCCATAGAAAATGTGCCTTTTATTCAAGCTGCAGTGAAACTCTCACAGGCTCAATTTCCCCAGTTTGGAGAATACTGTGAACAAAAAGAGAAACATTTGCGGCTTTCTCTATTTCTGAAGCAAATCCAATCAGTCCCAAAGAACGCCAGGAGAAAAAGCACTAGACAGCTCACCTGCCTTCCATTCTATTTGCATCCTATTTCTCATGCACAGGGTGTGGCAAAATATACATAAAATTGCCTCACAACTACAGTTAAAACAGAGCACTATATAAAAGGCTCTCAAGAATGAGAGATTCTATATTATCCCGGGTTGTTCAGATGCCACTTTTAATATTTAACAGAATAACAAAAGATGACCTTGGAGGTCTTCTAGTCTAACCCCCTTGCTCAAGCAGGAGACCCTATAACAAGGGTCAGCAACCCAGGGCTCTGGAGCTGCATGTGGCTCTTTCATTCCTCTGCTGGGGCTCCCTCTTGCTGGTTGGCTCCACAATTGATAGGGCTTTCAGTTAGGACAGGTAGAGGAAAAAGGATGCCATGCTAGGAGGAGACTCTTTGGTGGGGGAACCGGACTTCTGGTCGGCAGAGGAAAAAGGATGCCGTGCTAGGAGGAGACTATGATGGGAGAACCGGACTTCCGGTCGACTCCAGAATTGAATGGGAGCTTCCAGTTAGGACCTTCGTGGCTCTTTTGAGTGTTTAAGGTTGCCGATTCCTGCCCTATACCAATGATAGAGAACCTATGGCACACATGCCAGAGGTGGCACGCAGCACCCTCTCTGATGGCACGCGAGCCGTTGTCCAAGTTCACTTCTGCTGCGCATCTCCAGGCCCTTAATCCTCTTTGTTGCTCTATCGCAGTGATAGCTAACCTTGCATGCGAGCAGTGGGATTCAAAAATTTTATCAACCTACACCATGGGGGTGGTGGTGGTGTTTTGCCCTTCCCAGGCTCTGGAGGCTTTCCCTGAGCTTCCAGGAGAGCGAAAACTGCGTCCCCTGGGCTCCAGAGCTCCTCTGGAGGTCAGAAACAGGCCCATTTTCTCACTTCCAAAACAGCATACTACCCTGCGCATGTGCATGTGACCCCCCCATGCATGCACATGTGACCTCTGAGCATGCACGTGTGCCTCCCATATGTGCCCCAACCCCTGCACATCCCGAAAATCAGGTGGCTGGACCTGAGCTAGGTGATGGCTCGCGTACTCACAGAGGGCTCTGCGTGCCAGCTGTGGCACGTGTGCCATAGGTTCCCCATCACGGCTCTATCATTTAGTGCAAAAGGATTCAGACAAAGAGGAACACAGAAGGTTCTGTTTACAGAGGGTTTGCGGGTAATTTTTGGGGGGGGGGGGTTACCTCCTGTGATGCATCGCCGAGCCATTTCCCAAATGATCAAGCCAAAGCTGTAGATGTCGGCCATGATGTATGGCTGGAAATGATTCTTATTCAAAGTTTCATCCAGGACTTCAGGGGCCATGTACCGTTTTGTGCCCACCCTCGTATTTATAGGCACATCGACTTCATTTGTATCGCTAAAAGAAGGCAAAAGATATGAAACAAGGTAAAACACGACAGAAGATGGTGCAATTATGATAATTACCACACAAAACATTTACAACGGTAATATTTTCATGCAAATTGCACTGAGATTAAACTAATTTACCAATGAAGAACATTTTCAACCGCCTGCTTCCAAGACTGAAATTATACTAATACGGTTACTTCTCGAGCATTAATGGAACGTTATTACTGAAGATTCGGCGTTGAAAGGATTTCTTCATTGTAATGGAAATATTTGAAGCTGCCAAAGAAGAGCAGAATCAACACGGAAATATGCCTTTTGATTTGAAGCCAGAGATATTTTTAAATAGCTCCGTGTTTTCAGAACATCAGTCTAAACATCAGTCTAGATACCTTTTGACATTAATGTTCTGTCTCAATTATTCTTTTCATGTTCGTTTTACGAAGAAAACACCGAATTGTCTTTCATTATTTTTTAAAGGCTGAGAGCCTGTCCTTCTGATACAAATCATCCATGGGAAGGAACAATGCTGTTTAGATCTGAGGGCAAGCAACCACAGATTAAGGTGGTTAGATGGATAACTCTAAACCCCTGTGTTGCTCTCATTATAGGAAACGTTCATCTGCTGAGGGGGGACAGCCTGTCAGACCTGGAAGTCATCTTTTACGTTGGGCCTTCAGGCCTGCCACATTTTCTACAGTGGGAAAATGGGAGGGGGGATTGTATGGAGTATGGATGATATGTAGTCAAAATAACATGCTTTTCTCAGAGAGTCAAGGACGCCTTGCCCTGGCACCTGGAGTCGGATGACTGGGAGGTGTTTCTAGTTTGGACAGTGGATGATTGGACCATGTGATGGACATGTGGGTGCTGGGCAGGGACTTGAACTTTCACTTGGATGGGAAAAACCTGGAAACTTTCAGATTCGGGTTTTCCCAGATGTGCCAATATGACATCTCTAATAAAATGGAACTTTGAGGAACTTCTAGCCTCGGGGTCTTCTTTTGTTGGGGGTATTGCTTGGAACCCTGACATTTGCTTTGAATTGTTATCAGCTGCTGTACCAAATGACTCAGAAGGTGGTGGACTCTCCTTGGCTTGAGACGTATGAAACTACAGTAGTGGCCAAAATTGTGAAGACTTTTTGGGAAAAGTGTATTTTCTAAAACTAGCTAATTACACCACTTTTTATTTGGAGTAGTACCATAAAATTATATATCAATGGAAAGATAATTTAATCAAGAATGTAATGCAATCACTTTTATTAAGGATTTGCTATTAGAATAGCAGTTACAGTATAAAGAAGAAAAGTGAAACAGGTAGAAAACATGAAATATACCAAAATTATCACCATAGAAAAAATGAAAAAATTATCACCATGTCAGTTAATCTTTAGCATGAATTATGGCCTTACAATGTTTTCCCATGGA
Source organism: Ptyas mucosa (assembly GCA_012654045.1). Taxonomy (NCBI): domain Eukaryota; kingdom Metazoa; phylum Chordata; class Lepidosauria; order Squamata; family Colubridae; genus Ptyas; species Ptyas mucosa. The sequence goes on from WNWU01000021.1 coordinate 20,580,239, forward strand.
GTGAACCAAGTCTTTTTTTTTTGCAGCTGTTATAATGGGAAATCAAGATTGAATGATGGTTTCTATTAACTGGGTTTTATTGGTGGGTCACTTCTGACTAACAAGTTTCTTTAGTCGGCTCCATTGATTTTCAATTGGGTTAAGGTCTGGGCTATTCCCAGGCCATTCCAGCAGTGGAATAGGATTATCTTGAAACTCGCCCCCCCCCCCCCCCCCCCCCCCGCCAAAGTGGTATTGTTAGCAATCAAACCTCAAAAATACACTTTTCCCAAAAGGTTTCCACAATTTTGGCCAGTACTGTAGATGTAACCTGATGAGGACTCTATTGCACTGGTCAAGGTGTTGACCTAGATGTTCTAGTATTAACAGTATAATAGAGTTAGAAGGAAACCTGGGAGGTCTTCTAGTCCAACCCCCTGCTCAAACATTCGACCTTATACCATTCTGGACAAACAGTTGTCCAACCTCTTCTTAAAAACCTCCACTGATGGAGCACTCACAACTTCTGAAAGGCAAACTGTTTTCCTGATTAATTGTTCTCTCTGTCAGGAAATTTCTCCTTAGTTCTAGGTTGGATCTCTCTTTAATGATCTTCTACTCATTACTTCCTGTCCTGCCCACAGGTGCTTCGGAGAATAGGTTGACCCCCACCCCTTCTGTCTGTGGCAACCCCTCAAATATTGGAAGACTGCTATCAAATCACTCTTAGTCCTTCTCTTCTTTAGATTAGACATACACAGTTCTTGCAACCATTCAACCTATGTTTTATCCTCCAGGCCCCTAATCATCTTTGTTGCTCTTCTCTGCATTCTTTCTAGAGTCTCAACGTATTTTTGTACTGCAGAGACCAGAATTGGATGCAATATTCCAAGTGTGGTCTTACCAGTGCAGCATAAGTACTAACACTTCATATGACTTTATAATAATAATAATAATAATAATAATAATAATAATAATAATAATAATTATTATTTAATTTGTATCCCACCCTTCTCCCAGAAGGGACTCAGGGCGGTGAACAGCCAGGTAAAATACATACAATACAAAAATTAAGATAAATTAAAAGATATTAAATCGATCGGCCTCCCAATTTAAAACCCCAAATCTATAAAATTCAAAATCCCAATTTAAAACCATTTAAGCTAGGCCAGCTTGCTGGAATAAGTAAGTCTTCAAGGCTTTGCGGAAGGTACGAAGGTCCGGGATCAGTCTTATTCCAGGAGGTAGCTCATTCCATAGGGCGGGTGCCCCCACAGAGAAGGCTCTCCCCCTGGGGGCCGCCAGCCGACATTGCTTGACTGACGGCATCCTGAGGAGGCCCTCTCTGTGAGAGAGAATTGGCCAGTGGGAGGTTATCGGTAGCAGCAGGCACCCGGAAGACCAATGGGAGCCAATGCAGCTCGCACAGGAGAGGCGTTACATGGGAGCGCGCCGTCGCTCCCATAATCACCCGCGCAGCCGCATTCTGAACCAGTTGGAGCCTCCGGGTGCTCTTCAAAGGGAGCCCCATGTAGAGAGCGTTACAGTAGTCCAGGCGAGATGTAACGAGGGCATGAGTGACTTTGATACTATCTCTATGTTGATGCACCTCCAGGCTTCCTTGTATATATGAATACTGAATTTTCTTTATTGGTGCCTCTCAACCTTAGCAACTCTCTCAGCAACTCCCAGAATTCTGGGAGTAGAAGTCCACACAGCTTAAAGTTGCTAAGGTTGAGAAGCACTGTTTTCTATAAAGCCGCGATGGTACAGTGGTTAGAGTACAGTACTGCAGGCTACTTCAGCTGACTGCTAGCTGCACTTTGGCAGTTTGAATCTCACCAGGCTCAAGGTTGACTCAGTCTTCCATCCTTCCAAGGTGGGTAAAATGAGGACCCAAATTGTTGGGGGCAAGAGGTTGACTCTGTAAAACCACTTAGAGAGGGCTGTAAAAGCATTGCAAAGCGGTATATAAGTCTAAGCGCTATTGCTATAAAAGGAGGAGTTGATCATCTACCTGTTAAATTTGACAGCGAGGCCCAAATCTGCAATGCAGCAGGTCCCGTTCCTTTTGATCAAAATATTTTTGCTCTTCAGGTCTCGGTGAGCAATAGCAGGCTTGCCTTGGGTCCCATAGATTTCCGTGTGCAGATGGCAGAGACCACACGCAGCAGAATAAGCCAGTTTCAGCAAAGCTCTGTTGTCCAGCGTGGTATACTGGAGGAAATCATACAACGAGCCCTTTTCATGGTAATCGGTGATTAGGTAGAGATGAGTCCAGGAACCTGTGCCTTTAATGTCTGCTGCAATGAACCCTGCAGAATTTGGAACAGAATGGGGGTTAAGTGCTTTCCATGAATCATTTAACGAAAAGCAAATTTAGAGATTAATGATGAATACATTAAAAAGCATTTTGGAGACACGAGGCAAGCTTCTTCACTCAGGTTGCCATCGCCCAAATCCAGTTATTCAGCTTTTAGGAGAATAAAAGCCAAATGTTGCCCATAGCAATGACTGCCGATTCATTTTAAGACAGCTCATTTTCCCCATTTTTGAGTTTCTGATTTATATTTTTCATCGCGGTGGTTCCAGGTTTCCTAATGTTAACAGTTGGGTGAAAAAAGTAAAATATAAAGGTTCCCCCCGTCCCCCCTTTTGGACATATCAAAATGTTATCTTCATTGAAACACACTGAATTTTTTCAACAATACATCTTTTGAGGGATTTCTTGCATGCACAGCCTGTTTTAAATCACCTCACAGCATCTCAATGGGATTTAAATCAGGGATTTGACGTGACCACTGGAGATCTTTCTTTCTTTCTTTCTTTCTTTCTTTCTTTCTTTCTTTCTTTCTTTCTTTCTTTCTTTCTTTCTTTCTTTCTTTC
>WNWU01000021.1:20583113-20612011 GCA_012654045.1 Ptyas mucosa
TTCTTTCTTTCTTTCTTTCTTTCTTTCTTTCTTTCTTTCTTTCTTTCCTTCCTTCCTTCCTTCCTTCCTTCCTTCCCTTTCCTTCCTCTTTCTCCCTTTCCTTTCCTTTCCCCTTTTTCCTTTCTGTTTTTTTTCCAGCCATTCCTTAATGGATTTATTGAAATGTTTAGTGTCCTTGTCATGTTGCACTTGATTTTAATTTCAGGTATCTGAGTTAGTGATAAATGTAGGTGTGTGCTTACTTTTTCCACAGGTGAAATTTGCAGTTATGTCTATTTAAATTATAGATTGAAACACGAATTGTAAATGTTGCATGATCTTCTGTTACATTATATCCCCTTTATCAATATGATTGAAATGAAGAACTAACATTTGTATGCTGATAAGTTGAAAAGCTAAAAGAAAAATTGTAAATGGTGTGTCCTTACTTTTTTTTCCAACAAGATTGTACAGAAATTACACACTTTACTAGCTGAAAATCCAATGGAATAAATTGGCTCACTCTGAATTTTAGGAATATAGCTGGCGATACTAGGATTTTTCATCTCATCCAAGTTTCACTTTACTGGAGAAAATATTTCAAGCCTTAACAAGGAAAATGGAATTCAGTAAAAAAACAGAAAAACACCCTGACACCTTGGAGAAAATATTTTGTCATCTTTTCATTTTCAGCTAGAAATGTTGCATTATGTATGAAGTCTTTTCAATGACAACACAATCACAGCGTGAGCGTTGTTGCTTACCGAGTATATTTTCATGGCGCATAAGAACCGTCTGGTAAATCTCCGTTTCCCGAAACCAGCTGGCTTCTTCGGGGGTGCAAAACACTTTCACGGCTACTCTTTCCCCTCTCCATTTACCCATCCAAACTTCACCGTATCTCCCTTTTCCAACCTGCTGGATCATCTGAATCTGTTTGGCGATCGTCCGTTGCACCTGACAAAAAATAAAAAAAAAATTTAAAATGGCACCTGAGGATTCTCAAGCTGCAGATGAAATGTCTGAACGTCTTTATTTATTTATTTTTACAAAAAGGATGTGAACTAAAAAAGCAATGTGACCTCTTTGAGGATTTCCTAGATTAGGCACTTAAGTGGTTCGTTCATAAAGAGCTATCTTTTAAATTGAAGCAGGCCACAGGTGAAAAGCACAGGATTGAATCATGCGGTAACAACACAAAATTCTTGGAGCTGAATTAATTTTGCTTGTTTTTCTTCAAGAATGCTTAGGCCGTCGGAGGAGGAATGGCAGAGCCAGAGGTTGACGTGAAAAGAGGGATCAGCCTAGAATCCCTACGTAGCCACAAACAAACAAAGTCCAACCCCTTTGTGTGCTGTTGAATCTTATCTCGCTCTAACCAGGTGCTGATTGTTAGTTGAGAAGATTCCTGTACATGGGTGATTAGCAAAAAACCCACAAGTTAAATTGATAAAATCAGTTAAACTGAACCTTCATGCCTGGACCTCATCTTTTGTACTGACAGAAACCTTGACAAGTCTGCTATAAGGGCCACGGTGGTCCAGTGGTTAGAATGCAGTACTGCAGGCTACTTCTGCTGCCTGCAATTTGGCAGTTCAAATCTCAGCAGGCTCAAGTTTGACTTAGACTTCCATCCTTCCGAGGTGGGTAAAATGAGGACCCAGATTGTTGGGGACAATAGGCTGACTCTGTAAACTGCTTACAGAGGGTTGTAAAGCACTGTGAAGTGATATATAAGTCTAAGTGCAATTGCTATAAATCACATAACTCTTAAACCACGGGCTTACCAACAGAGGCAGTCCTGAACCACTGCCAGAGCTGATCGACTGGTCAATAAGATCCTTTAATGATTCCCCAGCTGGGATGAAAGCCTCATCCTGCTCCAAATCACGATTGTAACGCCGTCTCTTTGCTACCCCTTTGCAGTAATGCCTGGAGGAAAAACGGATTTAAATTCACGGATCTTGATTTCATTCATGACATAAAATTCTTATTTGTCAAAAGTACAGTAATTCCAAAACCATATGCCACAGACTTTCTCCATTTTTACATTTGTAATTTCCTAATTGTTCATTTTACGCGATTGTTATCTATTTATAACAGAAATGAATAACAACAGTCAGTTTGTGCCTCACCTCGAATGCATGGTTTAAGTATAAGTGATAAATGAGCCCCCTAATTTCTATCTCTGGATATAATATCATATAAAATGTCTTATCTTTGTCTTAGTATGGAGCTATTTAACTGAGATCAAGCTAAATGACTGAAGCTAAATTAGATGAATTTAAATAATCCTAGATTTTCTGAAAATATCTTATATCCCATTTATAAAATAAATATATCCCATTTATATAATGTAAAGGAATATATTAACCATAAACATTAAGTGTGCAGAAAGGCAAATATAGGTCCCAAATCATTAAAAATATTTTATATCCAGCACAAATAAGATCATGAATCTTGAAAGTTTCTTCCACATTCCACTACAGGCTGTGTAATGGGCGGTCCTGAGTATTATTCCACTTTATACAATTTTCTACACATTTAACCACCAAAAGTGATGTAAATCAAATTGGGTTCAACTCTAAACTGCCTTTAAAACTTCCAGTCTATCCTGTTTTAATGCAACACATTAAAGCCGCAAATATGCAACATAGTTTACCTGTAGCAGAAACAGCCAAAGAGGGCAATCATGGCAATTATACAGACTGCCATACAAATAAGCACAGCTATCCAACGTATGCTGCCATCAAACAGGGTATCTAAACAAACAAACAAACAATAAATATATATTAACACAGTATTTCTCAACCTTGGCCACTTTAAGATGTGTGGACTTCAACTCAATTTGTATTATATGTATTTTATCATTTGTCTGTACACCGCCCTGAGTCCCCCGGGAGTAGAGCGGTATATAAATATAATATAATAATAATATAATAATAATAATAATAACTCCCAGAATTCCTCAGCATATCCTGGCTGTAGAATTCTGGGAGTTGAAGTCTACACATCTTGAAAGTTGTCATGGTTAAGAAACACTGCATTAACGTAATCATAATTAAATGCAGAATTCTCTCACAGAAATGATCAGACAAGATTTAGACAAATCTTATTGCAATCTACCTTCAGTAATGCAATTTTGCAATAGTTGTGTATAAACTGTATTCGGAATGCCATCATCTGTGGTTCTATTATTATTCAACTGGCATTTCACTCCCCAGAGATCATAATTAACAAGGTATTGAAATGCTTTGAAACAGGGCAATCTGCCTAGCACCTGATTTGATGTCTATGTAAACAATAATACGTTTCCCCAGAGTTTTATACTACCGTATTTCCCCAAAAATAAGACTTAACCAGAAAATAAGCCCTAATTCATCTTTTGGAGCAAAAATTAATATAAGACCTGGTCTTATTTTCGGGGAAATACGGTACTAAATATACCCATATGGCTGACAATCTTAACTGGGGCTTATTTTGGGAGTAGGGCTTATATTATGAGCATCGTGAAAAATCATGCTAGGACTGATTTTTCAGTTGGGTTTTATTTTCGGGGAAACAGGATATGTTTTACTATGCTCAGAACTAACTGATGTCCACGTTGCTAAGTCTTCTGTTGCTTGAATATTAGTTACTTGGGTGATAGACCAAGGTTGAAAAATAGATGGGTAAAATATTCATGCAAACACCCACTACCCCGTAGATCCCACCCACTGTATATATCAGCAAGCATGGTACCTGTTGAAGTAGGGGGTAGAGTGGGTTGCAGATCTTGATTGCAAAAGTCAGTCCGGCAACATTCAATGGTACGGCGCCGTAGAACAACTCGGGAATCCTACAGAAGAAATTGGACACTGAAGCAGCGCAGAAGCACATAGATATATATGCCCGTATTCATATATCCGTTAATTGTCATTATTTAGAGTATGATGAGAACATGGCAGAAGTGAAGTAAACACACACATATATAAGATAAAAGGTTCCCATCGCACATATGTGCTAGTTGTTCCTGACTCTAGGGAGCGGTGCTCATCTCCGTTTCAAAGCCGAAGAGTCAGTGCTGTCCGAAGACATTTCCGTGGTCATGTGGCCGGCATGACTCAATGCCAAAGGCGCATGGAACACTGTTACCTTCCCACCAAAGGTGGTCCCTATTTTTCTACTTGCATTTTTTACGTGCTTTCAAACTGCTAGGTTGGCAGAAGCTGGGACAAGTAATGGGAGTTCACCCTGTCACGCAGCACTAGGGTTTCGAACCGCTGAACTGCCGACCTTTCAATCGACAAACTCAGCGTCTTAGCCACTGAGCCACCGCGTCCCCTTCACACATATATGCAGTCTACGTAATTATAAGTAAAACTTCTAGGGGGGTACAGCACTGGCCTCATAACTGAATGTTCAATTCAGCTGTATTCAGAGGCAATGGCCTCTGGATTGCTTTGTGCAGATCTCCTAAGGAACTAGAGAATGTACTTTGTGGGCAATCTTGCACAATATGTTTAATAGTTTGCAGATCAGCACCACAATTGCAACAAGGAGAATCCTTCCATCCTCACTGATACAGGGCAGAGACAATTCTTCCAGTATGACATCTAATTCTGAGACAGGTCAAAACCAGGTGACTTGGTAGAGGGATCACTAACGGTCTTGCCACAAGAAAGTAAGTACATTGGACATCAGCTAGTCGTACATATTTTCACAACCATGTACAGATGTTCCAGAATCTACAACAAAGTACTGGAAAGCAGGCATTTATGTATATTGTTGCTTTCCAAACAATATTTAAAATAGAGAAATGAGATCTGCCACAAAAGGTTGTGATGTGAAGGTCAGGTAGCCATAGCTGTGACCTTCACCTAGCAATAGCAATAATGTACCGCTTCACAGTGTTCTACAGCAGAGGTCTCCAACTTTGGTAACTTTAAGACTTGTGGACTTCAACTCCCAGAATTCCTCAGCCAGCTTTTCTGGGAGTTGAAGTCCACAAGTCTTAAAGTTGCAAAAGCTGGAGACCCCTGCTCTACAGCACTTTCTGAGTGGTTTACAGAGTCAGCACATTGTGCCCAACCATCTGGGTCCTCGTTTTATTGACCTCAGAAGGATGGAAGGCTGAGTCAACTTTGAGCCGGTCAGGATCAAACTCCCGGCTGTGGATAGAGTCAGCCTGCAATTCTGCATTCTAACCACTGCACCACCATGGCTCTCACCTAGCATGCCCCATTCTATTTTCCATTTTAAAATTTAATTTATTTTTTATTTCCTATTTATTCCTCTAGTATTTGGCATTTTGTATTTAGTGAACATACACAATTTTCATTTTGAGATCTACCCATTTGATCTTGCCTGGCTTTCCACATACACAATAAAGTTGTTTCCTTGGAGTTAAGCTAAAGCTCTGAAGACCTCATGCAACTATCACAATGGTCTTCTGAACCACAACATGGATGTGGTTTGTCATGTCCTTGTTCTGGAACTTTTTCCAACATCTCAGACACTAGTCCGTAGATCTGGCATTGGCTTGGTGATCTCTCTCATATAGATAGTCCACACCTACTGACTGAAATTGGGTCCTGCTAAGTGACACGGTCCATAAATGAAACATCACGTGACCATGCAGGACTCACACCACCAGTTCTGCTGTGGTCATTAAGTAAATCACTGAGGGGTAAATGTGACATCACGTGAATGTGACTTGTAGCGAACAATAACTCAACTTCCAGAGAATTCTACCTGGATGACTGAGATTCTTCATCAACATATTGCCACTCACTTTGGGGAAGAAACTCTGAGCTTGGTGCAGGAAGACATTTTTACTGATATTAATAGTAATTTATTAATAAGAATTTTAGGAGCAGGCACCTTCCCATGACCGTTTATCTACTCAGATTCCCCTAACCAACTGGTTCAGACTGAAGAAGCTGCTTCAATGGCCAGAGAAACGTCTCAACCAACAAGGAAATAAATCTAGTTGCCATGACTCAACTTTCAGACTATTTTTTGATAAAAGTGACCACCTTTTAAAGCCTTTTGGAAAAATCAATAAGCTGCCCTTGGCCTGCAGCAAGCAGCTTAGGTTTTAACAAAAATTGATAAGCAGATTTAGGGAAAGCAAATAGCGTCGGCTTCGCCTTCCTTATTTCTGAAAACCGCTTAGAGAATCAGCCATGAGGTACCTTGCACTGGAAGTCCGAACCTTCGTATTTCATGCAGCCGGAAGAAAGGGTTTTTTCTCCGTTTTCGTCTTCCTCAATGATGGCAAAACAATGTCCATTAGTTCTGGAAAAATAGATGAACTAGCTTTAGTTCTCTGAATGCTGCGTTCAGCCAGTCTGTTCAATAAACAATGTTATTTTTTTCTCCTTCTAACAGTATTGAGTGCATGCTACTCTGATGGGAAATGAAACTAGCTGCAAATAGAAGACACTGCTTCATTTACACACACACACACACACACACACACACACACACACACACGCGCGCGCGCGCACATACACACATACACACCCCAGCCCTATGGCCGTAGAAATAACTGGACTGGGAGTCCATTATATAGCATGAAGTGGGCCCAGTAGATTTTTCTTTCTTTCCTTTTTAAAGAACAGTCCATAGTTACAGAACACCGCTGAGTTGGCCTAACAAAAGGCATTTTTCTAATCTGAAATTTGGATTTAAATCCTATATAGGAACAACCACTTTGTGTGCCTCAGAATTACGATGCATTTGAAATGTGCGTTCACCAGATGGTTCCTGCACTTACACGTTCAATACCGGCAGAGTTGATAATAAATGTGACCACTAGAGGGCAATAAAAAACTGCAAGTCTAAGATGGCCAAATCACGTCTTTTTACTTTTTACGAACTGCGCTGTTCACAAGCTTCTAAGGCGTTAAAATGTTGTATCTTGACATTTCTGAAATGTTTCAAAATAAGAAAGCAATTATTTAATCACCAACGTATAAGGAATTAAGAACTAGGGATTTCGAAATGATTTCGAAGCCTCTCATTTCACCAGGTCTTCGTTATGTCTGCAATACTTACTTGCATGTGTTATTAATGGCATTTTCTGGACAGTGACCGGAACAGTAGCACTGTAAAAAAGGCATGATGTCCTCTGGGGCTACAGTCACCCCATCTTCCTGTCTCCGCTGGCCAGGATCGGTCTTTATTCCTGCTGCATGGATCGTGCCGTCTCGGTTCCAGCCTGTGAAATATTCCCAAAGGAAGTTAGTCTATTCCGCTGCAGGTCCATGTGCAGCAAAGGTTTAAACACTTAGGATGGAATTAAGGCCACTGGATCTTTTTGGCTTTTCATTTCGAAAACCCTAACCTAAGAAACACACACTCTAACCTCAAACAGGTTTTCTTGTACGCAAGCAACACTGAATCACAATGGAACTGAATTCCAAGCATAATTTGAGGACAGTCAGAATAGAATAGAATAGAATAGAATAGAATAGAATAGAATAGAATAGAATAGGATTTTTTTTATTGGCCAAGTGTGATTGGACACACTAGGAATTTGTCTTGGTGCATACGCTCTCGGTGTACATAAAAGAAAAGATACATTCGTCAAGAATCATAAGATACAACAGTTAACGGTAAAAATAGGGAACAAATAACCAATCAAATCATGTTAGAAACAGTCAATATAAATTTTAAGGATACCAGCAACAAGGTTACAGCCATACGTCATAAGAACAAGAGATTGAACATAAACATAACAGAAAAATGGAGTTGGGAGGGACCTTGGAGGTCTAGTCCAATCCCTTGCTCAAGCAGGAGACCCTATACCAGTGATGGCTAACTTTTTTGCCGTTGCGTGCCAGAAGTGGGGGGGGGGGGGGGGGGGGGGGGGGGGTCGTGCGCGCGTGTCCACACCCATAATTCAATCCCCCCATGCCCCGACCCCCTACACATGCATGTGTAATCTCCCTTGTGCTCCATTTTGGGCCTAGCAGGCCTCCCTGAAGCCTCCGGAGGCTGGAAACAGTCGGTTTCCTGATTTTTGATGGAACCGGAAGACCTGTTTTTTGCCCTCCCCAGGCTCCAGAAGCTTTCTTGGAGCCTGGGGAGGGCGAAGACTGCCTCCCCCACCCTCTGGAGGCCGAAACGGGCCACGTGGAGACTCCTGCGAGGGACGCCAGAGCGCACATGTATGCTGGAGCTGAACTAGGGCAACAGCTCGCATGCCCACAGATATGGCTCTATCTGCCATGCGTGCCATAGGTTTGCCATCACGGCCCTATACCATTCCAATAAGTGATTATTCAGTTTCTTCTTAAAAGCCTCCAGTGATGGGAGCACCCACAACTTCTGAAGGCAACCTGTCCCACTGATTAATTGTTCTCACTGTCAAGAAATTTCTCCTTATTCCTAGGTTGGTTCTCTCCTTGATTAATTTCCAACCACTACTTGTCTTGCCTTCTGGTGCTTTGGAAAATAGGTTGACCTCCTCTTCTTTGTGGCAGCCCCTCAAATATGGGAAGACTGCTATCATGTCACTCCTACTCCTTCTTTTTATTAGAATAGACATACCCAATTCCTGCAACTGCTCTTCATATGTTTTAGCCTCCAGTCTTCTATAGTCATCTTTGTTGCTCTTCTCTGCACTCTTTCCAGAGTCTCAACATCTTTTTTATATTGTGGTGATCAAAACTCGATGCACTATTCTAAGTGGGGACTTACTAAGGCTTTACAGAAGCGGTACTAATACTTCACATGATCTTGATTCTATCCCTTTGTTAATGCAAGCTAGAATGTCAACATCAGTCCACAATCTCTGTCGAATCTATGGAAATGATCTCAAGCAAAAAAAAAAAAAAGGATGCTGAACACTTTCATTTTATCAGCTGCAGAGTGGATTTGATTTAAATCAAGTCGATTTAAATCACGATTTAAATCACTAGTAAAAAGGCTTGATTTAAATCGACTCAATTTAAATCATATTTTTTAAACAGAAACTGTCATCTCCGTCCCGCAGCAGCTCCTCCTGACCCGCTGTTGACTCACTGACAGAATATACAGCCTCATGCTACATAGTTAAGCTCCATTTCATGCTGAATAAACTAAATTATGACTATATCTTAAACAGAAAACTATCTTTAGATAGATTTTTACTCCCAAAGCATTTTATTAAAATAAATTTGATAAAAATAAAAAAATCCGATTTAAATAAAAAAATCAGATTTAAATTTTAAAAAATCCAATTTAAAACAAAAAATAATAATCAAGTTTTATCCACCCTGATCAGCTGTGTCACAGATGGGCTTTACATACCATAGTACTCAGTGCTAATGACAGATTATGATCAGGGATGTTTAAGTAATAACCCTAACTAGGTGACTCAGTGGCTAAGACACTGAGCTTGCTGATCAGAAAGGTCGGCAGTTTGGCGGTTCAAATCCCTAGTACAGGTCTCCTGCGTGAGCAGGGGGCTGGACTAGATGACCTCCAAGGTCCCTTCCAACTCTGTTACTGTTAACATGTGACTGATATTCTTTGAGACAATCTCGTAACCACGGGCACAATGCAGAATGAGGAGCACCTACATTTCGTTCTGCAGGTAATTTTATATTGTAACAGGCCACGACTATTTTGAAATGTTTACAGCAAAGGCAAAGGCCTCCCTCATCAGTAATTTCATTTCTCTGGCCTAAAAACATCTCAGCTGCATCCCAAAGGCAGAAGTCAGAACACAAAAACACAAATCTCAGTGTCTGTACAAATATTAAATAGGCAAAGTCTAGTTTTACAGCAAAGTTCAATCTAAGGACATTTTCTCCAACAAACAAGCACATGTTGACTTTCCCGTTTAAAACAAAGTAAAGATAAAGGTTTTCACTGTTTTTGGTGCATGGAATAAAGCAGTATTTCTCAACTGTGTCAACTTCAAGAGGGGTGGACTTCAATTTTGGGCTCAATTGGGGCTGCAAGTCGAGGACTGCTTGTATAAGATTCCAAGAAATATCTATCCAAAATTTGCCTAGAAGTCTGCTCTTAAAGGATTAAAAAAAAAAAAAAGACATTTTCCATTTTAGCATTAGGAGGGCAACAATCAACCAGTGGAACAGAAGTTGCCTTCAAAAATCATGGACGTTTCTTCACTGGAGGTATTTAAAGAGACTGGACAGTCATTTGTCTGAAATGGTATAGGGCAGTGATGGCTAACCTTTTTGCCATCGCGTGCCAAAAGTGGGGGGAATTCAGGGGGGGGTTGCTCGCACACGTGCCCGCACCCATAATTCCATGCCCCCCGGCGCATGCGCGCACGACCCCCCCCACGCTCGCCCCACTTTTGCCATGCGATGGCATGGTAGGCCCGTTTTTTGCTTTCCCCAGACTCCAGAGCCTTTCTAGGAGGCTGGGGAGGGCAAAAATGGCCTTCCCCACTCCCCTGGAGGTCGGAAACAGACTTTTTCCTAATTTTCGGTGGGCCCAAAAATCAGATGGCCGGCATGCGAATGCACGCCGGAGCTGAGCTTGCGTGCCGACCGATATGGCTCCGTGTACCACCTGTGGCACGCATGTTATAGGTTCGCCATCACAGGTATAGGGTTTCCTGCTTGAGCAGGGGGTTTGACTAGAAGACCTCCAAGGTCCTTTCCAGCTTTATTCTATTCTTTTCCATTCTGTTCTACTCTACTCCACTCCATTTGCATCTTCCTGTGTTTGTTGCTAAGAAATCAGCTGCAATAATTTAGTACTTCAAATGGATTTGAGATCAATAACGCTGATAATTTCTAACCACTATTCTTGATTTCCCAATAACTGCAGTGACGGAAAACCAGGGAAATCATTAAATGGCACTGACTGAAAACAAAGAACAAGAAAGGCAAAAGAACCACTTAAATGGGCTGACACAAACCATAAACATCACACTTGCATACATGCATGGAAACGGCCAGGAATGAAATCAGAATTAATATTTTACAAATAAAATTTGGCACGCCTGTTAAAACAATGCACAGCTGAAGTTAGTGCTTGTTTAAGTAGCACACAGCTCCAATGAATCCACTAACCAGACATCTGCATGAGACTTAAAACATACTTAAATATTGACAAATGAGCAGCATCCCAGGCTGAAGCTTTGAGAAACACAGCACAACACATTCTGGGATGGAGTGAAACTTCTAAAGAAGCGACATGGACTTTGGAAGTGCTCCTTAAAACTCTGCTTTATTTGGCTATTGAGCAAGTCACCTTTCCTGGACAGGTAGGATACCCCAAAACTAGAGGGATCTATAGTTTTGCTATCTCCAGACCAAAATCTCAATCAAGAATGTTCAGAAGCGTCAACTACGCCAGAATTCATTTCTTAACAATTCTAACTAATCTAAACGGACTCATTTTGCATAAAAAGTCTGAACAACGTGTATCAGGACCCGGGCATGTCTAATTTAATGAAAAGAAGAACTAGAGAGGATATGATAGCAGTCACAATATCTATATCGGTTCCAATATCTAAGGGGCTGCCACAAAGAAGAGGGGATCAAATTATTCTCCAAAGCACCTGAAGGATGAAGCAGCAATGGATGGAAACTAATTAAGGAGAAGCAAGCTGGAATTAAGGAGAAACTTCCTAACAGTGAGGACAATTAATCAGTAGAACAACTTGCTTCCAGAAGTTGTGGGTGCTCCATCAATGAAGGCTTCTAAGAAGAGACTGGACACAGCCAATTGTCTGAAATGATGTAAGACTTTCCTGCTTGGATTGCAAAACCTTCAAGGTCCCTTCCAACTCTGTTATACACCATATTCTTCAGTGTATAAGATCCCCTCCCCCAAAGTAGGTGGAAATGTCTGTGCGTTTTATAGAGATAATGTTGCCAAAGCCCCGCCCACCCACCAGCCCCCAACCTTTGGCTTCTGCCTCCCAACAATTTGCCTCTTTGCAGCAAACAGCCTGGTCAGCTTCGGCACAGCCTGATTTAGCACGAGCAGCTGATTGGCGGTTGGATCGGTCTACCGGAACACTGCCAATCAGCTATTCCAGGCTGTGAGGATCGCCCCGCCCATCGCTGCTGCTGCCCATCACCACCTCTGCGCAACCCTTAAATCCGTGCCCCATATTTGGCCTGTTCCAAGTGGCGGGGATAGGCAGCAGCGGCAGAGGGGATGGGCCGAAAATGGGCCACGTGGAGGCTGAAAACAGGATGCAGAGGCCAAAAATGGGATGCGCAGAGACGATGGGCGGCAACGGGTGGCGGCAATCCCCGCAGCCTGGAACAGCTGATGGGCGGTATTCTGGGAGGCCGATCCACCCATCAGCTGCTCATGCTAAATCAGGCTGTGCTGAAGCTGACCAGGCTGTTTGCTGCAAGGAAGCAAGTTGCTGGGAGGCAGAGGCAGATTTTTTTTTCTTGTTTTCCTCCCCAAAAGCTAGGTGCATCTTATAGTCTGAAAGATACGGTACTTATGATTTTTTTTCCCCATTATACATGCTGACGCTTACGGTTAAGGCCCTAAAAATGCTACTCTATGGTATTTCTTAACCTGTGACCCCTCTTTCCCATCAAGATTCATAGAGAACGGACCTGCCTAGTGTTAGGGATGGCAATGACCACGAGAGCTTGTGACAAGCTCACACAGCTGGATCAGAACGGCAAGAACCACATGAACCTCCATAAAGGATCTTTAATGCCACTCTTGAAGTAAATCAACTTATGGCCACAATTGAGCCCAAAATTTATGTCGTTAAGCAAGACATTTGTTAAGTGAATTTTGTGACATTGTTATTAAAGTGAATCTGAAGGTCACAAAAGATAATCACATGATCCTGGGAAACTGCAACGGTCATAAATACGAGTAGTTGCCAGGCATCTAAGTTTTGATCATGTGACCATGGGGGATGCTGCAATGGTCGTAAGAGTGAAAAATGGTCAGAACTCATTTTTTTCCAGTGCTGTTGTAAATATGAATGGTCACTAAACGAACTGTTGTAAATTGAGAACTATCTGTACAGAATCTTGGAAACTGCAGAGGGAAGTTTCAAGCCTCATTTATAGGGACTTCATTAAGACAAGGAGCCCAGAAATCTTGGGGGGGGGGGGACTCTTTGACATGATATAAAGCAAAGATGGCTGGGGAATTCTGGGAGTTGAAGTCCTCCAGGCTTAAAGTTGCCAAGGTTGGAGACCCCTGATATAAAGAGTTCCCCCCCCGAGATTTCTGGGCTCCTGATCTGAACTGCTATTTATAAAATGGATTTGTCAGTAGCCTTCCTTGCCAGCTCTTGAATGTTTAGGTCTAAGCCTCTGTTCTATTCCTTTCAGACTCTTCACAACTTCTCAAAAGTTAGATCTTATCACGGGGAGACACTTACGCTAATGTAATCCTGGTAATTTAAGATAGGATGACGTAGGTATTCTGTGCTTTATTCTAAATTTCATACGATGCATTGCCAGAAGTTCATTGGGAGCATGGCTGTAACTTTTTATTTGCATATGTATTTTTAAAGACAACCAATGTATTATTTTTTAAAAAATTCGCCATAAATGTTAAGAAAGGAAAGTCTAGCAGTCATTGTGTTTTAAACAATAAAAATCCTTATTGCTGTTTCCTTATTCAGTTTATCATCTATTTTCACAAATTCTACTTCACTTCTCTTGTAATTTTGGCAACCAAAATTCCTAATCTTGTATCTAATTAAGAAGCACATGCCAATTAAACTAATTTTATCTCAAATCTCCGTAAACAATGCTAAACACATAAGTAAAAATAATTTTTTAACCACAGGCCAGCAGGTGTTACATCTCACCCCAGATTCCTGTATTATTTCATAGCTTTTAATTTTCAGAAACAAACATTAAAAGTTTGGAAGCTTGCAGGAGCTTAACACTGTATTTCAAACTGCAAATCAAACATAATAGTGTCTCTATTGCGCATAAACATTTTGGGCATCGAGACCATTTCTTAAAACCTGAAGTTTTAAAACTTTACCTTGAAAAACGAGGAACGCGTAGAATCCCAGCAGTCGGATGGAAACTTTGGAATTGATCATGGCTCGTAATTAAAATCTTTCTGCACTGTCAGGTTTGGCAAATTGTTCAGCTCTTGACAAGCTTTCAAGCCGGACTCTTCAGAGAAATCTGAGCAGTTTGGCAGTAAGCTGAATCAAAACTTTAATTCTTCCAGTTTTTCTTCTGAAAAAGAAATGAAACGAAAATTTTGAATAGATAATAAAAGCCATCAACTAAAACAAATCTGAAAGAAGTAAAAAAAACATTTCATACGGCTAACACCTAACAAGGTCTTAAAATAAGCATGTATAGACAATATATATTGTCTATATATATAGACAAACTAAAATAGCCCTTGGATTTTATACTTATTGACTGATTGAATTTATACCAGCTGCAATGGCCAGAAATGAATTTATGTGCTTCTATGTACACAATCAATGCACCTCAAATGGGAAAACGAAGGATTTTCAGTGGTTCATGACCATCTTATTCTAAGATCCTAACAAACTGTATGACTCAAAACTGAATGAAGAGAACACATCTTTTGCAAGAGCCTCTGAAAATAAGCGGTTTTATGTTATTTCATGCTAATCCATGTTCAAAATAATTATTAAAAATGACATTTTAAAAACTCCATCTTTAGGCCCACAAAAAAAAGGGTGTGTGTGTGTGTGTGTGTGTGTGTTGGGGGGGATTATGTTGCTCTTCTGCTTCAAATCATCCTATTGGATGAAGAAGGCAAAAACGATCATATTAAAAGTTGCAGCTGATCCAGTCCCTTCAATGATTTTAACAAAGGTAAACATGGTCTACAAGGATATAAACAGCCATTTGAATACCTAAAGAATTAAATGTGGACAATACAGATTCTGTGTTCAGATATGGATTTTGCCTTTTTTTGGGGGGGAGGGGGGGCTCTTGTCTGAGTGAGTCTGACCTCTGATCCCTGTCAGCCTGGCCTTATTCTTGAAATAAAAATCTGGATTTGTGCAAGGATGTGCTGTTAATTACTATTGATAGCTGCTTCTGCCATAAATAATTCAATCTCTCTTTTGGCAGGATCCAAGGACTTTGGAGTTTAATGACTGTTTCGTAGCCATTTAACAGGGCAGCAAATTACCGGGAATGCTCAGCGGCGTCTGCACGCCTAATTTGCACATGGAAGGGGCACATGGCCTTCAACCTATGGCCTACTTTTCACACATCCGTGACTTTAGTAATCAAGAAACAAAATACCTTCCTGACACAAGGAATAAGCCAATTTATCTGATGATTGCTTGGACCAACTTAGCTAAGAATGCCCAAATCTAGGCCTAGGTTCACAATGCTAGGTAATGCACAAAAACTCAGTCTCAAAACTTAAAGCAAAAAAGATTGAACAACTTTACAAGTAAGATCACACTTAGAACATAGAATAATAGAGTTGGAAAGGACCTTGGAGGTCTTCTATACCACCCCCCTTGCTTGAGCAGGAGACCCTGGCCTATACCATTATATTTCAAGAAGAGATTGGACTGCCATTTGTCAGAAATGGTGTAGGGTCTCCTGCTCGAGCAGGGGGTTGGACTAGATGACCTATAAGGTCCCTTCCAACTCTGTTAACCTGTTAAAATTTCACATAAATATCCCAAAGGTGCATTTTTCAAGAGGCAACTGGACTTTGTTTTTCTTTGAAGACATTTAGCTGCCTACCCAAGAAGCTTCTTCAGCTCTGACTGGATGGTGGGGAACCATTTCACATAAATGTCACATTCCAGTCTCTTTTTGAAAGCCTCCAGTGATGGAGCCCACATCTTCTGAAGGCAAGTTGTTCTACTGGTTGATTGTTCTCACTATCAGAAAATTTCTCCTTAGTTCTAGGCTACTTCTCTTCTTGGTTAGTTTCCACTCATTGCTTCTTGTCCTGCTTTCAAGTGCTTTGGAGAATAGCTTGACTCCCTTTTCTTTATGGCAACCCCTGAGATATTGGAAGACTGCTATCATGTCTCCCCTAGTCCTTCTTTTCATTAAACTAGGCATACTCAGTTCCTGTAACTGCTCTTTGTATGTTATAGCCTCCAACCCCCAATCATGTTGCTCTTCTTGTTGCTCTTCTCTGCACTCTTTCTAGACACTCAACATTTGTTCATATCTGGACTGTGGTTCCATCACCATTCTGACAATGCTTTTTCAAGGGTGTTCACTCCAGGTAGATGCATAAACGCAATGTCTTATTATATTTAGATTCATATTCATATTTGTATGTAATTGTTTGTAAACGTTTGTGTCTGTCTGGGCACTTATTTTCCTGTTTTGCTTTGAAATTTTGTTTGTTCAACAAAAAGCAAAACACAAATTTAAAAAAAATCCTTTAAGCCCCACTCCCTGTTTGGAAAACAACTGGAAAAATATTCAGTAGCAAAGTATTGTACTTTCACTTCAACACTGAGAGATATTAGCCATTTTTTTAAAACAAAAACTGTTATATTTGAAAAGCATGCATGTGGGTACTTGTGTGTATTCCAATTTATAAGCAGCCAAGCCTAACTAAGTGGCTATGACACTGAGTTTGTCGATCAGAAAGGTCAGCAGTTCGGCGGTTCGAATCCCTAGTACAGGTCTCCTGCGTGAGCAGGGGGTTGGACTAGATGACCTCCAAGGTCCCTTCCAACTCTGTTACTGTTAAGGTTTAGATAGAATTCTTTATTGGCCAAGTGTGATTGAACACACAAGGAATTTGTCTTTGGTGCATATGCTCTCAGTGTACATAAAAGAAAAGATATATTCATCAAGAATCATAAGGTACAACACTTAATGATAGTCATAAGGTACAAATAAGCAATCAAATCATACTAGGAAACAATCAATATAAATAGTAAGAATAGAAGCAACAAGGTTACAGTCATACAGTCATAAGTGGGAGGAGATGGGTGATGGGAATGATGAGAAGATTAATAGTAATGCAGACTTAGTGAATAGTTTGACAGTGTTGAGGGAATATATATATATATATATAGCATACATTAAAAAGTATATTGAAACATACCAAACCTTATGGGAAGGTGAAAAAAAATGTTGAAAATTAGGAATAAAAATAAGCAGGTGATTGGAGGCCTAACAAGCAGGGTGGGAAAAAAATCTATTTAAATAAATAAATAAATCTGATTTTTAAAATTTAAATCAGATTTTTTAAAAAAATTTAAATCAGATTTTTTTATTTTTATCAAATTTATTTTAATAAAATGCTTTGGAAGTAAAAATCTATCTAAAGATATTTTTCTGTTTAAGATATATTAATAATTTTGTTTACTCAGCATAAAATGGAACTTAGTTATGTAGCATGTGGCTGTATATGCTGCAACATGGGGACAGTTAACAGCGGGTTAGAGGAGGAGCTGCTGTGGGACAGAGGTGACAATTGCTCTTTAAAAATTATGATTTAAATCGAGTCGATTTAAATCAAGCCTTTTTACTAGTGATTTAAATTGTGACTTAAATCAAATTCACCCTAACAAGCCCTCAAAATGAAAAACCAAAAGCTGATTAGATGCAAATAATTTCCTAAGTGTTGATTTTTTATTCATTTTAGAAACGGCGCTTTAACAAGAATGCTTTCAATATTCTGAGTTTTTGCTTCTTCTTTGGAACAGCCAACCACCAATCTTAAGCTTCAATTCATGCTTTCACAGCTTAGACATGACAGATGCTTGTGGAAGATAAACTAGTATAGTGATGGCTAATCTTTTTGCCATTGCGTGCCAAAAGCTAGGGGAGTGCGGGGTAGTCACATGCGCACATGCCCACACCCATAATTCTAGGCGCCCTGCCCCCCATGCATGCACGCACGATCCCATGCACCCCCCCCACTTTTGGCATGTGACAGCATGGTGGGCATGGTAGGCCCATTTTTTGCCCTCCCCAGGCTCCAGAGGCTTTCTAGGAGCTTAGCTAGGACCAAAACAGCCTTCCCCACCCCACCAGAGGCCTTCCAGAGGCTGGAAACAGCTCGTTTGCCAACTTCCAGTGGGCCCAGAAGGCCCAAAAATCAGCTGGCCAGCGTGCACACGCATGCTGGAGCTGAGCTTGGGCAACGCTTGCGTGCCCAACAATATGGTTCTGTGTGCCACCTGTGGCACACATGTCATAGGTTTGCCATCACGGAACTAGTATTTGTCACTTATATAAAATCTGTACCCTGCTCACTTCTATGAGCACCCGGGATTTAGCTTACTGGCCTTATCTTTCCAAATTGGGGGGCTGGACTCACTTATATCCCTTGAATATTGAGTGCTAACATACTTGATTTATAAGCTGTCCTATCAACCAGGACAAAACACACAGGCTGAAATAAACTCTTGCTTATCTCCTGGCCATTAAAGCAGAGGTCTTCAAACTTGGCAGCTTTAAGACTTGTGGACTTCAACTCCCAGAATTCTCCAGCCAGCTGGAGAATTCCACAATTCCATAAGTCTTACAGCTGCCAAGTTTGAAGACCTCTGCAGTAAAGGCTTGGCCTAATGCAAAACTCTTACCTCACCTTTGAAATATATTCTCCTGCTGTAGGGGAGCCTTGCTTCACAACTTGGGGGGGGGGGGATTTGAAGAAGCACTGGAATCTGAGTGACCACCACTGTTTTAGGCCAACTTTTGAAGTCTGGGTGGAGGATGGGCTTACCCATTCCTGGGGAAAGGATGAAGTTTACTGTCTCTCCTCTGACATGTGGACATCCGGCTCTCTGAAGCAACAGGAGAAAGCTAAGCCTGGGATGGTGGCAGGAAGGTTATCAAGCCTGGCTCGATGGCTGCTCAAATCCCAGGGATAGCAGCCCCAATCGCTGAGGACTTTTTTTAATTTGCAGAAAAAAAAAAAAAAATGGCTAGGGTGCTAATTAGTATTAGCAATCTTTCATTAGCTGCAGAACAACTGGAGTGACACACTGATCACAGATGGCAAGATCAAACCAACAGAGTGGCTGTTCTCTAATTTGTGTATTCCAGAAGTTCATTGGCGGGGGGAGGGGGGAGTCTGTCTGCTCTAGCTGGGGTCTCCAACCTTGGCAACTTTAAGACTTGTGGACTTCAACTCCCAGAATTGGGAGGAATTGGCTGAGGAATTCTTGGAGTTGAAGTCCACAAGCCTTAAAGTTGCCAAGGTTGGAGACCCCTGCGCTATATAAGAAGAAACCTATTATTATTATTATTATTATTATTATTATTATTATTATTATTATTAAATTTGATGTATATGCCGCCCTTCTCCGGAGACTCAGGGCAGCTTACAGTGCGTTAAGCAGTAGCCTTCATACTTTTGTATATTTATATAAAGTCAGCTTATTGCCCCTACAATCTGGGTCCTCATTTCACCTACCTTAGAAAGGATGGAAGGCTGAGTCAACCTTGAGCCTGGTGGGATTTGAACTTGCAGTAATTGCAAGCAGCTGATCTTAATAACAGTGAATTAGTCCACTGCGCCACCAGGACTCTTTTATTTTATTTATTGAATTTTTATACCGCCCTTCTCCTTTCGGACTCAGGCGGTAAACAGCCAGAATAAAACATTTGTGTACAAAAGTTAAAATAATTTAAAGATAATTAAATAAAGTTTGGCTCATAATTTTAAAACATTCAATTAAAATCAGTATCAGTTTTAAAACCAACGTAAAACGTAAAATCAGGCCAGCCCGGCTAATTGAAAGAAATAGGTTTTTAGGGCCCGATGAAAAGTCCGGAGGTCTGGAATCACTCGTATCTCTGAGGGTAGATCGTTCCAGAGGGTGGGTGCCACCACAGAGAAGGCTCTCCCCTGGGGGTCGCCAGCCGACATTGTCTGGCTGATGGGACCCTGAGGAGGCCCTCTCTGTGGGAGCGAACTGGCCAGTGGGAGGCAATGGTGGCAGAAGGTGGTCCCGTTAAGTATCCCGGCCCTAAGCCATGGAGCGCTTTAAAGGTGATCACCAACACCTTGAAGCGCACCCGGAAGTCCACTGGAAGCCAATGCAGCTCGTGTAGGAGAGGAGTCACATGGGAGCGCCCCGTCGCCCCTATAATCCCCCGCGCAGTCGCATTCTGCACCAGTTGGAGCCTCTGGGTGCACCCCAAGGGGAGCCCCATGTAGAGAGCATTACAATAGTCCAGACGAGAAGTGATGAGTGCTTGAGTGACCGTGCGAAGGAGTCCCGATCTAGAAAGGAGCGCAACTGGCATATCAGGCGAACCTGATAGAAGGCTTCCCTGGCCACGGCCATCATATGCTCTTCTAAAGGCAGCCGTGCATCCAGGAGGACGCCTAAGTTGCAGGCCCTTTCCGTGGGGGCCAGTGATTCGCCCCCAATAACCAGTGATGGCGCCAGCTGGCTAATTAAAAATAAACTTCAGTTACAGGAGGAAACTGAAGCATTTATTAAATCTGTCAAACTTTGTACTCCACTATAGTGTGGAATTATTTTATTCATAAGAGGAAACACGTAAAATCCTTTGATTTTTCCATCGTTAGGAAAAACTCCTATCCATCTGTCAGCTAATGCAAAGTTTGTATCTGCAACTTTTTCCCCAAAAAATACCACAATGACTTTTCTATTATCTCTTAGAAAAACAAATTTAGTTCTTGTTAGCAGAAAACCTACTGCTACCTTTTGCTAATTAAACGTGTTAGAACTTCAGCCATGGATTTTGCATAAGGAGAAACTAAATGTCTCCTCAAATGTGGTTTTTTAAATTTTTTTTGCATGAGCAAATCCAAACTATGATTGAACAGGTATGAAATATGCACATTTCATTTGTCCTCTTACAAAGTAGGGGACTTTGAACATTACCAGCTAATAGCCATTTGGAGATTAAAAAAACCATTTTATTTGCAGGCAGCTATCTTGAGAGTTAGACTTTTAGGCTTAGGGTAGAAAAACTGAGCAAGAGGAAAAGCTCACTAATTAAATATCTTTCTGCGCATTTCAAGACTCAAATAGCAACAGATTTCTACTGATATGGAAATGATGGGTTAGAAAATACGGTTACTCATTGGAAGGATATGAATACTCAATTTCTTCTGTAGTTAATAAAAGTCTGACAATTTATTTTATGGAGGACTGACATCATATCTCAAAGTTTTTATTTGATATAAATGAACGGGTTCTAAATTAACATCAAGCAAAATCCAACCACTGCCAACAAATCTGTCTAAAATAGATCCACATCACACAATGTAATAAAAGCAGCAACAGTAACTATTTTATGTTACCAGACAGTGGAAAAAAGTGTAGCTATCCTCTAAAACAATTTTTTGTCAGTTTAGCAATTGAATTCATGCTTGGAGATGAATCTTGCATAGAATAAAACAATTTCTGCAATGATTGCTAGCTGACTTGTGTCCCACGTTTTATTTGAATGCTCAAAATCACTGGTAAGACACACAAAGGATCTTCCAATTTTTCTGTCACAAGCACCACTGCATCAAAGGTTGATGGCTTGTGCCAATCAGAATAAAAGAGTGAAGCCTTTTTTTAAAAAAAAAATCACGTCTTTCCATTTTCTTTCCTTGCAATATTAACACTTCCACCAATTCTAACAGGGCATGCTGCTGTATATAAAGCAAAACCTATTCCCTTCTAGCACTGATGATGTTACCTAGTTGGGTCATGAAACATCTGCAAGAAAACAACCAAGCACCCAGGACTCCACATTCACATGTTTGTTCTTGCTGGCTGCAGTTTCTAAGTTGGCTGCACTGATTTGATGACTTATCAGGGGAATATTAAGGCTTTAGCTCCTTGATGCTGCCGTATCAGCTGAGATTTTATTTTTCTTTTCATCTTTCACTCATCTGTCATTTCTAAATACATCTGTGGATTACCAACTATATCTAGTGGGCACTTGCATTTAAGTTCTACTTCAACATTGGCCCCAATGTTGTGGCCAAAGGAGAATGGAGACTCCTAGAATTTCCTAACGGTGGGAACAATTCACCAGTGGAACGACTTGCTTCTGCAAGTTTTGGGTGCTTCATCACTGGAGGTTTTAAAGAAGAGATTGGACAGCCATTTGTCCTCAATGGGATAAGGTCTCCTGCTTGAGCAAAGGGTTGGACTAGAAGACCTCCAAGGTCCCTTCCAACTCTGTTATTTTGTTATCCATATAAAGCATCTCTCACCTTCCCCTTCCTGACAGTTAAAACAATTAATCAGTGGAACAACCTGCCTGCAGAAGTTGTGAATGCTCCAACACTGGAAATTTTTAAAAGGATGTTGGATAACCATTTGTCTGAAGTGGTGTAGAGTTTCCTGCCTGGGCAGGGGGTTGGACTAGAAGACCTCCAAGGTCCCTTCCACCTCTGTTATTCTATTCTTATTTTTTACTTTTCACAAAATGAAATCGCCATTCCTGGCAATTCTGTCAAAAGAGCAAAATATTATGCCGCTGAAATGGAATGACTTCTGACCACAGATTTCTCCCTTCCGTAACATCCAGTGCCCCCCCCCCAAAAAAGGTTCACCCATCCTCCTCTCCTCAAGACTGCTCCCTAAAGCCATCTATTAAAACAATCTGCTGCTGGTTCTTATTTGTGTCCTGCTATCATATTCAGCAATAAGTAATTCAGAGTCCAGGCTACCAAGAGGAATAATCCACTTGGCATTCAAACCAATTGATAATCTGCTACACGGGTAGCGGTTAATCACCTGACTTTTAATAAAATACCTAATTCCCTTTTGCAAGAAGTGCCGCTCTATAAATGCAACGTTATCCGTTCCCAAACATGAATCACCAGCTGATCAGCCTAAGTAGTGGAAGGTAACATTCACTGCTTCAGTGATAGGGAACTCTTTAAACACACACACACACACACACACACACACCCCTACTGGATGGACACATCTGAATGATATTCCTGAACTGACTGCGCCAGTCCATTAGTCGTGCGTATCGATATTTTGCCTATTTTTTCTGCATGTTAATGCGACCATTTGAACCCAACTCAAGTGCCGGCTGATCCTTGGCGTCTTTTTTTTCAGAAGACGCTCAACGGTGGGATTGATGGGTTTTTGGCTCTGATTTAATTGCAGCTAAAGAGTCGATACAAGCAATGCCAGGAACTGTGAGGAGGAGGAGGAGGAGGAGGAGGAGGAGGAGGAGAATGTGCCCCCCCTCTGGTCCCCCACCTGGCTCTGGTTCTCTGCCAGTTCCATAAAATAACTTGGAGGGAGCGCTCCCCCCTCCTCTTGCGCCCCTCCCCTCCAGCAGCCCTCGGCGCCCTGCTTCATGCGCTTTCCAAGGCGGACTAGTCTGCACAGCAGACTTTCTGGCTCCACTTCCATTGTGTGCATGGCTGCATTGCTGCTTATCCAGGGCCTGGATTAGCATAAGAATATCGTCTTCTCTCTCTCTCTCTCAGCGAGAGGGCTCCCCTGCCTTCCTTGAGGCTTCCTTCCTTCACAGGCAAAACCTTGAACAGCTTTATAGAGAAAAGGCTGGCAGTATTTGATGCCCCTTGCTTTAGTAAAATATTAATTCAAAAGAACCAGGCAGAGAAATCTGGCGTTAGCCTTTTTGGAAAGGGGGGGGGGAGTATTATATGACAGGGACACTGCAGACAAGCAGGCATCCTGGATGGATAACGGAAGCTCAATTAGCTTGAACTGGGAAGGAGAAGAGGAAGGGGAAAGGGAGGAGGAGAAAGAGAAGAGAAAGGAAGGAGGGAAGGAAGGGAAGGAAGAAAGAAAGAGAAGGTGGGGAGCAGAGAAACCAATAGACGACCAGGTCAATACAATTTTAAGGGTGGCTAACATTAGATAGGCCTTTGAGCTATGGTGCTGGAGAAGACTCCTGCGAGTCCCTAGGACTGCAAGGTGATCCAACCGGTCAGTCCGAGGGGAGATCAACCCTGACTCCTTTTTAGAAGGCCAGATCCTGAAGAGGAAAGTCAAATACTTTGGCCACCTAATGAGAAGGAAGGACTCACTGGAGAAGAGCCTAATGCTGGGAACGATGGAGGGTAAAAGAAGAAGGGGACGGCAGAGAATGAGGTGGCTGGATGGAGTCACTGAAGCAGTCGGCGTGAGTTTAAATGGACTCCAGAGGATGGTAGAGGACAGGAAGGCCTGGAGGAACATTGTCCATGGGGTTGTGATGGGTCGGACATGACTTCGAAACTAACAACAACATTAGATAATCCTAAAAAAAATAAAATAAACTAGCCCTTATGCTTTTTATTCTAGTATTTCAGAAAGGGGAAGCACGAGAGTCATACAAATTCATTTTCAAAAAAGCCTTTTTCAGCTTCGTCAACGGTCAGATTTTTTGGAAAACAAATGCACCATGCGAATTATGAAACCAGGATGACCAAATGTTTGTTTTATCAAGAGAATGGGCAGGACTGCTGCAAGCTTTCCAAAGAGGTGCTGCATAACACGGGTGGGGGGAGTCAAAAGTCTTTTTTGCATTGTTAAAATCCAACCCTGACTCTTTTCAGATACTGCTCCCAGATGTCATTCAAAGCAGGGGTCTCCAACCTTAGCAACTTTAAGACTTGTGGACTTCAATTCCCAGAGTTCCTCTGCCAACTTTGCTCTGGGAGTTGAAGTCCACAAGTCTTAAAAGTTGCCAAGGTTGGAGACCCCTGATTTAAAGTACAGGGCTGTTCATGTACACACATGTAGAGGCAGTCAGAATCAGTACTACAAACAGCCACGTGACCCTCATAAATTGCTCAGCATTTTTAATCTGCCCCCCCAACCCCCCCCCCCCCAGGAGTTCTGTAATCTTATTTTAATCATTCTGTGCAGTTCTAATATTTACTCTCAGGATACAATGAAAAAAAAACACCTGGTCATTTATTAAAGTTGAATTAAACTAACAGAAAAAGTCAAATTAACATAATGAGGCCGCATTATTCTCTCTTATGGGCTTGTTTCAAGAGCCAACAGTTAAGTAATTACCCAGAATTTCTGGCGGGGGCGGGGGGGGGGGGGAGTGGGCTTTCACACATTTCATCTTTAGGCCTTTTCAGCTTGCTTCATGTTCAAGTTTAGAAATGTAGCCTCATTTTTACAGAGCAAGATTAGAGCGAAGTAATATACACTGAAGTTAAAATTCTAACCTCTCCTTCTGAGACTGTCTATGTCAGAGGTCTCCAAGCTTGGCAACTTTAAGACTTGTGGACTTCAACTCCCAGAATTCCTCAGCCAGCAAAGCTGGAAATCTGGAAATTGAAGTCCACAAGTCTTAAAGTTGCCAAACTTGGAGATCTCTGGCCTATGTCAAAAGATGGAAAAACAAGGCTGTCTTTAATACACCTTTCTGCATAAAAAGGCAACATATCTGGCCCACAAATTATCAACATTGATTATTGTTCGATCCTGCTGGTGTGACCTAGGCAAGATGTTTTATTGGAAATTCCTGAATTAGATGAACAGGACAGGATAGAGGAGAAGAAGGGGTTAGTTTCAGAACAGGAAATCTACAACTGATCAGTACCTGAGCTTAAAACATCAGGCAATGAAATAAACAGCTTGC
Source organism: Ptyas mucosa (assembly GCA_012654045.1). Classification (NCBI taxonomy): domain Eukaryota; kingdom Metazoa; phylum Chordata; class Lepidosauria; order Squamata; family Colubridae; genus Ptyas; species Ptyas mucosa. The sequence continues at coordinate 20,608,538 of WNWU01000021.1, forward strand.
ATGGAGTTTTAATTAGTTTTAGACTCAATGTTGAAAGGGAGTTTGGGATGAGGGACATCACAAACACAGAGCAGCATCTTCTGTCATTGAAGATTTTGTTTGTTTATTTACATGATGCTAGAAAGCAGCCCCTTTTTGTTCCAATTTAATATTAATATTACTGTAATAAGAGAAGGGAAGTGGTGGTTCAGTGGCTATGATGCCGAGCTTGTCGATCGATAGGTTGGTAGTTCAGCAGTTCGAATCCCTAGTGCTGTGTAACGGCGTGAGCTCCCATTACTTGTCCCAGCTTCTGCCAACCTAGCAGTTTGAAAGCACATAAAAAATGCAAGTAGAAAAATAGGGACCACCTTTGGTGGGAAGGTAACAGCGTTCCGTGCGCTTTTGGCATTGAGTCATGCCGGCCACATGACCACGGAGAGATCTTCAGACAGCGCTGGCTCTTTGGCTTTGAAACGGAGATGAGCACCGCCCCTGAGAGTCAGGAACGACTAGCACATATGTGCGAGGGGAACCTTTACCTTTACCTTTAATAAGAGAAGGTGAACAAAAAGAAGAGTCAACATGTTCAGATTCTTTTGAGAGTTAGGGAGCAAGAGGGGGAAAACCTTGATAGCATGATATTAAGATGGCAGAGGGACATTGTGTGCAGAGCCCAGATTGACTACTTCTGCCCGAAGAAGGTAGATTCATTAATACCTGAAAAGATTTAATAGTTCTGCCTCTCTAGGGTTGAACGACATTACAGAATATGCAACTTTGGAATCCAGATTCTACAGCAACCTCCAGGCTAAGTAAAAGGTAAAGGTTTCCCTGGTTCAGTCATGTCCAACTCCAGGGCAAGTTGCCCCTCTCCATTTCTTGGCCAAGGGAGACAGCATTGTCTGAAGACAACTTTGGCAGACATGTGGTCAGCATAGCTCTATGCCAAAGGCGTACAGAATGCTGTTACTTTCCCACCGAAGTGGTACCTATTTATCTACTCGCATTTGAATGCTTTCAAACTGCTAGGTGAACAGGAGCTGGAGCAAGGAATGGGAGCTCATCCCGTTGCATGGAGCTCGGGTCTCGAACCTGGGCTGTCAGCTCTCCAGCTGACAAGCTCAGCATCTTTGATCACGTCCCCCTGGGCTAAGTATCATGTCATATGTCATACACTTGTATCATGTTAGGAAACTGCAAAGTAAAAGCAAGACAAAATTGCACAATCTGCCAATGACTTGTGTCAGAGGTCTCTGAAGGAATAGCCAGGCTTTAAAATACCCACAATATTTCACTAAGAGGTTTAAAACTTCTTAACATTAGGAGAGGAAGCTGGGCTGTACTGCAGGTATGGCTGAAGTTTCTATGTACATAACAATTACTTTGACTACTGCTCAATCATTGTTATAATGTAATTGAGTCCAATAAGAATGAAAAAACTCATTTCACATACTAGTAAGGTTATGTTTAAAATCCTACAAGCTAGGCTCCAGCAATATGTGGATCGAGAACTACCAGAAGTACAGGCAGGATTTCGAAGAGGAAGAGGAATTAGAGATCAAATTGCCAACATATGCTGGATCATGGAGAAAGCTAGGGAGTGCGTATAGTCAAGGCTATGGTTTTCCCAGTTGCAATGTATGGCTGTGAAAGTTGGACCATAAGAAAGGCTGAGCGCCTTGTATAGTCTATAAAAGCAATCCAACCAGTCAGTCCTAGAGAAGATCAATCCTGACTGCTCTTTAGAAGGCCAGATCCTGAAGATGAAACTCAAATGCTTTCAGCTGATTGGGCGAGAACACCATCCTGGCTGCTGTCTCCACTCTCAATAGAGAAGGAAGGACTCACTGGAGAAGAGCCTAATGCTAGGAAAGATTGAGGCAAAAGAAGAAAGGGACGGCAGAGAATGAGGTGGCTGGATGGAGTCACTGAAGCAGTAGGCGTGAGCTTTAATGGACTCCAGAGGATGGTAGAGGACAGGAAAGCCTGGAAGAACGTTGTCCATGGGGTTGGACACAACTTCGTAACTAACAACAAAGAATGAACAAAAGAAATATATGTAATGGTTCCAATTGCTATGTTAATAGCATCGACACTTAAATCACCCATCTTTCTCTAAATGAGAGGAATCTGCTCATTTCTATGCTTGTGGACAGATAGTGACGGTGCTATGGTGAAGATCATTAGATTCACAGTACATAGGGTATGACTGTGGTGGATTACTCATTCCAGCTAATATTATTTTTAAGTGCTATTTGGAAGTAGCTGTAGAGTAAAACAGCAGAAATACTCATGCATTCCAAACTGTGTGTACAAACCGTAAACATGACATTTCAACTTTAGCCCTCTTTTCATTTTAATAGAAGTAAATCAAGAATATAACTCTGCATGCTCTCTCATCAAAAGAGAACACTTAGAGAATATAGAATAATAGAGTTAGAAAGGACCTTGGAAGTCTTCTACTCGTGGTCCCCAACCTTTGAAGTTTGGCAGCCTGGCTTGGTGGGGGGGAGAGGGGAAAGGGGAACTGGGCTAGTGTGTAGGTACAGGCGCACGCAGCCCTTGGGTGAATAGTGGGCCGATGCACAGGCGTACAATTCAACTTGTGGCTGGCACGCATGTACATGTATGTCTGTCAGCCTGCTGCTTGCAAAAGTTGAGATGTGCACGCATGCTCCGGCCAGTCACTCACGATGCGGGCCAATGCCGAATAGGCCACAGCCTATACTAGGTTGGGGATCCCTGTTCTAGTCCAACTCCCTGCTCAAGCAGGAGAGTCTATAGTACCATTTCAGACAAATGGTTGTCCAGTCTCTTTTTGATGACCCACAACTTCTGGAAGAAAAGCGTTCCACTAGTTCAGGGGTCAGCAACCTGCGGCTCCGGAGCTGCATGCGGCTCTTTGGGCCCTCTGCTATGGTTCCATGTCAAGTGATACCACCACTGGCTGGCCCCGCCCCTCTCCCTCCCCTCCCAGTCACTCCTTGCCTGGCCTGAGAAGGTAAGGGCGACGGCGGGGGATGGAGAAACGGCCAGGGCAGAGACAGAGAGATACAGAGAGTGGGAGAGAGACAGACACAGAGAGATACAGAGAGAGGGGGAGGGGGGAGAGAGAGATCAAAAGCGTTTTTTGATTGCCGGTATTTTTTACAACTGGTTCTCTATCCTAATGACTGGCTGGGTAGGCGTGGCTAGGGGGTGTCATGTGACTGGTGGAAGTGAGTGACGTCGAGTTGGCCACACCCACGCAGGTTTTGTGGCTCCTGGTGTTTCCTTTTCTGTAGGAAATGGGTTGCAGACCCCTCCACTAGTTAATCGTTCTAACTATCAGGAAATTAGGAAACTATCAGGAAAGAGCCTTGGATAGTACAGTGGTCTAAAGCCGTTATTAACATCAGCTGCCTGCAATTATTGCAGGTTCGAATCTCACCAAGGCTCAAGGTTGACTCAGCCTTCCATCCTTTCTAAGGTAGGTAAATTGAGGACCCAGTT
>WNWU01000021.1:20617011-20648964 GCA_012654045.1 Ptyas mucosa
GCCTTCTGGAGGCTGGAAACAGCCAGTTTCCCAACTTCCGGTGGGACTGGAAGGCCTGAAAATTAGTTGGCCAGTGCGCGCGTGCGCGCTGGAGCTGAGCTAGGGCAACACTCGCGTGCCCACCAATATGGCTCCACGTGCCACCTGTAGCACCCGTGCCATAGGTTTGCCATCACGGATCTAGGAGGTCAAGAAAGGCTGAAACAGATTTTGCAATTCTGAATCTAGCTAGAACAGTGATGGTGAACTTATGGCACACATGCCAGAAGTGGCATGCAGAGCCATCTCTCTGGGCACGCCAGCTGTCACCCATTGCTCTTCCGGTTTCTGGTACTCCCGCGCACACGAAGACCAGCTGGCCAGCGCGTATGTGTGCACCAAAATCTGGATGAGCAATGGGCAACAGCTGGCGTGCCCGGAGAGATGGCTCTGCGTGCTGAGCTTCCGGTTTCTGGTGTGCATGCCAGGTGGTCTTCATGCGTGCATGCACGCCAGAAACCGGAAGACCAGGTGACCAGTACACATGCGCACACTGGAAGCTGGAAGCTCAACTCTTCCGTTTTCCTGCACTCCCGTGCATGTGCACCGGAGAGCTGCTCTTCCAGTTTCTGGCACTCCCCCCGTGTGCACGCTCCCATTTCAGTACTTAGTGCCGAAAAAGTTCACCAACACTGAGACAGGAGAAGAAAGAATCTGACTTTCTGTGTTTAAATGGCTTGAGTAGCTGCACAGCTACTGCTTCTCAAGGGTGTTATTTACCTTAAAGACCCACACTGGCACCTCTGTCCTCCCCAGCCACAAGCTGAATGTTTGTAATTAAATAGGTATTACACAAACACGGTTAAGTCTCTGACAAGAAAATAACCCCTCTATGATAACACTTGGGATTGCCATAAGGACCACAGTATGGTACAGGGAGTTTGTAAATAATAAACTTCTGGCAGCAAATACCTCAAATGTTAACAGCAATGCCTTTCTCTACTAGTAGTCAAGCTTCCATCCAACTCATGCACCCTAAAAGCCTCCAAAAGTCATCCACAGTGAAGACTGGAAAAGCAGTCACATCTTTCTTTCATGGTAATGCCATTTCAACTTCTAAGATAGGAGTCCCCAATCCCGGGGATGCGGCCCAGTACCAGGCGGTGGCCTATTCGCCACCAGGCCACGGGCTGGCACACACACATGCAGCTTGACTCGTGTGAGCGTCAGATCGGCATGCATCTACATGCACGCCGGCCCACTACTTGCACGAGTTGAGCTGCGTGAATGCACGCTGGCCCACCGCTCATGCAGCCTAATTCCCCCCTCTTTCCCCACCCTAGCGGTGCCACCAAGCTGTAGTGGTTGGGGACGGCTGTTCTAATCTAAAAGATCAACAATAATGCTTTTGCCTATGCATGCAATTTGAAGTAGCTGGCCAAAAAAAGAAAAAGAAAAAAAATTGATATTACTCTGAATCCTAAAGGGACATGCTCCAAATAATTCCAAAGGATGCTGACTAAATGAAATCTAGAAATAATCTAATGATACCTGGGTGTCAACGTTTCCAACAAAATCCTGCTAAAATTCAGTTTTAGGTTCAAAAAGCTAAGGCAAGAACTACATATTACTCCTTGACTTACAACAATTGGTCTAGTGACTATTCGAAGTTACAACGATGCTGAAAAAAATGTCTTATGACCATTTGGTGTAGGTCTCCTGCTTGGGTGGGTGGGGGTTTGGACTAGATGACCCTTCCAACTCTATTTCTATTTCTATTTCTATTATTTCTATTTCTACTCTATTCCATTCCATTCCTCACTTTCTATTCCTCACTATTACAATCATTGCCGTGTCCCTTTGATTATGTGATCAAAATTCAGATGCCTGGCAATTGTCTCATACTTATGACAGTTGCAGTGTCTCAGAGTCATGTGATCACCTCATGTGATCTTCTGATAAGCAAAGACAATGGAGAAGCCAGATTTGTTCAACAACGGTGTTACTAACTTAACCATGGCAAAAAAGGGTCATAAAACGGAGCAAAATTCACTTAACTGTTTAGTTTAGCAACAGAAATTTGTGGTTGTAAGTCAAGGTCTACTATGTAAATCATAAAGACAAGATGAATTAGAGAAGTCAAAACATTTACCTGAATTAAGAAAAATAAGAGTACTTAAGTTTTTCTTTTAAAAAAAAACAAACAAACAGCTTTTCTCCTTTACTACCATTTCTCCAGAGTTGGAAACAAGAGGTTTTTTTATCATTCCTGAAAAAAAAAAAATCTGAAGCGTCAAACTGAGGAATTTTTTTTTTGGCTCCTACCGTAACTTTGTGTGTTTAAAAACTAAGTGATTTAAAACTGAATTAATATATGCAAACAATTCATGCCTGTGTGGGGATCATGCACATTACTATTTCTCTGCTATCTTTACCGCACCGTTTCCAACAATAAGCTGTATATTTTTTTCAAGGCATAATCAGGAGTGGGCCAAATTAAGACAGGAACAAGCTTTTCCTGATTTATCCATTTCCCACCCTCAAGAACAGGAATTCTTTGCACAGGAAGATAAAACGTGCGCCTGTGGGAACGTGATAGACCTATCTCTCTGATGCTGCATTTTTTTTGGCCAGATAATACATATCTCCCTGAGAAAAACCCTATTAAACAATCCCCTTTACTTCCTTTCTAACTGTACCTACAGTAATTACGTCACTGTGTACTTGAATCATGGATGAAGGCGGTTATATTTGCAGCCTCTTCAAGAACACAATCGCAACTCATTCCATGCAGTCCTTGACTTACAACAGTTTGTTTAGTGACTGTTCAAAGTTACAGCAGCATTGAAAAAAGTGACTTATGACCGTTTTTCACACTTACGGCCATTGCAGCATTCCCCCAGTGACATGATCAAAATTCAGAAGCTTGGCAACTGATTCATCTTTATGACGGTTGCAGTTTCCTGGGGTTACGTGATCTCGTTTAGCGACCTTCTGACAAGCAAAGTCAACAACTGGGTTATTAACTCAACAACTGTAATGCTTCACTTAATACCTGGGGCAAGAAAGCTCACAGAATGGGGCAAAACTCACTTAACAGCCGCCTCGCTGAGCAGCAGAAATTTTGGGGCTCATTTGTGGTCGTAAATTGAGGACGACCTGTATCACCTTCCTTAAAAACAAAACGAAGCAAGGGAGTTTTTGCTCACATTGAAAAACACAAAACTAACATAAATTTCAGGTGCAATCAAATTTAAAACCCCGGCAGAAGATGTAAGAACTGCGCTTTAAAAGACCGGTCAGAAGGGGAAAAAAAAAATAAATCGTTTTTCCCTTCGCAAGGCCCCTTTGAAAAGAAAAAAAAATCTCTTTTGGTCTGTCCTGAGTGGGGACAAGGCTAAAAGAGGATTGGATTGGCAACTGCGTCTCCTAGCCAGCATGTCTCCAGGCTTCAAGGGTAGTGGTAGTCTCTGGAATGCAGAATGGGTAACATGATCCCTTTCCTTTCCCTTCTCCTTCACTGCAACATTTGGAAAGTAATTTAAATGGCATCTCCGAGGCTGGTTCCCGAGCTATTCTGCTGAAATCAAGAAACAAAGGCAGTTTGAAATGTGTTCTTCCAACTTCCCTTCCCTTTAAATAAATCTTAGCTTTTGGGTATGCATTCATAATAAATGCATTTCCCTCTTTCATTGTGCGTTTCTGCTTTTAGGAAGCAGAATTAGCTTTGTTTCAGAATAAACTGAGGGCCGCTACTGATTTGAAACAGAATTTCCCTCCCACCTAATATGCCCAGATTTACAGTTTGACATCCATACAATCTCTCCCCCCTCCCCCCTGGTCAAATACTTTCTTAAGCTAAGAAGGCCAAATAAAAGTATGGTAACAATAGATGAAATATTTCATTCTGGCAATGCATAGAAAAATAAAACATCCCCAAGGCAGGAAGGTTCAACTCTAATCGGAAATATTCCGATTTTGTTCTTTTTAATTTTAAACGTGAATACAAACGAAACGCTGAGGATCTGTTCCTTAAAATTCAGGGGAGTTGTTTCTTGGCTTCTGTTACAGAAAACATTTAAAGATTCTTTTGGAGCAAACTATGAAATTCAGAACTCGGAAATGCTACAGATTTGAGAGGAGTGGAGTTTGGGGTTACAATATTAATCTCGGGAACAGGGTTGAAACATTCTGACATGATCCACAAAGCTACATTTTTAAAGGTTTTGTTGAAGGTCTCCTATAAATGCAGAACAGTAAATACAGTGAGAAACAGAATGTCCCAAAAAATTCCGTGACATGCTAGAATTATTTGGCATCCCAGTAAAACTTGTGGGTTTGGGCATACTGCAGTATAAAAATAATCCTGTTTCCATCTCATGCTTAGTTTACCTTTAAGGAAATGCAACATACTTTTAAGTGTTTCCATAAGGTGGCTTTTTTTTTATTAGGGAAAACCGTCTCGAAGCACTCGTTCTCGGCATCTTTGCAAATAAATTAAGAGGAAACAGATGCATTGGCAGAGATGCATGGAAAACAGGCAAATCATGTCAGGGGTCCATTGTGCTATAAATATCCCCTTGCAACCTAAGGAGGCTTCTAATGAGACACGTTAAGAGCAGCAGGCATGGATTGAAATAAATAAATAGATAAATGAGGATGCCCCTGGTTTACTTCTGGAACAATGATCTGTGCCAACAAATTTAACTACATTGAAAAAGCCAACTATACAGAATAATCAGTTTTGGGGGCAGAGTAATAAAAATCCGTTAGACAGGCCATATGTTCTTTAATATAGCAAATCACATTAAAACCTAGAGTATGAACTAGCAAATATTAAATTTCTTTTAAATTCTATTTAAATAAATGAGAATATAGCAAAGCACATTAAAACCCAGAATATGAACTAGCAAATGTTAAATTGCTTTTAAATTCTATTGAAATAAATGAGAAATGGGCCTAGGGCTGCAGGCAGATAAAGTTTCATTAAACTGCGTTTTCATCTGCGTTTATTCCTAAATTGATGTATTGACTAAACACGTGTATGAATTCACTGTTACAATACTTAGATTTGCCTAAAATTTAAGTTTGTGACGCAAATATGTCTTTTCCGACGGGATTTTCAAGCAGAGGGGATTCATATGAAGGAAAAAAAAATCTAAGTTAAAACATACTTTTGATTGGTTAATAACCACACACTGCCAGGTTTTTCAAAGACGTAAAACTGAATTTGGCAACACATGTCACGGTTTTGTATGCGTTTTTTGTTTTGCTTCAAAAATGTGTGAATGCCATGAAGGGGAGGGTTATTTGAGCCTGAACAAAGTGTAAATATTGAGAGATTTATGGTGTGGTGGGAGTGGGGAAGAAGTGAACATCCAAAGGAATTTTCAGAAATAAGGACCGTCCCGCAGTCCTTCTGCCAGCAAAAATGGGCTCCCGAGCTCTGTTTTCAGCTCCACGGCCTCCTGCAATCCTCTGTCAGTGAAGACAGAGCTTGGGAGCCTGTTTTCGCTGGCAGAGTGCTCGGGCCCCCAGCTCCTCCCAACAGGAGTTACGTTGAGCTGGCCATGCCCAACCCGGCCCCCCAAGGTCAAACACAACCCTGATGTGGCCCTCAATAAAATGGAATTTGACACCCGTTTTAGTGCATATGAGCCATCCTTTTTTGCACACATGCTTAGAGTAACTTCTCTCAGGACCAGAACTGAACCTGCAATGTACTGTATTTTTTGGAGTATAAGACGCACTCCCCCCCCCCAAAAGAGGGTGAAAATTTGAGTACGTCTTATACACCGAATGTAGCCCCGCCCACCCGCTGGCCCCCAACTTTCGGCCTCTGCCTCCCAGCAATTTACCTCCTTGCAGCAAACAGCCCGTTTCAGCTTCAGCACAGCCTGATTAGCACAAGCAGTTGATTGTTGGTTGGATTGGCCTCCTGACCCTCACCTGTTTCAGGCTGCAGGGATTGCCATTGCCTATTGCCCCGCAGGCCTCTGCTGTTTGCTGCAAGGAAGTAAATTGCTGGGAGGCAGATTTTTTTTCTTGTGTTAATCAGGTTGTGCTGAAAATGAAACTAAAGCAAGCTGTTTGCTGCAAAGAGGCAAATTGCTGGGAGGCAGTTCCCCCCCCCCCCTTGTTTTCCTCCCCCCAAAACGTAGGTGCGTCTTATAGTCTGGAGCGTCTTATACTCTGAAAAATACAGTAAGTAGGTCTTATTCAAATACATAAATAGGTAGTCCTCGACTTACGATCATAATTAAGTTCAGCATTTCTGTTGCTAAGCACGACAGTTAAGGGAGTTGTGCTCCATTTCTTGTCACAGTTGTTAAGTGAGTAACACGGTTGTCAAGTCAATCTGGCTTCCCATTGACTCTTCTTGTCAGGAGGTTGCAAAGGAGGATCCCATGACCCTGGGACACAACAACCGTCATAAATATGAACCCCTTGCCAAGTGGCCAAATTTTAAACAGGTGAGCAGGGGGACGCTGCAATTGTCGAAAGTGTGATAAATGGTCCTAGGTTCCTTGTTTCAATGCTGTTGTAATTTTAAACAGTCACTAAACAAATGGTTGTAAGTCAAGAACTACCAGTACCTGCACTCCCCCATCCCATGACCTCCAGAATTGCAACACATCGGAATGGTACACAATTTAGTATTTTGGGAGCTGTAATCAAATAACGTTTGACGTGACCCTGCAGAAGGCTGAATTAATCTAGGCTATCTTTCTTTTTAGGAGGGTTTCTTCCAGTTGCCTTTCTACATTTATGGGGCCAAGATAGTTGAATTCCTCCCCAACCAGTTCTGAAATAAGAGATGACAGCAGACCGGTCAATCCTCCACCCCAGGGGTCTCCAAGCTTAGCAACTTTAAGACTTGTGGACTTCAACTCCCAGAGTTCTGGGAGTTGAAGTTCACAAGTCTTAAAGCTGCCAAGGTTGGAGATCCCTGCTCTACCCCATTTACAGGAAGAAGGTATCTATGATGCTCAGAGTAAGGGAAGTCGGTCTGAGAACTTATCTAGAACAAATAAATGAACTGCCATCAAAAATATAGGTGCTGATGAGAAATTTTGTACAGCAACTGTAACACTTGCTCTATTTAAACAGGACTGCTTTAATTTCCTTTTGCTGATTATGTAAAGCATTTCATTACAATGGTGTTTTATTTTATTTTTTTCTGACACGGGTACATCTTTGATTGCTTAGGAATGTCAGTTTTATATTGATAATAAATTGGATAGGGTGGACTTATGAAAAGGAGCTCCAGGATGGTAGGGTTTATGTAAGTAATGAAAATGCTTTTTTATTTCATTCCAGCTTTGTATAAGATGAGTATGCACGTTTCTATTAATTTCTGCAAATTGTTTTTTTTGGGAATACATCTCTTCTTTTAGAACAAAAAAAAAAAAGAAGACACATGTCAAATCTCTCAAAGTACAATAACATTTTCTAGTACTTCTTGATCCATCCTTTTATCTGGACAATGTCAAATATGAAATTGCAAAAGATACAAAGAAATGTGGCATTCATTGTATTTTTTGTAACTCTCATCTGAAATGCCAGGGTTTTTTATTATTATTAAAAATCAAGCGATAAACCACTGGCTTGGAACACTAGCAGAAAGGACTGATTGTTAGTTTCTTATGCTATGTAATTATCATTTAGAAAAGACTGACTGGATCAATCAATCACAAGAACAATTTGTCTTTCAAACAACTCAAATGTGCCTCCAAGTAGTACATTAAACATATTTTTAATGCCCACTCTTTATCAAAATTGCAAATGGCAACCAATATTCACCCTTCCTTTTGATGATGTATTACGAAATGCATGCTTAAAGATTACTTATACCAATATGCATATATAAACTGAAACAAAATTGCTCGACTCTGTTGTAATTTTCTCGGGAAATAGTTCGCATTCCTCTAAGATTGAAATATATAAGCAGATAACAGAGATAAAAACCAGGCTGCAGAGCCTCTGCAGCTTTTCGGATTCTATGTCCTGCCAACAAAACGGAATAAAACACATGAAGTGATTGATGGCCCAAATAAATGTAGGTAAATAAACTTGGGGCCATCTCCCAGCAACAGAGCTGGCCAAAGCCCAAAAGGGACAGGGACTTCCCCAAGTGGAGTTACCAACCCCCCCTCCACCCACAATTATTTCCGGCCAATAAAAACATATTCTCAATTCCACTGATTAATATACATACAGACATTATACAGATAGTCCTCGACTTACAAAAGTTCAGTTAGTGACCGGAGTTAGGGCACTGAAAAAAAACATGACTTACAACTGTTTTTTACACTTATGACTGTTGCAGGATCCCCATGATCCTGTGATCAAAATTCAAACGCTTGGCAACTGACTCAATATTTATGATGGTCGCAGTGTCCTGGGGTCCTGCAATTTCCTTTAGCTACCTTCTGACAAGTGAAATCAACGGGGGATTCACTTAACAACCGGGTTACTAACTTAACAATGGCAGTGATAACTGTGGCATGAAAAGATTGCACAATGGAGCAAAATCTCACTTAACAAACGTCTCGCTTAGCAACGGAAATGTTGGGATCAATTGTGGTTTTGAGGGGGGGGGGATGAGCGGGAGATGTGGTTTTCCCAAACTGATGAGAAGCCGGAAGCTGTTGGGACTTAAAAGCATAGAACAGAGAAGGGCTGGAGGTCCGTCTAGTTTAGGGGTCTCCAACCTTGGCCACTTTAAACCTGGAGGAATTCTGGGAGTTGAAGTCCTCCAGGCTTAAAGTGGCCAAGGTTGGAGACCCCTGCTCTAGTCCACTGTTCCTTAACCTTGGCAACTTGAAGATGTGTCAACTTCAACACCCAGAATTTGCTGGCTGGGGAATTCTGGGAGTTGGAAATCCACACATCTTCAAGTTGCCAAGTTTGAGAGACACTGTTCTAGTCCAAGGTCCTGAGATTAGACCAACAGCCAGAGGCAACACGTGAAGAAACAGATGCTCATGGATGGATGGGTTGCATGAACAAAAAAAAAAAAAGGAAGTGAAGGAATAGTGTTACTGTATGCTGTATTTTACAGCAGGGGTCTCCTACCTTGGCAATTTTCAACTCTCAGAGTTGAAATCCCCAAGTCTTAAAAGTTGCTAAGGTTGGAGATCCCTGTTTTAGAGTTTCTTTTCTCCTCTATGGTCTTCTGTGTTTAATTTTTTTTTTTGACTACTTCCTACCACTTCCCTATGCTGGGCATAATATTGCTGTCAGCCCTGAAGGCCAACTTTTTTTTTTTTGGATCTTCAGGGCTGCCACACTTAGTGTGGTGGGAAACTGGGAGGGGGGATTGCATGGAGTTGCAGAGATATCTAGCCATAACACCAATCTTTTCTTTGGGAGTCAAGGACGTTCAGCCTGCACCCGGAGTGGTGTAACTGAGAGGCATCTCCAGTTGTGACGGTGCATTGATTGGACCAAGTGATGGACATGTAGGCATTCTTTTGGGTGGGGAAAATCCTGGAAGCTTTCCCAGACATGCCAATATGACATCTCTAATAAAATGGAACTTTGAGGAACTTTTAGCCTCGGAGTCGTCTTTCATTGGGGGTGTTGCTTGGAACCCTGACAGCTGCTTACTCCAAAAGAGAACAAAATCATGGGCATTTTTTGTTCGTACAGCCAATCTTCTCACATTGTTCTCTCTTTCCCGTCTCTTCCTAATGAGCTGGAAGAGAAAACAGTGGGGGAGGGGGGATGGAGTTACTGCTTTTTTTTTATGAGTTGGCTTTGCGAACCAGGCACAACCACGGGCGATCAAAATATACAGCTTTCTAAATTACGCTGGGATGGCTACATGGTTTCAGTGCTGGGCCAGTAGTCTCTTTTAAAAGGGCCAGAAGGAATCAGGGCAGGGATGGTGCTATTTTTGAGTCAATTTTGAGTTAATCCTAGCTAATAAACCAGAGGAAATAAGGGCAAAACCAGACACATGTCTGAAAGGGGTGATATAATAGAGCAGGAGTCTTCAACCTTGGCAACTGTAAGACTTGTGGACTTCAACTCCCAGAATTCCTCAGCCAGCAAAGCTTACAGTCCACAAGTCTTACAGTTGCCAAGGTTGAAGACCCCTGCAATAGAGGTTATATAGTCAATGGTACTACGTTCTGCAGGAGACTCCCAAATATATGATAAGTCACAATACAGATAGTCCTCAACTTACAAACATTTGTTTAGGGAGCGTTCGAAGTTATAACAGCACTGAAAAAAGTGAGTTACGACCGCTTTTCCCGCTTAAGACTCTTGTGGCATCCCCATGATCCTGTGATCAAAATTCTTTGGAAACTGATTCATATTTATGACTGTTGCAGCACCCCGGGGTGGGTGGGTCACATGATCCCCTTTTGAGAGCTTCCGACAAGCAACATCAACAGGGGAAGCCAGATTCACTCAACAACAGTGTCGCTAACTTCACAAAGGTAGTGATTCACTTTAACAACTGTGGCAAAATAGGTCGTAAAACAAGGCAAATGCCTTGGGTAACAAACGCCTCGTTCAGCGACAGAAATTCTGGGTGTTAATTGTGGTTGTAAGTTGAGGGCTGTCTGGACATTGCTAAAGTGATGATTCAGTATCTCTGTTTTAGGAAGCGAGCAATGGCCGAGCCCCTGTCATTCCCATTAAAATCCCCTCAAACTGCCCAAGGAGCTGCTGATTCAGTTTTACAGAGGAATTATTGAGTTTGTCATCTGCACCTCTATAACTGATTTGGTTCTGCAACCCAACAAGACAGACACAGACTTCAGAGGATAATTAGAACTGCAGAAAAAACAATTACTGCTAACCTGCCTTCCATTGAGGACCTGTATACTGCACGAGTCAAAAAGAGGGTTGTGGAAATGTTTACAGACCCCTTGCATCCTGGACATTAATTGTTTCAACTCACTATAGGGCACTGCACACCAGAACAACTAGACAGAAGGACATTTTTTTCCAGAATGCCATCACTCTGCTTAACAACTAATTCCTACAACACTGTCAAATAATTTACTAAGAGTATATTACTACTATCCTTCTCTTCCTTACTAGTATCTATCTCTTCCCACTTATTGCTATAACCATGTTGCTTGTATCTCTTCCGATTTATATTGTTTTACTTATTTCCTAGTATGAATTAATTTCTTATTTAGTAACCTATGACTATCACTAAGTGTTGTATCTTATGATTCTTGACGAATTTATCTTTTCTTTTTATGTACACTGTTTTCTTTTTATTGTTTGTTTTTATTAAATTTATATACCACCCTTCTCCCGAAGGACTCAGGGCGGTGAACAGCCACAGAATAAAAAACACATACATACAAAAATTTAAGATAGAATAAAAACGAATTAAATAATTTGGCTGAGACGAATTTAAAATACCCAATAATTTAAAACAAATTAAAATTTACATTTAACAGGGGAAAAGATTTAGGCCAGGCTGGCTTGATGAAATAGAAAAATCTTAAGTGCGCGACGGAAGGTGTGCAGATCCAGGATCGTCCGTATCTCCGGGGGGAGATCGTTCCAGATCGTAGGTGCCCCCACAGAGAAGGCTCTCCCCCTGGGGGCCGCCAGTCGAATTGTTTGGCCAACGGCACCCGGAGGAGCCCCTCTCTATGGGAGTGTACTGGCCGGTGGGAGGCTATTGGTGGTAGCAGGTGGTCCCGTAGATAACCAG
Source organism: Ptyas mucosa (assembly GCA_012654045.1). Lineage (NCBI taxonomy): Eukaryota > Metazoa > Chordata > Lepidosauria > Squamata > Colubridae > Ptyas > Ptyas mucosa. The sequence goes on from WNWU01000021.1 coordinate 20,628,683, forward strand.
GTCCTAAGCCATGGAGCGCTCTAAAGGTGATAACCAAAACCTTGACGCGCACTCGGAAGACCACCGGGAGCCAGTGCAGCTCGCGCAAGAGAGGTGTTACATGGGAACGCCCCGTCGTTCCCATAACCACCCACGCGGCCGCACTCTGCACCAGTTGGAGCCTCCGGGTGCTCCTCAAGGGGAGCCCCATGTAGAGAGCGCTACAGTAGTCCAGACGTGAGGTGACAAGAGCATGAGTGACTGTGTGTAAGGAGTCCCGATCTAGAAAGGTACGCAACTGGTGAATCAGGCGAACCTGATAAAAAGTCCTCCCGGTCCCGGCCGTCAAGTGCTCTTCTAAAGACAGCGGTGAATCCAGGAGGACGCCCAAGTTGCGTACCCTCTCCGTGGGGGCCAATGATTCGCCCCCAATACACTGAGAGCGTCTGCACCAAAGACAAATTCCTTGTGTGTCCAATCACACTTGGCCAATAAAGAATTAATTCAATTCAATTCAACTTCTCTTCCTCTTCCATTCTATTTGCCGGAAGTCAAATGGCATATATCCAGGAGGTAGCAGGTAGGTATTACTTTGAGAAGGCCCTTCTGCAACCAAAATCTTTACCCTGGGTACGGCATGGTGGTTAAAAATTAGAAATTAACCATATTGCAAATAACAGAGCTGCATAAGTTACAGGCAGAAATTATTAGCTGTTTTATATTCTTACACCTGTGTCATAACTACAGAGGGAGAATCAGTAAGAAGATATTTTATACATACGTGAAGAATAAACAGGATGGTTGGAGAAAGAAGCTGGAAAGGAAAGACGCGGGCCAACCGATATAAACGATCAGAATGAAATGTCTAACAAAATGGGTTCCACACGATGTGACATGTTAAATTTTCAAACTGAATGATTTCACAGCTGCAAAGCAGATGTTTAATTCCGCTGCTAGATTCTCCTCCTTTTAGTTTATTTTCACAGATCCGTCTCAGACTTCAAAGTTGACATCTGTTCTCTGGCCTTCTGCAATTCAGTTTACGCTTTGTGTTCATATTCATTACGGCCGAATGTTTCTCAATATAGTAAATATTTTTTTTTCACACTGAAAGGTATGAACTGGAGAAGTAGTAACAAAAGCATAAGCAGTTCAGAAACTCAAAGAGTAGCTGTGTCAATGGTTGCTTAATGTTTACTAGCAAAGCCTACCTATGTTTCCAATACAGTCATACCTCTTAGCAAAATACAAAGCACTCTTCTCAAATGTTTTAACACGGTTATTATTTTGAAAATGCCCTGTTGGTGCTTGTCCATTCAAGTAAGTATATATACCTACAACAATTGAAGGTGTAGCTTAGTCTTCAACCTATAATTCCATTCAGTGACCACGTCTATGGAGACTTTTAGTCATCCAGGTCATGGTTGTCCCAAAGGTGCTTTTTCAAGAGGCAACCGGACTTTCTTGCATTTCTTTGAAGATGTTTCGCTACTCATCCAAGAAGATTCTTCAGTTCTTCAAAGCTTCTTGGATGAGAAACGAAACATCTTCAAAGAAAAAACAAGAAAGTCCGATTGCCTCTTGAAAAAGCACCTTTGGGACAGTCAGTGACCACAGTTACAAAGACACTGAAAAAAGTGGCTTATAACTGGTCCTCACATTTATGACCACTCTGATATTTCCCTACCTAGTTACAGGATCAAAATTCAGGCTCGTGACAGACAGCATATATTTTTGATGTTTGCAGCTGCTGGGTTCATATGATCACCATTTGTGACCTTCCCAGCTGGGTTCTGACAAGCAAAATCAATGGGGAAAGCTGGACTTGCTTAACGGCCATGTGATTCGCTGAACAACTGCAATGTGTCGCTTAGCAGCTGCGTCTAAAGAAGAAAAAAAGGTCATAAAATCAAGTGCAACTAATTAACTTCCATGCTTAGCAACAGAAACTCTGGTCTCAATTGTGGTCGTAAGTCGAGGCCTACCTGCATCAAGTAAACCTAGCATGGAACAAAAGTGTGCATGGTTTAGGTTTCTTCGCTGAAGCACTGCTGCACAAAAAGACAAATGCAAAACCCAGCTCAATTGTATCATTCTAAACTAGGGGTGTTAAACTCAAGGCTTGGGGGCCAGATCTGGCCTGTGGGGTGCTAAGATCTAGCCCGCAAGGCTGCCCTAGAAACAGCAAAGGACCGACCTGCAGTTCCTTTGCCAGCAAAACTGGGCTCCCGAGTTTCGTTTTCGGCTGCAACAGCCTCCTGCAACCCTCTGCCAGGGAAAATGGAATTTGGGAGGGCCGCATGCAGCCCTCCAAACTCCTTTTCCCTGGCAGAGAGTTGCAGGAGGCTGTAGCAGCCGAAAATGTAGCTCAGGAGCCCATTTTCTCTGGCAGAGCGCTCAGGCCACCACAGGCACCCCTGACACGAGTGATGTCAAGCTGGCCATGCCCCCGGGCCACACATACCTGCCCCCTCCCCCGAGGTCAAACACAACCCTGATGTGGCCCTCAATGAAATTGAGTTTGACACCCCTGGTCTAAGCATTCATCCTTTCTATCAGACGTGCCCATTATGTGGATTAGAAGTAACTGATCAGATCAGTCCTAGGGATGGACACCAAGGTTTTTAACCATTCAGCAAATACGAAGATGCTCAAAAGGTCAACAGATACCGTATCTGGTGAGATGGGACTGATAAAGGAAAGAGAGCAGGAGCAGGGGGTTGGACTAGATAACCTCCAAGATCCCTTCCGTTACTAAATTGATGGATGGAAAGTATAGAGCAGAATTAAATAGGTAAAAAACATACCATAAGTCAATTGCAGAAGTAAAAAATTGATAGAGCAATAGGACATACAGATCGTCCTCAACTTACAACAGTTAATTTAGTGACTGTTTGAAGTTACAATGGCACTGGAAAAAGTGACGTTTTTCACACTTACGGCCATTGCAGCAATTCCCATGGTCACGGGATCAAAATTCAGATGCTTGGCAACTGACTCCTATGTTTATGACGGTTGCAGTGTCCTGGGGTCATGTGATCAGCTATTGTGACCTTCTGGCAAGCAAAGTCAATGGGGAAGCCAGATTCACATAACAACCATGTTTTTAACAATTGCAGTGATTGACTTAACTACTGTAGCAAGAATGGTCATAAAATGGGGCAAAATTCACTTAACAAATGTCTCCATTAGCAACATAAATTTCGGGCTCCATTGTGGTCATAAGTCGAGGACTACCTGTAAAAGATACCCTAACCATGAATATATATTAATGGAGTTTCATTAACATAAACATCTGGCTTTCAGTTTCAGTCCAATTTCTAACAGCAGTAATTTCCTTCTAGGGAGTAGAGCTTTTTAAAATATGTATTCATTTTAAATTGAGAAATATTTTGAGAATTCTAAGAGCAAATTTACATGATAAATGATTTTAAAAAAACCAGTAAAGCAAAGATGAAAGAGATGAGAGCCACTGCATATTTTAAGCTTTTGACTCAAAACAAGTTTGATTATTTGAAAATTAAAATACCCCTATTTTAAGTGAAAACTCACTTCAATAATCATAACCAAGCTTACGTAACTATGCCAGCATATAAATGAACTCTTAAAAATTGAATTAACAATATATTGTCAAACACATTGGCCCCATTTGTATGATCCAATCATACATAATCAGTCAAAATAACCAAGCCTTTTTGCCACACACGCAATTTCCTAATTCTTCCCTTTGTGCAAACAAACATAATTATTTAGTAATCATTTCTTCCTGGTCCCAGCCTTGAAACTCTAGTTAATTGAAGACTTCCCAGCTCAATCATCTAAATTTTCCTAATGAGTCAAAAGCCTTTTTCTATATAAAAGAACAAAGCAAAAACATAAACACCTGGTTTTCAAGTCAAAGAATAACAATAATATAGACTAGGCTAGAGGATTATTTAATACATTTCTGTGTGGACCATGAATATTCAGAGACATAATATATAGTCACGAGGTTTTACTGACATGTAAAGAGTATATGGATGCCTTTATCTCAAAAGGCATAGATTTAGTTTCTCCCTTTTTGGAAAAAAATCCATTTAGTAACTTTCACCTATTGCTTCTTAGTCTGAACATTTAGTTCTTAAATATGTATTCTCAAGTATTAAATCTTGAATTTCCGTCTGGAAAAATCCTTAATTTCAGAATAGTTTTTTCCTTAGGGAGACAGCCCTAAGGAGATATGAATTAATTTAAAAAGCAACATGGATTGCTTGGCTTTCGTAATAAAAATAATATTAATTCCTTAGTTGCTTCTATTTGCAGTGAAGTCATCAATGCATTATGTGATGGGGCATTTTGGGGCTGGGAATGGCTCAAGATCATCCTGCTGGCTTCTGAGCCTAAGGGAGCAATAGTCTCTCTCAGTCCAGCATCTCAGCCACCATAATATGATGGCTCTCTTAAGTAAAATTACGCTACATAATTTAGTTATATAAGCTATGGTTTTCCCAGTTGCAATGTATGGCTGTGAAAGTTGGACCATAAGGAAGGCTGAGTGCCAAAGAATTGAAGACTTTGAACTATGATGCTGGAGAAGACTCCTGCGAGTCTCTTGGACTGCAAGGCGATCCAACCGGTCAGTCCTACAGGAGATCAACCCTGACTGCTCTTTAGAAGGCCAGATCCTGAAGATGAAACTCAAATACTTTAGCCACCTAATGAGAAGGAAGGACTCACTGGAGAAGAGCCTAATGCTGGGAATGGTGGAGGGCAAAAGAAGAAGGGGATGGCAGAGAACGAGGTGGCTGGATGGAGTCACTGAAGCAGTCGGCGTGAGCTTAAATGGACTCCAGAGGATGGTAGAGGACAGGAAGGCCTGGAGGAACATTGTCCATGGGGTCGCGATGGGTCGGACATGACTTCGACACTAACAACAACATTAGATAATCCTAAAAAAAAATTAAATAAAATAACAAATTTAGTTACAAAATTATAGAGTTGAAGGAAGAAGGGTGATTTCTTTGGATTGCTCAAAAAATTAGTTTTGGGATTGCTTTTTCCTCCCAAAAAAGTATAACATTTAATCTTTTCCAAAAGGCAACTGGACTTTCTTCATTTTTTCTTTGAAAACATTTTGTTTCTCATTCAAGAAGCTTCTTCAATTGGAACCAAGAAAGTTCTTTATACAATCCTTGTAGAAATAAAGTCATACTTCTAGCCAGTGAAGAACCAAGAAAGTCCAGTTGCCTTTTGGAAAAAGCAGCTTTGAGACAACCATGACCTGGATGATTGAGAATATTCAAATGAGTAATGCAAAACTTCTTCCAATCAATTTATAACGGATCTGTTCACTAATATGAATGTGTGCTCAAGAGTACTAACGAGAAAACAAAAAAACTTGTTTTAAATCAGCTCCTCCTCTGACTTGCATGGACGCAGCCACACTGGAGTGCAGACACACATTCAGAATTATGGATCTGACAATCCTTGTAAGAAAAAATGTCATACTTCTATCCAGTCAATTATGGTTTGGCTGTAAAATTCAGTCGGAACATTCAAGATTAAAAATCAGAGTCTAGACTTCATGGGAGACATGCTGTTTTTATTATATGCCACACTAATGATTGCATGCATGTTAGTCAAAGTTACGCAATTCTGCAGCTTTTCTGGGAATTCTTAAAGTTCGTATTTCAACCTCAATAAAGTCAACTCTGCCTCAATACAGATTTAACCAACCAAGTCTACTGATAAAGACATTGGGACCATGCAATGTTTCAGAGCCCAAATGCAGTGCCACAAAGCAACTCTTGAAAACCACCATGTCTTTGGGGTCATGTAGCAGCTGTGAAGGGGATTCTTGCACACTCCAAGGCTTCCTTTGAAGGGTTGAACTACCCAACCAGATTTAGGCAGACATGCAACTATTTCTTTCTGAGGTTTCCTCAATGAAAAGATCCTGAACAAGGCGGTTTGAATGAGGGTAAAATGATGATACAACACAAGCTCCACCCATTGAGTATGTGCGTTGTGATGTTGCAGAAACAAGAAACAAAGGGCAGATGGGTTGATGTGATGGTAAGGCCCTACTTTTGTCGTTATGACAGAAGTGCTGGATCCTGCAGACATCTCTGGCTCTGAAAAATATTAAAATTGTGAAATTGTATACTGTACGGTTGAAAAGGCTCGGCTATTCATTGTGAAGTTTCTTAGATCATAATACGAGATGAGGTTTTCCGGCAGGAACAGATGGTGAAAAACCAGCCTTAGCTTTATAAAAAAAGAAAGTTCTTTTCAAGCTTAAAGATGTTGCCTACATACTAAATACTTTATCACAGCCCCGGTTCTGTTTATCATCAAAGTATCTGATGATATTTTAATACATTTCTGAGCTTGCTTGACAATACAGTGAAATCACAATTCTGGTGGGACTTGAATGAAATAGAAACATACAAAATGTGCAGAAATATACATTCATTGTGACCCTTTGTAGAACGCCATTTCCAACTGACATCAATGTATGTTATTTTTATATTATCTGCAGCAATTTCACTGTCTTGTTGAGAGTACTTGAGATGCAGCAGACCTGGCTCTTATTTGGGGAGTGGGGAATGCCAGGATGGAAATTGTGGTCCATTGCATCTCTCCATCTAATTTGTAGATCCACTGTACTCTGTTTCTTGAGTGCCTATGCTCACACTACCTCTGAATTTCTAAAACAAGCTCGGTAAATTTCATTATATTGCTACTGTATTTGAATTGAGCAAGAGGGCAGTCAATTTTCTTTACAGCAGTCTCTAAATCGGGAGTGTCCAACCTTGGCAACTTTAAGACCTGTGGACTTCAACTCCCAGAATCAACAGTTGATTGTTTTGCAAACCTGCCCTTAAAATTATAGCCTTGTTTATAAATTCTGGGGAAAGGCTTTATGTTGAAGTTTGTGCTCTAATCAAGCAGAGAAGCAACTCAGAACTAAGAAGAAATTTCCTGACAGTGAGAACTATTAATCAGTGGAACAGCTTGCCTCCAGAAGTGGTGAGTGCTCCACTGGAAACTTTTAAAAAGAGATTGGACAACCATTTGTCTGAAATGCTATAAGGTTTCCTGCCTGAACAGGGGGTTGGACTAGAAGACCTCCAAGTTCCCTTCCAATTCTGTTATTCGGAAGTCCTTTGTGCAGTTTTGGTTGCTCTCTTTTTCCTTTTGCTTTCAAGAACTTTTATTTACATCGTTCAGGCAGCAAGATAGCTTTTTATCTCTTTAATTTCATACTTTCCGCATGCATCAGTATGCATAGCACATGCCAAGGAGGCATCAATCTGGAAGAACAGGTTTTCATGTTTTGTTTATTACTTTCTTTGCTGTAGAATTGCTGCATCTGCATTTTTGTTTACTGGAGATGGCTTTGGCATATCTTTTTCTTGCCATTTTCTTCTTTTAATAATCCTAATTGACTTTTATATTCTATCCTCCCATTCAACCATTTTGGTTTCTCTACTATCATCTTGTCAAATCTTCTTGATCAATTTTTAATTAACTAGCATAAACATATACCCTGTTTTCCCAAAAATACAACCTACCCTGAAAGTAAGTCCTAGATTGATTTTTTACATGTGCACCCAATATAAGCCCTACTCCCAAAATAAGTCCTAAATAAGTTCCTGAAGGTCTCTGACAGCGAAAAAGCAGCTGGGGGGTGGGGTGGGGTGCGTGATGCATGAAAGTGAGGTTAGTTCAGGGGTCAGCAACTTGCGGCTCTGAAGCCACATATGGCTCTTTCATCCCTCTGCTGTGGCTCCCTGTCGCTGGTCGGCTCCACAATTGATAGGGCTTTCTGTTAAGACAGGTAGAGGGAAAAGGACGCCGCACTAGGAGGAGACTCTATGGTAGGGGAACTGGACTTCCGGTCTGCAGAGGAAAAAGGACGCCCCACTAAGAGTCAGCTCTATGGCGGGGGGGAATCGGACTTCCGGTTGGCTCCAGAATTGAAGAGGGACTTCTGGTTAGGATCTTTGTGGCTCTTTGAGTGTTTAAGGATGCTGACCCCTGGGTTAGTCAGTGGATGACATCCCCCCAAAATAAGACCTGGTGCCTTTTTTGGTGGCAAAAAAATATATAAGATAGGGTCTTATTTTTGGGGAAACATGGTATTATCACTGAAGGCATATCAGTGGTGGGATTCAAATCTTGGCACTACCAGTTCGCTATCAGGAGTGCGCGGAGGCGCACGCTTGCTTTGCGAGCATGTGGTGGTTCTGCGCATGTGCAGAGCATTTTTGATGACGTCTGGACGGGTGAGTGGAGCCTCCCGCCACCGCCGCTACCGGTTTGCCTGAACTGGGGTGAACCGGTAGCAACCCACCACTGCATATAATGGAAGAGTTTCCTAACAGATCCTTAAGTATTTTTAATGAGGTTTATACCATGAGGCTTCCCTAACCAGGAAAGAACCCTATTAGATATTTCAGCTGTAGACTCCAAGATTAATGTGTATATATAGTTGTTCTTTTGGCCTTTAAACATGATCCTCAAAGTTCTGATCACATTATGTTTTGAATTTAATAGTCACTTTTAACTTGAGATAATTACTATGCCTTTGGATGTTCAGAAAAGTGTTCATACGGTTTTATGTTATTGTTAGTTGCGAAGTCGTGTCCGACGCATCGCGACCCCATAGACAATGTTCCTCCGGGCCTTGCTGTCCTCTACCATCCTCTGGAGTCCATTTAAGCTCATGCCGACTACTTCAGTGACTCCATCCAGCCACCTCATTCTCTGTCGTCCCGTTCTTCTTTTACCCTCAATCGTTCCCAGCATTAGGCTCTTCTCCAGTGAGTCCTTTCTTCTATTTAAATGGCCAAAGTATTTGAGTTTCATCTTCAGGATCTGTATGGTTTTACAGACGTTTGAAAGAATTTTCCAAAGTACTTTATGTATTCTCTAGAAATGATTGACTTTAGTCCAATCATTTGGTGGCAATAATGTATGCATAGTACCAAAAAGTGTATTTTTTGCACTCTCTTTCATTTAATGTCAAGGTATTCTTAAAAGATTACATCTTTTTTCTTAATGGCTTTGAAACCTCTTCCTTATGCTAAGAAAAACCAAAAATATTAACACTATTGTAGTACTGAGGTAGACGTTATTCTATATATACTACCTTATGTTTGATAAATTGTTATACAATATATTTCTTTAAAAATTGGCATACTATCTGATTGTTTTGGGGAAAAATTAGGTTTAATTGAGGGAAATCAGATTTAAAGCTAAGAATAACAATGATATATTTGGGGCTTGGGTTGTGTCCCTATTTTCTGCACCTAGCATAATGAATCTTGGAAAACTTTCTTTATTTGGAAATTTAAACTTAGTTCCAAATTTGGTGTGAATGATAAACAGCCCAGAATTTCTCTGATAATTTGTGGCAAGAAAAAAACAGTTATCTGTGTATGATTTTAATTAGAAGCCTATTTTTTTTTATACTTTGGAATTATTTTAAGTAAATATTTTATTTTATTTATTTTTGTTAAATTTGTTTGCTGCCATTTTGGCAAAGTCATTCTTCAAGAATCTCACTCAAAACATTACAATTATCTGCTGAGAAAATTGTTTTTAATTCTTCACATTTTCAGTTATCATTTGGGTTCCAGAATTCAGACATTTAGGGTACTTAAATTATTTCGCTTCGTTGCGAAGGTTGTTGAGAGTGTGGTAGCACAACAGCTTCCTCAGTACCTGGATGAATCATCTTATCTGGATCCGTTCCAGTCGGGCTTCAGGCCTGGACACAGCACGGAAACGGCATTGGTTGCATTGGTTGATGATCTCTGGAGGGCTCGGGACAAGGGTTGTTCCTCTGCCCTGGTCCTATTAGATCTCTCAGCGGCTTTTGATACCATCGACCATGGTATCATGCTGCACCGGCTGGAAGAGTTGGGAGTGAGGGGCACCGTGTTGCGATGGTTCTCCTCCTTTCTCTCTGACCGGTGGCAGTCTGTGTTGGCAGGGGGGCAGAGATCGACCCCGAGGCCCCTTATATGTGGGGTACCACAGGGATCGGTTCTCTCGCCCCTTCTGTTCAACATTTATGTGAAGCCACTGGGTGAGATCATCCGTGGTTTCGGGGTGAAGTACCACCAATACGCTGATGACACCCAGCTGTACATCTCCACCCCAGACCACCCCAATGATGCCCTTGAAGTGATGTCCCGGTGCCTGGAGGCTGTACGGATCTGGATGGGGAGGAACAGACTCAGGCTCAACCCATCCAAGACCGAGTGGCTGTGGTTTCCGACATCCCGATATAGTCAGTTGGTGCCAACGCTGACTATTGGGGGCGAGTCATTAGCCCCCACGGAGAGGGCTCGAAACTTAGGCGTCCTTCTGGACTCACAGCTATCTTTAGAAGAACACCTGACGGTTGTGGCCAGAAGGGCTTTTTATCAGGTTCGCCTGATACGCCAGTTGCGCCCCTTTTTAAATCGGGACTCATTAAACACGGTCACTCATGCCCTCGTCACTTCCCGCCTGGACTACTGCAATGCTCTCTACATGGGGCTCCCCTTGAAGAGCACCCGGAGGCTCCAGTTGGTCCAGAATGCAGCCGCGTGGGTAGTTATGGGAGCGATGTGGCGCTCCCATGTGACACCCCTCCTGCGCGAGCTGCACTGGCTTCCTGTGTTCTTCCGGGTGCACTTCAAGGTTTTGGTTACCACCTTTAGAACGCTCCATGGCTTAGGACCGGGCTATCTTCGAGACCGCCTTCTGCCACCAGTACCCTCTCACCGACCAGTACGCTCCCATAGAGAGGGGCTTCTCAGGGTGCTGTCGGTCAAACAGTGTCGACTGATGGCCCCCAGGGGGAGAGCCTTCTCTGTGGGGGCACCCACCATGTGGAACAAGCTCCCCCCGGAGATACGGACAATCCCAGATCTCCGCGCTTTCCGCCGTGCCCTCAAGACGTTTCTATTCCAGCAGGCTGGCCTGGACTAACCTCTTCTAAAATTGCTCTTATATTTTTAAATCTTAATCTCATAAATTTAGAGTTTTAATTTTAGGTTTAAGACCAAATTATTTAATTGTATTTTAATCAATTCTTTAAAATATTTGTATTATATGTATTTTATCATTTGTCTGTACACCGCCCTGAGTCCCCCGGGAGTAGAGCGGTATATAAATATAATATAATAATAATATAATAAATAAATATAATAAATTTGCCTTTAGTCTCAGGTTTGACAGATATTGAGATCAGTGGTGAAATCCAAATCTTTATACTACCGGTTTTGTGGGCGTGGCTTGGGCATGGTATGGCTTGGTGGGCATGGTTTGGGAAGGATACTGCAAAATCTCCATTCCCACCCTATTCTGGGGCCAGTCAGAGGTGGCAATTGCTGGTTCTCCAAACTACTCCAAACTTCCGCTACCGGTTCTCCAAAACCTGCTGGATTTCACCCCAATTGAGATACTTATTTAGTGATTCTTGGATAATGCAGCACAATATAAACAACATATATTAGGTTGAAGGTATATTTCTTATCCTTTCACCCATGAAAAATCTTCCACTTTGCAAAAACCCTGAGTTCTGAATAGTTGGTAAACCTCCCATAATACAGGACTGAATTACCTTAGAGTGGTTCTTGAAGTTTTATTCTATTCAACTTAACAAATATCTTATTTGGACATTGTTGTGTTGCCAAAGCTCCCTTAAAAGACTATGTCTCCTAATAGAAGAAAAAAACTGGGGCTACCACCAATCCTAATAGCTCATGAAGAAACGGCAGAAAGTAAACTGAAATTTATCTCTTCAATCTATGCTATGCAGTAACTAAATACAATTAATACAGCAAAAGCAGGTGTGTATATATGGAACCCCTCAGAAAGTATTTAATGTTATCAACGATTTGTTGCTGTGGGGTGTAATTTAGACCTTTTGGGCCTCATTCTGCTGTGACAATATTTTGGGCTCAAATTCATAACCTTTTTAATATTTTTCAGCAACACTAAAACAACACTTTGGACTCTTGTGTCTGAAATCAATTATTAAATAAGGTTGGAAAGATAATTCTGCATCTAATTTGCAGGGTGCCATCATGTGCCATTTGGTATTATTTTAAGTTATATTTCGAAGCAATCTAATCCATTTTTTCTTTTACCTGTGTATGCCCATTTTCATTTTTATATGCTACAAGCTGTTCATCAACAGCAATCAACAGATTGCAAATGTGATCGCCAACGTCCGATGATGGATATGGCACAAGAAGAAGCTGTTCATACTTAAGTGTACTATCATTTTTTTTCCTATCTCAAATCTCTAAAGCTCCTTGTCTTGCCTCATTTATTTCTGTGCCTTTTATCTGCTCCTTTCTTGTATTCTATGCATACCTAAACTCTCTTTTCCTCCCGCAACTTATAAATTTCCCTAGTTTTGCACAAGCCCAGCTATTTTGTCTCCCTTCGTGCCATCTTCTTTTCTCTTCTCTCCACAGTGTTCTGTGAGTTCCATCTTTCACACTGGCTTCTCCTTTTATTTTTTTTCTACGTGTCTCCTTGCTTAGCTTGGCATCTTAGCTGGAGTCAACCGTACCAGATGCTCTGACTGCAAAAGGCTGGAAAAACAGCTGACATCTCCACCACGTACCTCTGAATCTAAAGGGGGTGGAAAGATATTGGATATAATGACGCACTATTTTCCCAAACTTTTTACCACTTTTGAAATGCATGGGTAGCTTTAAATGTTCCTATAAACATACGAGAAAAGGACCCGAGGATTTCTTCTGGGAACACAGTTTTCTCGTAACCGTAAACCACGCAGGCCCCTTCAAATGTGATTCATATAATGAAATATTAATTAAAATATCATTTTTCACTTTTAAGTAATTTGAATTCTCTACTTTTTTTTTTATTGTCAACCTTTAAATTATCTCAAATGCAATTTTGGTGGAAGTAAAACATTGGTGCCTGACACACATTTTCTTCTTTTATAATGTGTATTTTATGTATTTTTTAAAATTATTATTGTGCAACAGAAGACTTAGCATAATATACTCAAGAGACTTTCATTTGGACACCCTGTTTAACTTCATTTAGGTTCTTCTCCAGGTGGATTCTGAGCACAATATATCAGAAGCACTTCTGAGATCAAAGGGCTTCAGAAGGTGCCGTTTTTTTTAAAGAGCCGCCAATACACTTGATTAAATTATAAATGATATGCTAAATTCTTCTCTGTGGAGGAGAAGAACTGAAGAATCTTCTTGTCTAGGCAAATCCCAAGGCAAACAGCCAGAAGATTAGCTTATCTTTGGCCCTGAGCGAAGACAATCCAATCTTGAAAAAAGCAAGTATATACCAACCCAGGGGTCTCCAAACTCAGCAACCTTAAGACTAGTGGACTTCAACTCCCAGAATTCCTCAGTTTTAAAAGTTGCCAAGTTTGGAGACCCTGCACCAACCAACCGTTCCATTCAAGCATCCCACTGGCCCAAAATATCTGTCCCAGTAATTTATTTTTGGCAAGACTCCACACAAACGCGCTCAAAGAAATGTTGATCTTCCCTTAACAGTATTTGTGCATCCAGACCCTGTGGCTGATGATGCTTCAGTGCATCTTGTAAATCCAGCCTTGAAGTTCGTGTTTTAAAATAATCGTGATTTATCCAAGGTGGCTTGAGCGGTGCTACTGCCCCCCACCCCCACTCCACTCCCCCAATACTTGCAGAGACTTGAGTGGCAGAGAAGCAGAAATTGGCCATTCCAAAGAGAAAGAGAAGGAAGCTGCCAAATTAGGAAAATTATTGTAGCATTGGCAGAATCTAAGAAAAGAGGGATAGCAGTTTATATAAAGAAAAGGTTAAATCCCAAACAAATTTGTGCAGATAATGAGGGAAGGACACTAATGACTGAAGTTTCAATAAAACAAAAAAGAATATTAATTGTAGTTATTTATGCACCCAACACACATCAGAGAGAATATTATAGTAAATTACATAAACAATTAATAGAATTAGAGGTGGATAATCTGTGCGTATTAGGTGACTTCAATGCAGTGGTAGACCCCAAAAAAGATTATAAAACCGGAAAAAAGAAAAACCATGAAAGGAAAATATTACCATCTACATTCTTTGAATTGGCCCAGGAATTTAACTTAAAAGATATATGGAGAGAAATTAACCCCCCCCCCAAAAAAACAATATACTTTCTTCTCTAACCCCCAAAATTCGTGGTCTTGGATAGACATGATGTAGATGTACCCAGAAACAGGGAAAGACATTGCAGAAATAGAAATTGAAACTAATACTTGGGCAGACCACAACCCATTAAAAATTAGATGGAAAGGAGAAGTCAGGAGGAAAGGAAGATGGACCATGAACCAAAGGGTAGTGAAAGGATGTCTTAATGTTTAGGTTTTTTTCAAATCCTTCTTACTCTCGTTGGGCAGGGAGTGTGCCTCAATTTAGCATGGGAACAGTTTTCTCAAAATGAAATGAAATAAAACAAATTGTGCATTTAGACCCAGAGGTCAGGGTTAGGGCTAACCCTGGAAGGAAAGTTAATAGGAAAAAGGCTTGTTCATGTGTCTCCAATCTATCTACGACCTCCATTAACTCTGACTAAAGGTCTCCTCACCTTCTGGATGTCTTTAAAAGCTAAAACTCTCTATAAACTAGTTACTAACCGTGATAGCAAATCAAAGATATTGCAAAAGCTAAAGTGAAAGACGGGTGTGCCAATGAAACCATCTGTATATACCTGTTTGTACTTGCACTAGGCAGATACTAGGAATGCAACAACTCTGTGCCAATATAGGTAGTCCTCGATTTACGACCACAACTGAGCCCAAAATTTATGTTGCGAAGGGAGACGTTTGTTAAGTGGGTTTTGCTCCCTTTTACAACTTTTCTTGCCACATTTGTTAAGGGAACCACTGCGGTTGTTAAATTAGTTACACTGTTGTTAAGTGAATCCAGCTTTCCCATTGACTTTGCTTGTCAGAAGGTCACAAAAGGTGAAAAAGAAAACTTCACATCAACCCGGGACCCTTCAACCATCATAAATATGAATCGGTTGCCAAATGCCTGAATTTTGTGACCATGGGTATGTTACAAAAGTCATACGTGTGAAAAATAGTCACGTCACTTTTTTTTCCAGTGCCATAACTTCAAACGGTTACTACATGAACGGCTGTTAAATCATGGATTACCTTGTAAATGCTTGGTTCATTGAGAAAAAAAACGAGAATACACTGCTGTAGAAACTATTGGATGAACATCTGTTGTAAAGCAGAGTTTTCTAATTTAAGGATAAAAGAAAAAGACCTTTCTTTTGAATTCTTCCTGGCTTCGTTGATCTTGCTAAGTAGTTCACTCAATAATAACAGGTAAGTAATTTGCTACCGATTCTTTATGGGATTTTTAAAAAAATTGGTAATTTCTGATGGCCTTTTGTCCATATTCTAAGCAGCATTACTGGAATCCTGGGTCCTGGATTTTGGGTGCATTCTGTAAATTAGTGTATTTGAGATGTCATGGTTCAAAAATTGCAGCCATAATAAGCACCATTTTGCCCAGTTAAAGATTACAGAACGCGAGTGTTGGTGGTAGATGACAGATGTTTTATTAAATTTGTCCAATTTCAATTCCATATTACTTCTCTTATCAGCTGTGATAATGACGGTTCCAAATGATCAACTTAAGACTCAATAAAAAAATGATAATAGAATAAAAGACAGTTTAACTGGCCCAAAAGAACTGAAACGTTGTTTCTTAAAGGCAGGCTATTTTCTATTATACATACATGCCTATTGCTCCTTGCATTTTGAATTATTTAGAAAAAAAAATATGAAAGCACAACCCTATCAATCTTTCAAATAATCCTATCACTTAATCTCAATTACTGTAAGGCAAGATCACCTAAACCTGTACTTGTAATCCACAAATTTAAAATAACAAATTTAGGGGCTAAACTCTATTGATCATAACTGGATTAACTTTCTGATATAGCCATCTACTTTAATGAAAAAGGCAATGTTTCTCACGTGGCATTTTAAGGATCAAAGTAAGATTGTGAAATACTTCCAATAAGGATGGAAATTCAAACACATTGCAAATTCAGTTCTACCTTACCATCTGGCAGAAGTTTCTAAAATTTCACCGAGAAATTTATTCTACTTTTACAAACGTAGTACAAATTATGCATTTTTCTTCTACTTAAATTTTGTTTTTCCATATACATTATCTTGATGATGGCCTTCACAAAGTCCCCTTATAGTAATCTTTAATATGTTGTAAATACCTTTAAGGTTGTTTTTTTAAAACAAAAATTATATTTTGGCCCTAGTTTTCTCCACTTCATTTCTGCTTCCAAAATTCCAAGTGATTATAAATTACTGGAGAGTAGCAGGGCTCTCTTACCACTTCTATATTCCCAAAATCTGCACCTGAAAGACTTCTGACCCTCCAGAGGAGAAGAGGAAAGAATAATAGAAGAATTTTCCCAAGTGTTGGTGACTAAATTCAAATATTTATTTATACATACATACAAAGTCTATATGATGATCCGATCTGAACTGAATGGCTTACTGATCTCCAGAACAGGAATAAGATGAAAGACTAAACACAATGTAATAAATGTAATAAACATAAACATAATGTAATAAATAACATCCCAAGCGTCATAATACAATCATCTCCTAGGGCAGGGGTTGGCAACCTTAAACACTCAAAGAGTCACAAAGGTACTAATCGGAAGCCTCCCATTCAATTCTGAAGCCGACGGGAAGTCCAGTTCCTCCACCATAGAGTCTCCTCCTAGTGTGGCATCCTTTTTCCTCTACCTGTCCTAATCAAAAGCCCTATCGATTGTGGAGTTGACTGGCAACAGGGAGCTGCACCAGAGGGATGAGAGAGCCACATGCGGCTACAGAGCCCTGGGTTGCTGACCCCTGTCCTAGGAGAAATTAAGATGACCCACAGGTCTCTCAAAGAAATAGCCAGCTCAAAGGTGCTTTGAAAGACTAGCAGGATTTTGTAGTCTGTCTGCTCTTATGAGAGTATCATTCCAGAGTTGGGAGGTAGTGACTGTACAGGCCTAACCTGGGATTCAGGCAGGTGACATTCCCTAAGGGACAGGATGCAGAGGGAAGCTTCTAATCCGGATATGAGAGTATTTTATTGTCAAGCCTACTAGCATCTCATATTTGGATGGTACGAATGCAGGGTGGCTTCTGAGCAGGCTTTCCAATATTGCTATTCAAAAAAAGAAGTCACATACTGTACATCAGCTGCTGAACTCAGAAACCTCACTTTAACTTATTCCCCAGCATATGGTTAACACAAAGCACTGTAACTACTGACATATCCTATCACAGAGGTCTTCAAACTTGACAACTTTAAGACTTGTGGACTTCCACTTCCAGAATTCTCCAGCCAGCATAGCATAGCTGGCTGGAGAATTCTGGGAGTGGAAGTCCACAAGTCTTAAAGCTGCCAAGTTTGGGGACCCCTGTACTTACCAAGTTCAAAATTGAAACAATGCAGACCTTGAACAAATAACATTCAGCATATTCCTAAAGATTAATACAAGAGCAAGTTGAAGACTTCAAACTGCTGTTTAATATCTCAACTTTCTTACTAAGAGGTAACTTCCAATTTCCTGAGCATTTTAAGCAAGACCCATGAAACAAGCAGAGATAAACAACTATAGTAAGTGTACATTCCAGTCTCACTACAAAAGAAATGAATATTTTTTTGTTTAAAAAAAATTGCACGACCTTGACTGGAGACTTGCTAGAGAATGTAGAACCTAGTTTAAGAAACACATTCGTTTAATTTCAAATGGGATTCTTAAACTGCACGTAACAAGGACCAATACAGGATTTTTGATGCAGGGGCAAGTACATATTTTCTAAACCTACCCTGTAACCACTTGCTATTCAAGTCATGCCATGGATTTGCTGGAGAAGATACACCTGTTAAAATATCTCATAAATGTTACTGGCAAACTTGGAAAAAAGTGTTTTTCTCCGGAAGTGCTGTTTCACGTGATAATCTTGTGCAAAAGAAAAGATAAACAGCAGTGGAAGACAGTGAGAACTATTGGCCAACCCCTTCTGGAAAATTAGTCACAGATCCTATTTGCTCTGTCCCAAATGGGGTACACACAACACACAGAGGAAACAAAAGTACAAAGTACAAAGAAACACCAGACAAAGTTTAAGGACCCCTGTCTTACACACATGTTTCTAGACCTTGGATTGTATCAAAATTATCCTTGCCCAAGCTGGTGATTTTTGGGAAAGTTGGACTACAAAACATATTATCACTAGCAGCATGTACTATGGCCCAAACATTAGGAAGGGGAGAAGATCGTGCTCAAACACAACAGTATTTTCCCAGTGAACACAAACCACAGCAAGAGCAAAATACGCATCTTCCAATCCCAAACTTTATCCCTTACTTTCTTTTCTGTAGCCTTTTATGGAAATGACCCTCACTACCACCTCTGTCATCAAATGGCTTCATTAGATTTATTTATTTTCTTTCCTTACCCAATAAATAATAACCAATGAATGACCAACAATATATCCAACCAGGATTTGTAGCCAAAGAAAACAACTGAGCCATCAACAACAATCCAACTAAGAGGCTTAATGTTAGCCCTTTCCAAACTGATCGGTGGCAATCCATCCCCAAATATAGATCTCTTTTATTGGGGAGGGAGGTGTAGAGGAGATCCACCAAGTTCATTTCTCCGTCCCATGCTCTCCAAACCAAGTGCAACCGGATTACCCACGGCTTCTTTAATTTGGGGTGTCCTGCAGAGGAGTAGCAACGACTCTGGCTTGATTAAGGCTGCTAATTAGGCACTCCTTTGATCCTTTTTGTTTACTTCGAGGGGTGAAGGGACGAGCAACCACCCCCTTAATTAAAAAGGAAGGAAGGAAGGAAGGTGGGGAGAAAGGTAGGGAGGAGGAAAGGAAGGAAGGAAGAAGGGGAAGGGAGGAAAGAAGGGAGGAAGGGAGGAAAGTGGAGGGAAAAGTGGGGAGGAGGAAAGGAAGGAATAAGGAGAAGGAAGGAAGGAAAAGGGGGAGGGAAGGAAGAAAAGAAGGAGAAGGGAGGAAGGAAGGAAGGAGAAGGAAGAAGGGAAAGGAAAGAAAGAAGGGAGGGGGAGGACCAGCCTTTCCTGCCCCCTCCCCCAAAGCTCAGGGGAGACCCGGCCCCTTTCAGCCCCCACCGGAGTGTCGCTGAGGCCGCCCCTTCCCTCTGGGGCAACCCCTCAACTCCCAAGGCGCTTCCACGCCCTCCCAGGGGGCCCTTCCAGGCCAGCGCCCCATCCCCACCGCAGGCGTCCCAGCGCAAGCAGCCCGTCCCAGCCCGTCCCGCTGCGCCAAGATCCCCGCCAGGCCCGGCCAGGAGGGCCTCCCTCGCTCACCCGCGGGGCATCGTCCTCGGAGCCTCCTCCGGGATCGCCTGGATCCGAAGCGCGTCCCCCGGCCGAGGGAAGCGGAGGCCTAGACGGGGCGGGGACAAGCGGCAGCGGCGTCTGCTCACTTCGACGACCGGGCCGAGTGGAGCCGCCGTCGGTCCTCTTACGGCGCCTTGCGATGGCCCACGCGCATGCGTGGGAGAGTGTGTGTGTGGGGGGAGAGAGACAGAGAGAAACAGAGAGAGAGAGAGACAGAGAGAGGGGGAAAAAAGAACAGAGGCTCGGGCGCTCTCTCTCTCTCTTGGGAAGGGAGGGGGGGCGCGCCTTGGAGTGGGGTGGTTCCAATCACGGCTCGGGAAAGGAGGCGGGCGCCGCCCAAGGGGCGTCGAGGCGTCCAATCAGAGGCGGGCGGAAGGAACAGCTTTGGAGAAGAGAAATAAAGAGTCCGGCCGTCGAGGGACGCTTCTTCGCCCTTCCCCGGCGGAGGCTGCCGAGCGGGTTCGGGAAGCTTGTTCCCCTTTTTTTTTCTTTCTTTCAATTCTCCGCCCTAACGCACCTTTTCTAGGGATAGGGCGTGTCAGTCCCAGCCCGAGCACTCGACGGAAATTGCCGAAGGTGGCGCTAGGCGAGGAGCGAGATGCTTCTTCGCCTCCGCCTGCCTGGCACATTGCAAGTGTGGGGGCCAGAGAGAAAGGAACGTTCCTCTCGCCTCCTGCGCGCATGCTCTGCAACCTTTCAAGCCACGGCCCGAGAGCAGAAGAGAGGAGGCGGAGGAGGTAAAACGTAGCTCTTTCCCCCCCAAAAAGGTTATCGGTGGCTTTACCGTCCCTTGCAAAACTACATTTACTCATAATATAATATAATATAATATAATATAATATAATATAATATAATATAATATAATA
>WNWU01000021.1:20648974-20670309 GCA_012654045.1 Ptyas mucosa
TATAATATAATATAATATAATATAATATAATATAATATAATATAATAATCGATATTACATACGAGTGTTTAATGAAACCACGATTTTGTTATATTTCATTGCCTTGGTTACATTTTTATTCATTTGGTTCCCAGGCTAGGATTAGGGCAGACTATACCATAGTGGCCAAAATTGTGGAAACCTTTGGGAAAAGTCAGTGGTGGGATTCAAGTAATTTAACAACCGGTTCTCTGCCCTAATGATTTCTTCCAACAACCAGTTTTCAAAATTGCTCAGAAAGTTAACAACCGGTTCTCCCGAAGTAGTGCGAACTGGCTGAATCCCACCACTGGGAAAAGTGTATTTTTGAGGTTTGGTGGCTAATAACCATCATTGGAATAATATTGGAGTTTCAAAGTAATCCTATTCCACTGCTGGAATGGCCTGGGAATAGCCCAGACCTGAACCCAATTGAAAATCTATGGAGCCGACTAAAGAAACTTGTTAGTCAGAAGTGACCCAGCAATAAAACCCAGTTAATAGAAGCCACCATTCAATCTTGGTTTCACATTGTAACAACTACAGAACTAAAAGACTTGGTTCACTCCATGGGAAGACGTTGTAAAGGCCGTAATTCATGCTAAAGGTTACCCAACTAAGTATCAACTGATATGGGGATAATTTTTGTATATCTCATTTTTTCTATGGTGATAATTTTTGTATATCTTGTTTTTTCTACCTGTTTCACTTTTCTTCTTTATACTGTAACTGCTATTCTAACAGCAAATCCTTCATAAAACTTAATTGCATTACATTCTTGATTAAATTATCTTTCCATCAATATATAATTTTATGGTACTACTCCAAAAAAAAAGTGGTGTTATTAGCTAGTTTTAGAAAATACACTTGTCCTGAAAGGTTTCCACAATGTTGGCCGTTACTGTAAATGCTTTCTGAGAAATAATTTGCCTATCTCTGACATGAGATTTGTAGAATGGTTAGCTTAATCAATATTTTAAGGAAGCCAAGCAAAATAAATAAATGAGCCATATGGTTTCTCTAGTGGATTTTCATTTTTTGTTTTTGGATGAGACAATTGAAAAAAAAATAAAATAAAATTGAGAAATGCCTCCCATGGCAAGAAAATTCCTGGGCTTTACCTTGAATTGGCTTGAATTGGCTTGTCCAATGCCCAGATTCATTTTTCTCACCATGTACATGTATACATCTATGTCATTTGTGTCATATATGTGGGTATGTGCATAATTTTGTATTTATTTTGTTGTGTTTATGTAGTGTATATTGGAGGTGGAGATCCTTTGACAGCTGTATGCAACGAAATCTCATTTTAGTGTATGCTGATTAGTGTACATTCAAAGTGACAATAAAGTTATTCTAAGTCAGAGAGAGAGAGGGGGGGAATGGAAACAGTCTTACACCTACAATCTCTGTTTGTTTTGTGCATGAATCACAATGTCACAACGTAACAAATAACATCTGCTGAATCAATTGCAGTTTTGCAATCTACTAATCAGTGGTGGGATTCAAATTTTTTTACTGCCAGTTCTGTGGGCATGGCTTGGTGGGCGTGGCTTGGTGGGTATGGCAGGGGAAGGATACTGTAAAATCTCCATTCCCTCCCCACTCCAGGGGAAGGTTACTGCAAAATCCCCATTTCCTCCCAATCAGCTGGGACTCGGGAGGCAGAGAATAGATGGGGGCGGGGCCAGTCAGAGGTGGTATTTGCCGGTTCTCCGAACTACTCAAAATTTCCTCTACCAGTTCTCCAGAACTGGTCAGAACCTGCTGAAACCCACTTCTGCTACTAACGTTATTTAATTTTGCAAGATGTAAATATATTGGTAGGGATGGCCAGCTATGACTCCCGCTACAACCTGTGGACTTGAAAGAGGCTCTAGCTGCCCACTCCTCTTCCATGGGACTCAAACTGCTTATTCCATGCCCTGTTCTGTTTTTCTACACCTCCTTTAGAACATCCTAACCTGTGTTTATCAATAGTTGCTACAGGTTTAATTTGCATGTGTGTGTAATTCATACTGTGGCCTAAGATGGTTTTTTGTTTTGTTTTGTTTTTTAGCATCTTGGTAGATTAACTCCTAGCCCAAACAAACTTCATTCCCCCCACCCCCTTCTCTTAGTTCATTTGTCCTAAACCTCAGAGGATCTTCATGAAGGAAAATTGCAAAACCTTGCACTGCAAAAACCCAGGAAAGGATTCCACCCATGGGTGGGCTGTGGCTGAACGGGAATTCTCCCCGTGGTCTGGGTTACCTGGAAATGAAGTATCCATCCCAAATATCCTTCTTCTGAGTAATGTTTTATTTTCCAGACTGGGAGATTCCACCTTTATAGGAAAGGTTTTTCAGCATCTTCAGTGTTCTGTTTAAAAACTTGAGAACATTTAAAACTGCAAACTGGTCACCCATGGGCAAAGTTGCTCGGTCAGTGGAATCTCTGATTGGCAGAAGGAAGAGCTCAGACAAATTTAGTTATAAATGAAGCTTTCTCACGGTATGTGAATGTGTGCCTTTTTCCAGTGGCTGCCACAGATGCCTATGCTGGTTTAATTCCAAATATCCTATTTTAGGTGAATACCTGCTTTGTTTAACAAGGGCTGTCAAATGTGGGCTACAATGATACAGGGGGCCATCAGAGGGCAGCAAAGTGACATTAAAAAAAGTGAAATATTGTGCCCTCTAATGGTGGTCCAGATTTTTGCAGTTTAGAACAGCCAGCGGTAGTTTGACGTAGCAATATGGCCAGTTTGACAAAACATTCTAAAACCTGACAGTTTAACAATTGTTTCCTACACAATTTAAAATCTGTTACCAAGAGTGATAAAGATGCCCAGCCACATAAAAGCCACAACTGAGTTTTCTTTTTACTGAAAAAGGACATTTTAGCTAATGAAATGAATATACGGGTGACTATGAATGGATGTGTAAATATGCATTTAATGAAATTATCTATAATGGGTTAATTCAAATTATTGATGAAAGACATACTCTCTTATGAAGATCAAGCTTGCAGATTTCTTTGAGGAATTGCAAACCCCATCTTTCTTTCTTGCCGTTCAACAAAGGGGAGAAAACTTATTTATGTGAAGTATTAGTGCCACTTTATAAAGCCTTAGTAAGACCACACCTGGAAGACAGCATCCAATTTTGGTCACCCACATTACAAAAATGATGTTGAGACTTTGGAAAAAGTACAGAGAAGAGCAACTAAGACGATTAAGGGCCTGGTGACAAAACCATATGAAGAATGGTTGCCAGAATTGGGTATGGTTAGTCTAGAGAAAAGAAGGAGTAGACATGACATGACAGCAGTATTCCAATA
This sequence comes from Ptyas mucosa, assembly GCA_012654045.1. Lineage (NCBI taxonomy): Eukaryota > Metazoa > Chordata > Lepidosauria > Squamata > Colubridae > Ptyas > Ptyas mucosa. The sequence continues at coordinate 20,652,314 of WNWU01000021.1, forward strand.
TTCCAGAAGAGAGGGGTAAACCTATTCTCCAAAGCACCAGAAGGCAAGACAAGAAACAATGGATGGAAACTAATCAAAGGAGAGAAGCACCCTAAAATTAAGGAGAAACTTCCTAACAGTGAGGACAATTAACTAGTGGAATACAAGTTGCCTTCAGAAGTTGTGATGCTTCATCACTGGAGGTTTTGAAGAAGAGACTGGACAGCCACTTGTTGGAAATGGTATAGGGTCTCCTGCCTGAGCAGGGGGTTGGATTAGAAGACCTCCAAGGCACTGGGGGCTGCTGGGGGCTCGCAGGTGTTCAGGAGAACCTCTAGCTAAGATTCTGCGCAGTTCGGAGAACCTCCAAATCCCATTCCTGGCTGCCCCCCGCCCCTCCCAGGAGTCCCCACACAGCCCGTTTTGGAGGCAGGTAAGTGCAGGGTGCATGCGGAGGCTCAGGGAGGGCGAAAAACAGGCCTACTGGAAGTTCGGGAAAGCCTCCAGAGCCTGGGGAGGGCAAAAAACATCACCTCCTGTGGTGCAGGAGATCGACTAGGTCACGCTCACCATGGCCACATCCACCCAGCAACCAGGCAGAGAACCCCTTGCTAAAATTTTTGAAGCCCACCCCTGCTCCAAGGTCCCTTCCAGCTCTATTCTGATTTATCCATTGTTATTGGACAAATTCCCCCTTGAAGAATTAAGAAAATAGCTGGAATCAATTGGAATGGGCACCCCCAGATGTTTTATTTTTAAATTAGTGTTGGAAATCTAGCAGTAAGTAAAAATGGCAGTTTTAAGAAATGCCGTGATTTGTCTTTATGAGTACTGACTGAAGGTAACCTTGGTGTGTGCATAAATGTTAACTGTCAGTGCACTAAAATGTCACTGTGGAAGGTCTCTGTTCAGAAAAATAAACAGTTGCCTGTTTCCTTTTCAAGGAGCCTGAAGGATTTCAAACCCTTGGAGTTCAGTTTCCTACCCCAATGTTTTTTTAAAAAAATATTTTGAAATTGTGTTTATATTTCTGCAAATCTCAGGTTTTTCTTAAGGTTCCTGTGGTCTCCAGGTGGCATTTGAAACAAACTTGTTTCAACTTTCAGATGCTCTGAATATCAGCATCCACAGATCAACTCAGCTCACATCCTATTCAGCAGTGATTTGCACCCGAAGCTTTTTTCCGAATTGCCCAGGTGCTTCTCGATTTACGACCAACTGCAAATGAGCCCCGAAATTTCTGTGGCTAAATGAGTCAGTTGTTAAGTGAATTTTGCCCCATTTTACGACCTCTCTTCTCATAGTTTTTAACTGAATTGCTGCGTTTGTTAAGCAAGTAAAATGGTTGTTTAAGTGAATCTGGCTTCCCCATTGAGTTTGCTTGTCAGAAGGTTGCAAAAAATGATCACATGACCTGGAACACTGCAACCGTCATAAATATGAGCAGTTGCCAAGCGTCTGAATTTGGATCCCATGACCTTGAGGCTGCTGCAATGGTTGTAAGTGTGAAAAACAGTCGTAAGTCAACTTTTTTTTGAGTGCCATCGTAACTTCGAATGGTCACTAAATGAACTATTCAAGGATGACCCATATAAAGTACACTTTTGGTAAAACAATATTAAATCGATGGAGAAAATCATCAGAAATCCTAGGGACATTTTATATTCACTTAATTGGATATAGTTAGTGCAAACACAGTGGATTCTGGTATGTTAACTAAAGATTTTTCCTGGTTTCAGAATGTGAATGACGAACTCTGCATCTTTCCCTCCCTTGCTTGAGTGCCTATGGTGAAAATAAGGGTGATTAAACCCCCAAAAAACCAACTTTTGCAATATCCATTAAAAAAAAATCAGCGCAACGCAGTTTCGGAAATCATAAAGCAATTCAAAACTTTAAACAATGGTTGCCGTTGCATGCAAAGCCACAGGAAACCAAGCTGGGCTTCTCTTGCAATTAATTGCTTCCGCTGTATATAAAATTGAAAGTATTGGATATTCTGGTGCGGAAAAAGGATATCCTCAAAGCTTGTTCCCACTTCCTGACCAAACTCTATTGCAGAAACTTTCACCCTGAATACATTTATAATAAATTATCCGGTGATGACAAAGAAGGCAGCGAAACAAAATCCAAGGCTTACTGGAGTTTGTGTAATTCTTTCTTATTGTGCGTATGGATTGTTTACGTATTTTGACCTTGCTACTGGAAGTTTTAAAATTTAATTCTCTGCAGACTTCTGAACTGTCCCTGCCAGCATGAATCTCTTATAATATGTAAAGCTTCTGAAGATATGAACTGCTCGGACGAACAATCTCAAGAAATCACTTTATAAAAAGTAGGTAAATTGTAATTTGTCCCTATTATAATCTGGTTTTGCTTTCCTCAGTGCAATTATTACAGGTAGTCCTCAATTTATAACCACTCGCTTAGCTTTCAGAGTTGGTAGTTCCTTGATTAGGCCGTTGTTTACTGTTTGATGGTTTGTCTGAGTTGGTAGTTCCTTGATTTGAGGTGTTGTTCTAGGTGGGGTATCTGCAGGGGTATCAAACTCAATTTCATTGAAGGCTGAATCAGGGTTGTGTTTGACCTCAGGGGGCCAAGGTGGGCATGGCCAGGGTAGATGTGGCCAGCTTGATGTCACTCATGTCGGGGTGCCTGTGGTGGCCCGAGCACTCTGCCAGCAAAAATGGCTCCCAAGCTCTGTTTTTGGCTACCACAGCCTCCTGCAACCCTCTGCCAGTGAAAACGGAGCTCGGGAGGGCTATTTTCACTGGCAGAGAGTTGCAGGAGGCTGTGGCAGCCGAAAACGGAGCTCGAGCCTGTTTTTGCTGGCAGAAGCACCATGGGCCAGTCCTTCACTATTTCCAGGTCAGTCCTGCAGGCCAGATCTAAGCACCCCGTAGGCCGGCTCCGGCTCCCGGGCCTTGAGTTTGACACCCCTGGTCTAGTGTTATCCCTGATGTTAATCTCTGCTTAGGAACCGCCAAGACCCCTCCCACCTCCCACCAACACTGACAGAGCAAGCCCACTACCTTCTATCACTGATGATGTTACCTAATTGGGTCATGAAATGCATGCAAGAAAACCACCAAGATCAGAGAGCACTAAAGCCCCCACAGTTCTCCTCCTCCTCCTCCTCCTCCTCTCAATAAACCCCACTCCCTTCTGCACTGCATTCTAAGATCACCCACAGAATTAGATTTCAAACAGCTTTCCTTCTTTGTAAGAAACTCCATGCATTTGTTCACCACCACCACCCCACTCCCTGCGAGCACTGATGATAGAACAAGATCAGGGAGAAGATCAGAGGTGGGTTTCAGCAGGCTCTGACCAGTTCTGGAGAACCGGTAGCGGAAATTTTGAGTAGTTCGGAGAACTGGTAGTAAAAATTCTGACTGGCCCCGCCCCCATCTATTCTCTGCCTCCCAAATCCCAGCTGATCGGGAGGAAATTGGATTTTGCAGTAACCTTCCCCTAGATTGGGGAGGGAATGGAGATTTTACAGTATTCTTCCCTTGCCATGCCCACCAAGCCATGCCATGCCCACCAAGCCACACCCACAGAAATGGTAGTAAAAAATTTTGAAACCCACCACTTGCGAAGACCTAATTGAACTGAAAAACATCAGACAAGAAAGAGCTACTTCAGAAGGGTACAAATTTGATGGCTCAGATTCCAAAGAAGATGTTTATTTGACGAAAGTATTTCTGGCTGTCGAACATTTTTTTCTTCTCTCACATAAATTCAGGAAAAAAAAGGTCATACTTTTAAAAAATAGTTTATTAGTGTTGGCACCGATAATCCATGCAAGATATATCAAGTCACACTTCATGAATAAACACACTGTATGCTGAGCAACTGAAACAAACAAACAAAAAAAAAACACCAAATCCAGGGTGATCTGTTTCAAACCTTATTTCAAAGTAAGGTCACTTGTGGTATCGTATCAATATTTCTGTCAAGGTTTTTAAAGAATCAAAGCAAAAGCTTCACATGACTGCAGTAGAAAGCAAATCATTCAATCACAGAGGTTAATAACTTTGTTTAAAAAAATAGCATCTATTAGAGGGACGTCTTATCTCACCTGAGTCCCAACATCATTTTTATTTTGTGTTTTAGCACTGAATACAAAGAAAGCTTTAAATAGAGTGTATAACCCAAGCTACTGACCCATGAAGGACCAAAGGAATTTCATGGATGGATGGATGGATGGATGGATGGATGGATGGATGGATAGATAGATAGATAGATAGATAGATAGATAGATAGATAGATTGATCAGTGATTAATTGGTTGTGGTAGACTTCCTTTCAGAATTAGGATTTAAGCAAAATGCATTGACCTAAGACTAAATGGAAGATGGAAGGCCAGCCACAAATTAATCAGAGTTTTGTCACAAAATTCAACAGAATCTGGTTTATGCCCCCAAAATTTTAAACCGTTTTCTGCCCATTTCAGATAGAGCAAAAATATTAGCTGCAATAAGTAGGATCACGCTTCAGTGGTTCTGTTAGAATAAAACTCCCTTGATTTCAATGGATTTGCTTTTAATCAATGATTAAAAAATCTAAATCATCATTGAGTCGGATGTCACTGATATAACCTATCAAATCTTCTGAATAGATTAATAGGCAAATTGTATTATTTGGTCATTCACAGGTACAGTATTAGGAAGAAAAAGGCAAAAGGTAGAAAAAAAGTGGAACCAAAGAATAACAAGTTTAGTTTAGCATAAAAAATGGTAATTGTTGTATCTGTCATAAAGATAAATTTGGTAAATTTAGTCTCCCCGGTGTTTCTCCTGCTGCAGAACAATGAATTTACTACTTGTCTAGGACTACTGTTCTATAAAATTAAAAAAAAGTTTGTTAAGGATAGATGGATGAGATTCTACTCAAATAAAATTTGATCACGAGGAAATATAATCAATGTCAAATATCAACAGCCTTCCTGAATGGAGTAGAGACCTAATCTAGTTTGCTGTAGCAACTTCTCTTTACGTATAAGTTGGGTTGACATAATCAGAAATGAGGAAATGATAAGCCACCTGGAAAAGCCAAGGGAAATCATCAAAACCATAAAAAAAGCGAAAGTTAGAATATTTTGGACATGTGATGTGACACCCAGAAAAATATGGCATACTTCACTTAAGGAAATACTTCCAAGGAAAGATTGAAGGCAAACGAGGCCTAGGCAGAAGAAGAACATCATGGCTTCAAAACCTAAGGACCGGTTTGGACAAAACTCAACAGCACTTTTTCGTGCGGCTGTTAATAAAAATAGGATCACCGACATGATTGCCAATGTCCAATGACCGATATGGCACAAGAAGAAGAAGAAGCAATTTCTCTCATTTTGAGAATAAGAATTAGGGGTGAAATTCAGCAGGTTCTGACAGGTTCTGGAGAACCAGTGGCGGAAATTTAGAGTAGTTCAGCAAACTGGCAAATACCACCTCTGGCTGGCCCCAGAGTGGGGAAGGAATGGGGATTTTGTAATATCCTTCCCCTGGAGTGGGGTAGGAATGGAGATTTTGCAGTATCCTTCCCCTGCCATACCCACCAAGCCACACCATGCCCACCAAGCCATGCCCACAAAACCAGTAGTAAAAAAAATTGAATTTTACCACTGATAAGAATGCTTTTTTTTTCATAATCTGGCAGGGAAAATATATCACAAAGGATCTTTAGATCATGGACTCCTTTCTTTAGAACAGTGCTTTGAAATGGTCCAAGGTAAGGGAATACTATTTTGGGGTGCTTGATCCTTAAAGAGGGTTGAATGGCTACACAGTTCCATATCTGCTTTCTCTTCTTGCACATTGGATGGTATTAGCAATAAGTCTATCCCAAAGGAGATGATAAACATACCCTATCTATAGCAGTGATGGGTTGCCCCCAGTTCGCACCGGTTCTATAGAACTGGTAGTAAAACTGGTGGGAGGCTCCACCCACCGACCCCGATGTCATCAAAACACTTCTGCGCATGGGCAGAAGAGCGTGCACGTAGCCCCGCTGCGAACCAGTAGTAAAGGTAAGTAGAATCCACCTCTGATCTATAGCATCAGAATAATCCCTAAAATTTGTTGATGGACTGATCCAATGCTGTGCTATGCCACCTTTAACTATGGCTTAGTGAATAAATCAGAATGGAATAACCAAATGAAATAGGTTCCCACCACGAGATTTATTAAACTAAAATCCCTTTTATGGCTTAATGCCTTGCGCGAACGTTTTCAATGAATAATGTTGTGCTATCTTTGTGCACGAAGCTCACCATCCACAGCTGAATCTGGCCACGCTTCTGCTAAGATGCCATAAATGGAATTCCCTCTTGGAGTTACTGATGAACTTAACCAGCCGAAGATAATTTGAATTAGAATTTACCTCTATACTTCATTGACTCCTCGGATTATAGGGAGCTGTATTGCATTTTGCACTAGGTTACTAGCTTGGAAATGTAAGAAAACGAAAGCGTGTCTTTCAGAAAAATAAAACATTTGACCGAAATGCTGCAGATTCTTTTAAGAATAATTCCAAACGACATGTTTGTGCCTTCCTTGTTACGTTGACAAGATAAGCAAGAATTAAAGTGCTACAGATGTGCATAAACAAGACTTCAGATTTGCTCAATTATCCAAGGCAGGGACTGAACAAATGTTATATACAGAAAAATAAATATTGTACAGTATGTTCCATTCTTTGCAGAAGACAAGAGATGAGGGACTGGGCTCAGTCCTGCTTAAGCATTTTAATACCCAGTTAATGCCAATTCATCGATAAAGCATATTTTATTCTTCCACAGGATCCAGAAGGGATCTTAAAATAAAGCATGGAATTTTGAGAAGAAGCCATCGTTATAATGCAGCTTTTATTTTAGCTTTTCGCCTGAATGAGGTCGGGATTCCAGTCAAATGTTATCAAACTGCGTTCTTCTTCCCTCTTGTTTTTTCTCCCAAATGAATAATAAGTATTGTACATTGTTTTAAATAAGAAATCATAAGCTTCCATGTTGGAACATATTCTACAGGAGTAAACGGCTTTTATCTTTATGACAGTGTTGCCCATTCAAATGAGCGCCTAACAATGTTGACATAGAACAAGTCCTTCTGTGTCTAAATTTAGGCTGCTTATCTGAGCAGATATAAGCCAGTGGCTTCACCATATATAAACAATTACCTGATGCGAAAGGATTAAATACCCAAATGCTAGCCAGAATAAATACAGGCTGCCCAACACAAGAGGACAAAAGCTTCAAAAAGTAAATAATTGCAGAAATCCTAAATAGCATTTGTTCAAAAACTTTTTTTTTAAAAAAGAAAGGAAAACTACTCAAGATTTTGCAGGCTTCTTGTAGCAGCAAACACAAGCACACTTTAGAGATGCCACCTTTAAAGAATCACAAGTTTCTCGTTCAAGGTCTGTCTGGTGAATGGCACCGGTTTTAACCAACCAAAAAGTCCCATTCTTGAAAACAAAGATTTTTTTTAAAAAATCTGGATATCCTCCCCTATCTCTATATTTTTTTGTAGCTGCAATTATAACGTAGCTTTTCCTAACCATCAACAAAAACTAAATTACCACCTTCTCTATTACTGCTATTACGAGTAAGAGCTTTCCAGAACTCAAAGTAAGTGTTCCTGATGGATTATTCAGCCAAATCCTTATCCATCAGTTGGCAAAGAGTCTTAAATGGAAAGCAAAGGATTGACTTCCAGATATCCAAAGACTATAGCTTCTACTACCTGTTGCAAGTAATCTCAACCAAGTTGGAAGGTCTCATCCTTGGGGAAACTTCTTACATATGTATTTCCTCCATGGTCAGTTGGCTTGATAGTGACAATGGCACAGTGAACCTACAACCCAATACTTTCTCCTTCCTTCCACAATGGTAGATAGAAGACAACTGATTTAACTCTTCACTCTTCCATGCAATTCTTCTCATCATTTTGCCCAACTTTCCTACCAACGATCAGAAGCTCAAGGTCCACACACATCCAGAGTCCTTTGAAAATCATTTTCTAACAGTTCTACACTAGGGGGATGTAGCTAATATAGGAATGAGACTTAGGAAGAGCCATTCACGATTACTGGAGGGTCTGATATTATCCCCAAAGTTTACCAGCTTGGAAAAAGCATATTTTTTAAATCTAGGAAAACCACACCTATATACAAGAAAACCTGGTAATTAGGGAGAATTACCAGAGGGGTTTTGAGTTGTGTTTGGATTCAAGCTTTGATTGGGTCAGTCCATGGCGTGTTTTTAGTTAATTCTATCTGGCCTACAATTTTTTTTTAACCTAAAAGTTATGCCACATCTAAGTAGTGTGAAGAAGAGTCACGACATACAACAATGGAATCTCTCTCTGTTGGCTTAGTAAGGAATACTTAATTGACTTGTCACAATGGACTATGACTCTAAGTCAGAGGTCTTCAAACTTGGCAGCTTTAAGACTTGTGGACCTGAACTCCCATTGAACTCCCCCCAACATAGCTGGCTGGAGAATTCTGGGAGTTGAAGTCCACAAGTCTTAAAGCTGCCAAGTTTGGGGACCCTTGCTCTAAGTTACTTTGTGTAATTTGGCACTTTTGAGCTGCATTATAATACTAAGAAAGGATTCTATTTATTATTTTTTAACAGTAATGGGTTCTACTAGAGGAAGGCTATCCTAAATATGCTTACATAGAAACTGCCCCCTTATTTTGTTCATTTTGCTCAAGCATTTGCAGCCCAAGTTGGCTGTCAAACTATGAATTCACTCTTTTGTGCACCAGAAACAGATCTGCACACACAAAAGCATAATTCAAAGTGTCCATAATTTGTGATCTCCCCTCCCTTATCCTCAAAAATCCATAGTGATCTATATTTTAATATGTTGGATCAACCACACTTTTTTACTTCGTTATTCCTTTCCTGAATCTTTGTTTAGACGTTGATGGCATGGGCATGTTTCTTGCACAGAGGTTTATCTTTCTTCGAATAAAACGGTTGACCTTCCAAATTGACATGGCAGACCTGCAAATGAAAGATACAAGAAGTTGGAATTGCATCGAAGCAGAACACGGTTCTGAGTCCCCTACATTTCAGTCCATTCTGCAAAATCAGCAAAGTTAGAGCAATCTAACATAAAATGTGCTGAGCCCAGTGGTGGGATTCAAATAACTGAACAACTGGTTCTCTGCCCTAATGACTGGCTGGGTGGGCATGGCCATGGTGGGCATGACTATGGGGTGTGACAGGCAGCACTCAGCCTCCTGCACCCCACCTGGGAGCAAAAACAGACTGTGGTGGGGGGATGCACCGTCCCCCACCCCCATTTTGGGCCTAGTAGGCCTCCCCGAAGCCTCCTGGGAGAGAAAATGGGTTATGGGGGGCACTGCACCCCCATGCCCCGTTTTTGGCCTAGGAGGCCCCCCTGCACTTACCTGGGAGCCAAAATAGGGCACGTGGGGACTCCTGGAAGGGATGGGGCAGGGAGGGGCAGGGCCAGCTAGAAATTTAACTACCAGTTCGCCCGAACTGGCCTGAACCAGCTGAATCCCATCATTGGCTGAGCCCCCATTACTGATTCAAACAATGAGAGAAAGAGAGAGATTTGTCTACATGGTTGATATGACTCCTTCATTCAGTTTCTTTAGAAAATCACTGACTTGCCTCAAGAAACATCCTTTAATGCATTGACATTAAACACACAAAACAATTTGGGTTTTGGTGCAGTCAGTCATTTTCTTCCAAAATGATCTACCAAACTGAGCACAGATGATGATCCAGATCTACCTCCAAGAAGAACCAGAATATAGTTTCTTCTATATGTTTTGAAGAACATCTCATATGATCCCTCATCGCTAGCAGGTTGGATATACCTACAAGCTGTTTTGTTTCATTATGAAGATTCCTGGACCCTCTCTTGGGTATCTATCTTTGTGTGTTACATGTTGTGACCCACCCAGCAGTCTTGGGAAGATACCTACAGCACAAATGAAGCATGTATCATGCCAGGTGTGACCAAGGGCTTCAATGAACTTGTCTCCAGCCTCAACGGGGAAGTCGCATCCGTGACATTTGGTGCTGAATAAGGCAACATAGTCTAGAAGAATACATATCAAAGAGAAAAATTGAGGTTTACAACATAAAGAGTGCTACAATAAATATATTAAGTCCTCTCTTGATTTCTGGTGATGTCATAGACACACATGTCGTTTTGGGACAAAAAGACAACAGTATTTTTTAATGCCTTCTTTGATGGGATGCAAAATTGTGGGTTTATTTTTGCTTGCCTTCCTCCTCAACTTTGTGGGAGTTTCTGGAATGGTGTTTGAAATGGGTTGACTTGTCTGGTGTGGCACAATATTTGGAGCATTAGACTAGGAGCAGGAAGAACTAGTTTCGAATCCTGCTTTCTTACAGACAACAAGGGGTAGGGTGGGGGGGGAGAGATCAGCTAGCTGATCTCTCTCTCAGCCTGACCAGCCTTAGAGCATTTCGCAGTTGTGAAAGCAAATAAGGATGCATGGAGAACTCGTGGGAAGAAGGGCAAGACTGAACATGATCGGTGAGGCATTCCAACATGAAGCAATGCCAGGGCCCAGGCTGCAAATGCAACCATTTATAGAATGAATATGTATTATAAGCTTCTTCCTCTGCACCAAATATTAGTGATGCTAGAGCAATAATTACCTTTTTAAAAAAATTCTAGATTTTTAATTGAAGGACCTTTTTTCCTCTTACCTAAATGTGTTTCTTTAAAAAATCTCTTTATCTCTTTAGGAATGCTCATTCGGCTGTTTGCAAAAATGAATCTTTTGCAAACAAAAAATAGCAACCCCAAACAAGATTGAGTCTTGAAAGAAATGTCAGGACTAAATCTATAGAAGTTGAAAAAAATTGCAGGAGTAAGAGAGTTGACATATTACTGTCAAGAAAATTGTACAACCATGTCAAAATAGTTTCTGGGAATCAAATTTTCCTCTACTTCACACAGTATTTCTTCAAAGTGTCTAGTGAGTTAGGACGGTGAGCTCAAACTAGCAGTTGCTTTTCAAAGTCACGGCGAACCAAAGAGGACCTCATAAAGCCCAAACGTCCTGCAAATTTGGGAAAAGGGGAAAAGCAGAAGATGAAAAAGAGGAGATGCATGAAAACACGATGCAGATTTGCCTTTTTGAAGTCATCCCTAAGAGAACATGGCTGAACATGAACACCGTCTGGCAAAGAGTTGCAAGAAGCAAGCATGAACGAAAGTGGTAGAGAAGGAGGGGATTTCCAAGCTTAGGGTGTTTTCTTTGGAAAGATCCAAGACTATCAACTGATTGAGGAACTTTGCAGCACCTTTCTCACAGTAGGGTTCTCCATCCTCCATGTGGAAGAGGCTGTTTCCAAAGGGCTTCCGACAAGCGGCGCAAACAAAGCAAGTGGTGTGCCAGGTTTGCCTCAAAGCATGCATCACTTCCTGGAAGAGAAAGGAGAAGTGATTTTCCAGAAATGTCTGTTCTGACCTAGGCTTCCTTATGCAGTAAAAAGCACACAATGAGTCCCCAAAACCCTCTTTTTATTTCAATGGCTGTGAATTCTGTTCATTCACGGCCTGTTCCTTCTCAGTCTGTTCATTCACAGATGAGTCCCAAATAGTTGTGAAGAGTCTGACAGAAGTTCTGCCACAGTCCTTCGGGATAAGGCTGATAAGCACCCACCTTTATCTCCCTTGTCACACTGCCAAAGACCCAATTGGCAATTAGCTCTGCAAGGCCACACAGAGCACAGAGTCAAAACGGAGCTTCAGAATTTAAACCAAACAATGTTGCTTCCTGCAAAGGCTCACATGCCTTTGCTCCTCCTTTATATCTTATGGGAGGGGCCAATCATCTTCAAGCCCTATTCCTGAGTCATCCCTTTTGTTTTAACTGTTCTTACCTTCTGGCAGCTCTGCGCATGCACACACTGGGAATAGGCTCCCCCTGTTTCTCTGCCTCACTGATGTCAGACTCTGGAGGCTCCGGAGGCAGCACATAACTCTCATATGGTCCTGGACCCCTCTCTGCCTCCGACGCAGAGCCCTTGTCCGAGCCTTCCCCAGACTCCAGGACTGGCCCACATAGTTTCCCAGCCTCCTCACTGTCCAACTCTGCTGCCAGCTCCGCAGGCTGCTGGTGGACCACAACACAAAAGATATTCTTCAGATGTGGTGGTGCACCTCAACTTCTATCATGTCCAGTGAAGCAGCTGAGCTGTCTACGGTTCATAGAGTTTTCAGGGAGCCCTCGACTTACAGCCAGAATTGAACCCTACATTTTTGTTGTGAAGTGAGACAATTGTTAATTGAGTTTTGTCCATTTTGCCACCATTGCTAAGTGAATCACTGCATTTGTTAAATTAGTGACATGGTTGTTAAGTGAATCTGGCTTCCCTGTTGACTTCGTTTGTCAGAAGGTCACAAAAGGGGATCACACGACCCCGGGATACTGCAACCATCATAAATATGAACCAGTTTGCCAAGCATTTGAATTTCGATCACATGATCACATGGATACTGCAATGGTTGTAAGTGTGAAAAGCAGTCAAAGTCATTTTTTTTCAGTGCCATTGTCATGCCCCAGCATATAACTTTTATATATTGTTGTTGCTCTCTAGCTCCATCTAGTGGTCGGAATGACAAATACCAATATATATTGTTTGAAGCTGACCCCACCCCTTGATCCATCAGCCTGCACTCTCAAAACAAGTGCACGCTGGGAAACCAGACTCCATTTTCCTTTAGCATTTGGAGAAGGCAGACACACAAAGAAGAATCCATCTTAATCTGTGGCACATGGTCATCCAAGGACAAACCCACATCCCATACAGACAGAGCATCGCTGGTGAGATTTAGATTGCTTGTATTTATTAATTGTTATGTTCAGCAGTAACTTAATACTGTTTGTCTTGTATTTGGTTCTCATTGTATGTATCCCCATTTCCCCCAGTTTCACCATATCCTGTTCTTTTAATAAAGCATCCAGATCTACACACACGGTCTCTTTTATTAGACGATAGGTGGGTTTAGCTGCCTGTCGAGCTGCACACAGACTAATGTGTAGTGATGACAAAACAGCCATTGTAATTTTAAATAGTCACTAAACAAATGGTTGTAAGTGGAGGACTACCTGTACAGTCAAGCACCCCAGGAAAGCATTAGGAAGAGGAAGGTGGTGTGACTTTACTTCAACCTTTAAAGAGTGTGCTTCAGCTGGATGTCTTAATCTAAAGGGTATTGGGGATTCAGATCCCCACAGGAGAAAATTTGGGCTGGTAATGCAGTACTGTGTTCTGCATTTCCAACCATCCCATAAATGTCTGCTTAAAACACAAAACTGTCAGTTGTGGATGTTTAGTCATTTCAACACACCACTTTGAAGTAGGTCGATTCAAGTGACCAGGGTAACATCAGGACTGGGATAATTTGTGTACAGGACTTTGCTGACCACGGCTAATTACCTCTTGAGCAATTTGTTTATGAGGTCTCTTCTCTCCAGATTTTTTTTTAAAATTCCAAGTTTCCAAGGTATTATCTAATTTAATCCGATGTTTCCTTCTTCTCACATATTCTTGATAAAACCCTGTGATCATTCTTCGTTAACGAGATGTCTCTCTGATGAGTCACTGTTAATAAGTCTAATTAACTTGACTGAGTGTTTGCATAGCAACCTAGAGGATCAGTTTAGTTTAAGTTTGCAGGTCATCCTGCTTAGTTTATGGGAAAGTCGATAAAGGAAAAGGGTTAGTGTTCAATATCTCACAGCAAATGGAAGCCAAGGTCTGACTCGAATCTCAATTAATAAGCAGCAGAATTTCTTCATTTCTAAGCCACAGTCTATTCTTCTGTCTTTCCTAACAGGTATGGCCAGTGGTGGGATTCAAATAATTTAACAACCAGTTCTCTGCCCTAATGATTTCTTCCAACAACCAGTTCACCAAACTGCTCAGAAAGTTAACAACCGGTTCTCCCGAATTGGTGTGAACTGGCTGAATCCCACCACTGGGTATGGCCCATGTTTATGGACTGATAGAGATGATGAGACTGTTGTGGCCTGTCAGCTGCCAGTGGAGCTGGCGGCAGACTTGGACGATGAGGAGTTTGGGGAGGAACTTGGGTCAGTTCTGGAGTCTGGGGAAGGCTCTGATGGATGCTCTGCGTCGGACGCAGAGATAGAGCCAGGGCAGTCTGACATTACCTAGTCACCAGAGAGGCAGCTGCCTTCGGAGGCTGATATGAGTGAGGAGGAAGAACAGCTGGGGCCTGTTCCAGATGTGTGTATGCACAGAGCAGTTAAGAGAGGTAAGCAATGGAGGGCAAGGAGTCGACTCAGGAAGCAAAGCACACGTGGATGCTGAATGGCCCCTCCCTGGCTGGGGAATAAATAGAAGGAAAGGGGAGTGGTTGTCGTAGGAGACAACAGTTCGTATTTCTGAAGATTTTGCTCATCATGTTTCATGCATCAAAGACTGCTTGCCAGAATTTAATTTGCAGCTTTTGGCTGGGAGCTTTTTTATCACAAGGAACTGATAAGGTCTGTTACTGCAGTTAACTCTTTGAAGAACTATTGCCTGGACTTTTCAGTGGATGCATGCAATTAATTCACAATAAAGGGGTTTTTTGGTGACAAGGAGTCTATTTCTTGCTTCTGCTAAGGCTGGGTCAGAACAGAGACCTTATGTAACTGAAATTTTGCAACTGGGCTTCAAAAGGGTAGATGACCATTACACAGAAGCAGAGAGCTAGAGTTTTCTTTGTCTCTTTAGTGCTTCCCGAGGGGCATTCAAATTCTTGCAGCCCATATCTGGTAGCTAAACTCTCCCCATAGACATGATTTGGCCAGGATTCCTCCCAGTTGGCTTATGGACTTACCCCCATGATCTTGGCATGGCATCTGGCACAGGTCGGGGCAAAGAACTGTTCGTAGCAATGCTCACAGTAGACGCTGTTCTGTTCTTCAACAAAGCCCACATCAGCCAGAGAGGTCTTGCAATAAGCACAGTAGAATTCCTCAGGGTGCCAAGAGCGACCCATGGCTACCAAGAAGGGCCCTCTGTAAGAATGAATCAAACACATTCAAAAATATATTGCTCTTCTATCCCTTGCTTTTCTATCCCTTGCACATATGGGTCTGTTCCAACCAGGATGGATAAAAATTGATGATTTAAATTGGATTGGATTTTTAAAAATTTAAATCGGATTTTTTTTATTTAAATCGGATTTTTTTGATTTTTATCAAATTAATTTTAATAAAATGCTCTTGGAGTAAAAATCTAAAGGTAGTTTTCTGCTTAAGATACATTCATAATTTAGCATGAAACAGAGTTTAGCTGTGTAGCATGAGGCTGTATATTCTGCAATATTGGGACTGTCAGTGAATCAACAGCTGGTCAGAGGAGGAGCTGCTGTGGGACAGAGATGACAGTTGCTTTTCAAAAATTATGATTTAAATTGAGTTGATTTAAATCAAGCCTTTTTACTAGTGATTTAATAGCAATAGCACTTATATACCGCTTCATAGTGCTTTTACAGCCCTCTCTAAGCAGTTTACAGAGTCAATCTCTTGCCCCAACAATCTGGGTCCTCATTTTACCCATCTTGGAAAGGATGGAAGGCTAAGTCAACCTTGAGCCTGGTGAGATTCGAACTGCCGAACTGCAGCTAGCAGTCAGCTGAAGTAGCCTGCAGTACTGCACTCTAACTACTGCACCCCCTCAGCTCGTGATTTAAATTGACTTGATTTAAATCAAATCCCCCCTTGTTCCAACGACTCCTAGGAATTGGCTTAGCAAAACCTCCTTAAAGACTAATCAATTCAAAGCTTATTGAGCTAAATTCCATGATCAAAAGTATAAAATGCCATTTCATTTATACTAATGTGTATACGAGATGAGCAGGCAGAGCTGGGAAAGCGGAGTTAAGTGTGTCATCAGCTTAGAGTCATTACGTTCCCACAAATATCCAAGTCCAATCACTCCTGAATCCCGTTCTAATCTGGCGCTAATTTAGTGTAGTTGACTAGGTTCTTGTGTATAGGCTTGAATAAATCTTCTGTGTAGCAACCTAACGGATGGTCCCAATTCTTAGCACCTGACATAGGGGAGAAGCAATTCAGTCTGCATTTGGGGCAAAAAGAAGGGGTAAAAAGTAGAGAGAGGGTCAATCAAATTGAGCCAATGAGATTTATCAATCACTATTGTTCTGAATGGCCACTGCAGGGTTTCCGAAGGAGGGTTCTAGCACAACCAATCACAACCATTCTTTAACAGATTTTATTATTTTTTCCCCGGGGAAAAAACCCTGATACATAGTGGGGGAAAATAGTGGCGTACAAAAGGAGATAATATCAAATAATTCCTTTATAAAATTAATAAGGTGGAGGCACTGCATAAGAAAAGCCGTTTCTGGAAGTACCCACTGGGTTTATTTTACATCTATACATAGATACGCTGTCTCTATTTTAGTATAGCTGCCCCATTTACAATGGTCCCCTCTATACCCATTTACAGATCTCATGTCTTCGTGAACAGGTGTCTAATCCATACAAGCTTCGGATGAATCCACTCCTCTAAAATGTCACAAGAGTCTTGGTTCAGGGAAAAGCACTCTCCTGAACCATTGTTTCTTGCAGAGAAAAGATGCCTTTTAAATTGGTGATTGAGGGGTATTGACACACTCAGTGGTAGGCTGCAAATAATTTAACAACTGGTTCTCTGCCCTAAAGACCGGCTGGGTGGGTGTGGCCGCAGTGGGGCTTGAATAACTTAATAACTGGTTCTCTGGCTGGGTAGGCGTAGCCGGTTGGTCATTTGACTGGGTGGGTGATGTCACTCATCACACCCAGCCCTGCCTTCTGGCCACTCGCCTCAAAGGCAGAAGTAGGATTCAGCCGGTTGAGGCTAATTCCACCACTGGTTGGCCCCACTCCCCCACCTGGTTTTCGACCATTTTTTTGGCCATTTTCAGGCCGTTTTTGGGGCCCTTTCCAGCTGTTTTTTGGGCCCAAAATGTCCCAGAAATGGTTAAAAATGGCCCAGAAACAGCCTGGAAAACAGGCCAAAAAACAAGCGGGGGCAGGGCCAGCCAGTGGTGAGATTTGCCAGTTCACTGAACTGCACAGAATCTTAACTACTGGTGCGAACCAGCTCACCTCTGGACACACTGATGTGCTGACCTTGAGTTCCTGCGCACGAAAGTTAGATCCAGGCTCCATTAAAGAGGCTGACCATCTATCAGGCTAACTAACTCGGGAGAAATGACACCACGAAGATGTGAAAGTCCTTCCCAACATATCTTTTAACGAGTCATTGATTTCATTAGGACCTAAGCAGACAGAAATCCTTGAACATTTACCAGCCTCAAAGTGGGGAGAAAAGCAGACACTCCTATAAGGACTCTTATACTTCATCTGAAACCAAACACATCTTTTCTTTCGATTGTGTTGCAACTGTGCTGCAAAATGTGCGATTCCAGGAAATGTGTGATTCCAGGAAATGTGTGATTCCAGGAAACATTGCTGTATTAAGGAGTATCCCAGAGTATCAGATGATACCCAGAGGTATCATCTGATCTATTCTGAAACTTCCTTTTGTTTTCGGTGCAAACTGTGGCATGCTACTTCTGAGTGACAAATAGGCAGGCATGGTGATTGTAAAATAGGTTGCCCATGGTGGTTGGTTCCCAGACTGATACAGATCCAGGAGATGGTTCTGCAGACAGCCAGGAGGTGATGAAAACATCCACCTCCTCACCATCTCAGCAGGCTGTTAGGAAGAGATTCAGAAAGCCTTTTCCTTGATACGCATGGAGGTATATTGGTTGTAAACAGGAAATAGTTCAGTTGCTGAAATTCTTGGAATTCCATCCATTTCTTCTCAACAAATCTTGCTAAAAGGAACTCTATGAAAAGGAAACCTGGAAGAAAAATCTTTGTTTTAAGTCTCTGTTAAGGGAGGGGAGAAGAGAGGAGAGGAGAGGAGAGGAGAGGAGAGGAGAGGAGAGGAGAGGA
>WNWU01000021.1:20674632-20720041 GCA_012654045.1 Ptyas mucosa
TCATTTTACCGACCTCGGAAGGATGGAAGGCTGAGTCAACCTTGAGCCTGGTGAGATTTGAACTGCGAAACTGCAGTCAGTCGGCAGTCAGCAGAACTACCCTGTAGTACTGCATTCTAACCACTGCGCCACCACAGCTCTAATCATGAGCATCTCAAGAAGAAAGATTGCAGATGTACCTGTTCTTTGCTAGGCGAGTTGCTGAATTTCAGACAGGAAAAACAATGAGCAACTAAAAGAATGCAGTATTCAAAAAAATAGCCTCCTAATTCTTAAGTGATGCTCATCTCACTGTATCTGGGTTCTGTTGTTTTAGTCTGGTGAGGACTTCGATAAAACATGGAAAGGCATAATTCTTCTGGGATGCTACCATAATGAAAGGAATGTACCACACAGATGTCTATAGACATCTGAAGGGGCTCCTCTGCTTGCTAGGAACAGAAGGCGCTGATTCTCAAGACGCAGAGGTGATCATGGGGGTGAAATCTAGAATGTCATGCCATCTGCTGACAATTTTGGGGAACTGGCATCCTGCGAACAAGGACTATACTTCTGGTTTCTGAAGAGGTGGTTTATCTCCAGAAAAAGAAGAACGTGAAGTTGTTTTTTTAGCAACTGCTAAACGGTGTCCTTATTTCAACGGTGGAATGCAGAATTTTCTTAACCGTGTTTATACATCAAGGCAGCTCGGTAGACAAAAGAAAAATGAACGAATGCCTGTGGCTGTTGTTTTATAAAGCCCTGTTCTCTTCAGAGGGGCAGAGTCCTTCTGTGGGGGCCAGGAAATGCTGGCAAACAGAGCTGTGCTCTTGTCACATTTCCCCTCATTCCAGAACAAGGTTGCACCCAATTCCAGAATCTTTTTCTGTTTTGGACCCCAGCTGAATTTCAGTCAAGGCTGATCTTGGCTAACTGAAGAAAAAGCTAGCATGCTACCACCAGAAAAACTGAGATATGTGTACCCGACTGAGACATTAAAAAGACTTCCTAGATGAAGGTAATAGCAAAAATTCCTTCATTGTTCCCATGGAAACTGCAAACATGTTCCCAAAGTTATCAGAAGTGGATCCTAACTCCAAGGAAATGTCAACTTCATAATATGCATAAAAGTATATCTTAAACCCCCCCGCCTTTCTGCGATTTATTCAAAAATCAATGAAAAGATCCACCATCCATTCAACTGAAGGGGGGGGGGGATTAACGACAGGTAGACCCGGATTTACAACTACAATAAGGACTGGAAAATTCATTGCTAAGTGGCCCAGTTTTTAAGTGACCGCACCCAATTTTATGATCCATTTGCCATGGTTCTTAAGTGAGTCTCCTGTTGTTACTAAGCGAGAGATCATATGACAGCAACTTGCAACTCCCTGATGGCTTCCCAATTGACCTTGCTTGTCAGAAGCCGGCTGGGAAGGTGGCAGATTCTCTGAGCATTGTAAACGAGCAATGGTTGCCAATGATTGCATGGCAGGGAGATGCTGCAATGGTTGTAAATTTGAGGACTGTTCAGAAGTTGCCGTTAAGCAAGGACTACCTGTGCCCTCTTCTTCCTAAAGTTTTGTTGTTGTTAATGAACATTACTGGATGCAGTCAAAGATACCTTCAAAATCCCCTTACCTGGCTGATAGACTGAGGGCTTTATGCTTGCAGTGGTCACAACTCTTGGCTTCGAAGCAGGTACTGGGGCTTCAATGTAGCCTGTGTAAGGAGCTGGTCCATGGGGAGCTGGTCCATGGGGAGCTGGGCCATGAGGAGCTGGGCCATGGGAAGCTGGGCCATGAGCTGGTCCATGGGGAGCTGGTCCATGGGGAGCTGGTCCATGGGGAGCTGGGGCTGAAGTGTAGGCTTGGCCTCTAAAAACAAAGCAGATCATGCGTTCGTCAGAAGGCAGAGCAAACATCTGGAGAACGATGGTCCCCCTACAAGGTGACAACTCTTCCTTGGAAGCTCCAGAAGAAAGCATGGAGATGCTGCCACTTAGAAGCCTCACACAGTTAATACGTACTTTCCATATTTATATTGGAAAAAAGAGGGAAACCTTTCATAAAAGGAGGAATCAAATGCTTAGGGCACTGTTAGCACATTTGTAGAGTGTACATCCAAAAGCAAGCTCCATGGTTATTTGGTTAAGACAAGTGAGATGTTTCAGGTACCAGAGAAGACAACTGTTGTGGTCCACCAGCAGCCTGCAGAGCTGATAGTGGATTCGGACAGTGAGGAGGTTGAGGAAGAACATGGGCCAGTCCTAGAGGCTGGGAAAGGCCCGGATGGGGCTCTGCGAGTGATGTGTAGACTCCGGAGCCTCCAGAGGCTGACAGCAAAGAGGTAGAGGAACAGTGCATGCATGAGAAGAGCTGCCAGAAGGCAAGAGCAGCTAAAGCAAAAAGGACGACTCGGGAGTAAGGCCAAGTGATGATTGGCCCATAAGGCTTAAAAGACCAGCAACGGCTCTTGGCCTCTTTGTCAGAAAACAACGTTGATAGATTTGTTTCTTGTCTTGCTGCATTTATTTCTTGTCAACATCTTCTGCTTCTGAACTTTTGCCAAGAAAAGTCTTTACCAGCTTGCCAAAGTAGACCAAGGTTGGTGATAAGGCTGAAGAATTGTGTTATGAAGAATTTGTTTTGAATTAGTTTGGACTACGTTGAGAATAAGTTAATTCTCAGCTGTTCTAATAAAGTCTGTTTGTTTAGAACTGATTGTGTCTGATAATACCTACTTGGGCCTAGGTTACAATAACAACCCTGGTGTTCTCCTAGCCTTTATTCCAATGGAAAGAAGTCTGGTGCGCATGGGATAGGGCGATATGGTTGAGACACCAAGAGGAATCGAATAAAAATGTCCTTCAAGAGAATACCCAGTGGAGGCAAACTGCCTAGATCTATCCCAAAGGTTTTTTTTTCAAGAGGCAACTACTGGACTCTCTGGTTTTTCTTTGAAGACCTTTCGCTTTTCATCTGAGAAGCTTCTTCTGAGAGCTGAAGAAGCTCCTCGGATGAGAAGCGAAACGTCTTCAAAGAAAAACCAGAGAGTCCAGTAGTTGCCTCTTGAAAAAAAAAAGCACCTTTGGGACAACCATGATCTGGATGACTGAGATCCTCTATAGACGTTCTAGATCTAGCAGCATTTCCTTCCTAATGGGACATCCCAACTGCTCCAGCTTCTTGTTGAAGGGCTGATGTCCCCGCTTTTACCAAGGCTGAAGATGCGACTGTTTCCCATCCAGGGGAAAAAAAAAAAAGGACACAATCTCAGAGACATCCTCGTCTTTGCAAGTTGCTTTTCTTTCATGGTAGAGGAAGCCCATCGGCTGAAGGCCATGAGAGCTACTTCAAAGCCTGAAGCATCAAGGGATGGTTTGGGCCTAGCCTGGAAGACTAGGAAGTTTAGGTATTTCTAGAATTCTTTCTAGAATCACAGGTCAAGGATTTAGTTGTAAATACCAGGGTGCTTTAGAAACGAACGAACATTGCTTTCTATTTATTTATTTACTAAATTTATTTGTACTTATATTTTCACTGCTATTCCAATTCCCTAGCAATGTGTCCAAGATTATTCTTGCAGTACGTTTGCAAACAAATATTTTTTTTTAAAGTGCCTGTTTTACCTCCCCATTAAACTCATTTTGCTAAATCTGACTCCATTAAGAAGCTAGCGGTACTTCTGAGCATACAATGAGTGTTTGTTTCCTCTACAAAATGTGCTACCTGACATCTTTGGGGAACCATTTTCTCTTTCTTGCAAGGAAAGCTCTAACCATATCATTTTAGGTCATTGCAGTTATAAAATCAGTAAATCCAAGGAAAAGCTGACCCAATAACTTTTGTAGCCCTACAAGGAGTATAAAGTGGAATTATAGGTAGTCCTTGACTTACAACCACAATTGAGTCCAAAGTCTCAGTTACTAAGTGAGACAGTTGTTAAGTGAGTTTTGCCTCATTTTGCAACCTTTCTTGCCATGGTTGTTAAGTGAGTCACCTGCTGTTAAATGAATCAGCCCTTCAACAACATTGATTTTGCTTGGCAGAGGGTAGCGAAAGGGGATCACGTGATCCCAGGACATTGCACTCGTCATAAATATGTGGCTGGATTTTGATCATGTGGCCGTGGGGCTATTGCAGTAGTTATAAGTGTGAAAAATGGTCATAAGTCACTTTTTTTCAGTGTCACTGTAACTTCGAATGGTCACTAAATCAAGGTAAGTCAAGGATTACCTGTATTAATTTAAAAGATCTCCTTGGATTTTAAATGGGATTCAATTCCTATATGTCTCCGACTTGCAAACATTTTCTAAAAAAAAAAAGGCCAGCATTTGTCTAAAGTTGCATTATATATATATATATGCATTATAATGATATCAAAGAGAATCAGAGTCTAACTCTGTTGATTAAAGATAGAGAAGATTCAGAATATTTTAAAATATGGAATGATTTTTATTATTGGTTGGAGAAGAGATATAAATGATTAATTATGTAAGTATGTAAAAATAGGTGATGAGTTGAATATTATGTTAATGATGAATTGATATTGTCGACTGGATAAGGATCAAGATAGAAGTAATGGCAACTATACAGAAAAAGAAAGAACTTTGGAAGATAATGCTGAGATGTCACAGGGAAGAGAAAACTGATGTATTAAATGTTTATTTGTCTAAACAATAAAAAGAGAGAGAGAGAGAGAATCAGAGTCTAGCCATAAGTCCAGCAGAGGTGATATTCAGCCAGTTCGGATCGGTTCAACTGAACCGGTAGTAGCGACCTGGCCAGGTGCAATCCTGTCCTGTATCATTGCGTTTTTGATGCCGCACGCATGTGCGGACAGCGCACGTGAGCGAATTGCCGTATTATTTGACGCTGCACACATGTGCGGATGGCATGTGCGAGCGAATTACTGTGTTTTGCGCACGCTCACATTTCCAGTGCTGGGTGAACCGGTTGCTACAGTATGTGAATTCTACTTCTGAGTACTACACTAAAGACAGATGAATATATTTATGTATTATTTGTTTCCTGACTAACTTCCAGGAAAGGGCCCTTTCAAGGTGATGTATATGACAAGAATAGATGAATAACATATGCACCATACACACACACCAGTGGTGGGTTGCCCCCCGATTTGCACCGGTTCTATAGAACCGGTAGTAAAACTAGCGGGACGCTCCGGCCACCGACCCCGACATCATCAAAATGCTTCTGCGCATGCGCAGAAGAGTGTGCGAATGGCCCCACTGTGAACTGGTAGTAAAGATAAGTAGAACCCACCCCGACGCGCGCGCGCACACACACACACACACACACACACGTGTATGTGTGTATGTATGTATGTGTTGTGGTCCGCCAGCAACCTATGGAGCTTGCAGGGGAGTCGGACAGTGAGGAGGCTGGGGAGGAACATGGGCCAGTCCTGGAGTCTGAGGAAGGCCCGGACGAGGGCTCTGAATCGGAGGCAGAGATGGGGCCAGGGCCATCTGGAAGTTATGTGCGGTCTCCGGTGCCTCCAGAATCGGACAGCAGAGAGGCAGAGGAACAGGAGGAGCCTGTTCCTAGTGCACGCATGCGCAGAGCTGCCAGAAGGCACAAACAGTTAAAACAAAAGGGACAACTCGGGAGTAAGGCCTGGAGATGATTAGCCCCTCCCATAAGGCTTAAAAGAGGAGCAAAAGCATGTGGGCACTTTGCAGGAAAGCAACATTGTTAATTCTGTTCCCAGTCGGCATCTCTGTTTGATTCTGGACTCAGTATGGCTTTGCCAAGTAGGTCTTTGGCAGCGTGTCAAGGGAGATAAAGGTTGGGGATTATCCCGAAGGACTTCTCCTGAAGGACTTTTTGCAACTAATTGGGACTCAACTGTGAATGAACGTAATGAACACAATAAAAGAGGTATTTGGGACTACTCATGTATTTTAATGACTCCAAAAGCCTAGGTCACAACAATATGTATATGTATATGTATATGTATATGCATATGCGTGTGTGTGTGTGTGTATGTGTGTGTAAGAAATAATACATTGCTTTACAATATGCTGTTGTTCTAGACGAGAACAACCTAAAGGAAATCTCATTTGGAACCAGCCGAATTAATATGAAAGGCAAAACACCTTCAATGCAATTCTTTGCAAGAAAGAAAACAAGAACTTTGAGGAGCAGAACTAACACAGGAAGGGCAGATTAGAATTTCTCACGGTGAAAATGCAGAGGCTCCTGAAAGAGAAAACAAGCACAGTCCTTCATTAATAAAAGATCTGAGCCGAGCTGTAAAGAACAGAGATCCGTCTAAATTTCAATGGGAGAAAAATGAAAGTTTTGGAAGGAGCTGACGGTGGTTTGCCAGGACAGCTTGGAAAGACGCTAAGCAAGGCGAGACGTGTCTGCAGGGCAAGCAAGAATTAAGTTTGGAAACTATTAGTTGTCAGAGAAACGAAGCCGCTGCAGATAAGGAGTGCATTAATGCTGTACTAATGATCAGCTGTCAAATGAAAATCCAGAAGCTTTGAGTGGGATACCTCTTGTGGGACTGGTAGGAGATGGAAGTCGAAGCTTGATGGTGCAAGCTAAAAAAAAAAAAAGATAAGTTTTTTTTTAAATGCAGAAAAATATAGCATTGACAACAAGAAACAAGATTTGTGAAGGGGGGAAGACTCACAGAAAGGGCTGAAATTCATTATTTTTTATCACGCCATGGGACATATAACACAGAGTTAGTAACAATAACGGAGTTAGAAGGGCTCTTGGAGGTCCTCTAGTCCAACCCCCTGCTCAAGCAGGAGACCATTTCAGACAAGTGGCTGCCCAGTCTCTTCTTAAAAGCCTCCAAGTGATGGAGCACCCACAACTTCTGAAGGCAAGCTGTTCCACTGGTTAATTGTTCTCACTGTTAAGAAGTTTCTCCTTAGTTCTAAGGTTGCTCCCCTCCTTGATGAGTTTCCATCCTTTGTCTCTTGTCTTGCCTTCTGGTGCTTTGATAAATAAGTCGACTCCTTCATCTTTGTGGAACCCCTTCAAGTATTGGAAGACGGCTATCATGTCACCTCTGGTCCTTCTCTTCACTAGACTAGACGTACCCAGTTCTTGCAATGATTAGACCCCTAATCTTTGCTGCTCTTCTCTGAACTCTTTCCAATATGTCAACGTCTTTTTTTTTTCTATTGGATAACCAAAACTGGATGCACTATTCCAAGTGTGGTCTCACTAAGGCTTTATAAAGCAGAGTTATTACTTCACATGATCTTGATTCTATCCATCTGTTAATGCATCCTAGCATTGCATTGACCTTTTTTTTTTTACTGCTGCTGCACACTGTTGGTTCATGTTTGAATGGTTGCCACTAGGACTCTAAGATGCCTCTCTTAGTCCTCAGCTTACAACAGGGGTGTCAAACTCAAGGCCCGGGAGCTAGATCTGGCCCACGGAGTGCTTAGATCTGGCCTGCGGGGCTGTCCTGGAAACAGCAAAGGACTGGCTCAAGGTGCCTCTGACAGCAAAAGAGCCTGGTGGCGCAGTAGACTAAAGCACTGTGATTAATATTCAGCTGCCTGCAATTACTGCAAGTTCTAATCTCACCAGGCTCAAGGTTGACTCAGCCTTCCATCCTTTTTAAGGTAGGTAAAATGAGGACCCAGATTGTGGGGGCAATAAGCTGACTTTGTACAAATATACAAAAGTATGAATGCTATTGCTTAACACATTGTAAGCCACCCTGAGACTCCGGAGAAGGGCAGCATATAAATCAAATTTTAAAAAGGGAGGGGGACCTCAGGAAGGCCGCATGTGGTCCCCCACAGCTCGGTTTTCACTGGCAGAGGGTTGTGGGAGGCCATAGCAACCGAAAATGGAGGTCAGGGGCCCATTTTCTCTCGGGCCACCACAGGAGCCCCCAACATGAGTGACGTAGAACTGGTCATGCCCACCCTGGCCACGCCCACTCCGGCCCCCTTGAGGTCAAATGCAATCCTAATGTGGCCCTCGATGAAATCAAGTTTGACACCCCAGGCTTACAACAACAGTGGGGACCGAGATTTGCATGGCTAAGTAAGATGGCTGTTCAGTGGCTTGCGCCTGATTTTACAACCATTTTAGCCACTTGCCACGGTTAAATGAACCACATGGTTGTTAAGCAACTCCAGCTTCTCCTGTTGACTTTGCTTGTTGGGAAGGTCACCAAAGGCGATCCCATAATCCCAAGAATGCTGCAACTCTTATAAATACGTGTCACTTGCCAAGCATCCCAAATATGATCACGTGACTGTAGGAATGCTGAAACAGTCGTAAATGTGAAGAGTCATGAGTCTCTGTTTTCAGTGCCGTTGTCATTTCCAACAGTAACTAAATGAACTATTTAGTATGTTCTTAAGGGATAGAACAGAATAACAGAGTCGGAAGGGACCTTGGAGGTGTTCTAGTCCAACCCCCTGCTTAGGCTGGAAACCCTACACCACTTCAGACAAATGGTTATCCAACATCTTCTTAAAAATTTCCAGTGTTGCCGCATTCACAACTTCTGGAGGCGAGTTGTTCCACTGATTAATTGTTCTAACTGTCAGGAAATTTCTCCTTCGTTCTAAGTTGCTTCTCTCCTTGATTAGTTTCCACACATTGCTTCTTGTCCTACCCTCAGGTGCTTTGGAGAATTGACCCCCTCTTCTTTGTAGCAGCCCCTGAAATATGCTCTGGAACACTGCATTTGCAGCAGAGGGATATTGCCACCAAACAATCATCCACTGATCTTTTCTGGTGTTTCTTGACTGTTTCTATCTGTCAGAGAGGCAGTGGTTTAGCTGGCGCCTGCTCTTCTAATTAACCATGGGGACTGGAATGAATCCGCTTGATTTCTTACAATTTCTACTCATTTTCTCCTATTTTGGCTTGTCTGCAAGAAGCTTTAACACTTTTCCTTCCGGATCGGTTAGGCCTGGTTTAAGATATCCACCAAATCTTAAAAGACAGTCTTAAACTCTGAAATTGGTCTGAAGAAACTTTGCCTTAAAATGTTGTCCGATCAAACCTTAGCTCTGGGTTTGTCGAAAACTCTTGAGAGTGACCTGGGGAGGGCACTGAAATCTGATTAATAAATAATTAAACCATGCAGCTTTGTAACCCATGAACATGGTGGATGGCAGACATACTACAGTTAAGACAATGGCCTTTGTTGCCTTCCAGCAATCAAATTCATTCATTCATTCATTCATTCCATTTATATAGTCACCCATCTTATAGCCACCTCTGGGTGAGTATAGAAATAAATTGCAGATAAAATACAGGAAAGGAATTCTTCCAAATTCTCATGGCTGTGTTGGAGGAGAAGAAGAAGGGATAGAAAAGGTTATAATTTAGAAAAATATAACAAAGAAAAATATAACAACATCTTCATGATTGTAACCGTGGTTGAACCGGTGATAAGGAATTAAGAGCTGCAACTTAACCGTTAGATGTTGGAAAGTGATTTTACAAAACTTTTTACAACTCAAAAGATGAGATCAGCCCCATACTTCTAGGTTAGTAGGAGAATTCTTGTTTAGAAAAGTTAAAGTCAATCAGCTATTTACAAAGACATCGACACAACATCAAACATCAGAAACAACATAAGAACAACAACAACAAAATTAAAAACTATTCAAACAAGGGGGAAAAAAATAAAATTTGGGAGAATAACTTGTATAAATGCAATTATAATCTTGAGGAGAGAGGAAAAATGTTAAATATCTCAATGCAACATTTTTAGCTGGCATACATTTGGATAGACAGACCAAAGCGCTATATTGGCAATTTTTCTGTTGATGCATTTAGTGAAGGCTAAATGGGATTTTGAAGTATCCACAGAGGAAGCAAAAATGGCAAATTAACCTGTTTGATTAGAGAAAGATTAACAACATTTATTAGTGAGCAGAAACACCCTTATAGACTTTTTTGCTGAAAAAGAAAAAAGAAAAGCAAAGTTGTGAATTATGGGTTTGAACCAGATTAGAAAAGATCATTTATGGAACATTGTGACTTTAGAGAGCAAAATATAAATGAACTGCTGTCAAGAAGGCTAGAAGCTGTTTCTTTATACAGTAATTTCCCTTTTCTTTTTTCTATTTCTATTTTCTTTTTGCCCTGTTTTCTATTCTTCTTTGTTAACATTATTTCCTCTTATGGTTTTTACTTTGTTAAGAATCTCCTTGATAAAAATTGTATAAAATGTGTATAAAATGATACCCTAAGCTACTTTGCTATTGCATTAAATTTTTGAGCTGATGAGGTTTTCCATTCTTTTATAAATAACACCGATTTTTAAAAGCTGCACTCTAGTTTTTTGACGCCCTGCCGTAATAAATCTGGCAGCTAACAAGTGAATTAATTTCTCCTGGTCCACCGTTTTATATCTCCTTGGGAACAATCGAGCCACACTAGTGTTATTTATGAAGGACTGTTGTGCAATCGTTCTAATTTCCCGAAAAGGTTCAATCAAAGGGAGTAGCTTAAATGGCATTGCTCCAGAGATGGTAATATATATCAGCACGAGTAGAAACATGGTCTAAACATGGGAGGCTTAATGTTACCATGTCTGGAAAGTAACGAGCCTGAGACAAAGCTGCCATCAAAATAGATGGTCACTGGTCACCATATCCAAGTTCAAGAGATAAACAGCAGGATGGTAGTCACTAGGGGTGAAATGCTACCGGTTCGGACTGGATTGGCCGATCCGGTAAGCAATGGTAGCGGGTGGTTCGGAGAACTGGTAGCAAAAATCCCTGCCCCCCCCCCGCCCATGCCCCCCCAATTGCCCGGTCGCCCGCTTGCCGTTTCTTTTAAAAAATGCTTTTAGAAGGTAAAAAAAAGGCTCTGACAATCACAGCTGAGCTGCGTGATCATCAGAGTCCCTTTTTTACTTTTAAAAGCATTTTTTTACAATCTATTTGGCTGAATAGGTTGTAAAAAAATGCTTTTAAAATCGCTCGCCACAGCTGATCACCCCATCCCCTGCGCGCTGTTCCACTTACCCCATGCCTCCTTTTGATGTGCACTGTGTGCGCGTGCACCTCGCATTTGGTGCGTGGTGCGCACTGAGTATGCACGCACGCAGCACTCATGCGCAGCCAGCTAACCAGTAGTAAACCGGTTCAGATTTCACCACTGGTAGTCACCATGTATAGACAGGGGAATGGGACCTAGACTTAAATCCTGAGGGGTCTCTTAACAAAGGAGGGTTGAGCTATGTGAAGCTGCACTAGCTAGCTTTCTTCCTGGACTAGAAGACCTCTGAGGTCTCATCCAGCCCTAGATTTCTATAATTTTCATGACTAGGTCTTCTTGGATCTGCCATAAAAACAGCTGACCTATCCATATCCAAGCCACCTCCTTGTCTCTTTGCTGCTAGCTCCCAGCATGAGGGAGTTTCTAGAGAAAGATTTATTGCTGAATGTTGGGTGAAGCTCACAGAAGAGAGAGTTGGATGAATATAATGCAGTTTTAAGGAGATATAACTAGAATTTGAAATGTAACAAAATTATCTTCAGTAAGGTAAAGGTTCCCCCGGTTCCTCCGCACATGTGTGCTAGTCATTCCTCACTCTAGGGGGCAGTGCTCATCTCCGTTTCAAAGCCGAAGAGCCAGCGCTGTCCAAAGACATCTCCGTGGTCATGTGGCCGGCATAACTAAACGCCGAAGGCACATGGAACACTGTTACCTTCCCACCAAAGGTGGTCCCTATTTTTCTACTTGCATTTTTTACGTGCTTTCGAACTGCTAGGTTGGCAGAAGCTGGGACAAGGAATGGGAGCTTACCCTGTTATGCGGTACTAGGGATTCAAACCGCTGAACTGCCAACCTTCTGATCAACAAGCTCAGCGCCTTAGCCACTGAGTCACCGCATCCCTAATCTTCAGTATCAGTATCTAACTTTTTAAGGGGATGTTGCATACTATTATCTATGAATTATTTCAGCCCACAGTTCTTGAGAGAGAAAATATTTTTTTAATGATTGGAATATTCTGACCTTGGCAAATCCCATTCCATTACACAACATCTCTCCTAGCTCTAACCTTGGATCTGAACCTTGGAGAAAGACCCATTTTCTGGTGCTGAAATTGGTCTTCCAAACTCTGTACCTATGTCACAACTGTCTCTTTCAGGAGAAATCACTTCTGATCCTACTTGAGTGTCAATATGCTATTCCACTCTTGTAATGTAATGCTATTCCACTCTTGTAATGTTTTGCACACTTCTAATTCCTGATGATTTGTTGAACCTGATTTTAAAAGCAAACTGATACCACCAGAAGTAAATTGGCCTATCAAATTCCCACCCCAGGTCCTCTCCCTGTCATTCTTAAGATTATGAATAGATCCTTTGCATATAACATAAAAGTTTATATAGTACCATAGAGACATCTTTGATTTTAAATTATGTGCATAAATAGTATTCTGATGTGCTAAATTCCTCTTTCTGTCTCTGATAAGAATAGCTGATACTGGGAATCACTGTTTAATTGCTGAATCCAGGAACAAGAAGAACATCACAGATAGAAATTCAAGGGTCTTTGAGAGTCTTGGAAAAATGAACATGCTACCAACTTTCCTGATTCTCCAGGATTTGGAAACAGCTGAAATGGGGGTACTGTCACCTTGCAAAACATCCCTGGCTTGCTCTCGAGTTGCCATAGGCCAAGGGGGATGGGAAACTGGCGAAATTGCACAGCAGCCAAAAACTGATGCACATTCCACGCTTATCTCCCTCAAGGCTGTATCCCAGGTTACCTACAGCAGCCGGAGGGGAGTGACCTCTACAACCTGGGAAATTGCTCCGTTGGTGAATGTGATCGATGACATACCTTGGGGGGTGGGAGGAAACAGGTTCATAATTGGAGCATAAATTACATAGGGTCAGAGCTGGCTTCACTTGGGAACGTGCCGACACGAAGCTCCTAATAAATGACTGCATTTCTTTTGAAGCTTGGTTCAAGTCTCATGATTTAATTAGGGCAGCCATCAGAACCCTGACAGGTACGATTTGATATCTCTGAATATAGACTCCATAAAAATCTGATTTTAGATTGAGGGTTAAAATTCTATGTGGTCTGAGCTCCTGTTCTTGATTGTCTCTGAATTCCTGTGATCCATTCAGCTTTAGATTTTGGGAATGTTTCCAAACTTCTTTTGTGTCGAATGTCTGAATTTAAAGACTTTTCAAGTTCTTTGGTCTGACTAACAATTCCTGACTCAAGCTACCATGATCTCTTCTTCATTTCAAGCAGCACGACTTCTGGCCCAAAGCCAGATTTTGTAATTAATTTCTGAACATCTCCGAAGTGAAAGTCTTGCCATCTAATTTGAAACCAAGTTGGAACTTGTGACTCATTTTCTGCAGAATATAGTCAGCAGAAAAACATTTTCCCATCGATTAATAAGTCTCTAATTGAATAAAGGGCTCCCTCTTCCCACTCCCTGAAAATTTCTGATTTATTTGGGTGCTTCAAACGTGCCTGATAATGAAATTGAAGATGATGTAAGGGAACAAAACCAGAATTTATGTTCACTTTGTTCACATATCTATGTTGAATTTTAAATATGAATTGATCGTAATTAGATCTCTTTCTGAGTTACTGTTTTCACTTGCCTTTCAAAAGGTCAACACATCTGTTAGAAAAAGGCTTTCCTGTCCAATTAGATACATCTACTGCTCCCCAATCCCTAGTAGGTTGCAACTGAGTCCTTATTAATATTGCAAAAAAGAACTATTGGTGGGTAACCAAAGTAGAAGACTGGCGCATATCCACAAAATTTGTGATAAAATGGTATGCTATGAATACCCCTTGTATAGACTGCAACTTCTTATAGAATAGAAGAGTTGGAAGGGACCTTGGAGGTCTTTTAGTCCAACCCCCTGCTTAGGCAGGAAACCTTACACCACTTCAGACAAATGGTTACCCTGTCAGGAAATTTCTCCTTAGTTCTAAGTTGCTTCTCTCCTTGATTACAGTAGTTTCCATCCATTGCTTCTTGTCCTGCCCTCAGGTGCTTTGAAGAATAGTTTGACTCCCTCTTCTTTGTGGCAGCCCCTGAAATATTGGAAGGCTGCTATCATGTCATCCCTAGTCCTTCTTTTCATTAAACTAGACATACCCAGTTCCTGCAACTGTTCATCATATGTTTTAGTCTCTAGTACCCTAATCATCTTTTTTGCTTTTCTCTGCACTCTTTCTAGAATCTCAACATTATATCTGTCAGTTCCTTGGGACAATCAAGGTTCCTTCTGAAGTTCTATGAAATGTGAAGTCCTGCAAATGCACAGTGCATCTTTTGATAAGGAGGAATGGAAAGGTCTAACCCCGTTCATCATGTACACCAACTTTATGTGCATGACTGCATTCCCACTCACAGTAGTAATACTATTACTAAATTTGCAGATGATACAACAGTGGTGGGACTCATTTCTGGGGGGGATGAGTCTGCCTATCGAGATGAGGTGGACTGGTTGCTTTCATGGTGTGGAGACAATAACTTGGTCCTTAACACCAATAAGGAGCTTATAGTGGACTATACTAGAAGGAATAGATCAGACATCCAGCCCTTGCTTATCATTGGAGACTCAGTGGAGCAAGTGACATTTTTTAAGTTTCTGGGTGTTACCATAAAAGAGAACCTGACTTGGGGCGCTCACATTGCAGCACTGATCAAAAGGGCCCAGCAGAGATTACACTACCTGAGACTTCTCAGGAAACAACAACTGAATGAAAAACTGCTGCACCGTAGAGAGTATTTTAACTTACTGCACCTGTGTCTGGTTTGCCAATTGCACAGTGGCAGATAGGACAGCACTCCAGAGGGTCAACATCATTGCCCAGAGGATCCTTGGTTGCCCCCTCCCCTCTTTGGAAAATCTCTATAGCTCCCACTGCCTTAAGAAAGTTCAAAACATTCTTAAAGATCCATCTCATTCTGGGCACCCTTTTTTTGAACTATTACCATCTGGCAGACGGTATAGGACAGTAAAAACAAGGACAAATAGGCTGAAAAACAGCTTTTATCCCAGAGCAGTAACAATATTGAATTATACTGTATAGTGCAATATTAATGCAATATCAGGGGTTTTCAATTCAATTGAATAGAATGTGAAGGATGTATGTTTGTGTTTTATTTTTATAAGTATAATGTACACTGAAGATGGCATTTAATTTTGTTGTACAAGGTGCAATAACAATAAACTAAACTGAACTGAACTGAACTGAACTGAACTGAACTGAAAAAAAACTCCATAGATGTGAGTCAACATTGAACCACTCCGTTTTCAGAGTTCTGCCAGCTATTTTTTTGGCAGCCTGTCTCAAGCCAACAATAATAATAATATAAAAAAATGTGTGACTTTTAAGTAATGATTTACACACACAATTTGTGGAGTTTAAACCGCAGGTTCTTCTGCAGGTGAAAATAGGGGAAAGTGTGGCTTGCCTAAAGCAGAGGTCTTCAAACCTGGCAGCTTTAAGACTTGTGGACCTCAGCTCCCAGACTTCTCCAGCCAGCATAGCTGGCTGGAGAATTCTGGGAGTTGAGGTCCACAAGTCTTAAAGCTGCCAAGTTTGGGGACCCTTGGGCTAAAGGCTACCTGGAGAATTTCTGGATTGAAATGAGATTGAGATCACAGATACTCAGCGCATGGCTAACAGAATTCTTTATTAATATTTATTAATATTTCATATGGTAGCAAAGTACTACCAACTCTCTGGAATATTCCAAGAACCTGGGGTTTTTTTTTAAAATCAATTCATTACATAACAATTTAAAGTATTTTTCTGGGAAAAGATCCAGCTATCATAAGAGGGGATTTAGTGTACCTTGGAAGAACGAAAGAACATAGGTGCGTTTTTCTGGCTTTCTGTGAATCTAGAAATGAAGCTTTGATTTGCACTGGCAACAGATCACACTGGCACCCTCCCAAGGAAATACGATTCACTGGAATTCATTGTCCTAGCTTAGATTATTACTCCGGTGAAGCTTTCCAAATTACGAGCAGACAAAAAAAAAAACCCTCTGGGCTAACCCGGTATGTACAAAGATGGGGCCTGATACGAGATGATCAGAGTAATAATATTAACCATAAAGGTAAAGGTAAAGGTTCCCTTCGCACATATGTGCTTGTCGTTCCTGGCTCTAGGGGGCAGTGCTCATCTCCGTTTCAAAGCCGAAGAGCCAGCGCTGTCCGAAGACGTCTTCGTGGTCATGTGGCCAGCATGACTCAACACCAAACGCTGTTACCTTCCCACCAAAGGTGGTCCCTATTTTTCTACTTGCATTTTTTACATGCTTTCAAATTGCTAGGTTGGCAGAAGCTGGGACAAGTAATGGGAGCTCACCCTGTTATGCGGCACTAGGGATTCGAACTGCTGAACTGCCAAACTTTTGATCGACAAGCTCAGCATCTTAGCCACTGAGCCACCATGTCCCATAATATTAACCATACAGTGATGCAATTTTGCACCTGGTTTTTGAGTTGTGATTTTGCAGATTGGCCTTCTCCAGACTGAGCTCTTCCCAAAACAGACATCAATTCCTTGGGAAGCACAGTTTCAGTTGCTAAACTGAGACAATCGCTCAGAAGAAGACAATACAATGGCAGAGGTTTTAAAACAGCCCTAACAAAAATGGATTCATTACCCCGATAGTCTTTTTTTTTTACAGGAGTTTGGGGTCTTGGTTATTGCCTGCATCTCTTCAAGGGTCTCCTAGAAGATGGCTAATGTTGTGGAGAACAACTTATTGTACAGTACTAAAGCCTTCATGATACCTGGAAGCTTTTTCCCCCCTTCCCACATCTCCTTGAATTGAATTAATCCATTGCCCTAGTGGAAGGCTCACAATGAAGTAACTGGATGGAGCAAACGAGCACAAATTTTTACCTTTGGCAGGAGGATGAGATGGAGTCATAAGCCCCAGATGAAGCGGCAGCTGGCAGCAGCGTCATCCGATGACCACCACTGTGAGAAGAAGCAACAGCAGCAGCAGCAGAAGATGGACTGGCTGAAGCAGCAGGCATAGCAGAAGGAGTGCAGCTGATAGACACAGGCTCATGCTCAACAGGGGTACTAATTAAAGTTAAATTGGATAAAACAAGATGTATCTTTAAATGCCGGGCCTTGACAAGGTCCACCAAGGTGGTGGATCAACAAAGATACATACAAAGAGGTGGGGGAACTTGCTTCAGGATTTTGGAAGCACAGCTCAAAATGACAATGGAGATCAGGGTTATTGGTTAGGGCAGTGATGGCTAACCTTTTTGCTGTCGCGTGCCAAAAATGGGGGGAGCGCGGGGGGGTCGCACATATGCGTGCCCACACCCATAATTCAATGCGCTCCGGGTCTGCACCCTGCGCATGCTTGTGTCACCCCCCTTTGCTCCCCTGCGCATGCATGCATGACCCCCCGCAACTTGTTTTGGGCCTAGCAGACCTCCCTGAAGCCTCCGGAGACTGGAAATGGCCCATTTCCCGACTTCCGGTGGGCCCAGTAGCCCTGTTTTTCGCGCTCCCCAGGCTTCAGAGGCTTTCTTGGGGCCGGGGGGGGGGGAAACCACCCCCCCCCCCCCCCCCGGGGGCTGAAAATCCCCCCCCCCCCCAGCCTCCGCACAAGCCCTGCACTTACCTGGCATCCAAAATGGGCTGCATGGAGATTCCTGGGAAGGGAGGGGTGGCGTGGGTGGGGCCACCTGAAAATCAGCTGGAGCTGAGCTAGGGCAACAGCTCGCGTGCCCGTAGATATGGCTCCACATGCCACCTGTGGCATGCATGCCATAGGTTTGCCATCACGGGGTTAGGGCTTGGGTCCACTGGGGTGGGAGGGCTAAGAGACTAAGAGAGTCCCCTGACCAACTCTCTGCATCCCAACTGTGGGAAGATGCATCAGTTGGTCAATCTAGGCAGGAGATATGATAGGATCTAGATTGGGGTGTCAAACCTGCGATGTCATGTTGTTGCCACATGACATATCACGACTTTTTCCCCCTTTGCTAAACCGGGAGTGGCCATGGCCAGCGTGTGACGCATCCGGCCTGCGTGCCCCAAGTTTGACATCTGTGACCTAGATCATACACGTGGGGAAAGGATTGGCCTCTTTTTTTTGCTGTTGGATCTGCAAATTTTCAGCATCCTCTGAGCTGTTGACTCAAAAAATGCAAAAGTGCATGTAATAACAAACAGGGTGCCAAAAGGGAAGGTGGAAGGAAAGAATGGTAATATTTGGACGCCTCTTGATACTGACATTGAGTTATTGCTTGAGCATATTCCTTAGCATTTTCTTCCTATACCCAACTTGGCTGCTGTTAGAAGCCCTCCTTTCTCTCTTGCATGTGCTAAGTAGAAGGATGGTCCTGTCAATTTTTGACCTGGTCATCAGTTCTCACATCGCTGCTAATTCATGCCTCACCTTGTTCACCCTCTTTTTTCTCTACTGACCTGTATAATTCCTTCAGGGAAAGTATTTCTGGAATCCAACCTGGGTCAAATGAACCTGAAGGCCTCATCTCAACTGTCCATTGTACACAGAGGTGGTATTCAGCCAATTCGCA
The DNA here is from genome assembly GCA_012654045.1 of Ptyas mucosa. NCBI lineage: Eukaryota > Metazoa > Chordata > Lepidosauria > Squamata > Colubridae > Ptyas > Ptyas mucosa. The sequence continues at coordinate 20,693,169 of WNWU01000021.1, forward strand.
CTGGTTCGTGCGAACTGTTTGTGGAAATTTGGCCAAGGTTGCCAAATTTAGTGATGGCTGGTGGGCCATGCCCCCGAACCGGTCTCCCAGTCATTACTGCTGGAAAGCAGCTGGCAAAGAAGCCTTGGACGTGCAAGGCAATGGGATGCATGGCGGTGATGGCAGCACCTTTTTCCATAATCTCTAGTACTTTTCAGCGGCCTGCGGCCAGCCGCCACCTCTTTGAGAACCGCTTCAGCTAAGGCTTCTTTGCCAGCCTCTTTCCAGCAGTGGCGGCTGGCTGGGGCCCGCTGAAAACTCCAGTCAGCTTGCCTTCTGGACCCTGGACCAACCTGCCATGGAAAGTAAGCAGCCTGAACAAAGAGGCGGTGGTGGGGGAGGAAGCAGGGTTAGGGCTGGGACCACTAAAGGAGGGGAAATGGGGGTGACTGGCAAAGGGAGGACGGGGGTAGATAGATGGAAATTCCAAAAAAATTCCTACCTTTTCCTGTGGGCATGGCTAGTAGGGGTGTGTGACATGTGACTGAATGGGCGTGAGTGACATCAAGTTGGCCACGCCCACTCAGTCACATGCTCCCCACCTAGCCATACCCACCAATCAGGCAGTGAAAATTTTTGAAACCCACCACTGATTGTACAGTTTTATCATCTGAACATGTCCTCTTTTAGGGGCTAAACTTCCTCAAAAACCAAATGTTTACACATCTTATTTCTATAACCGTAGGGAACACTTCATCTCTTTAGGTATCCTCTTCTGATGGGAACAAAGCCTACCAACTAACTTTCTACATGAAGGTGAAATTTAGTTATCTGGAAGACCAATAAAATGTGATCCACTTGTTAGTTGTGCTACTCAAAACAGTTGGGCTAGGCAATTTTCACGATCATCTACATTAGTTCTTGGAGTCCATTATGTGATGCTGCATCTAATGCATGGAAGCCTATAACTAGAACACCTGGGCCTTGTCAAGCACATGGTACCATCACAACATGGCATAGCAAATTGGTTATGAGACTCATCAAGAGCAAGCCAACCACTTCCCTGGCCTTCAGGAGAAAATTAGAGGGACGGGAAGTCTCAAGAAATGGCAGTCAGCATCCTACAGCAGGGATCTCCAACCTTGGTAAATTTAAGACTTGTGGACTTCGTCCCAGAATTCCCCAGCCAGCCATGCTATGGAATTCTGGGAGTTGAAGTCCATAAGTGTTAAAGTTGCCAAGGTTGGAAACCCGTGTCCTACAGCTTGAAGTTATTCTCCAGCACCATCCCAAGGACATACTCAATACATCATTAATGACTGGAGCAAAATGCACCAACCTGACCTTATGGTTTCTTCAGGAGCATTTTAAGTGTACAGTATGACTTAGTTGCCAAGAATTGTAAGTGAGACCCTTCAAACACCATTTCCATCATTTATATGAGCACCAGACATACAGCAGAGTTCCTTGATCTAATTTAATACCTCACTGGATTTTGCCTTTATTAACTATTACCTCAGTGACAGTACCATCTGGTTTTCCAGTTACTAGTTAAAGGGAAGAGAGAGTGGCAAGTGGAATTTGGACAGTGACAGGAAGTGGATCACTGCTAGCTTCTTTTGCTGGTCCATTATTATAAGATCCTTACCAAGATTTGATATCCTGCAGAGTTGATCTGTTATTTTCTGTTATTCATGAATTACCCTAATAGGTGCAAATCTAGAGCCCAGCTGCTTCAGGAAAGCTTTTTCCATAGACATTTTTCTCCACAGACCCAACCATAGCGTATCCTGTTGATATGGCAAAGACTATTTAAGATGTGTTTGGGTTCAACTCTGAGGTGTTTGTGCTGATAATTTGGACTACATTGCATTGGTTGATCTCAGAGCTGGATCTGGTCCAGACATAATTTTGTAAGAGTTTACACTGGAATGCAAGATCAGTGATACTGGGAAAGCTCTTTAAGGTTCTCTTCTCTGAATATTTTAGCTCTTGAAAATTATGTTATTAATCTTTCTGTGAAATAAAAAAAACTCTTGATCTGAATCCTCAGAATGTGCTTAGGTCTCTTTCCAAATATTTCAAGTCTGTAGTTAGTTATCCCACTAAAAAGAACAACATGTTGAAAGTTCAATGCATCTTATTTTTAGATGTTCCAATATCCCCCAGAAAAATATAAAAGGCAATGTTTTCTTATTCTTTTGCACACAAAAACCAGGGGTGGGCTGCTGGGGGTTCTCAGAGGCTCAGGAGAACCTCTAGCTAAGATTCTGTACAGTTCAGAGAACCCCCAAATCCCATTCCTGGCTGGCCCCGCCCACCTGCCCCTCCCCGTCCAGGAGTCCCCACATAGCCCATTTTGGATGTAGGTATGTGTAGGGGGTGTGTGGAGCCTGGGGAGGCCATTTTTGCCCTCCAGGAGGCTCAAGGAAAGCCTCCGGAGCCTGGGGAGGGCAAACCTCCCTCCAGCTATGGTGCAGGAGGCAGACTAGGCCACACCCACCATGGCCATGCCCACCCAGCAACCGGGCAGAGAACCCCTTGCTAAAATTTTTGAAGCCCACCCCTGACAACCCCCCCCCCACCTCTCCAATGTTCTACAGATGGGTCTTGAGCAATTTGAAAAAAGATCGCAATTCCTTTTTAAAAGATCAGGCAAGATGGAAGTTCAGGTTTGTTACTATCATCTACTACTTTACCTACTACAAATGGGCTTTGTTCACGTCCATTGTGGACAACTGTGATCCTGCAAAGTTTGAGATTCTCTACTGTAGTGCAGTTTCATACAAAGCATTAAGTACCCCACAGTCATCCTATTATGTATATTTTCCTTTTTTCCTTTCTCTGGATTTTGTTCAAGCCCACTGTGGACAACTGTGCAAATTTTGAGAATCTGTAATGTTGCATAGTTACATACAAAGCATTTATCTTTAAGTACAGTACAGTCATCCATTATGTATAATTTCCTTTTTCCCCTTCTCTGTTTTATACTCTGTTTTCTGAAACTCTCTCTAGCAGTGGTGGGTTGCTCCTGGTTTGGTCCGGTTCTTGCAAACCGGTAGTAATGGTGGCGGGAGGCTCCGCCCACCCTCCCGGATGTCATGATGGATGATCTGCACATGCGCAGAAGTGCACTTGCATCAGTGGTGCAAATCACTGATGCAAATCACTGATCAAAATTTTTTACTACTGGTTCTGTGGGTGTGGCTTGGTGGGCATGGCAGGGGAAGGATACTGTAAAATCTCCATTCCCTCCCCAATCCAGGGGAAGATTACTGCAAAATCCCCATTTCTTCCCAATGAGCTGGGACTCGGGAGGCAGAGAATAGATGGGGGTGGGGCCAGTCAGAATTTTTACTACCAGTTCTCCAAACTACTCAAAATTTCCGCTACCGGTTCTCCAGAACCGGTCAGAACCTGCTGAAACCCACCTCTGGCTTGCATGCCCCCGTTGCGAACCGGTAGTAAAGGTAAGTGGAACCCATCCCTGCTCTGTAGGCATCCCAAACAACCTCAAGCTAAAAGAAGGCCAGCAATGATTTATACCAATACGTCATAAATAGTTGTATGATAATAACAATGTGATAGCAACTGAGATGAGGCTAATAAAAATCAGGAATGAAATCAAAACAAAAGAAAAATGAATGGGAAAAGAACAAAAGTTTTAAAAATATCAAGGTCTAAGCAACTACAAGGTAGTCCTTGACTTACAACATTTCATTTAATGACCATACAACGGCACTGAAAAAAGCGACTTATGACCGTTTTTCACACTTATGATCATTGCAGTATCCTCATAGTCACATAATGAAAATGAAGACACTTGGCCCCTGACTCATATTTATGACGGTTGTAGTGTCCTGGGGTCATGTGATCATCTTTTGCGACCTTCTGAAGAGCAAAGTCAATGGGGAAGCCAGATTCACTTAACAACCATGTTACTAACTTAACAACTGTGGTGATTCACTTAGCAGCTATGGCAAGAAAGGTCATAAAATGGGACAAAATTCACTCAACAACTGTATAGCCTAGCAACAGAAAACTTGGGTTCATTTGAGGTCGTCAGTCAAGGACTATCTATATAACACTTCAGTTTTCCATAGCTGTGGGCTTCAATTCTCTATTTATCTGAATACTGATTTGGTTTATATATGAAATAGATATTTTCTGTACACTCAGATACACATACAAATACATGTATGCTATTTGTTAATTCTCCTCACCTTACTTAACAGAGACATAAATAACCCAAAAAAAGAAAAAAGAAACAAGCAAAAAACATTCAGTATACAGGTGACATAATAAATCCTATCTCTTTAACATGCCCAACATACAAGGAAAAATGTGAATTAACCCAAAATACAGGTAGTCCTCAACCAGGAGTGAAATGCTCCCGGTTTGGACTGGATCGCCCGATCTGGTAGCAATGGAGGCGGGTAGTTCGGAGAACCAGTAGCAAAAATCCCTGCCCCCCTCCCCCCATGCCCAGCTGAGCCGCACAATCATCAGAGGCTTTTTTTTTTTACTTTTAAAAGCATTTTTTTCTACAACCTCTTCGGCCGAAAAAATGCTTTTAAAAGTAAAAAAAAAAAAAGCCTCTGATGATTGCGCAGCTCAGCTGGGATCGTCAAAGGCTTTTAAAAGCATTTTCAAAAGGCTCTGACAATCCCAGCTGAGTTGCCTGATCTGCAGAGGTTTTTTTTTCTTTTAAATGCCTCTGACATCAGGCAACTCAGCTGGGATTGTCAGAGCCTTTTGAAAGCATTTTTTTACAACCTCTTGGCCGAAGAGGTTGTAGAAAAATGATTTTAAAAGTAAAAAAAAAATGGCTACGCCCACCCAGTCACATTACCCACCCACCCCACCAAGCCACCCCCACAGAACTGGTAGTAACAAACTTTAGATTTCACCACTGCCCTCAACTTACAACAATTCATTTAGTGACCATTCAAAGTTACAACAGCACCGAAAAAAAATAACTTATGACTGTTTTTCAGATGTACGACCATTGCAGCACCCTCACGGCCTTGTGATCAAATTCGGATGCTTTGGCAACTGATTCATACTTATGACGGTTGCAGTGTCTTGGGGTCACGTCATCCCGTTTTTGCGACATTCTGACAGAGCAAAGTCAATGGGGAAGCCAGATTCACTTAATAACCTTGTTACTAGCTTAGTAACAGCAGTGATTTGCTTATCAACTTTGTCAAGAAAGGTCGTAAAACGAGGCAAAATTCACTTAACAACTTACTTGTTTAGCAACAGAAATTTTGGGCTCAGATATGGTCGTAAATTGAGGACTACCTATATTCCTAACTTGCAAGGAACACTCCACAGGTAACAAAAGTTACAGTGGTAGCCAAAATTGTGGAAACCTTTTGGGAAAAGTGTATTTTTAAGGTTTGCTGGCTAATAACACCACTTTTTGGGGGGGAGTTTTAAAATAATCCTATTCCACTGCTGGAATGGCCTGGGAATAGCCCAGACCTGAACCCAATTGAAAATCTATGGAGCTGCCTAAAGAAACTAGTTAGTCAGAAGTGACCCAGCAATAAAACTCAGTTAATAGAAGCCACCATTCAATCTTGGTTTCACATTGTAACAGCTGCAGAACTAAAAGACTTGGTTCACTCCATGGGAAGACGTTGTAAGGCCGTAATTGTAAGCTAAAGGTTACCCAACTAAGTATCAACTGATATGGGGATAATTTTTGTATATCTCATTTTTTCTATGGTGATAATTTTTGTATATCTTGTTTTTTCTACCTGTTTCACTTTTCTTCTTTATACTGTAACTGCTATTCTAACAGCAAATCCTTCATAAAACTTAATTGCATTACATTCTTGATTAAATTATCTTTCCATCAATATATAATTTTATGGTACTACTCCAAAAAAAAAGTGGTGTTATTAGCTAGTTTTAGAAAATACACTTGTCCTGAAAGGTTCATGCTAAAGGTTACCCAATTGAGTATTAATTGACATGGGGTTTATTTTTGCATATCTCGTTTTTTTCTACGTGTTTCACTTTTCTTCTTTATACTGTAACTGCTATTCTAGTAGCAAATCCTTCATAAAAGTTACTGCATTACATTCTTGATTCAATTATCTTTCCATTGATATATAATTTTATGGTACTACTCCCAAAAAAACCTCGTGTTATTAGCTAGTTTTAGAAAATACACTTTTCCGAAAAGGTTTCCACAATTTTGGCTACTACTGTATACACAGGCTCAAATTATATATCGAATGCCTTATGCAGAGGCCCAGCTCCAAAGTCCATCATGCTTGGAAAAGTGGTAGAAAAGAGAATGACTAGCCGCAAGATGGATGGACTCATTTATTCCACTGATGGGTGAATAGAAGAGCCTGAGTGGTGTAGGCGGCTAATGCCTCCTACTAAGGCAGCATTTAACATCCAGCTGCCTGCAATTACTGCGAGTTCAATTCTCACCAGGCTCAAGATCGACTCAGCCTTCCATCCTTTCTAAGGTGGGTAAAATGAGGACCCGGTTGTGGGGGCAATAAGCTGACTTTGTATAAAAATATAAAAATATACAAAAGTATGAAGGCTATTGCTTAACGCATTGTAAGCCGCCCTGAGTCTCCGGAGAAGGGCAGCATATAAATAAAATTTAAAAAAAAAAACTGTGGAAGACCGGAGGGAGCAGGTTATGGAGAAATCATCTGACAAAGGGTCTATGTGTTCTTTAAGAGTCAACACCCAACTTGATACCACATAATGAGGTCAATTGATCGATCAACAAAAGTTACTCTGTTTACAGTCAGGTGGCAGAGCTGTCTTCTAAATAAAGTACCCATAGAAATGTAGAGGAGGGATTCACACTCTGTAATTTGGAGTGCAACAGTGTCAGCTTTAATCAGATGTAGAACGCAACTGCCACAGCTGAATATAAACAGGATAAGCTTCTCTTATGAAAGGGTGTGTGCATTAAGAATTCACATAAGGCATTATAGGCACCATATAAGTCTCTGTGGCAGCGTTTCTCAACCCTATTGAAGATGTGTGGACTTCAACTCCCAGAATTCCCTGTACTGGCTGGAGAATTCTGGGAATTGAAGTCCACCCAACTGAGCCATCCATCGCCTGACTAGGTGGCTCAGTGGCTAAGACGTTGAGCTTGTCGATCAGAAAGGTCGGCAGTTCGGCGGTTCGAACTCCTAGTACAGGTGTCCTGTGTGAGCAGAGGGTTGGACTAGATGACCTCCAAGATCCCTTCCAATTCTGTTACTGTTACTGATCTTCAATTTGCTAAGGTTGAGAAACAATGCTCCAGGGAATAATTTATGTGACAGCTAGACATTTATAACTCTCCTTCAACAGGTGTGTAGGAATTATGACTTTCTCATAATTTTAATGCTGTGTTAAAATTTCAGGAATGCTCCACAACCACACAACAACTTTTTGATAATGATGAGTAAGAGAACACATAGCTCAGGTGAAAGAAAACAAATTCCTTACCATGGCAAAGCTACAGGACATGCACAAGGCTGCTATTATTGGCGCTGGCTCTTTAAGAAAAAGCCTGAGATACATTGATTGGGAGCTGATATGAAAATGTGTTTGATCTTTAGGGCTCAGTTTTATTACTGTTTGCTTGGAACTTTCAATTCCTTTTTTTAAAAAAAGTTTTTTTGAAACTGGGGAAGTAGAATTAATGGGCAAAATGATTGCCTTACGTCTTGTAGGGATACACAACATTGAAAGAATGCCTCCCCTCAATAACTATTTAAATTCATTCTGGGGAGGTTTCTGCCCCTTCACATTCTTCCCCTAATGAAGAAAAGGGGGTCCAAATATTTCACCCTTTGACATTTAAATGTTCACCCCTTCAGCCCCCATGCAAAGAAGAAGGAAGCCCAATTCCCAGTGCAAAAGAGCCCAGAGTTGGAATTCATTTTTTTTACTACAAGTTCTGTGGGCATGGCTTGGTGGGCGTGGTGTGCCTTCCAGTGGTGGGATGCTCTCGGTTCTGTCTGGTTCTTTAGAACCGGTAGTAAAACCGGTAGCCCACCCTCCCAGACATCATAATTGACGATCTGTGCATGTGCAGAAGCTTCTGTGCATGTGCGCGCGCTCCCGTTGTGAACCAGTTGTAAAGGTAAGTAGAACCCACCCTTGCTCCATTCCCATCGCACTCTGGGACTAGCCAGAGGTGGTATTTGCTGGTTCCCCGAACTACTCAAAATTTCCGCTACCGGTTCTCCAGAACCTGTCAGAACCTGCTGGATTTCATCCCTGAAAGAGCCCCTCCCTGAAGTCATGAGTGCTCAAAACATCTTTTTTTTTTAATGTACATACTTAAAATTGGAAAGATGTACTATATCTCAAGCAGAACTCAAGCTGGTTTATATTCGAAAATTAATACCCACCTTGACTGAAATGGAACTCAATCTCAAAAGAAGTTTTCATGTCTGCATTGCCGCACACACACAGAGTTACAGATATAAAACAAAGTGTCAAGTGAATTAAAGACATTTCATAGCTGAAATGCATAGTCTACCCAAGGACCTCGTTGACCCAATAGCCACAAATTCAGGATTAGGTTAGGAGGCTTTAAAAGTCTACTATTAGTGAGGTGCATGTAAAAATTCATTACGCGCTGGAACTGAGACTGGGAGGAAACATGGAAACGAACAGAAATACACATTACCTGTTTTCAGTCGCTACAGCAACATGTTTCTTGCCACTGTGAAAGGAGGGGAATAGTATGAATAAATTGAGTGGACAAGCCCCAGTGAGGGAGGAGGGTGTTAATTGAAAGTAGGCAGAACAGAAGGCATTTCCGGCTTGCTTGGTTACAGACAACCAGTAGGAAAGTCACTTGAATATTAAGGGAAGCAAGTTGATCACAAAAAGAGAAGAGTTTCAGTTCTTTCTGTGCATCTGAGGCATGGCCCTATATCTCCCCTTTCAATCCATCCATCCATCCGTTCATCCATTCGTTCAGGAAATCAGCTTGTCTAGAAATCAGCTTGCCCAGATGTCCCCCTGATTTCTAGATTTCTAGCCTGTAGAATTAAGTCTTGTTTTCACTAAGACAAAGTAAGAGAATCATCCAATCCATACATTTTGAAAGTTAGCTTGCCTAGAGGTCCTCCTTGACATCTAGGTTTATAACATGAAGAGTTTTAAGTCCTGTACTTAATACAAAAAGGCAATTAGATCTGCCAGTCCCCGTCCTTGGCCTTGAGTAGTGCACCCACTTCCTTGACAATTGAAAGAACTTATGGATATTCTCTAGCCAGAACTCACAATGTCTTGAAATAGAGTTGCAGATGCAATCTTATGACTCTTGGCTGGGTGAGAATGAAAATACCTTGTGTTTAACACAGCATCCTCCCCAGAAGACATGCATGAGACTGGAATCCCAATAAATGATTATGTTGGAAATTACATAATATTAGAAATTGCACCTAATGAGTCTCTTAGACCAGTTGAGCAAAGGGCAAGAAGGGGTGGGATTCAGCCATTTCGGACTAATTCGGGTAACCTGGATGTTAACCGGTTGTTCCGAGGACTGGCTGACCCCGCCCACCCTGCCCCTCCCCTCCTAGGAGTCTCCTCATGGCCCATTTTGGATGCCAGGTAAGTGCAGGGCATGCACAGAGGCTCTGGGAGTGTGAAAAATGGGCCTACCGGAAGTACCGGAAGTCTGGAAACGGGCCCATTTTTGGCCTCAGGAGGGTGTGCGAAGCGAACCGGTTGTTACAACCGGTGAATCCCACCACTGCCCGTGGCCAATATCTCTCCCTCTCCCTCCCTCCCTCCCTCCTTCTTTGTCAAATTATGAGACCACCCATCACACTCACAGAGCAACTCTGGGCAGTGTATAATTAAAAGTATAAAAATCATACAAATAGCATATTTGAACTGGAGGCAGATAAAAACTGGAGTAGAACAATGAAAGCTGTTTTTTTTTACTTTAACAACTTTGTGTTTATGAGACGAGGGGACTTAATCTTCCTCTTTCTTGTTATTCTCCCTTCAAGATATAAAGTAGGCAAAAATGATAGCTTTCAAAAAGAAATAGCTCAATTAATTACAGTATTTTTCTTTAACTTGGCTGGTTTGGGATGAGTATCATTGCAATACAAATGACTAATACCTTTTCAGAGAGAACTTTAAAAAAACCCCAAACCCTGAACTTCCTGACATACATATGTATCATCCAAACACAATCCAGCTTTTACCGTTCAGTTCAATCATTCAATTTATATGCAAATATATTTTAATTGAGGAATCGTATGAACGTTAACTGATGAATGACTGCGATTTCTGAAATCTGGAGACAGCTGCAGTAAGAATATCTTGGCGATCCATACAGAGTTATATTTCCCCCTAGCAGATGTGTGAGGACTGAACGAACCATCAAGCATCAACGCTAATCTGTCAATTAATAAAATGTTGGAACACAAAGGACACAAGGGCACTTTCATCACTTATTGATCATCCGCTTCTGTTCTTGTCAAAGAGAAGTGTCTGTTATTAGGCCCTTCCCTTAGCATATGGCTTATTCTCTGTCTCTCATTTCGACCCTTAGTTTCAGCACGTGCGTTTTTGAATCAATAGAATCAAAGAATTCCTTTCTTTTTTAAGTTTTCACAAACTCTAGGCCAGCGTTTCTTAACCTTGGCAGCTTGAAGATATGTGGACTTCAACTTTCAGAATAATGGAATAACAAAATTGGAAGGGACCTTGGAGGTCTTCCAGTCTAACTCCCTGGTCAGGCATGAAACACTATGCTATTTCAGACAAATGCTTGTCCGATCTCTTACTAAAAACTTCCAGTGATGGAGGAGCACCCACAACTTCTGAAGGCAAGTCATTCCACTGATCAATTGTTCTAATGGTCAGGAAATGTCTCCTTAGTTCTAGGTTGCTTTTCTCCTTGATTAGTTTCCCTCCATTGTTTCTTGTCCTGCCTTCAGGGGCTTTGGAGAATAGTTTGACTCCCACTTCTTTGTGGCAGCCCCTGAGATATTGGAACACTGCTACCATGTCTCCCCTAGTCCTTCTTTTCATTAAACTAGACATGCCCAATTCCTGCAACTGTTCTTCATATGTTTTAGCCTCCAGTCCCCTAATTGCTCTTTCCTAGAATTTGTCACCCTGCAAGGAAAGCATACAGGTTTTCTCAAATGTGTTTTTTTTTTCAAAAGGCAACTGGACTTATTTTGTTTTTCCTTGAAGATGTTTTGCTTCTCATCCAAAAGGCTTCTTCAATCAACTGAAGGACTGAAGAAGCTTCTTGGATGAGAAGCAAAATGCCTTCAAGGCAGGGGTGGGATTCAAAAATTTTAGCAACCAGTTCTCTACCCGGTTGCTGGGTGGGTGTGGCCATGGTGGGCGTGACCTACTCGGCCTCCTGCACCGCGGCAGGGTGAGGGCATTTGCACCCTCCCCAGGCTTCGGAGGCTTTCCTCAAGCCTCTGGGAGGGCAAAAACTCCAGAGGCCCTCCGGAAACCAGAAATGGCCCCATTTCCGGTACTTCTGGTAGGCCCGTTTTTTGCTCTCCCAAAACCTCCACATGGGCCCTGCCCTTACCTGGCATCCAAAATGGGCTGTCTGGAGACTCCTGGGAGGGGAGGGGAGGGGAGGGGCGGGATGGGCGGGCCCAGCCGGGCCCAGCCAGTTCTTGCAACTACCGGTTCAGCGAACCAGATGTAAAATTAGCATCCGGTTTGCCCAAACTGGCTGAATCCCACCCCTGCTTCAAGGCAAAACAAAGAAAGTCCAGTTGCCTTTTGAAAAAAAGCACCTTTGGGTCAACCATAACCTGGATGACTGATAATCTCCATAGACATCCAGATTGACTGGTTGACGGCTTACGAAGGGCAGGTTATGATTGACCCAAAGGCAAGTAAATAATAAATGGGAAATAGTTCAGTTGCCAGGTTTCTTGCAATGCTTTGCCTTTGATTTCAACAAATATTGCTAAAGAAGGCTCTGTTTAAAGCACACTGGGTAAAAGTCACTGGGCGGAGGTCCAACCGCTTGACAGCCATACTTGGCTGAATTCTCTTCAGCAAAGTGAAACAATTAAGCAGATCAGCAAATTGAGCACATTACCCATTGCAATTTGCTGTTTCGCTTTACTCTTCTACCAGTTTACAGCGGGCACAAAAGGCTGCATAAATCTTACCTATTTTATATTCTATTTAAACACTTATATGGAAAGAACTATTCTGCAGTGGTGGCTGGGGCATTGCAAAATAAAGAAATGAAATAGAATGTTATGAAAGAACAAAATAAGATGGTTTCCTTATAGCAGAAATGAAGCCAATTCCAAGGAAACAGAAAGTACAGATCTCAACAAGCAGGGCTTCGTTTTAAGTTAGGTAATACTTTGGATGTCAGCTACTATGATTCAAATAATTCTTCTTACTGCCCCAAAAAAGTGATATTGTATGATATAATGGCCGATGGAGAAGAATCGTGCTAGTGATTACTCTCTGTTTTTGTATCAGAATCAAATGCAATTCTGGAGCACATGCCTCAGGCCAATTCCCACATGCCTGTTTACCGTTGGATGATTTAAATATCAAGTAACAACTTGTGTGAGTAAGCTAACCATGATCGCACAAGGCCAAACTTCTGCAGGAGCAACACCATTCAAGGGAATTGGCTCTGATATGAAAGAGGGAGAGACTTTTGAAGATGTGCAATCAAAAAAAAAAGTATGTGCAAGGGTGAACTTCCACGTCTTTTGGGGTGCAGTATCTAACTATTGAAAGCGCTGATAATCTCTTTTCTGTTTTACTCCACATTGACTGTCCCAAAGGTGCTTTTTCAAAAGGCAACTGGACTTTGGTTTTAAAACAAAGTCCAGTTGCCTTTTGAAAAAGCACCTTTGGGACAGCCATAACCTGGATGACTGACAATCTCCATTAGACATCCACATTGACTGGGTGAGCAACACTGCTTACAAAGCCAAGGCGAAGTGGCTGTAGAAACTCCCTTTCAATGTCCCACAGAACCAGTGGTGGGTTGCCCCCGGTTCAGACCGGTTCGCAAGAATTGGTAGTAAAACTGTCAGGAGGCCCCGCCCACTGCCCTGGATCTTGTCATCAGCAATCTGTGCATGCATGATCCCATTGCAAACTGGTAGTAAAGATCAATAGAACCCACCCCTGCGCAGAACATGTCATTTCGCTCAGCCATCCTTCCTGACATGAGCATGTCATAGATTGCGTGGCCCGCAGTGTCTGGAGGGATGATGAGTGTCAGGCCTGGAAGCCATCTTTTGCATTGGGCCTTCAGGCCTGCCACATTTACTACTGTGGGAAATTGGGAGGGGGGATTGTAAGGAACATGGGTGTTATATAATAATAATAACATTCCTTCCTCAGAGAGTCAAGGACATCTTGGCCTGTACCTGGACAGATGAGACTGGGAGGCATCTCTAGTTGGGACAATGCATTGATTGGACCATGTGATGGACATGTGGATGCTGGGCAGGGACTTGGATTTTCCTTTGGTTGGGGAAAACCTGGAAGCTTTCAGATTTGGGGTTCCCCAGATGTGCCAATATGACATCTCTAATAAAATGGAACTTTGAGGAACTTCAAGTCTTGGAGTCTTCTCTCATTGGGGGGTTTTACTGGGAACCCTGACAGAGAGGATAACTACCATGCCAAAGGGGAGGACCTAAAGCCACCCTCTGGCTGCCTCAGTTAGAGGGCAATGATGAGAAACAGATGTCCATGGGGACGGGTCTTCAATTAAGGAGATGTTCTCGCACCAGGGTGAAAAGATTGTGCAGGACAAAGAAGAACTGGGAGAGAAACACTTTTTAGTGCAAAAACTAGTGTGAGAGATGGCCAGGACAAAATGCAATGCAGAGTTTTGCATGTTTAACTTCAGTGTAACCAGGGTTGGGATTCAAAAATTTTAGCAACCGGTTCTGTGCCCATTTGCGGGTGGGCGTGGCCATGGTGGGCGTGTCCTACTCAGCCTCCTGCACCATGGCAGGGGGGCGGCATTTTCGCCCTCCCCAGGCTCCGAAGACTTTTTTCGAGCCTCCGGGAGGGTGAAAACAGCCTCCCCCGGGCTCCGGAGGCCCTCCGGAGGCCAGAATTGGGCCCGTTTCCGGAACATCTGGGAAGCCCATTTTTCACCCTCCCAGAGCTTCCACGCGGGCGCTGCACTTACCAAAACAGGCCGTGTGGAGACTCCTGGGTGGGGTGGGTGGGGCCAGCCAGTCCTTGCAACTACTGGTTCGGTGAACCAGATGTAAAATTAGCATCTGGTTCCACTGAATCAGTCCAAACTGGCTGAATCCCACTCCTGAGTGTAACCCTGTAAGCAGTAATGAGTTTAGGTCGTGCGAACCAGTTATTTGCAGAGGAAAAGGAAGGGAGATACTGTATAAAACTATTTTATAACTCTGATCCCCCCACCCCGATTTCAACAGTACACACCTAATTTGTGTGCACATTCCCTCAAACAATGACTGCCCAGAAAGCAATGAAGGCCACAAACTGAACAAATGGACATTAGTTTGCATAAACCCACAAGGTTTTAGTTGCAATTGAGAATAAAACTCCCTGCTTAAACCGAGTCTTAACCCAAGTATTTTCGGCCTGTCCTGATTTCTCTTGCATTCAAATTTTTCAGTTCACAGTGTGCAATTAAAAGAAGCAACAGATTTTCCATTCCAAATCAAAGAGAACAATAAATTAAGGGACTTGAGGTAAAAAGGCAAATACAATAATCTGTTTTGAGATTCTTTATTTCAGATAAAACCACGCTGCTATATACAAGAAAAGTAACTTTCAAAGCAACTGCAATACACGAAAAGCAAAATGTTGTCTAAAAGTTACACCGTGCTGTCAACAACTCAGTGTATAAATTATCTTATATATATTTCTTTCAGGCCAACTTGCCTTTTGCTTCTGAACTTCTGAACTTTCTGCTTCCAACGCTGTTACTCACAGTGATGTGACCTAATAAATCCTGCCTCTTCAACATGCCCAACATACAAGGAAAAAATGTGCATTGACCCAGAATGCAGGTAGTCCTCAACTTACAACAGTTCATTTAGTGACCATTCGAAGTAACAACGACTCTGAAAAAAGTGACTTATCACCGTTTTTCACACTTACAACCATTGAGTTACGTCCCCATGGTCACGTAATCAACATTCAGACATTTGGCAATTGACTCATATTTATGATGGTTGCAGTGTCCTGGGGGTGGGGGGTGGAGGGTGGAGTCACATGATCACCCGTTGCGATTTTCTGACAAACAAAGTCAATGGGGAAGCCAGATTCACTTAACAACTGGGTTATTCACTTAACAATCACAGTGATTGACCTGACCACTGTGGCAAGAAAGGTTGTGAAATGAGATAAAAACTCACTTAACAAATGTCTCCCTTAGCAGCATAAATTTTGGGTTCAATTGTGGTCGTAAGTTGAGGACTATCTGTACCAAGTATCTTTATCAATATGACCTAAATGAACTCTGCCAACTAAGAGATCTAGATTGTTGATCCAAGTCCTAGATACAATACATTTCTCTTCCAACTTCTGAATTCCAATATTCTTTAATCTACTTTCTATAGCAATAGAGATTTAATCTGGCTATACATATATATATACATATATATGTATAGCCAGATTAAATCTCTATTGCTATATAGAATTATTGCTATATATATATATACCCACTTCCCCATTCAATATACATCGGTTAAAAGCCAGAAATTGTAACAGCCAAGTCACATTGTCTTTTAATGACTGAGAATCTATGAATTGGCCAACCAAATCAAACCACTTTACAATTGAGAGAACTTACAAACTGGATGAAAGAAACCATAATAACAAAGGCAAGCACTTAGAGGGAAAAAAAAGTAATTCGGAAAACAAATGACAATCATGTTTTTAGCTTCTCAAGATTTTTAGAGGCTATGCTTTTATGCTAAATTCAGGAAAGGTGTTTATATTATATTCCTCTTCCAGCTGGGCACCTGAGCCACAGGACAGTTAACCCTTGACATTAAGGATTTGCGCGGAGAGGCCGTGATGCCAGTTGCGCAGTTTGGCAAAACGTGGGCCGTTACGCTCCGTTTCAAACCTCTCCCTGTGGCATGGAAAGACAAAGGGGTGGGGAGGAGGGAGAGAGAGGAAGAAGAAGAGAAAGAGAGAAAGAGAGAGACAGATAGATAGAGAGATAGAGAGAGAGAGATAAGGGATGGAGAGATAGGGTTTAAGTTGCCTCCAAATGCTGTGTTAAAAACAAATAAAATAAAAAGGACAAAGCAAAATCTTTTTTTGAGAGAGGGGGGCAAAAATCAGAATTGCTCTACAATTTGGAAGCATCCAATTCTCCTTTCTTGGCACCATTTGGCTGGGCTTGACAGGGCTGCTTTTGCTAGAAATCCATCCTTTGGCCAGCAAATTTCCATTTGCTCCAGCAAACAAAAGTTTAACAGCGCACACAAACAAATGCAAAGGCTTTCTGCGTCTAGGTTAGCTTCTCATTGTACAGCAAGTATTGATTTGAGTGGCAGTAGAGAGGTTATCTTTCTGTTATTATGGAATAATGGATGCTCCCTGGAAGTGATGTCATAGATTTGGGCACAAATAATGCCCATCTCTTTGGGGTTTTAAATGATAAAATTTGAGTGGCATCAGTGTTGCGGTAAGAAAGAGGGTACTCCCTTAAGTAACTATACGACACCTGCAATTCATTCAAATTCATTGAATTTGGGTCAACTCTAGTCTCTTCTTTTTAAAAAAAAGGTTTTTGAGTGGGTAAAAAATAAAATAAGAAAAGATAAAGGATTTATTGGGGGAAAAATTGATTCCTGTTTGGAGGGTTTGTTAGGCTAGTAACACCCCCCCCCTTTTTTTAAAAAAAATATTTTTTTTGAAGCACACAACTTCAGAAATTTAAATTTGTTTAGATGCCATTCTGGAGAACGAATCAATACAGATGGAAAAGAAAGTATTACATTCTCCTCCACAGATTCTGTTTTTCTTCTACACAATCCCACCTCAAACTGATTTGTGAAATTCATCTGGAGATGGGTTTAAAGGTAAAGATAAAGGTTCCCCTCGCACATATATGCTAATCATTCTCAATTCTAGGGGGCGGTGCTCATCTCCATTTCTAAGTCGAAGAGCCAGCGCTGTCCGAAGATGTCTCTGTGGTCATGTGGCCAACATGACTAAATGCCAAAGGGACACGGAACGCTGTTACCTTCCCACCAAAGTTTTCTACTTGCATTTTTTACGTGCTTTCGAACTGCTAGGTTGGCAGAAGCTGGGACAAGTAACGGGAGCTCACCCCGTTATGCGGCACTAGGGATTCGAACTGCTGAACTACTGACCTTTCAATTGACAAGCTCAGTGTCTTAGCCACTGAGCTACTGGGTTTGCTTTCCCCAAAAATGTCTACAGGAAGTCTGATCGCCTTGACTAAGTACCATAGTCAAATGTGCAGTGGTGCACCAAAGCAAGGGAAGGGAGTGAATGACTCCTATTTTTCCTCAAAAAAACCCTCAGATCAAATCAGACCTCTGGTTGGCGTTTCCAACACAGTTCACACACCTGCTTGTAAAAACAAGAGAATGACCTTTCCAAATGACTGTAGCGACCCAAGGAATTCAGGAAGATGGTCTGATGTGTCTATGCTGGATGCTCCATTGCAAGAGTGTCAAACTCAATTTCATTGAGGGCCACATTAGGGTTGTGTTTGACCCCGAGCAGGCAGGGTGGGCGTAGCCAGCTTGACGTCACTCATGTCAGACCACTGTGGTGGCCCGAGTGCTTTGCAAGTGAAAATGGGCTCCCAATGTCTGTTTTCGGCTGGGACCAGTGGTGGGTTGCTCCCGGTTCTGTCCGGTTCTTTAGAACCAGTAGTAAAAGTGGCGGGAGGCTCCGCCCACCCGCCCGGACGTCATAATTGATGATCTGCGCTTGTGCAGAAGTGTGCGCGCGCTCCCATTGTGAACCGGTAGTAAAGGTAAGTAGATGGCAGGAGGCCATCCCTGGCTGGGATGGCCTCCTGCAACCCTCTTGCCAGGGAAAATGGAGGTCGGGAGGGAGGCCATCCCAGCCAAAAATGGAGATTTGGAGCCCATTTTTGCTGGCAGAGGCACTGCGGGCTGTCCTTTGCTGTTTCCAGGGTGGCCTGTGGGCCAGATCTAAACACACTGTAGGCTGGTTGCAGCTCTCGGGCCGTAAGTTTGACACCCCTGCTCTACTGTATTAGTTGCATGGATGAAATTAGAAGCGGAAGCATCTTTCAGCTCCAGGGATCTGAAAGATCATTTCAGCCCAGCAGGAGAAGGAACAGAAGGGCCTTCTCCCTGCTGTCTGCAGTTCCAGTTCTCCTTGGAATCTTTGTTAGGTGCAAATTGAATTTTTTTTTTAAAAAAGCGGGCCTTAATTTAAATCACATCATCATTAAAGTCTCATTAATTTGGGCTTCACCTTGTTTTTCCAAAACTTTTGTTAATGACTTCAAGAACATCTCTACTGCTTCCCAAACTTGACTGGGGTTGAGAGAAAGATAAATTAGATTACAGACAGAAGCTTTTTTAGGGCATGCTAGTTTTTGCATTACAGGTATACTTGCCTTTGATTTAATATGGCTTCCTTCCTTCCTTCCTCTTCCTTCCTTCCCTCCTTCTCCCTTCCTTCCTTCCTTCCTTCCTTCCTCCCTTCCCTCCTTCCTTTTTTCCTTCCTTCCCCTACCTTCCTTCCTTCTTCCCTTCTCCTTCCCTTCTTTCTTTTTTTCCCTTCCCTCCTCTTCTCCTTCCTTCTTTCCTTCCTTCCCTCCCTCCCTCCCTCCCTCCCTCCCCTCCTCAATCCAGCTTGCTGTCATGTACCTAGTAACCAAGAACCCTAGCAATGGCAATGCAGCAGAGGCTAAGGATTCTACCGCATTTGTTAGCAAATGAGATCCAACAATCTTATGAATTACAGCTCATTCACTCATTCTTTCTTTCTTTCATTTTCTCATTCATAGATACGAAGAGACCCTTAGATACCATCAAAAGGAAAGAAGCACATCCGACATCCAGTTAAAGGACACCTTTGGTGGTACAAAAGGCACAGAGCAAGTGGCTTCCAGGGCAGAATTCAACAGCTCTAAGGAGTAGGGCAATCTCCCCTTAGTTTCTTTGTTTTCTTTTCATAAAGTTGGGAGAAATGCTTGCTAAGGGCTGATGTTATGCTATTCATTCATCATCTCAATCAGTTCACGGGTGTGACTTTGGGTGTAAAACCCAAGATATATGGTGCTGAATGCCGTGGTGGGTAGGAGGAGGCCCTCTCCCTTCCTGCTGATAATTTGAGGTTCTGCTCTTTGATAATGCTAAGATTTCTAGCTTCAGCTCTGTGGCTATGTTCACTGTCAGTCATATCCCAATTGACTTAGGCACCCACAACCCAAAATTCCGCTTTTTGTGGCTTTTTAGAGAAACCTATCAGTCTGACCATGATCGTTGAACACTGAGAATGCATTCTGAGGTAGGAACGAGACAAAAAAAAATAATCGTATGATCCCTAGAGCAAAACCATATCACAGTACCACCTTCCCCAACACCCTTCTTTTAAGCCATGATTGCTGTGTTCATACAGCATGATAAGCCAAAACAAGCACATAATGCTACAACTTAGTGGAATAACACCATCCAGTCAGAGCTGAAGACTCTTCTCGGATGAGAAGTGCAATGTCTTCAAAGAAAAAACCAGAACGTCCAGTTGCCTCTCGAAAAAGCACCTTTGGGACAACCACAACCTGGATGACTGAGAATCTTCGTAGACATTAAGCTGATCTTAATTCTTACTAAATTCTTAACAGAAAAAAGAAAAAAGAAATACCCTATTTGGTCCTTAACTGATCACCGTGAAGACCATGAGCCTTGTTAACTCAAATCGACTAAACCGCTACGTAGTTTATGTGAGAAGAATTCTCTGAGTTGATTGTCACAGTTTTTGAAAGTTGCCTCATTTGCTTTCCCCTCAAGTTTGAGGAGGCCTCTAATTTTGCCATAATTTTGGCAAATAAAAAAAGAAGACCCATATGTAAAAGTAAGATAGACATCTTCATCAGGAAGATATGTGACAGAGAACAGAATATAACTGTGTTGGCTTATTAATCGTAACAACTACTTTCATAGCTCATTACAGGTTGAGATTTCTTAGCAAATAGGTCAGCTTGATAGGTTATAAAAAGAGAGTCAGTTGGTCTAATGGTTAAAGCATTAGGCTAGAGTCTGGAAGACTGTGACTTTTAGTCCTACCGTAGGCACAAAACCAGCTGGATGACCTTCAGCTGGTCACACTCAGCCCTAAGAAGAAGACAAGGGCAAACCACTTCAAAAAAATGTCCAGAAAATTGCAAGAGTCAGTCTAGGCAGTTAGCAACTCTGACTCAAAATCATCACCCACACAAACACATCCACAGAGACACACACATACACACATACAAATCAATCTTCTGTGAAGATCCCTCAAGACAGTCCCACCCTGGTTCCCCAAAAGCCTAAAGCTACCTCTGTGCCTTGGATAGCATCCAATTCCTTTAGGTTTCACCAATGAGAAACGCTTATATCCATTGCTTGCTATTGGAGTAACCCAGATACTGTTGGTAGCCAACTCTACCATCAGCAGTGATAGTATTTCTAAGGCAGAGATATGAAAAGAAAATATCTATGGTTGGTTCTGCCAGCTGCTATAATTACCCAGATGTTTCTCATCACCCAGCAGCTTGATTTAAATCTCAAAACAGAATTGGAGTGATAGCACCTATTACCGGACGCTTATCAAATCTCTAAGGGATGGGTATATTTTCCTGAGATGGATCAATATACATATACGGCAGGTGTACATGCAACTAAAACTTCACCCAGGACAACTGAGATGCTGAGACTGCATCACAATTCTTACACAGAAATGTCTCCTATGTACAAATTTGGCAACCTATGAAATTTAGATCTCTGTTCCATAAGAATTCTGCTACATGCAGTGAAGCCCTTGGTCTGTAGATCTTCTAAGGCCAAAGAGAGAAGGAGAATTCCAACTATATTGACAACTGTCATCCATCACGGAAAGCATGTGCAGCCAATTGTAGTTGCAAATATATTTTAACAATTACAGACAACGGGGGGCTTGGGCACCAAAATCTCAGGGTTCAAAACTCAACAAAAGCCAACCTGTGTTAGCACAATGGAAACTTTGGTAGGACAAATAAGCCAGATCACGAACCAAAGGCTCTGTTTCTAAGAAGACATTCAGGAAGGATGGGATATGACAACAAGAAGAAGAGGTTTCTCTTCTCCAGATCATCACAACTAAACTAGAGCAAAACAAAAGTGAAGCCGGTAGCCATTTCCAAGAACGCAATTGCAACCACCTTAAGATAGGTTAAAAAACCTGAGCTTCTAAATATTTGCAAATGGACAAACATTTCACTCTAGTAGCAAAAGCAGTCCTGTGTGCTCACACTGCAGTATTTTGAGAAGATCGATCCAAATAAATTTGTTGGGAATGGATTAAACTTCCCCCTTTGATTTAGTTTCTGCAATGACACTCATTGGTTGTCTTATTCATAACATTGGAACAACAACATTTGTGCCCCTCAGTTGAAACAAATGCTAATCCCAGCATCATCCCAATAAAGGCTTGTTAAAACTGCAATCCAAGAGTAGGGCAAAGCACATGCAGGCTGGTTCGTTGAGTCTTTCTGGCAAAGTTAGCCCATCACAACCCTTGGGAGATCCTTCTACCAAAACTTCTCATCAAGTGCTCCCTGGAATTACAATAAGTTCTGATCTGGTGTGCTTTGGATGTCTGGTTAAACCAAAAGCATGTTTGTAGTTTAGTGATTTGAGTAGAAGTAGTAGGTTTTTTAAGGGTGAAAAATCTAATGGGCATAAAAAATTCAATTAATGCTAGTTCTTGTTATCAGTAAACAGAAGGCCAGAAGGTAGCTAATTGCCTACCTTGATCTTCTCAAGGCATCTTCATCTGGATCTTGCACTGCAGATGAAAAATTGGTAATGTTAGAAGGAGAAGCATCAGGCAAGACGTTTGAATGGAGAATGAAACCTTACTACAGTTTGTGGGGAAGGACTACATCTTACTCTCACCAGGAAAAGTCACTCTATAGAGGAAATCTACCGGAATCTCTCAGAATCATTTATTTTATCTAGAAAGTATCCATACTTTCCAGTTTAGATCATGGTCATATTTCCCAATGGAACTTATTTGAAGAATGAGGGGCAAAGTGGTTGTCCTATCCATTCTGTAGCTAAGGCCATTGTATCACAGTTTTCAAACAGAAGTTTTAATTTGAATCCTCTCTGAAATTCCTATCTGCTTCTCAATCTCGAAAAGTCTCCCCCAAACAAGCTTTTAGGAAAATGGATTTATATTGACATTATTGATAGATTACCTGATATTTGATCAAGCCAATCCCAAAGCAGGGAGTGTTTAATAATTTTGGAAAAAGAAGAATAAACTGAACAGCAGAAGGGCTGTTTTGCTTTTCGCTAATGAGAGTTGGTGATAGATTCATTCTTTACCAATAGATGGTTGATTGACAACACTGTTCATCTGCTATGCAAAACAATGTTTAATCCAGATAGCCCAACAGGAAAGTGGATTACTTGGGAGGGGGCTTGGCTATGAGGTTTCAAACCAGAGTCCAGCATGGATATTGCATTGGTCTTAAAAACTTCTGTAGCTTATTGTAACCACAATTAATATCGTGACTTAGTTTGAAATTTGGAATCTTCTTGTTGTAGTGGAACATCTTCAGTCTGTATGAACTGCTATTGTTTTGATTTGGAAGACTTTCTTTCCTTGACTCTTTTCTGATCTAATTTCAGCATTGATTCCCCCCCCCCCCCGCCCCTGCACAGTATAGACACAAAGGTCAAAATGATGCTGTCTAGTTCTTCTTAGTTGGGCTGAGAAGTGGCCTTCAGCCAGTTCTCCTGAACATTCTCTTCAGAATGTTAGATCATGATCTAATTCTGAAATGTTATGTATTTGGCCCAGCAGGAATTATAAAGCTTTCAGTCATTTTTCAATAGACTTTAGTGTCAGAAGAAGGCAGAAAGACCAGTTATCTACACTTCTGAAAATGACTGTCATCAAATATGGGTAAAACCAAACTATATCCTGAAATTTTAAGAAGCTCAAAAGAAGAAGATCTTGCTATCCTTTCTGGTCTTCACACACTCCCAAGCCTCTTCCAAAGTCTGGTGACTTGTTGACCAAGGAGAATCACACCAAATGTGGTAGATAACTTCTTGGTTTGAGGCAATCCCCTTATCTTACAAGACTTTTCTATATCTGTACCCAGAATCTACAATGGTTTTAGGGGGACTATTCAAGTGAGAATACAGAATGTTGTAGAGAAGATGCAGAATGAGAAATGCAACTTTTATATACTTCCTCCACATATGCCTTAATTTAGAAGGTAAGGCTAAATCATTAATTCAGATGCTTATGTGGAAGCAAACTTCTCAATTTCTATGGATTAATTTGGTGGACTTCCTTCTGAGTACAGGTAGTCCTTGACTTACGACCACAATTGAGCCCAAAATTGATGTTGCTAAGTGAGAAATTTGTTAACAGGGTTTTGCCCCATTTTATGACTTTTTTTCTGCCACATTTGTTAAGTGAACCATTGCAATTGTTAAATTAGTAACATGGTTGTTAAGTGAATCTGGCTTCCCCATTGATTTTGCCTGTCAGTGACCCACCCCAGGACACTGCAACTGTCATAAATATGAATCCGTTGCCAAGCATTTAAATTTTGATCACATGACCATGGGGATGCTGCAATGGTCATAAGTGTGAAAATGGTCATAAGTCACTTTTTTCAGTGCCGTTGTAACGGTCACTAAATGAACTGTTGTAAGTCGAGAATTACCTGTAGTGTATCAACCCTAATCACTGTTTTTGGAAACTATACCTGAGTTAAACAGTTTAGAACAGAGATCTTCAAACTTGGCAGCTTTAAGACTTGTGGACTTCAACTCCCAGAATTCTCCAGCCAGTTATGCTGGCTGGAGAATTCTGGGAGTTGAAGTCCACAAGTCTTAAAGCTGCCAAATTTGAGGACCCCTGGTTTAGAAGATTATTGATGTAGGTCAAAAGTGACCTTGATGGGAATTCATTGTGATCAAGTAGACAAGGAATCAATGGCTGAGAATCAACAGAGTTGTTTTCCCATTCACATGAGACTAGAGCCTCAGTTTGAATCTTGTTTTGCTGTGTTTGTTTACAAAAAGGTTGGCATGATCTGTAGAGTAGATCAAGTCAAGTCAAAGCAAATCATATCAAATGTTTAATATGGTCATAGACCGGCGCTGTTCAATAGTTAGGTTTTCTGCCCAAATTATGGTGTGTTGTTGTGTACCATCTTGCAAAACATAGATTTTGCTGTTCCAATGATCACTACTATAAAATCTAGGCTGGATATTGTGATATTTTCAAGGGACCTCCGCTTGAAACTTGGTTATTTGAACGCCACAAAATGGAATGCAAAAATGCTTTAAAACAAAGATAGTAGAACCTTGGGTTTACAATTCTCCATTTAAATGCAAGCAACAATTTTTTAATTAGGACTTCATCCTCAAATAACAACATAAATTGTATCCAATGCAGTCTGGACAATTGATTCATTTGCCGCAGTCAATGCAAATGATATAAATTAATGCAAATAACATAATTACATCAATTATGTCACTCCATGGTGACAATGTACCCCATTTATGTAATTATGCAAATGCTGTAAATTACCTCAAGTTGCCTATGGAAAGTAACCAAAGCATCTGAGAAACATTCTATCTCAACCTCCTAAAGTCTGCCTATTTCTATCTAGCCTCCATTGTCATCTCTTTATGAATGTATGGCATTTTCATGGCCATAACTATGTTCTTACAAAATACTTCCAGCATTCCACCGCTAAGTCAATCAAAACTCTTTGGTAATTTTGTTGCAATCACAATAATTGTTTTTAAGTTGACTTTGGGTGTTAAAGGTCACTGCCTCCTTTTCTCTGTGGCCCAAGAAGGCCTCAACAGCTCTGACTGAAGGTGAAAATTCTCTAACAGAAGGTCTTGCTTTCTCTCCAACTCTTTTCTTGGAGGAATAGATAGGCAAGATGGATTTTGATGGTATTTTCACAACACAATTTATGATGCAAAGTTACCTTGTTTCTCCCAAAATAAGACCGGGTCTTATATTAATTTTTGCTCCAAAAATGCATTATGGCTTATTTTCTGGTTAGGTCTTATTTTGGGGGAAATACAGTACTAAATGCATCCATCTGCTGACAATCTTAACTGGGGCTTATTTTTGGGGTAGGGCTTATATTACGAGCATCCTGAAAAAATTATGCTAGGGCTTATTTTCTGGTTGGGTCTTATTTTCGGGGAAACAGGGTAGTTGTAGTCTGGGCAAAACCGGGGCATTTGTGAGCTGATTCTCACCTTCTGGGAGGATTAAGTGATTTAGATCAATGCTACTTTTGATGTTTTCACAATATTCTCATGTTCCATTGACCCAATTAAGTATATGGTGTGAACAGGACTACTGTCTGCAGTTTCATCAAGACTCAGAAGTATTCCAGAAAAAGTAAGATGGTGGTATGGGGCTCTTGGTGCTCTGTGAGCCTGGTTGTTTTCTTGCAGATGTTTCATTACCAGACTGGGTAACATCATCAGTGCTAGAAAGGAGTTAACACTGAAGATGTTACCTACGCTGCTAATGAAATGTCTGCAAGGAATGAACTAAACTCAGATAGCACCAAGGATCCCACAGTTCAATCCTGAGCTACACATTTGGTCTTCTATAACAGGGGTCTCCAACCTTAGCAACTTTAACACGTGGACTTCAACTCCCAGAGTTCCTCAGCCAACAAAGCTGGCTGAGGAACTCTGGGAGTTGAAGTCCACAAGTCTTAAAGTTGCCGAGGTTGAAGACCCCTGTTCTATAAGGTGGTGGTAATCCAACAGTCCTTGCTTCCCCTCAATCTGGCACTACTGCTTCTTCTCTACCTTCTTGCATTGACTTCTGCCTGCCTTTGCTTCTCTACCTGAGGCTGGCATTTGCCTTCTGTGGGAGGACAAACAAGGTGGTTGATGGTGCCAATGAAAGGATACCCCAACAATGTCCTTTCAAATCTGGTAGTGATTTTCAGTGAACTACAAACAAAAGTGGCTGTTCCTTAAAAAACTGTAATTCAGCTTTTCTTTGAAACTGAGGATTTGTCTTCCTCCTCCCTTTCTTTATGATAATGAACCCTTCCTCCTTCCCGCCTCCCTCTTCCAGTGGGGCTACAATAGCACTTCTGACTGACATCTTCAGGGACTTCTTGAAAATGTTGTATTGTCTTCATATTCTGTGATAATGGTCCATTTCTCTTGTGATAGTGATAGTGCAATATTGTTCTGTGATAGTGTTCTCATTTCTGTTGTAAAGTAGTTCTGAATCACTAAATAAATACCTGGTTGTGAGACAAGATGTAAATATCACAGAGTACAGCCTGAAAAAGTATAATAAATTGGAGGGACAAAAATGCTCACCTAAGATTATTGCCCCTTAGAGTTAAGGATTCAGCCAAAGGATTTTAATTTTATAACAGAGACCTGGAGGCCTAACCTAAAGAAGACATCTGTCTGTCTGTCTGTCTGCTTGCCTCTCTCTCTCTCTCCCCATCCAGCCATCCATCCATCCCTATCTATATATCTATCTATCTACCTACCTACCTACCTACCTACCTATCTATCATCTGTCTGTCTATCATCTGTCTAACCCTCCCTCCCTCCATCTACATCATCTATCTATATCATCTATCTATCTATCTATCTATCTATCTATCTATCTATCTATCTATC
>WNWU01000021.1:20720051-20733531 GCA_012654045.1 Ptyas mucosa
TGTGTGTGTGTGTGTGTGTGTGTGTGTAAGCAAGCACCGACCACTGATACCCAACAGTGAGGAGAAAGGAAGTTTTCCACGAAAGAGGCGAACTGGGCATCCCAGCTGGACTTACTGTACTCAGTTCCTGTCATCTGAGCAAGGACTCGGAAGGACTTTGACTGCAAGTGGGAAGATCGGCGGCTCCAGTCATCCAGCTCATCTTCAGACTTGTTTTGAGTTTTAAGCACAGCCTGATAGACTGGAGAGGCACTGTCTACATGAGGGTCTTTAACAGGAAGGTTACTGCAATGCAGAAAGTAACATGCACTGTAACATGGCTCATGAGATCGGCCCCACCCTTCCCCAACATCCTTGCTGATGTTTAGCCTCAGATCCACAATGGCTTCTTCTTAGACACAGAAATGAAGTCGTTACTTGTGAAACAAGCAGATACAATTAAGCCATGATGCAAAGTTGCCTTTCTCTTCACAGGAAGCATGAAGACTATTGTTGTATAGAACACCTCATCACACCAAGAGAAGTAATCTGGACAGAACATTTCTTCATCACATCGGACAAGCAAAATTTACCAGTTTATTTATTTGCCTGGCTTGCAACTTTTGGAAATAGCTTAATCATCATAGCAGTTCAGAAAATAGCATAGGATTACTCATAATTCCAGGAAGCTGCTGACCTGTTTCCACTACTTTTAAATTTTTTTAATTTATATTTATATGCCGCCCTTCTCCGGAGACTCAGGGCGGCTTACAATGCGTTAAGCATTAGCCTTCATACTTTTGTATATTTATACAAAGTCAGCTTATTGCCCCCACAAACCGGGTCCTCATTTTACCCACCTTAGAAAGGATGGAAGGCTGAGTCAACCTTGAACCTGGTGAGATTAGAACTCGCAGTAATTGCAGGCAGCTGGATGTTAAATGCTGCCTTAATAGGAGGCATTAGCCTGCTACGTCACTCAGGCTCTACTTAAACCAGAGGTCTTCAAACTTGGCAGCTTTATAAGACTTGTGGACTTCAACTCCCAGAATTCTCCAGCCAGCAGAGCATTGTGGACTTCAACTTCCAGAATTCTCCAGCCAGCATAGCTGGCTGGAGAATTCTGGGAGTTGAAGTCCACAAGTCTTAAAGCTGCCAAGTTTGTAGAACTCAGACAATGACTGAGTTCAACATTGAAACTTTGGGAATACAGAATCCACACCTACATTTTCCAGGAAAAAAACTGATCTTCCCAAAGCCTTTTCACCAAAAGAATGCTGCCTTTACAACCTCATCAGCTCCCTCCTCATTGGCATGGCTTGGAGTAGGAAGTGGTGATTTGAATACTGCATCTGACTGGTGTTTGGGAGGCCTTGACAATGAGTTTTATAACAAAAAGGCTTTCTGTTTTGGGTTTACGGCCACTCTTCTCTTCTTCTGATTGGTTTGTGAAGTCCTATAACATGCATGCCCCATCATTGATCCAATTAAGTGTCTTGTGTGGATAGGACTTCCATGTGACTGATTATGACGTTTCAGGATTTGCAGACCAGCAGAGATCACAGTGTGAAGCCACATCTATGTGAAACTGTCACTAGCATGTGGTCCTAAGAAGCTGAATGGAATTATATGGAGTGGACTTTCTAGGGTTACATCTTTGTGGTGGCTTCATGGGCTGGGTATGGAGATTCAATGCCATGTCTCATTTCCTAATTCCCACCGTCCTTCTTGATCTTTGTTCTCCAGGGACAGTAACATGCTTCTTCTGCCACCTCCCCTATATATAGTAGTCTCCCATTACAACTGAACAACTGATCAGATGTACACTAAAACTCAGTCAGCTACTTCTGAAATTCATAGCAAAAGCCAAAGGAATCTGGCCAATATCCATGTTGGCTAGAAATTATAGCAGCTTAAATATAACACTTAGAAATCACAGAGGTGGGGGAACAATTGAACAATTTGAAAAACTGTTCTCAATAGTAGTATTTGTGCCAAGAAAGTATCATCAACCCACCCATAACAGTCTCAGGAGGACACATTGAATGACTTGAAGGAGAGGACCATGCCATCAAGCACACCTGTGGAATAAGAAAGTTGGTGAAGCCTACAGATGTTGGTGAAGCCCCATCAACTGCAGTCAAGTTAGTTGATTGGTTGATGGGAATCATATCATAGTTCAACACCATCTGAAGAGTCAGAGGTCTTCTCCTCACATGCTTTGCTGGCGCTATCGTAGGTATCTCATCTAGCATTCTGTTTATAACAGTGGCCAAGCCAAACTCTTGAAGCTCCCGAGCAGATAATGATTATGACAGAATTTGCCATATCATTTGTCAGCATCACAGAGTCTTGTGAAATATTGGCTTTGAACAATGATAATTCTTTGCTCCATGCATTTATCTAATCTTCCTTTAAACTTCTCCTCACCTTGTGCTAACAGATATCTCAATTGTGTTCTCCTCAAGAGAACTTTGCTTTGTTTATTGTTGGCTTTTATTTTCTTAAAAGAATAATAGCCAACAATAGATGTCAGATTGTTCCCCATATTAACTATATCATTGACAGTTGATTACTTAAACAAGAGAGTTAATAATATCAGAAGTTACATAGGAGGGGAGAAAGTCCATATACTTGATGCAAATAGAATGCATTTTAGAATTCTGGTCTGCTTATTGACTTGGTGCTAGCACCAGAAAATAGTTTAACTTACTCCATTAAAGCAAAAACCTATTAGGATTGACAGAAAACCACAAAAGCCTGAATGGAATTGTAATCAACTGAATCAACTGGAATCAACTGAATCTGTGAACATCAATCTTTCATATGAGACATGGACACTACATTGCCCAAACAGGCCTGCAAGGGAAGCTAGCTAGCTAGCTAGCTATTTGTTTGTTTGTTTGTTTGTTTGTTTGTTTGTTTGAACTTTTATACCACCCTTCTCCTTTCGGACTCAGGACGGTGAACAGCCAGAATAAAAACATTTATACACAAAAGTTAAAATAATTTTAAAATAAATTAAATAGAATTTGGCCCACTAATTTAAAATATTTCGATTTAAAATCAATATCAATTTTAAAACCAAGATAAAATCAGGCCAGCCCGGCTAACTGAAAAAGGTGAGTTTTCCCGACGAAAAGTCCGGAGGTCTGGGATCACCCGTATCTCTGGGGGTAGGTTGTTCCAGAGGGTGGGTGCCACCACAGAGAAAGCTCTCCCCCTGGGGGTCACCAGCCGGCATTGTCTGGCTGACGGCACCCTGAGGAGGCCTTCTTTGTGGGAGCGAACTGGCTGGTGGGAGGCAATTGGTGCAGAAGGCGGTCCCGTAAGTACCCCGGCCCTAAGCCATTTTAGAAGGGAAAGGGGAAAAAAAGAGGATTTCTTGTGAAGCACAAATGAAAAGAGAAAGCTAATATAAACAAAAAACACCCAGCTCAACAAATGAAAAGAAGAAGAAAAAAAGAGGGAAAGCACACAAAAGAAAAGCTAACTGTGTCAAAGGCTAGAGTGAAGGACACAATATGTTTAGTAATATATCCATGAAAATTCACACAAGTATTGTATTTGCCCAGAAAGCGGTCTCTGGTGAAATTCTTGGGAAACTCATGGGACAAAAAAAAATAATAATTCTTGAATACAATCCAAGGTGCAAGAAAACACAAAGAATGTGTGCGTATCTCTAAGAACTGATCAAAACACGTCCTAAACACAAATAAGATTTGGTCCAGAGATGACCTGAAAGAAATGATGTGGGAATTATCCTTGGAATTGTGGATTTTTTTTACTTTTTCTTTCTCATTAACTCCCTTTCGCTTGTTTTGATCAGGATTAAATGCAGACCTCAATCGTACTTAAAATAGATCCACTGAAATTAGTGGCGGACAAGGGGATTCATTCATCAGTACATTTAAGATTTGTGGATTTCAGAGAATCTTTTCTGAAGCAGCTCTAGTTCCACTACATGGATTTTACTTCTGTTATTAGTATGTCATCCTACATGGATCTCCAAAATGCATTTATTGACTTACTCCAGTTTATATGCCACAACAGTCCAAAGACTGGGAATAGCTTTCGACCACATGTGAAATATGGAGAAATACAGTAAGAACCAAGTACAGAAATAATTTAAACCATAACTGTTACGTAATTGCAAGATTAATTTCCAGGATCTACAGTATATATCATGTCTGGCCACCAAGAGAGAATCAGTTGGCTAACGCTACCTAAGAGGACAATGTTTGTACCCCAGGACCCCAAATCTTTCTGGCAAGAGAGAAACTTATTGAATGGCAGAACATTTTTGTCTACAGTCTACACATCAGGTCTAAAGAGAAATTTCTCAGACAGCTGCTCTATATGTGATTCTACTACTAGTGCAAATCTGAGGTGGCTTCCAACAACCACATGCAGATAAATCCTTTCATAATACACAAAGCTTAAACCAGCGAACCAACTCTCCATGCCTGTTGGGTGGGATTTCACTGAAACTACTGGAATTTTGTGGAATATGTGTTCCTTCTTGGGATCCATTATCCCAGTGAGCCGATATTTTAATCTAGTGTGATATTACCTCCTTGAGAAATATCTCTGAAGCATTGCCACCAAATATGGGCCCATTCAGATTTATGTAAATGACTGAAGACTGAGCTACAACAACCTTAGAAAAGGTGCTTTATCACTTGTAAAGCACTTGCAGGCATCATAAAATCTCTCTCCCTCTCTCTCTCTCCCTCCCCCCCTCTCTCTCTCTCTCACACACACACACACACACACACACGGAGAGAGGGAGAGAGGGAGAGAGGGAGAGAGAGAAAGAGATACACACAGAGAGAGATACAGAGAGGCACATTGTAGGCATTTGACAATCAGCTCACATTTACAACTGGTTGCAGAATTCTTTGGTCATGTGACCATGATTTGCATCTTTTTAACCAGTTTCCAATATTTTGGGTTTTTTTTGCCAATTTCTAGGGGGAAAATACTCATTCTGGAGAAAGGATTTGGATTTACAACCTTGTAATTTATTTAATGATTACTGTAAAAATGGTCCTGAAATTGGATCCAGACATGTGAGAACCTCGACTTATGATTCTTATGACTTAGAAGAGCCGCAGTGGTTAGAGTGCAGTACTGCAGGTTACTTCTGCTGATCATCGGCTGCCAGCAGTTTGGCAGATCGAATCTCACCAGGCTCAAGGTTGACTCAGCCTTCCATCCTTCCGAGGTGGGTAAAATGAGGACCCAGATTGTTGGGGGCAAGAGGCTGACTCTGTAAACCACTTAGAGAGGGCTGTAAAGCACTATAAAGCTATTGCCATTGCTAGATTGAAATTCTGGTCCCAACTGCATTTGTAAATTGAGGATTATTTGTAGTCTCTCATCTCCCCTCATAGTGTGGATTAACTCAGAATGTACAAATGCTAAATTTATATAATACTTTCCCCACCAAAGATGAAAAATTGGCAGGTTGGACTTTGTTACTTTATTACTGGAATTAAATGCAGGGATGGGGGCAGTTGTGGTCTTATCCAAACAGTGAAGAAACAAAACTATTTCCTCAAACCCAAAGTGACAAAAACAGGATGTGATGTTGCTTTAAACTCTGATGAAATCATTTTGAAAATTTAGGTTAGTGTTGGGAGTTTGCATGCTTAATGCACCTCTAAAATAAAGAAGCATTGAGAGAAGTGGATGATGAATAACAAGAGGAGAAAATAACCTTGAGTTTTTTCATTTTTTTCTCATTCTATAGAGGTGGGAAAATGCATCTATTTATGCCAGTGGAAATTCATGGTGAGTCACGTGTTCCAAACTCAAGAGAAAAGCCGTGAGTGATTGGGATCCATAATTACATAATGTTGGGAGAAGCAATACGAATTAGTATGAGAAATCGATGAAAACCCAAAAGAATGTGTCAGAAAGGAGAAGAAAAGAAGAAAAGACATGGTTACCAGTAAAAAGAAGAATATGGGAGTAAATTAACACTTTGCAACTGAAATAAGCTGGCTAGACATATTATTATAGGTGCAAGAGCCACGTTGACTCTGGAGTCTCCAAAGTTTTCTAATTTATGCAGAAAATAAAGGCGAGAGAGCAGTGGTGGGATTCAAGTAATTTAACAACCGGTTCTCTGCCCTAATAATTTCTTCCAACAACCAGTTTGCCAAACTGCTCAGAAAGTTAACAACCGGTTCTCCCGAAATGATGCGAACTGGCTGAATCCCACCACTGATTAGGAGGCCTCAACGGCGTTTTTTCCAAAAGGCAACTGGACTTTGTTTTTCCTTTTTGCTTCTCATCCAAGAAGTTTCTTCACTTCTTCATTTCAGCAGAACTGAAGAAGCTTCTTGGATGAGAAGCGAAACGTCTTCAAAGAAAAACAAAATCCAGTTGCCTTTTGAAAAAGCACCTTTGGAACAAGCATGACCTGGATGACTGAGAGTCTCCATAGGATAGGATAGAATAGAATAGAGCTAGTCCAGCCAAAAACATTCGTACCAATTAGGACTTTGCTTTCAGTACCAGAATTAATACTGTTAAGAACAATAACCCAACCCATTCAACCAACTGTTCAATTTATTTATTTATTGCAAAACCACCAATGATGTCACATATTAACCCAGGATCAATTGATATTAGCAATATTAATATTGATATTAACAATATCGTGGGCATGAAGCTCAGGGATGAAAGAGGCACTGCCATCCCAGTTCAGTTCCCACGATTTGCCTTGGATTGCACTCCAGTTCTGAGATGCAAATGGCCCCATCCCTGATTTGAATAATTTTGCTATCTAGGACAGCAGCAAATCTGCCAATAGCTGTTTGCATGCAAATGCTGTGCACAAGGAATGCATGGCAGAAATGGAACACGGAGTTGATTCCATCGCTGAGAAAGATGTTCCTTTCCATGCAAGTTAAGAGACAAATTGACTTTGTACTACACAGGAGGAGCCCTGGAGTATAAGCCTCTAAATTCATGCACAGCCAATGTGCATTTGCATCTATATAGACAGGCAGATATCTTTCTTTGACTCAAGCGTTGTGAAATCTTGAGCAAAACTAATTACGATGTTCTGCTTGGGATAAAGCTCTAAATATATACATATCCTTTCTCCCAAATTACAGCGATTACTACAGTTTCCCCCCACCCTCCCTCAAAACCCTCACTCGGAGAAACATTCATGCTTCTGATTGTCCTTGAAAGAAAAATGTTCACAGAAGCGACATTAGCATTTGATACTAAAATCGTTTCCCAAGGGCTGCATAATATCAACATTTTTGCTAAAACAGGACAAAAGGAAGTAGAGACTAGGAAGTTTCTCGGCCTCAAAGGCACCGGAGACAACTCTTCCACACATTGGTTGCAAGGTGCACACATTTTTAAAATTGAAAGGAATAGTAAAGTTATACCATTGCATAGTTGTTGCTACTGGCTATCCTCCTTTCTCCATGTCAAAAGTGAGAGGTAGGCCACATGAAATAGAAGCTATGAAAGGGAAAGCACCCAAAGAGACACAAAGTAGCTCAGAGAAGAATGGGTGGGTGGGTGGGTGGGTGGGTGGATGGATGGATGGATGGATGGATAGGTGGATGAGTGGGTGGAAGAAAGGATGTATGGATGGAAGAATGGATGGAAGGATGGATGGATGGATGAAAGGATGATGAATGGAAGAATGAATGAATGGATAGATGGAAGAATAGAAGAATGGGTGGGAGGATGAATGGATGGAAGAATGGATGGATAGATGAAAGGATGGGTGAATAGAAGTATGGATGGATGGATAGATGGAAGAACAGAAGAATGGGTGAGAGGATGAATAGATGGATGGATGGAAGAATGGATGGATAGATGAAAGGATGGGTGAATGGATGAAAGGATGGGTTAATGGATAGATGGATGGATAAATGGATAGATGAAAGAATGAATAAATAAAAGGTTGGATGAATGGGTGAGGTATCCAGAAATGCAGTGAAATGGTGGAGATTTCCTTTCCATGGGTACTGGATAACTATCCCAAATAGAGAATAAGTCTTGAGATAAGATGCTAAGAAAATGATCAAGGAAAGCACATCTGCACAACGGGTCTAAAATGTAAAATAAGCAGATCTGTTCATTTCATCAGAATCCCACAAAAACATTCTTTGCTTTCCCATAAAGCTTAACTGTCAATAATGTTAGCTTTTATCTATCTTTAAACTTTAGATGCACATACGTGTTGGATAATGTCTAAGTTTGTTAATAGGCTGAGAAAATAAATAAACAGATATGCTAGTCTTGGCAATTGTAGTCTGCAAAAGATTGTTTTTTTAAAAAAAAGCTTTTAGTATAACGGTTGTATTAGAATGCTAGAGGAGATTTTATGGTTGGTTCTTGGCTGTTTTACTCTTACCTTACTTATGGGGACATTTTTATTGTTTTATATTTTAGGTTGTATAGCAGATGGTTATGTTTACATTACCCTGGGGAAAATTTAATTGTTCCCATAATGCCGCCATGTGTCTGCTCAGATTTAGCTGAGTACAAATCCAATAAATGAAATAACATGTTATCAGAAAATGGGAGAGAGGAGCAATTTGTAACAAAGGAAGACAAAGCAGGCAGAACCTCATTTTTATGTCATGGCTCAGTCCCATCTTTTTGACTATTTCTCCAACTCCCTTGAACATAGGATATACAATAATATGGGTTGGAAGGGTCCTTGGATGTCATCTAGTTCAGCTCCTTCCCATGGCAGGAGACCCTATATCTGGAAGCTTTCCTGGAGCCTGGGGAGGGCGAAAACAGTCTCCCCTGGCCCTCCAGAGGTCGAAAATGGCCTATTTCCGGACTTCCGGTAGGTTCATTTTTCACCCTCTGGAGGCTCCGGAGGGTCCAGAGGCTTTTCTGGAGCTCCAGGAGGGAAAAAACAGCCTCCTCCAGCTCTCCAGAGGCCAGAAATGGCTCATTTCTGGACTTCTGGTAGGTCCATTTTTCAACCTGCGGAGAGTCCAGAGGGTCCGGAGGCTTTCCTGGAGCTTCTAGGATGGCAAAAATGGTCTCTCACGGCCCTCCAGAGGCGTTCCAGAGGCCGGAAACAGCCCATTTCTGGACTTCTGGTAAGCCTGTTCTTCCCATTCCAGAGGGTCCAGAGGCTTTTCTGGAGCTTCTAGGCTAGCGAAAATGCTCTCTGGAGGCCCTCCGGAGGCCAGAAATGGCCTGTTTCCAGACTTCCGGTAGGCCCGAGCCTCCCCCTGAGCCCTGTACTTACCTGGCATCCAAAACAGGCCGCGTGGAGACTTCTGGGAGGGGTAGGGCAGCATGCGCGGCAGAGACCTGAAAATCAGCTGGCCGGTGGGTCGCATGTGTGCATATGAGGTGGAGCTGATCTACGGCGACGGCTCGCATGCCTGGAGAAATGGCTCCGCGTGCCACAGGTGGCACGCGTGCCATAGGTTCGCCATCATGGCCCTATACCATTCTGTACAAATGGTTTCCCAATCTCTTCTTGAAAACCTCCATTGAGGCCACACCTTCATCTTCTGAAGGCAAACCATTCCACTGGTTAATTGTTCTCACTATTGGGAAATTTCTCCTTAGTTCTAGGTTGCTTCTCTCTTTGATAAGTTGGAAACCTATCCATCTGTTACTTCTTGTCCAGCTGTCAAGTGCTTTGTACAATAGATCAACCCCCCTCTTCTCTGTGACAGCTCTTCAAATATTGTAAAACTGTTCTTGTGTCACCCTTGATCCTTCTCTGTTGAATAGCTTTAGAAACACTGAATGATGGGCCCACTGCCCTGTTGGTGTGGTTTTAGCAGAATATTTCAGAATGTTGGTGTTAGAGAAAGGAATGGAACAAGTAAGTTATCTTGCAAAACATCTGGAGATGCTTTCAAAGGATTTCCTCCCCATTGATGGTAGTAGCCAACTTGCTCCATCAACTTATCCCACCTCTGTTGCTTGGAATAACAGGAGGGAAGAATTGTAACACACACACACACACACACACAGTATGTACACACAGAAAGAAAAGGATCTTACCCAGCGAATTCACCACCCTGGGCCTGAGCTTGGCCTGCAATGGCGTCCATGATAGCATCTTGA
Source organism: Ptyas mucosa (assembly GCA_012654045.1). Lineage (NCBI taxonomy): Eukaryota > Metazoa > Chordata > Lepidosauria > Squamata > Colubridae > Ptyas > Ptyas mucosa. The sequence continues at coordinate 20,730,120 of WNWU01000021.1, forward strand.
GAATACATGCTGATGGGGGTGTTATATTGGGCATGAATGATGGTGGCTTTGCCCCCGGGACCTTTCACCTCTATGGGTTTATGCGTGGACAAAGCAGAATCCTTTAGGACGTTGGGGTTGAAACGTTCCACATACTCCGTGCTGGGATGGAGGAAGTGCGGAATCAGGAAGTGCGGAGGTGGGGGGGGGGAGAAAGAATGATGAAAAGATTAAGGAGGGGGGAAGGAAAAGATTTAGGAGCACAGCGGAATATTTTCACACACAGAGACAGACATACTGCTTTGCATTTGATCGCAGGCAACAAGAATAGTGTTCAACAAGCAGCAAAGAGTAACAATGCAACTTTTCTCAGAAATGCATCTGATGCTCTTCTAACTGAAACATAATTGAATCATGAATTATCTGCTTTGATTTAATTCATGTTAGATGACGTATCTCTGTTGGCTCAAGAATAGCTAAATGATTCCCCCTGTCCTCAAAAGTGGACTTGGGGAATTTCTGGATTTGATGGTGGAAGTTCAGCCCTGGATAGTAGCGTCAACCCCTTGAGGCAGGCTAAGCCAGGAAACAAACACCGCAAACAATGCTAGAAGCTACTTTGTGGATCTGGGCTACAAGAAAATCTTGTGAGTTTCTTTTTTCTTCACTCTTATGCCAAAAAGAGCCAAGTGAGTCGGTTTGGGATGTCTTCTACAAGCTTTTCTTGGATGTAGTGGATATTTTTGTAGCGCCTGCTTATGTTCTTCAAAGCTATCTCAAGACTCTGGTGCAAGTAGTAAAGTCAGCATGCGGTCATTAAATGGCTCTCTATATCAGGGGTCTCCAACCTTGGTAACTTTAACTCTGGCAGACTTCAACTCCCAGAATTCCCCAGCCAGTTGGAAGTTGAAGTCCGCCAGGCTTAAAGTTACCAAGGTTGGAGACTCCTGCTCTATATAATGTATGTGGCCTAAGATTCAGTAGATGGCAGCAGAGAGAAGCAGAAAACTCCTTATGGCCAACTAATGGTCATTGTGGGGATTTGCATCTGAGATTTGTTCTTACGGATTATAGTGGATTGACTTTTCTTCATGTGAAATTTCAAAAAATTAGAAGTTTTGTCTTGCCAGACTGGCATTTAGCAAGACCGTCAGAGGCCCGCCAAACACAATATCCAAACACAAATTGCAACAATGTGCATAAAGCCTGTGGATTTTTATGGATTTAGAAACATATGATAAGAGAAACCAGCACTGATGTCTTCAGAGCTCCCAAGGGTGGGAACAGTGGTGAAATCTGAACTGGTTTACTACTGGTTTGCTGGCTGCGCATGTGCGCCACAAGTGAAATGCGCGCTGTGTGCGTGCATGCCCACAGCGCCAAACTCAAGCTGCGCACATGCCCCAAAAGAGGCTTGGGAAGGTAAGAAGAACAGTGTGGGGGGAGAGTGTGTGATCAGCTGTGGCGCGCAATCATGGGAACCTTTTAAAAAACTTTTAAAAGCATTTTTTTACTACTGGCTCAGGCGAATAGGTAGTAAAAAATGCTTTTAAAAGGTAAAAAAAGGCTCCGACAATCACAGCTGTGCTGCGTGATCATCGGAACCTTTTTTTTACCTTTTAAAAGCATTTTTTTTACTACCGGCTCGGGCGAATAGGTAGTTTAAAAAATGCTTTAAAAAAGTAAAAAAAAAGGCTCCAGCGATTGTGCGGCAGAGCTGAGATCATTGGAGCCTTTTTTTAAAAAACTTTTTAAAAGCATTTTTTTACTACCTATTTACTCGAACCAGTAGTAAAAAAATGCTTTTAAAAGATTAAAAAAAAGGCTCTGACAATCAGCTGAGTGACACACGATCGTTGGAATGTTTTTTTTTTTACTTTTTAAAGCATTTTTTAACTTCCAGTTCTGGAGAACCGGTAGTAAAAAAATGCTTTAAAAGTTTTTTTAAAAAAGTTCCCATGATCGCGTATCACTCAGCTGATCATCGGAAGTTTTTTTTATATATACATTTTTTATTACCGGTTCAGCGAACCAGTAGCAATTTTTATTACCGGTTTGGGCGAACGGGCCTGAACTGGTAGCATTTCACCCCTGGGTGGGAAGTCTTTAAGGAGACACCTTTGCTCAGCAGAATGAGGTCTTTATAAGGGGAGCACCATGACTCCAAAAACAATACATGCACTTCAGCAGAACGACATTCAAGGAAAGAAGAACCTCAACATGCACTGAAGTCTAAAGCAACACATTTACAAAAACACCTTGATTGGAGCAAAGCAGCTCAGCCTCCTCACAAACTGAAGCACCACCACACTCTTTGCCAAGGGCACTGATTTTTGCAGCTGTTACAAGCCCCTTTGATTAGTTGCCCCCCTTTTTTCCCCTGCCCAGACGCATGGGAGGAATGGAAGCCATCGACTCCCAAAGAGGTAGGATGGCAACCTATGATCACCCAGCTCTGATTTTTGTAGTTTTCTGAGTCCCTTCTGCTAAAACTTGACCACAGAGCTTCCCTCCCTTTTAGGGGGAAAGAAAACCCATGATATTTATCTTGAAGTTCTAAAAAGACTCTGCATCATACCAAAAAACCCCACACAAAGTAATTTTCCCATGCTCCTCTCCACACCAGCTTTACTCCCTATTGTGGGTTCTGGTGTCCTTAGTGAGGCTTTTGGTCATGAAAGATTCACAGGAGTTGCATAGGAAGATTCCATCTATAGATTATTGTTTCATAGATCATCAAATCTTGGAGCTCATGGAGATGCCCAAGGACCTTCTAGAAATCAGAATGTCCTCCTGGAAACATGCTTTGGATGAAAAAGGCCCTTCCAGACAAAGGAATACATTGGCAATGAATTCTGGCCAAAATGTTTCCTAAATTAGGTTTATCCTTGGAACAGACCCTGGGGGAATGCCCTCTTGATATGATGCCGGACACCTCAATAAGCTGTTAAAGAACATTCCATTTGCAAGCAGATGGAACAGGAGCACAAAGGACCAGAACATGCTGTTTCAAGAAAATGGACATCGCCACTTAACACTGACACACTCTTGAATACTAACTTGGTCACAGGATTGGTTACGACCTAGAGGAAAGAAAGAAAAAAAAAAGATAAGATTTCCACATGTTTCTTTAACAGGAAGAGATATAGAGGTATTAAGCAGGCATCTAAGTCTTTTGGAAAGAAAGAAAAAGGAAGGAAGGGAGGGAGGGAGGGAGGAAGAAGAGGGAGGGAAAGAAACAGAGAGTAAGAAAGAAATGTAGGAAGGAAAAAAGGGAAAGAAAGAAACAGAAAGAGAGAGAGAGAAAGAAAGAGAGAGAGAGGAGGGAAGGGTGGAAGGAAGGAAGAGAAAGAAACAGAGAAAGAAAGAAAGAAAGAAAGAAAGAAAAAGAAAGAAAGAAAGAAAGAAAGAAAGAAAGAAAGAAAGAAAGAAA
>WNWU01000021.1:20733541-20773273 GCA_012654045.1 Ptyas mucosa
AAAGAAAGAAAGAAAGAAAGAAAGAAAGAAAGAAAGAAAGAAAGAAAGAAAGAAAGATGTGATGAAGAGAAGGAAATATAGGGACCAGAACGTATCCACTTGAATTTGTAGAGTTGCAATAACGTTTGGCCAAACCTGTGCATTGTTAGATAGATTGCTGCCTTTGATATGAAATGGTCTCTGAGAACAGTGCATGATTCAAAGCAATGAAAATACTAAATATTCTGGGACTGAATATGCTTTCTCAAGCCCCTACCCTTTCCTATAGATGGACTACAACTAGCTGAACATACAACTTGTTTGCACAAGAGCAACGCTTGAGTCAAAACCCCAGAGATCTGCCCCACAATACAGCGAATCCTGGAGGAAGTTATGGAGCTAGGAGAGACCCGAGTCTCCTATTGCAGGGGTCTCCAACCTTGGCAACTTTAAGACTTGTGGACTTCGACTCCCAGAGTTCCTCAGCCAGCAAAGCTTTCTTCCAAATTTATCTTTTTAGCCTCCCAATACAATCCTAAGATTTCCCATCCAAGTGCTGATCAAGGCTGACCCTGCTTAGCTTCATCAAGCTCCACCACAGTTGACAGGGTGCTGCATTCGCTGTGACAGAAGCATATGCTAAATTGATGTCTACAATCTTGGCTGGAGGAACGTGAAAATAAAGAGGGACCATTGCTGTTCTCCAAACATCTCTCACTTACAACTCTACTGATAGCACTTTTTTTTTGGGTGGGGCGGAAATATCAAAAATTACCATTGGCAAAAGATTTCAAACCTCCAGTTTAATCTTTCTTGAGACCCCACAATACCTTTAACCCTTAAATAACCACTATAATTTTAATATGTAGCATTTAGAGCAGTGGCCCCCAACTTTTTGGGCACCAGGGATAGATTCCATAGAGAAAGTTATTTTTGTGGAGGGGGTGGTTTTGCATGCTGCCTGCATCCCACAGATGGGGCTTCACTTGTTTGCGTGGCCTGGTTGGTGGCATGCCGTGGACTGGTGCTGGTTGCGGATCGGGGGTTGGGAAACTCTGATTTAGAGGACATTACATCAATGATAAATCAATACAACCAGAAAATGTGTTGGTCGAAATAACCATGAGTGTAAGAACAGCTTTAAAATAAAATGCATGATTTTAAAATTTGTCGAAATAAACATCTACGCTTCTTCTATCTACCTAGCTCAGGGGTCAGCACCTGCGGCTCTGGAGCCGCATGTGGCTCTTTCACCCCTCTGCTGCAGCTCCCTGTCACTCAAAATATGAGTCACAACCGCCAATGTGCGATACCCGCTGGCACGCAATTTATTGAGCTTTTCAATCCCCGGTAGGCCAACCATGGATAAATCCAATAAAAGAAAAGTTTCAGAAGAAAACAGAATGTTTAATTCAACTACATATGCTAGTTTTGTGGCTGCTCAAGAAATAGTCAGGCATGGGAAGGGTTTTGTGGCTCCCGGTGTTTTCCTTTCTGTGGGAAACAGGTCCAAATGGCTCTTCAAGTGTTTAAGGTTGCAGACCCCTGACCTAGCTTAAGGAAATCAAGAGCAAGACTATCTTGGGGCTTTACAAGATAAGACAGGTTCTTCAAACTGAACCTTGAAACAAATATACAGTCAATTCAATAGAAACAAGATCAGAGCTGACCACCGTTTGCTAATCTAAAGTATTTTTTGACTATGTCAGTGATTATAAGTTATTTTTAATTGCCAGTCTACAAGACAACATTGGGAGAAATTCTGTCTCATTTGTGTTTGCTCTGTCTTCTTTAAGCATTAAGCTACAGGGATCTTAAGGACAGGGATGGGTTAAAAGAAATATTAATATATGCTAAAGAAATCTTAACACACATTCAAAGAGACACTTAACTCTTTGGTTCTTCACGTCAAATGTGCATCTCCACAATCCAGATCAAGCTAAGTAGCAGTGGGACCATAAGATTAAAAATCCCCTCTGATTTCTTGCTGCTTAATTTCTGCAAATGGCTCTTTCTTTACACGCACAGGGGTTTCTATTCTATTTTATCTGTAAAGACCCACCATGGATGAACGGTGTATAAATTAACCTTAAGAGATGACAAATGTGCCAATCCAGTAAGAGATTATGTAAAAAATAATCTCTGGAAACTCCAATTCTACTTTGGATACAGCACATGTATGTGAAGACTTAGCATTCCGAAAAAGAGATTAATGCTGGAAAAGGTGGAAGCAAAGAGAGGAAGAGGATGATGAAGATAGGGGTTTCTATTACTGTGACAATGATTGAAACATTGTGCATCCTGATAGAACAATTTATGGAGAAAAATCTGATTGCTAGGAATTAAAAAAAATAACTTGATGGCACATAATCAATCAATATGACAACTGTCATCACTTGGCCTCCAGGAGAATCTCAAGCCTTACAATCATTCTTCAGGGTGCCTGTAATCCCACCTACAATATGCTGTATGGACAGATCTTCTCTATCCTGAATGGATTCAGATTTAGTTTGCTCCTTTCTGAGCTGCACTCGATACCAGGCTCAAGATCCGTGACTTCTCCTGCATCCAGTGAGAAGCAATGCTGGATCTGATCCATAATATCCATGATATCCCCCTGCAAACCTCCAGGTGACCTTTCCCAGCAGTTTTATTTAGCAGCTGAATGCGCACGCGAGAAGGTGAGTGCCCCTTGGGTCAAAAGCCCATGCAGATACCCAGAGCCACCTTTTCGTATCAACTGACTGAAAGAGGATCCTGGAGAGACCTGATCCTATAACCCAGCCCTGCCAGGTGTAGCAGAAAGATGCCATGGTTAATGGATCAAGCAACGCTGAGAAGCTCAGGTGACACAAGAATCTATGTCCCTCTTCCAACGTAGAGGCGTCTGAGAAACCATGGTGGATAATTCAGTTTCCACACTTGGCTGAAACCCCAAATGAGAATCAATCTAATTAATGACCACATTTTGAAACTTGACCACCGCTGACCAGGGGATTTGGATGATGGATTTCTAAAACTCAATAAGCAGTCTGTTCCCATGGAACAGCCCCTGGTGAGCACCGAAAGTGAATTTCAATAATTATGTTAAATTGGTGACTCCTTGAACCACTTCTGAGGAGCATTTTACACCTCAAATGAATTTTTCCACTGGGTCACACCAAGAAGGAAAGTGTAACTACCCAAGTTCTCTGATGAGATCTTCTATTAGTATGTGCTTGACCAATTTATGTTAGTCACAGTTTTAAGGTACCCGCTTTTCAAAGATGTTGGTGCTCATATCATGGGCCAGTAAGATAAAGGCAAAGGTTCCCCTCGCACATATGTGCTAGGCATTCCCAACTCTAGGGGATGGTGCTCGTCTCTGTTTCAAAGCCAAAGAGCCAGCACTGTCCAAAGACGTCTCCGTGGTCATGTGGCTGGCATGACTAAGCACCAAAGGTGCAAGGAACGCTGTTACCTTCCCACCAAAGGTAGTCCCTATTTTTTCTACTTGCATTTTTTACGTGCTTTCGAACTGCTAAGTTGGCAGAAACTGGGACAAGTAATGGGAGCTCACCCCATTTATTTAGGCCAAGTAGCCGTAAATAAAACCTGGGTTAGTAGAAAATCAGCCATACTGTAACTTTATTTCCAGCCAGCTGCAAGGAACATCCTGGCTGGACTCAAAGTTATCTTATCAACCCACAGGGAACAGGACATTCTGCTACAGAGAGGCAAATATCTCCGGATTAACATTATGCACAATTTATTCAAGAGTTCTTTTGTAAGCCCATCTTGACCATAAGATATGACAGATCAATGCACAGAAATGCTGATTTCTCTGAACTTCCTTGCCCTAGCTCAGAGGTCAGCAACCTGTGGCTCTGGAGCCACATGTGGCTCTTTGGGCCCTCTACTGTGGCTCCCTGTCAGGTGATTCCACCACTGGCTGGCCCCACCCCTCACCCTCCCCTCCCCTGGCCTGAGAAGATAAGGGCAATGGCGGGGAATGGAGAAGCGGCCAGGGCAAAGACAGAGAGAGAGGGAGAGAGGGAGAGAGAGGGAGACATAGAGAGATACAGAGAGAAAGGGAGAGAGAGAGGGAGGGAAGGGAGAGAGAGATATGTCAAAAGGATTTTGTGGTTCCCGGTGTTTTTTAACAACTAGTTGTCTGCCCTAATGACCGGCTGAGTAGGCGTGGCTGGGGGGGTGTCATGTGACTGGTGGAAGTGAGTGACATCGAGTTGGCCATATCCACCCAGGTTTTGTGGCTCCCAGTATTTTCTTTTCTCTCAGAAAAGGGGCCAAAGGGCTCTTTGAGTATTTAAGGTTGCAGACCCCTGCCCTAGCTCTAATGGGAAAACCAGGATTGGGGCATCAGGAGGTAGGGGAACTTGTCATGCAGCAAGCCAGATTTTCTTGCAGCTTCGTCAGGAAAGCAACGTTCCCCCCCAGCATCCAAATATATCTCCCTGTTACAGAAACTCAGAAAGATATATTAGGAACAAGTTGTACAGTAGTAAGTAAGCAGATGAGCGGTTCTATATCCATATTTAGGAATGCAGAGGACAGCTGGGTGTCTGCTTACGGAGAAACAGTCAATGCAAGAGTATCATTTTCTGTAGCCGTTGCCATTGGCTGATTTAAGTCTTTGAGCAATGCTTATGCAGGTAAAACAACGCTTGCAAGGAAGCCTTTAATGATATATCCTTGGATTACAGAGGAGAAGCCCAGCCTCCATGGTATCTGTCTGGGGTTTCAGTAAACCCCACGGAGAAAATGTAGACGCTGCTCATAACTGACCCTGCATCTGTTATGGCCAGAGGGTCTTTGTGGTCACTTAAAAGTAGCCAGATCTCAAGATGATAGGAAATATTTGTTTTAAATATTAAAATGAAGACACAGACTTCAACGGATAGTTAGAACTGCAGAAAAAACAATTGCTATCAACCTGCCTTCCATTGAGGACCTGTATACTGCATGAATCAAAAAGAGGGCTGTGAAAATATCTACAGACCCCTCGCATCATGGACATAAATTGTTTCAACCTCAAAACGATGTTATGGGGCATTGCACATCAGAACAAAAAGACACAAGGACAGTTTTTCCCCAAATGCCATCACTCTGCTTATGAACTAATTCCCACAACACTGTCAAATAATTTACTAAGTCTGTATTACTATTATTCTTCTCTTCCTAGTACCTATCTCTTCCCACTTATGGCTATATCCATGTTGCTTGTATCTTTACAACTTATATTGTTTTTATTGTTTCCTAGTATGATTTGATTGTTTATTAGTATCCTATGACTATCACTAAGTGTTGTATCTTATGATTCTTGACAAATATTTTTTATTTTTTCTTTATGTACACTGAGAGCATATGCACCAAAGACAAATTCCTTGTTGTCCAATCACACTTGGCCAATAAAGAATTCTATTCTATTCTACGACTGGAAAATACGAGGAAGCTGAGATCTTGTGTCCAGGATTTTTCAATCTTTCTTTCGTTTCTACTGAAGTTCAGTTACTCCATGCAACTTATACTCTAGGATTACTGGGAAAGCTCATTCTCTTTCATTTGTCACAGTTTAGCACAAGCAAGTAATTTATCTCTGGGACTGATCCTAGGAAGCAACTATCTCCTCTGCCATGCCATGCTATGCCATGCCATGCCACCAAGCATCTCCTTTGAGGAACTCCTGGTAGAACATAGGAGCCACCAAGTTTTCCAAACGTTGGAAATGAAAATCTCCAGCTAGTCCATCAATTTCAGTAGTAATGGGAGCCAAAAACAAGAAAGAGAAGGAAATTCCTGAAAGATTATTCATCAATATGCACACACCTCCAGTCCTTCAGGTATCCTATGCATACTCCTAAATACTCCTAAATAGTACCAATTATGCACAGTTTAGAATGCCAGCATGTTCTTAAGCTGCTGGTGGCCTTCAGATATGGTGAACCTCAGCTCCCCACCACCACCTCCAATCCTCCAAAGCTGGAGGACACCAGATTGGAGAAACTGTCACAGCCTTTCATACTTGGGACCACAGGCAGCCTATCTTCAAAGGTGATTTCTCTAGTTCTAATCTCAGCACCTTCTCATGTTGTCATTCTGAAAAGATGCCAAGGGCACCCATGCGGATGGCTTTTGCATCAGAGTCTTCGACTCATTATTCTTCGGTATTTAAAGTACTCATAAATCAGTCGTGGTAACGGGCATGAATGTGCATTCAATTGCTCTATACTATATTTAGGAAATGTATCTCCTATAACAGCCTCCTCCAAGGTGGCATCTCCAGAGGTATTGGGACTCCAGCTCCCCAATTTCCTAGCTAGCATATCTCTAACTTTTTTTTAGAGGACAGAACAGCAATCATTTTCTGTTTGGGATTCCAAATGTGTTAGGAGAGCTGTAAAGAGCCCAGGACCACTGATTATTCAAACGACCAGTGGTTGTTTCTGGAGCACCAACTTGGGGGGGATCTGTTTTCTTTGCCAACGTTCAGAATTGGGATCTTTTTCTGAATCCCAGATGCTTCCAATGAAGAGAAAGGAATGGCTGTTGTGGCTTTTTCTGCTTGGCAAGCTTTTCAAAAGGACCTGGTTGGCCATGGTTGCTCTAGATCTGTGATGGCGAACTTATGGCAGTTGCTCTTATGGTTTCTGGTGTGCATGTGCACACCGGCCAGCTGGTCTTTGTGGGTGCCAGAGCGCTGGAAAACAGCCTGTAAAATGGCACCAAAAATGGCCAAAAACCAGGCGGTTTTTCAGATCGTTTTCAGGCCATTTTCTGGGCTGTTTTTGGTTCCCAGTGCTCCAGCGTGTGCATATGCACATGTGTTCTGGTATGGGCCCTTGGTGCCAAAAAGGTTCGCCATCACTGATCCAAATGGCTTCAGCAAGGCAATGTCTTCAGATCTACTTAATGACGGATGAAAACGCCCACCTCTGCGGCGAACGTTTCCAGGGGAACCCCACGTGGCAGTTACTTATACGCCCAACACTTCCGACTGCATCGTTGCAAAACAAGTTGATGACATTTACCTACCCTCTAAGAAGTCCACCTTCGGAAGCCCTTCCGGTGAGACTTAACTTATGCAAATCGGCCATTTCTTTGAGCGTCTCTGCTGAATAAAGCCCAATGGGGTTGTTATATTGCCTGGCGGGGCTCAGCTGGTGCTTCGCTTTATTGCCGTCAATAAAGACCGTGCCAGTTTTCAAACCTACGTCAGATTTTGCTGGTGAGAGGTCAGGGGTCACAGACTGAGAGGAGGACATGGAAGACCTAAAACTGGTGCTCATTAAGAAGGAAGAGCTCTGTGACAGACTGGTCTCTTGTCTGCTGAGGTAGCCTGAATGGGCACCATTGCTGGCTAACATGCTATGCTTGGCGCCCACTGAGGTGCTATTTAGAAGACTGAAGCTCCCTCGGTCGCCACTGGTTGTCGAGACTGAATCCTGTAGAAGCAAATTTGCAAGCAAAGGAAGGAAGGGAGAAGAGAAAAAAAGGAAGAAAGAAAGGAAAACGATAATAACATTCATGCAGAAAGGAAAAATTCCCAGCTCTGGCATTCTGCATAAAGCGGTAAGGTTGCCAACCATTTATTTAAGCAAAAAATATGTAGGTATTTTATATTTATATAGAATCGATTGGCTCAGAAATCCAAATGGGGTAAATCCAGTGAGGAGGACCATTCCAAACAAAATCTGGAATATATTGCCGTTTATAGACAAGCAGAGGCAACCACTCGGTGCGGATATATTGTTTTACTGGTAGCACTGGTTGGCAACTTTACATATAGGTAGTCCTCGACTTACAACACTTCGTTCAAAGTTACATCAGGACTGATAAAAAGTGACCTCTGATCCTTTTTCATATGTACGACCACTGCAGCATCCCCACTGTCACGTGATTAAAATTCAGATGCTTGGCAACTGACTCACATTTATGACGATGGCAAAATCCTGGGGTCACAGGATCCCCTTTTGCGGCCTTCTCACAAGCAAAGTCAATGGGGAAAGCCAGATTGACTTAACCACTGCAGCAGTGATGGGTTTCAAAAATTTTTACTACCGGTTCTGTGGGTGTAGCATTGCGTGGTGGGCGTGGCAGGGGAAGGATACTGCAAAATCTTCATTACCTCCCCACTCCAGGGGAAGGTTACTGTGAAATCCCCATTTCCTCCCGATCAGCTGGGACTTGGGAGGCGGACAATAGATGTGGGTGGGGCCAGTCAGCATTTTTACTACCGGTTCTCCGAACTACTCAAAATTTCCACTACTGGTTCTCCAGAACTGGTCAGAACTTGCTGAAACCCACCTCTGCACTGCAGTGATTCACTTAACAACTGTGGCAGGAAAAATCATAAACAGGGGCAAAACTCAAAACATGTCTCACTTAGCCACAGAAATTTGGGGCTCAAATGTGGTTGTAAGTCGAAGACTCACTGCTTTAGGCATTGGCATCCAAACAAATAAGCAAGTTCAATAGACTTGCATTTGTCAAGCACAAATATTAACTTTGCCTCTTCCCGAAGAGGAATGTTAATAAATCTCCTCCAAACAGCTGCTATTATTACTTATGTAACAGGTTGTCCAGTGTGATTGCCAATTTCTTTTCCTGGACAGGACAATGGAGGCTTCAAAAAATCGGGATGGCTGGGCAGCATTTGCATACATGACAATGCAATGAACGAGGAACGGAAGGGTGAACGTATTTGTTGCTGGTTTCTGCATACAGTAGTGGCCAAAATTGTGGAAACCTTTTGGGAAAAGTGTATTTTTGAGGTCTGATGGCTAATAACACCACTTTTTTTTTTTTGGAATTTCAAGATAATCATATTCCACTGCTAGAATGGCCTGGGAATAGGCCAGACCTGAACCCAATTGAAAATCTATGGAGCCAACTAAAGAAACTTATTAGTCAGAATTGACCCAGCAATAAAACCCAGTTAATAGAAGCCATCATTCAATCTTGGATTCACATGATAACAGCTGCAGAACTAAAAGGCTTGGTTCACTCCATGGGAAGACGTTGTAAAGTCGTAATTCATGCTAAAGGTTACCCAACTAAGTATTAACTGACATGGTGATAGTTTTTGTATATCTTGTTTTTTCTATGGTGATCATTTTTGCATATCTCATTTTTTTCTACGTGTTACACTTTTCTTCTTTATACTGTAACTGCTATTCTAATAGCAAATCCTTCCTAAAAGTGATTGCATTACATTCTTAATCAAATTATCTTTCCATTGATATATAATTTTATGGTACTACTCCAAATAAAAAGTGGTGTTGTTAGCTAATTTTACAAAATACACTTTTCCCAAAAGGTTTCCACAATTTTGGCCACTACTGTAATTAGTTTCAGCTATAAAGGCTGCTGGCAAAGTCCATGCTGGCCAAGGCCATGAAATATGGTGAGCAGAATAGGCTGCAAAGAAGAAGCTCTTAATAGATCCTGCCTAGGACATGGCTTTGGCTTGAGCCAAAGAAAGAGGGTCATCTACACCGCAGGAATTTTGAGTCTGAGTCAGTAATTCTACCTTGGTTGCTCCCGATCTTTCTTTACCCCTTGGCCAAAGATATAGAAATTATGATCAGACGGCCTCTTCGCCTGGTCCCTATTCATGACGAAAAGGTTTCCAAGGGTGAATTTCACGCTACCGACTTCCATGCTGCAGGAAGAATTCATGTTCAGAGCATCATCATCATCAGAGTTCGAAGGGACCTTAGAGGTCTTCTAGTCCGACCACTGCTCAAGCAGGAGAACCTATACTAGTGATGGATAACCTTTTTGCCATTGTGTGCCAAAAGCAGGGGGGTGGGGGGTCGTGTGTGTGCACACACCCATAATTCTATGCGTCCTGCCCCCCCGTGCATGCACGCACGACCCCCACATGGCCCCCCCGCTTTTGACCCCTGATGGCCTGGTGGGCCTGGTAGGCCTGTTTTCTGCTCTCCCCAAGCTCCAGAGCCTCTCTAGAAGTCTGCGGAGGGCAAAAATGGTCTTCCCCCTCACTCCGAGGCCCTCCGGAGGCTGGAAATGGCCTGTTTGCCAATTTCTGGTCCCACCAGAAGTAGGCAAATGGGCCATTTCCGGCCTCCAGAGGGCCTCTGGGGGGGGAGGCCATTTTTGCCTTTCCCAGGCTCCTAGAGAGGCTCTGGAGCCTGGAGAGAGCAAAAAGCAGGTCTACAGGGCCCACCGGAAGTCAGCAAATGTGCCATTTTCGGCTTCCGGGGGGCCTCTGGGGTTCGGGGGAGGCCATTTTCACCCTCCCCAGGCTCCTAGAGAACCTTCATGGTTCACCCTTACGCTTTTCCAAATTTGAAAGCTCATCACTTTAGGATAAAGATTTGAAACACAAGGAGGAGAAAGGAACTCATTCTTTGTCTTCCTCTGCTGCTAGATTTGAAAGTCAGAAGTGAATTTATAGCTTCCTTGCTCTGATCAAGTTGTCAAGAAAAAGTTTTATTGACTCTTTTCTAGAGTTTTCATTAGAAATGCTGGTATTAAATATAATCCCTCTTCTCTTCCCATTATGCATTTTAATACTAAGATGGCTCTCTCCTTTTGCTTGGCCTTGTTATTACCTCTTATTTATTCAATTACTTCAGTTATTTACTGAAGGATTTTTACCCCAATGATCAAGCAAAAAGATTTCCAGAAATGCGTAGCTAAGGGGCCAATCTATCTATCTATATAAATGACTGTGTGTGTATATGTGTGTGTTCCAACATAACTCTGGAACGCCTGGGCTGCTGAAATGAAAAGGAATGAATTATATCTATAGTATCAAATCACAGTACTTTTGACAGTGATAAGTGTGCAGTTTGGATTCAAGTTCTGTTAAGATACAGCCTATTGTGCCTTTAAATGGCTTCTACTGTACAGCACAGTGGAGATGCCATGGTAACGGCTTCACAGTACTCCACAAGGGGGCTCCCTCTGGTAAGGGGGATTGGTTTTTAAAAAAACAAAAAATAAACAAATGTCCTAGGCCCTCAGCTTCAAGCAAAGCGGGCAAGTTGTCGGGGGAGGTGCCTGCTAATGCAGATAATCACTTCAAAGGCTGTTCCCTGTATTCATTATACAGAGTTAAAACCCTGTAAATAAGATTACTTTGATTTGACACTATAGATATAATTCATTCCTTTTCCTGTCTAACACAGGATTGGGATAAATAAATACCTGGGCAATGCCGGGTTATCAGCTAATATCAAATAAATGGATCCTCTTCAGGATTTAGATGAGAAAGGAAGAATCACATGATTTGAAACCCAAACAGAGATTGAGAATATACATTTCCCCATGCTCAATCTACATAGAGAGGATGAGTTAATTCATCATGCAAAATCAGTCCACGTTACCAACATACAGTGGCTATCAGATTAACTCAAACAGAGTTGAAAGGATTGTATTAATTTCAGCTTTCTAGCAAAGTTCCATTTGAGGTAAGGTGACCAGACGTCCTGCTTTTGGCGGGACAGTCCCGATTTTCAACAATTTGTCCCGCGTCCTGCAGCATTTTAAAAAAGTCCCGCTTTACCAATGTTAAAATCTGGTCACCTTACCAGGAGCCCCCGCCGGGCGATTGCCAGCGCAGCCAGCATGGTTTCCCCCCCCCCCCCTCTGCTGTCCGGGACTCCGAGGGTTCCAATGGGGAAAGGGGCGGAGTCTCCTCCGCCAGTCAAATTTCGCGATGCATGGCTGGGGGAAAAAAAAAACATGGCGGCACCCAGCCGAAGAACTATGTGAGCCTTCAATGGCCATGCCCTTCACATGGTAAGCGTCCGTATGGGCGCTTGGGGCCTGGTTCCCCTTCGCTTCTCTTGATAGTTGAAGTGGGACGGCGGGGAAAGATTAACCAGATTTAG
The DNA here is from genome assembly GCA_012654045.1 of Ptyas mucosa. Taxonomy (NCBI): domain Eukaryota; kingdom Metazoa; phylum Chordata; class Lepidosauria; order Squamata; family Colubridae; genus Ptyas; species Ptyas mucosa. Next base: position 20,745,382 of record WNWU01000021.1, read on the forward strand.
GGCGGCCGAGAAGCATTGTACAGTCTGGGGAGGGTTTTTTTTTTTTTTTAGAGTTGTGTTCCCGTTATTCATCGCCTGTGGAGATTGTCAAGTCCTCCAGCTCAGGGGTCTTCAACCTTGGCCACTTTTTAAGACTTGTGGACTTCAACTCCCAGAATTCCTCAGCCAGCTTTGCTCAAAAGCTTTGCTGGCTGAGGAATTCTGGGAGTTGAAGTCCACGAGTCTTAAAAAGTGGCCAAGGTTGTGGAGACTCCTGCCTTAAAGAGAAACGACAGCCTAGTTGGAAGCCCCGCCTTTTAGAAGTTTACTGGAAACGGAAGTCATGTCCCGCGGTGTTTTTTTTTTAAAGTTTTTAAAAAGTCCCGCTTTACTAATGTTAAAATCTGGTCACCTTAATCTGAGGGGATCCTTGGTGCTCTCTGAGCTGGCTTGTTTTCTTGCAGGTGTTTCATTACCCAAACTAGGTAACATCATTCCATCTTTTCTTCACTTGATATAATAGAAACAATCTGAGATATATTCTCATGGCTATTTCTCATATCTATTCTACTTACTCAAGGCAATCTTCTCTTTAAATGAACATTCATTCTGGTAGGGTTTGCCAAAAGGTTCTAAAAGTGTTTTTTTCCAAAAGGCAACTGGACTTTCTTGTGTGTTTTTTTCTTTGAAAATGTTTTGCTTCATCCAAGAAGCCTCTTCAGATCTAGGTTTCTTCCAGTTTTTCCGTTAGAACTGAAGAAGCTTCTTGGATGAGAAGCAAAAGATTTTCAAAGGAAAAAAAAAAACAAGGAAGTCAAAGGTGCTTTTTGGAAAAAGCACCTTTGGGGCAACCATGACCTGGATGACTATGGATAATCTCCATAGATAGTTTGCCAAAATATTGTGAATGGACATTGCAAGCTGTAAAGTCTCTGATATATATTTAGAATAGAATAATAGAGTTGGAAGGGACCTTGGAGGTCTTCAACTCCAACCCCCTGCTTAGGCAGGACAGTCTACACCACTTCAGACAAATGGTTATCCAACATCTTCTTAAAAACTTCCAGTGTTGGAGCATTTACAACTTCTGGAGGCAAGTTGTTCCACTGATTAATTGTTCTAACTGTCAGGAAATTTCTCCTTAGTTCTAAGTTGCTTTCTCCTTGATGAGTTTCCACCCATTGTTTCTTGTCCTACCCTCAGGTGCTTTGGAGAATAGCTTGACTCCCTCTTCTTTGTGGCAGCCCCTGAGATATTGGAACACTGCTATTTAAGGAGAATTCACTCTCTTAAAACCAGAGAACATAGAGTTTTCAACTTCTCCTATTTCGGTCCTTTACCCAGAAATGTATGAAAACAAGAAAAAAGTTCAGCAATTCAACAGGCCCTGTGATCCAACTGAAAAACTGAAGTCCCCTCCCCACACTACAATTGACTTCTCTCTTTTTTTCTCCTTGACTTCCTCCTCCTCCCAATATTAGAAGAAGATACAGTAGCTACAACAGCTAACAAAGAGATCCAGAACTCCAGAGGTCTTCAAACTTGGCAGCTTTAAGACTTGTGGACTTCAACTCCCAGAATTCTCCAACCAGCTCTGCTGGCTGGAGAATTCTGAGAGTTGAAGTCCACAAGTCTTAAAGCTGCCACGTTTGAAGACCTCTGTGAAGACAAATGAGTGTATCTCTCAAAGATAGGCATTCTTTTGAAGTCTGAGGACACGTTATTGCAAATTAGGAGGAAGAGAGGAGATGGGTGGCAATTCTGTCCATTTTGAAGGACAAAGTAATTTTTGCTGTGTGATACATTACAATATTGTGACTACAATTTTCCTCCCACTCAAAGGTCAGCCTCTCTGAGGAAAACTTCTACATCCAGAAGCGCAACAGAAACAAAGGAATCTATTTGACATCTACCTTTTGATGTGGGATCACCGGCATGGGAGAATCAATCCTCGGGGTGCTTGTTGGCATCGGAATTGGACGTTTTGATCTGGCAAGAACATAAGGAAAAAAAATTGGTTATTGAGCAGCTGATGACTTTCCCCATCTTTTAACCAATTTATTATAAACAGTTGCCAATATTGGCTTTAATCTTTGCATCGCCCTTCTAGTTTTCCTAATGAATCATCCATTTCCCCCCCTTTTTAAATCTGGGCATGTGTGCTTAGATCCTTTGATCCATTCATCTCCTCCTTCCAACAACACAGGAATTTCATAATTGCAACTAAGAAGAAAGAGTTCCATACAGGGGTGAAATCCAGCAAGTTCTGACAGGTTCTGGAGAACCAGTTGCGGAAATTTTGAGCAGTTCGGAGACCCGGCAAATACCATCTCTGACTGGCCCTGCCCCCATCTATTCTCTGCCTCCTGAGTCCCAGCTGATCAGGAGGAAATGGGGATTTTGCAGTATCCTTCCCCTGGAATGGGGAGGGAATGGAGATTTTACAATATCCTTCCCCACCATGCCCACCAAGCCATACCCACAGAACTGGTAGTGAAAAAAATTGGATTTCACCACTGGTTCCATATAAGTACAAACAAACACATGAAGTCAGATCCTTAAGTTGCAAGAAAATGAGGAGAAGAGAAGGTGAAGTCTAAGGAATGATATTTCTTTAAATTCAATTGTCTACAAGGCCATGGAGAAAACACAACTTCATTGGTTGAAAGAAATAACACACCAGGCCAATGTCCATCATTATCTACTTCTTCTTTCCTTCTACTGGGTCATTATTGGGTTGCTCACCCAACAATTACCGGTACCTGCTTAATTTTACATTTAGACCATGGGTGAAATCCAGCAGGTTTTAACAGGTTCTGGAGAACTGGTAGCAGAAATTTTGAGTAGTTCGAAGAACCAGCAAATACCACCTCTGACTGGCCCCAGAGTGGGGAGGGAATGGGGATTTTGCAGTATCCTTCCCCCAGGAGTGGGGTGGGAATGGGGATTTTGCAATATCCTTCCCCTGCCACGCCCACCAAGCCATGCCCACAGAACTGGTAGGGAAAAAATTTGGATTTCACCCCTGATTTAGACCTTCTAACTGTACTAAGCCAAACAGGCTAGGGCACAGAGACAAAACTGGACAATGCTACTCCTTAGAGGCTTCTAAATTCAAAATAAAATAAAATAAAATAAAATAATAGAGAAACTAGAGATGAAGAGTAAATTAAGGCTGAATGAACATTGCAATATTTAACTTTCCTGGTTTACAGTCAGAATGTCCACAGGATAGAGTGAGTCTAAATGTTTCTTTGATTGTACTATTGAAACTGCTATTTTGACTGGTTTGCCCATTACTCTGTGGATACTCGGAGTTGGAGTTAAGGACTGGTGCTAAATTGAACTTCTTTTGATCCTGGGTTTTGAACTGTAGAGGCAGGCAGCTACGGGGTGGGGTGGGGTGGGGTGGGGTGGGGTGGGGTGGGGTGGGGTGGGGGTGGGGGAAGACATGATATGATCATGACATCAACCTGGCTTGTAGCACATGGCAATTTCTGTAAACTCTCTCTACTATACAGATGTTTAAATTAAAAAAACAGTTGTCAAGCTTCAGAGAGTTCAGAAAGGACTATGTAAATTGCAGCTTCTTGGCAAAGTCTTACTCCATTCTTCTTTCTTCCCTCCCTTTATTTCAAATGCTGCTGTCAATTAACCTGAAGAGGCAATTAATATTGTCCTCATATTCATAGATGGAATGCGAAAGAACAACTTGCCCTGTAAATGTTTTGATGTCTGATTCCTGGGTTTTGCATTGTTCTCTCTTCTTACAAATAAAGAGGCTCACTTTAGAATTAAATTTGCACTTCCCGTGTTACGTCTACTGTATCTTCTTTTGGTGTCCACTAAGACAAATTCACTCTTTGTCACTCAGATGTAATGATGCAAGTGCCAAGGTTCCCCCAACCTGGTGTGTATGTCATGCTAAACCATGGTTTGCTTAAGAATAAGTTAGTGAATACAATGCCTGTTTTCCGAAACCATGGTTCTACAAAGAGTATAAGATGGATTGTAATAAGATGGGTGTATTTGCGGATATGTTTGAACACGTACACAGACTAACCAAGCTCCAGGCTGACTAGAGCCATCAAGCCAATATGATAAGATTGAGCTTCAGGTTCAATGTTCAGCCAAGCCATTTTTGAACTGAATCTTTGAATTGAATATCTGCACAGCCCATGCTGACCCAGGAAATGATCTCGCCACATGTTTGGTCAAACGCTGTTGAGAACCACCCAACCACCCAAAACACCTAGCACATTTTAACATGCATTCTGTTCAACAAGAAGAGTAGCTCAGTGTGTTGGCAAATCCATAGCAATGCAAAGGACAGTTACATAGACAGTATCCTTCACTGCTATTTAATTTCTATTGGGTACCAATTGTGAATTTATTGGCCTTATCAAGGTTCCTCCGCTGAACAAACTTATGTTTAAAGTTTGCAAAATAAATAAATAAATAAATAAAAAAGCCAATGGTTTTGAATCAATTCCAGGGTGCTAGAATTAGAAAGAAATTACCGTATTTTTCGGAGTATAAGATGCACCTTTTTCCCCCCTAAAAGGGGGTGAGAATTTAGGTGTGTCTTATACACTGAATGTAGCCCCGCCCACCCACCGGTCCCCACCCTTTGGCCTCTGCCTCCCTGCAGTTTACCTCCTTGCAAGCAAACAGCAAGAAAAAAACAGCTCCTTTCAGCTTCAGCACAGCCTAATTAGCACAGGTTGATTGGATTGGCCTCCCAACTCTCTGCTGATTTGCTCTCAGCTGTTTTGTGCAGGGCTCTGCTGCTTGCTGCAAAGAGGTAAATTGCTGGAGCAGATTTTTTTTTTCCTTGTGCTAATCAAGCTATGCTGAAAACGAAAATGAAAGTACAGCAGGTTGTTTGCTGTTTGCTGCACCGAGGCAAAACTGCTCTTTTTCTTTTTCTCACCCAAAAAGGTAGGTGCGTCTTGTACTCCAAAAAATACGGTATTTCTTACTCACTTCTCAGCTGACTTGAAGCATATTCCCCCCCACTCATCAAATTCTCACATTTATTCACTAACATTTGAATGATTAACAAGATTCGCCATCACAACAAGGAAGATAACCTTTCAAAACTGTTAAATCAAGAGCTTCTTCATTTGCCAACTCCTAAAGTAGTAATGGTGGGATCAAAAAAAATCTAACAAATAACAAATAAACAATTCTTTCCTTCACTTACGTATGAATCTGGATGCCACAATAGATCATAATTTATATTTTAGAAAGATATGCTGAGCAAATAAATGCATTAGATCTGAAAGAGCAGAGAGATTATCAGATACTGGATCTGTTGTTAAGCCAATCCGTTGAACATGGTCAATCTTTGTGGTTGGTAATGGTTTGTTTATTTGTTTATTTATTTATTGAATTTATACAGAATAAAAGACCACATTTAAAACAATAAAAACTAACAAAAAGAATCAAATAAATTAATATAGTACAATATAACAAAATCACGCCCCGCTCCCCGCCCCGGCAATAGCAGATCACACAAGCCATTTAATGGGCTCCATCCCACTCTGGGTTCCCCAGGCCTGCTGGCAGAACCAGGTCTTCAGCGCCTTCCGGAAGAGTGTCAGAGTGGGGCCATTCTAATCTCTGGGGGAATGATGTTCCAGAGAGAGGGAGCCACCACGGAGGAGGCCCTTCTTCTGGGTCCCACCAGATATATCTCCCTCGGGGATGGGACCTGCAACATTCCCTGCCTCCCCGCTCTGATGGGTTGGGTAGATGTGACCAGCAAGAGATGGTCCCTCAGATAACCTGGTCCCAATCCATGAAGGGCTTGTATGAGATGACAACCAGCACCTTGAGTTGCACCTGGAAGCAAATCGGCAACCAATGCAGCTCCCGCAGGAGAGGTGATACATGTGCACACCAAGGTCTGCACAAAATTCCTATGTGAATGGTGGACCATGGAGGAATTTTTCCATGGTTTGAAAGCAGAACTAGGATTATTGCAGCTTTGCTACAGCTTTTTCATCAATAACTCTTTTACAACTTCTTTAACATAAAAGTTGAGCCATGGTTGTGACAGAAACATCTTGCAGGCTTAATTGACCATTCCTTGACACTTGAAACAAAATAAAAATGCATTGGCTCCAACAGGCCATGCAAAACAGAGATCATTCATGCTCACCCTTCTGTATTGATGTTCTAACCACCAAAGAGAACTGTTCTCACAATCTAACTTACTTCTCACTTACGTCCAGGCAGTTCTAGTATTTTTGACCCAGCGTGTTTAAAAGTCTTATAAGATGGATAAGACAATTGATCAGCTATATGCAGAGTTGGCAAATCGTATGATACTTATCTTCTATTTATGGCAGCCTGATAGCTAAAGCCAGAAGATCTCCATCACTTCAATATCTTATATCAAATTATCTTATATCACTTCGATCACTTTCTGTACCTGTGTATGGTTTGCCAATTGCACAGTGGCAGATAGGTCAGTGCTCCAGAGGGTTAACATCATTGCCTAGAAGATCATTGGTTGCCCCCTCCTCTCTTTGGAAGAGCTTTATAGCTCCCGCTGCCTTAAGAAAGTTCAAAACATTCTTAAAGATCCATCTCATCCTGGGCACCCTTTTTTTGAACTATTACCATCTGGCAGACGGTACAAGATAATAAAAACAAGGACAAATAGGCTGAAAAACAGCTTCTATCCCAGAGCAGTAACTATATTGAATTCTACTGTATAGTGCAATATTAATGCAGTATCAGGGGGTTTCAATTCAATTGGTGCTGAATGTGAAGGATGTGTGTTTTTATATGTATAATGTACTCTGAAGATGGCATTTAATTTCGTTGTACAACGTGCAATGACAATAAAGTAAACTAAAGTAAACTAAATTAAACTATCTTCAGTGTAAATCCTAAGGATGATAGTTCTGTATGTATTGTCATTATTTCATCTTTTTTATACTTAATTTTAATCCCATTTTTTCACTTTAACTACCAGACCCATGAAACACTTTCCATTTAGTTTTCTAAGTTTTGGAGAGAAGGAAGGCCGAAGTCTAAACAAAGCACTACTTATTATTTCTATTTTCTACAAATGGTCCTACACTGTGAAGCATTATAGTAAAGCAAGCAGGCCTGTAAAAACTTAGACAACCACTAGATGGCAGGAAAGGAACATGTAGAAAACTGGCTTTGTTGCCTTCTAGTGGTTGTTTGGAATTTTGCAGCCCTAATCACTGGAAATGATTCTGCTTGAGGGTCTCAATTAACTATGCAGCTTTTCTTACTTTTAATCAATATTTATTTCTATATAAATTAGTATAAAAAAACCCCTCACTCCCTATGCAAACAGTACAGCAATAGCTTTCGAAAAGCAAGATCATCCGACCTATTGAGTTTTCAATTCAGCAAATTTGAGAAGCAAGCTAGGCCAATAAAAAGAAGTTCCAAATTCTATAGAAGCTACCATATTGTAAATAATCCCCATGAAACTGTCAGAGTCAGAATTAATAAAGGAAATGTCATTGCTGCAAGGAGCAATCCGGGAAAAGTATTTCTCTCTGGCAGTAGCAGAAGTCTACATTTTAGATCTCATAAAAGTGGACCTCATATTTCTCCATTTTTTTTTCCTATTCGGGGTGAAGGAGACCTTGTTGCAAAATACCCTTCACTGAATTTTTATGTACTTTTTTTAATAGAGTCACCTCAATCTTCCGAAACTGAAAAAAACAACAACAACACTAAAATAGTTGTATCTGATCTTCATTTGAACTGTTCTAGCTCTGTATTTAAGTCAGTTCTAGCCAGAATTTTTCTATTACCAGAGAATCTTGCTCAGGAATTTACTTTAGGAAGACATAAAACAGCACCCCATCACTTGGAAGTTTTTTTTTCTTGAGACACCAGAGATGGAGAACTTCAGACTTGAGGAGACCAAAGAATCTTCTGAGCCAACCTGTCAAAATCCTTGAATTGGTCTCAGGCCAGGCTGCTTCCTGCTGTCAGTGTGGCTCCACACAGTTTTGGATTTGGTTGTGTTCTTTGCTGAGATGTGGACATTCTGAATGGTGGAATGCAGACTTGGACCAAAAATGAATCTTCATTCTTATCAGGGGTGGGCTGCTGGGGATTCGCAGGGGTTCAGGAGAACCTGTAGCCAAGATTCAGTGCAGTTCGGAGAACCCCCAAATCCCACTCCTGGCTGGCCCCGCCCACCCCACCCCTCCCAGGAGTCCCCAAGCGGCCTGTTTTAGATGCAGGTAAATGCAGCACGCATGTGGAGGCTTGGGGAGGGAGAAAAACAGGCCTACCAGAAGTTCAGGAAGGCTGGAAACGGGCCTGTTTCTGGCCTCCAGAGGGCGTCCAAAGCCTGGGGAGGCTGTTTTCACCCTCCCGGAGGCTCAAGGAAAGCCTCCGGAGCCCAAGGAGGGCAAAAACTCTCCTTCTGCTATGATGCAGGAGGCTGACTAGGCCACACCCTCCATGGCCACATCCACCCAGCAATTGGAGAATGCCTTGCTAAAATTTTTTAAGCCCATCCCTGATTCTTATTGTTAAGGCTATACAAATCTGAACAGCCACTCGATCAGTGTTTCCCATCCGTTTTAGCCGTTTTAAATGGTGTGGACTTCAACTATCAGAATACCCCAAGAAGTCCACATCTCTTTAAAATGGCTAAAGTTACACAGCACTGCACTAGACAGTGGCAAAGTAAAAACTTGGCTGGAATCTTCCGGCCATTTGGGTTTTTACAACCGAGATCTGTTGAACCTTTGAACCCATTTCCCCCAAGGACCAACCTCATTCTCCTATGCCAAAATTACAGTGCAAACCTTTACTAATAGACCAGTTCACTTCAGGGAAGTGAAGACAGAAAGGTGCCTTTTAGATATCATAAAACAGGTATATCTCTGAGATGGTTGGTCAGCTTGCTTCTACACTGTATAGTAAAAGTAAAGGTTCCCCTCGCATATGCGTGCTAGTCGTTCCCGACTCTAGGGGACGGTGCTTATCTCCGTTTCAAAGCTGAAGAGCCAGCACTGTCTGAAGACGTTTCTGTGGTCATGTGGCCAGCATGACTAAATGCCAAAGGTGCACAGAACACTGTTACCTTCCCACCAAAGGTGGTCCCTATTTTTGTACTTGCATTTTTTACGTGCTTTCGAACTGCTAGGTTGGCAGAAGCTGCGACAAGTAACAGGAGCTCACCCCCGTTATGCGGCACTAGGGATTTGAACTGCTGAACTGCCGACCTTTCGATCGACAAGCTCAGTGTCTTAGCCACTGAGCCACCATGTCCCTTTTTCTACACTGTATAATGGAGCCCAAAATATCACAGGTGGAACCTTTAAACCATCTTGAAGCAGGAAGGCAAACAAGCATTGAATTCTTTTTATGGATAGTAACTTATCTCTACATACTTTTGAAGAGTAAGATTCAGGTTGTAGTTTGCTGATTTGATCATATTCTGGGCCTCTAGGTGGGTCATGCCATCTGTGTTGACACCGTCAATGGCTACCACCATATCCCCCTGGGTCATCTGAGACTGGGCTGCCTTGCTGCCAGGAGTGATCTGTAAAAGAAAGAAGAAGAAGAGAAGGTCAAGGATATATACAGGGGTGGGCTTCAAAAATTTTAGCAAGGGGTTCTCTGCCCAGTTGCTGGGTGGGCATGGCCATGGTGGGCGTGGCCTAGTCAGCCTCCTGTACCACAGCAGGTGGGGCCTTTTTGCCCTCCTTGGGCTTTGGAGGCTTTCCTCGAGCATCCAGGAGGGCAAAAATGGCCTCCCCAGGCTCCAGAGGGAGGCTGAAAATGACCCCATTTCCAGCCTTCCTGAATTTCCTGTAGGCCCGTTTTTCGCCCTCCCCAAGCCTCTGTGTGCACCCTGCACTTACCTGCATCCAAAACAGGCCGCGTGGGGACTTCTGGGAGGGGCGGGGTGGGAGGGGCCAGCCAGGAGTAGGATTTGGGGGTTCTCTGAACTGCACAGAATCTTAGCTAGAGGTTCTCCTGAACCCCCAGCAGCAAACCCCTAGATATATACCACCCATCTCTGGATTCAGGTCATCTAGAGCAGGGGTCTCCAACCTTGGCAACTTTAAGCCTGGAGGATATCAACTCCCAGAATTCCCCAGCCAGCTTTGCCCACCAAGCCACACCATGCCCACCAAGCCATGCCCACAGAACCAGTAATAAAAAAAATTGAATTTCACTACCGAATCAATGCCTGTTACAGTGAAAATCCATTTCATGATCCTACGTTTCTCAGTTCCTGCTAATAATTACGCTTTTTGTAACTCTTAAGCTGTATTAAATTGATGCTTATGCAAAAAAGAATGGAATAGTCACCATTTGTCTATTCCACATGTTCTTTACATTCATCGCTCTTCTAGTTTTTTGAATTAGGTGCACAGTTCAGAGTCAAAGGATGTGTTTACACTAGTGCATATGTTACAATGTGCATAACTAAGAACTTCTGAAAACAAACAGGAACTGGGTTAGCAAGTGCAGATTTCATAGACAAAATCTATTTTAATGTCAGAGAACCATGACTCGTGAGTGGGACTTTGGTCCAACCTGACCAGTATGCTTAGAGTAGCTTATGCCAGATAGACTACCATGTAAACTGAATTCAATAAATGTCTATGCACCCACTGATAATTGCAGAGGAGAATTTCTGGGTGGATTATGCTTTGAAGAAAACTCATATTTCTATCAACAAGGGTTCCCTGAGAACGTGATCCTGAAGCCCTACCTAAGTAGCCAACCTCAGCCTCATTTAGTGACTCTCTGCTTGGAGAAACCCAGAAGATAGGTGTACATAATTGAAGACATGGAGGCTACACTTCATTCTCAGTGTTTCTTCACATGTCACCAGTATCACCCTTGAATTTGGTGACAGACCAAGTCACCTTGTGTTGTGGCCCGCAGCGGCCAGCGGAGCTGGCGACAGACTCGGACAGTGAGGAGGTTGGGGAGGAACATGGGCCAGTCCTGGAATCTGGGGAAGGCTCTGATGAGTCGGAGGCAGAGATGGGCCAAGGGCTGTCCGACATTTATTAGCTGCCTTCGGAGTCGGAGATAAGTGGGGCAGAAGAACAGCTGAAGCCTGTTCCCAATGTGCGCATGCGCAGAGCTGTCAGGAGTTGGGAACAATTAAGGAACAGAGGTCGACTCAGGAGTAAAGGCACAAGGGGACGCTGAATGGCCCCTCCCATAGGGAATAAATAGGAGCAAAAGTGGAGTGGTGTTTGCAGGAGACAATTAGTTTGTTTATTAGTGTAAAGATTTGCTTATCTGAGTTCATGCCTCACAGAGACTCCTTGCCAAATATTTCATTGTACAGCTGCTCCTGGAAGCTATTGGCCTGGCAGCTATCCAAGGTCTGTTGTTGCAATTCACCCTTGAAAGTCTGTTTGCTGGGACTTTGCTGGATGTGAATGCTAGCCAAATAAAAAGGGTTTTTTTCGGGACAAAGAGTCTGTTTCGTGATTTGATGAAGCCCTAGGTCAGAACACCTTGTATCTATTATACCTTACGCATTTTAACCTTCAGTTTCAAAGCTTTGCTCTCCCTTGCTTATTCTTGCACCAGTGGTGGGTTTCAAATTTTTTTACTACCGGTTCTCTGGGTGTGACTTGGTGGGAATGGCATGGCTTGGTGGGCATGGCAGGGTAAGGATACTGTAAAATCTCCATTCCCACCCCATTCCAGGGGAAGGATACTGTAAAATCTCCATTCCCTCTCCACTCCAGGAGAAAGTTACTGTAAAATCCCCATTTCCTCCCGATCAGCTGGGACTTGGGAGGCAGAGAACAGATGGGGGCGGGGCCAGTTAGAGGTGGTATTTACTGGTTCTCTGAACTACTCAAAATTTCTGCTACCGGTTCTCCAGAACTGGTCAGAACCTGCTGAAACCTACCTCTGGCTTGCACACATTTCTGTACACATGGAGACACTTGTGTTGAATGGCAGGGTCTCTGTACCCAAAAGATTTGGGTGGGGGGGAGAGAAACAAGGATGGTGACTGTGATCAAAGACCCTTCTCCTTTTTATGTATGCCTCATATGTGATGCATATGAAAGGAGGTAGGACTTCACAATCAAGTGAGCCAGTAGATAAAATGCTACCCCTTTGACATGCCTCCTGACATACGTAAAAAGGAGGTGGGGTTTGGATCACATGGTTGCAGCTTCCAATTGAACATTTTTGGTCACCTTCTGTGGCAATCCCTGAATATGTCTTTGTTGTGTTGAACGAGTCAACAGAGGAAGCCAATTTGTCTAACAATGCAGATCGGTTCCTGTTGAAATATGTTCCTCTGTTTAAACAATCAAACATGCCCATGCATAACCCAGTCGGATCTTGATACTTAATGAAAAGCTACACAAATACATCATCCAGGTCACCCAACTTTGAGATGGGGATTAAAAGACCAGATTAAATTGAGACAAATGCCAACTTCAGAATATTGCTGGAAGGAGCAATCTAATTAGGGTTCAGCTGTCTACATTTGGCTTCTGGCAGAGACAAACCCACACGCTCTTCTCAGCAATGGTGCAAGAGTGGTTTTCCATCATCTTCAGTTTCATTTTGTGTCTTAACTTCTCCATCTAACCTACAGCCCTAGTAAAGTCTGCAAAAGTTCATAAATCTAACCAGAAATGGTATTCAGGAGCCATATTTTCTGTGGTCAAAATTGGGCTCATGTAACATAACTCCTCAGACATAAAAGGTTCTCCTGGTTTCATAGCTGTGATTACTTATCAAGCAGAAGCAGTGATGTGTGAGCACAACTCACACAGGCACTTTAAAAAAAGGAGAGACCCTTCTCTCCCTCTATCCCATCTTGGGAACATTGCTGTCTATCTTGTCAGAATAATGTTAACTATTCCAACTTGCTGATGTATTCAAATTCAGGAAAGCCAATGCGGGCTCATTCACAGCTGCTGGTACTTATCAAGGATGAAGATGAACCTTTTGAGAGAAGAAGGAGAAGGAGAAGGAGAAGGAGAAGGAGAAGGAGAAGGAGAAGGAGAAGGAGAAGGAGAAGGAGAAGAAGAATCACATGGACTTCAATATAGGTAATTGACTAATCAAAGTTATGACAGACTTTCAGACCCCTGAAAGCTACTTACAGCCTGGTTCCAAAGTTCCAACAACTCCCTCCCCCATTCAGATTAACAGAGTTGGAAGGGACCTTATAGGTCATCTACTCCAACCCCCTGCTCAAGCAGGAGACCCTACACCATTTCTGACAACTGGCAGTCCAATCTCTTCTTGAAAGTCTCAAGTGATGAAGCTCCCATCCTTACCACCACACACATGTAGAACTTACAGTCAAACTGAAAAATTGTGCCTTTTCATTCACCTAATTTTTTTGATGATTCCTCCTACGAAATTGGAAGAAGACAAAATCAAGATGAGAAGCTGCACCCTCCTTGGCCATACCCATGAATCAACCCCAAAGGATGCAAAATATGACTATTTTTCAGGCATATCTGCAGAACAAATATTGTATTGTAGTTGTGATGAGTTACCAATCTCTTTTCAGAGGAATCTCTGCAAATCTCTATTTTATAATCACAATCCCCTCCACTTCCTTCTATAGGGAGATCTAAGTTCCTTATATGCACATTCTAAATATAGATTTCCAAACTCTTAAGGAAAAAAAAACATCTTGTAGTACAGTGATTTTCATGTCTTTATCTCTTCCTGGGCTGCTGTAGACTCTGAAACTATTGGTGTAAGAAGTGTCTGACACATATCACACTCAACAGCTCCTGAATGGAATTATTCATCATAATTCCTGCTTGTGTAGGAGGTTCCATTAAGAATGTAACAGATTAACAGAGTTGGAGGGAACCTTGTAAATCATCTAGTCCAGGGGTCTCCAACCTTGGCAACTTTAAGACTTGTGCACTTCAACTCCCAGAATTCTGGGAGTTGAAGTGCAGAAGTCTTAAAGTTGCCAAGGTTGGAGACTCAATTCAGATGTCGCTCAGATGGGTTATTCTTCAATCTAGATGGCAAAACTCCTGATGGGTCACTACATGGCACAAAAGCATTAGAGGGTCTTGAGGCCCAAACATGATAGCCATATAGGCAAGCAATGTTTCTTTTACAAGTCACAGTCAATCATCTATGATGATGCATAGTTTGGGGCAAGGAGGATGGTGGCCAAAATGACAATGGGTGGGCATTGCGCTATCCAGTGCGGTGTTATTGTGCAGAGTGCAACATCGACAAATACAATGACAGAGAAGAAGCTAGGTCTTGATCTTAGCTTGGCCCTAGGTCTTATCTTTATTGTTGGCCTAAATTGCAGCCAAGAACAAATTTGTGAAAGTAAAAAATAAATAAATGGCTTGGTTCAAAGAGGAAAACATCATTTCATCTATCCCAAGCTTCATGCTGGAAAGAACAGCAGGTTAGAAATAAATCCTATTAAAGGTAGATGAATTTCAACTGGTTGGTACGTGAGAGATCTAGACAATTTTTTTTTTTTGAGATTCCACAAGACAATCGCCAAGTAAATAATAATCTTCCCCCTCTCCCCTCCCTTAAATTGTTTCAGGGTCCCTGGGACATTGCAATAACTTCTCAGTATTTTGACAAAATCCACCAGAGCTGAAACATCCAGAAAAGAGATTAACGCTAGACAGAAAAGCAAACTGAAGGGTGGCTGAAGAGAACACACTTTGAGCAAATGGTATGCTTCCAGAACAGAGCCTCCTCTTAAACACTGAAGAATAACTTACTAAAATTAGATGCTAATTGATTTCCACTATCTGTTTCCAAGGAAGCCCAAAGCACATGATTGGGACCAGCACATAGAATACTTGGATAATCAACAGTAAGCAACCTTCCAAAGCACTGTGACAGATAAGGCGGTGCCAGTTCAGTTGTATTTGGGGGGGGGGGGGTTGTGGAGGGTGGGACAACACATTTATTTGTTTGTTTGTTTGTTTGTTTGATTTATATGCTGCCCTTCTCCGGAGACTCAGGGCAGCTTACAATGCATTAAGCAATAGCCTTCATACTTTTGTATATACCTGCTTAGTAGGGCTTTTTTTGGCCCCTTCTAAGCAATGTTCTATTTTATACAAAGTCACCTTATTGCCCCCACAATCTGGCTCCTCATTTTACCTACCTCGGAAGGATGGAAGGCTGAGTCAACCTTGAGCCTGGTGAGAATTGAACTCGCAGTAATTGCAGGCAACTGACAGCTAAGTGCTACTTTAACAGCAGTTTAGTCTGCTGTGCTACCAAGGCTCTTGTTCCAATCTAGAAGCAAGACCTTCTAGAAGTAACTGGCTCTCTATCATCTAATCTGCAATTTACCATCTGATACTGAAGGTGGGCCCAGATGGCTCTTAAAATGAATTACTTCTGCTATTAAAATGAAATGTGTACAGGTAAGCTGCACCATTTCAGACTGCAGATGTCAGTTTGTTGAGTTGGATGCTTCCCTATATGGGAAACATTTGGAGTATTTGCAAAATGGGCACTCGTAAAATGGAAATTGCTGGCTGGTTACTACATATTGTGATATTGTATTCCTCTGACAACTCAATCAAGGGTGGGCTTCAAAAATTTCAGCAACGGGTTGTCTGCCTGATTGCTGGGTGGGCATGAGTGGGGGGGGGGCTGTTTTCATCTTCCCCAGGCTCCGGAGGCTTTCCTCAAGCCTCTGGGAGGGTGAAAACTGCCTCCCCCGGGCTCTAGAGGCCCTACAGAGACCGGAAACAGGCCTGTTTTTGGACTTTCGGAACTTCCGGGAAGCCCATTTTTCCCCCTCCCTGAGCCTCCATGCATGCCCTGCACTTACCTTGCATTCAAAATGGGCTGTGTGGAGACTCCTGGGAGGGGTGGGGTGGGGTGGGCCAGCCAGGGGTGGGATTTGGAGGTTCTCCGAACTGGCCATAATATTAGCTACGGGTTCTCCCGAACCTGGGCGAACCTGTAGCAGCCCACCTCTGAACTCAGTAAAAAAATCAAAGCTGGTTGCCTATTCATTAGCAAATATGGAGGATCTGTCCTCAAATACTTTGAACCACATAGCAAAGAGATCTGTAGCTGGAGAAGGAACTGCTCCTGATTTTCCTTTCATATCATGTATGTGAAAGTGTAAGACTTTCAACATCTCATTTTGTCCTTTATGAAATGTTCCAAAATGTCATCATTTATCATGATGACTATACCGGAAAACACTTCAATCAAATTCCATGAGAGATCACTTGCCGATATATTTATTGAATATGCATTGAGACTTTTTTTGCAGTGATTACATCCAGCTTTTATCTTAGTTCACTGGAAAAAGGAATTATGGTTTGGAAGAATTAGTGTTAAAAGGAAACCAGGCCACCAAAGAACATGATGTCTGGGCACCATCAAAGCTGACACCAGCCAAAGCAAAGAACTCAACTCAAAGAAGCTGTGCAAGATCAGAAGATATGCAGAGACCTGGTCCATAGAACCACTTGATCAAGTCAGACACGATGGAATGGATAACCTCATCATCATCATTAAACTTGGCAGAAGTCCAGTGAAGTCCAGCAAGCTTAGCAGAAGTCCATTTTCATGTCAGTACTTATCAGTCAATTACTCAGTTTATGTAATACATTAAACTCTATCATGATTTGCCTAAACTTGGCTTAGTATGTTGTGTGAAGCTAAGCCATTGTTGCAGGCTATGGTTTATGGCTCAGTTTAGACAAACCTTTGTGATTTATTAGGCAAATGATGACTTAAAGCCATGTTGCATCTGGCTGATGGCCACAAGTAACTGTTTACCAAAGTATTCCAGACAGAGCTGAATTTCTATATTTTCTAGCCAAATGAGAAGGATTTTACCACATTCTTGGTGCGAGTTGGTGGCCATCAGCTAGCAGGAATGATCAAGTCTCCATGTATTTTATCTTTCCCCCTTATTTTTATTTTTGGAGAACATTAAAAAAAAGTTGTGAAGGAGACAACCAGATCTGCAGCCTTCACAAATGTCACAGCGAAGCGAGTTTTTGTATATTTTTTGAAAAATTGACCTGGAACCAGCAACTATGAAATGCGTGATAAAAAAGTTCACTTGCAGCCAACGAAATCTGAACATTTACTAAGCTTCTTTTGTCTTCCATTTTCTGCCAGCTCCATTAGAATTATTTTTTTTAAAAAATCTCTTCTTTTCAAAACCACGTTTCAAAGAGACACGTAAATCAGGATTGCAGGAGCTACCCAAGATAAACACTGCACAAAACTCAAATCTTTTCCTTGGCAAAACTATTGTGTTTCTGATTACTGTAGCCCAACTGGTTAAGTTGAAGTTTTCATTGTTCTAATTTCTTCCCTTTGAGGATTGTGCTGGATAGAATTAAATAGATTCCCTTTCCCTAGCTTATTTGGGATAAAACAGATTATGGAAAAGAACTTGGGTCTCCATATATTCATGCAGCTGTAAAATTTTGGCACTTTTCACTCATTCAGCACACCCAAGCTTGAAAAATCACATCTATGAAGACATTCAAGATAATAGGAAAAGTCTTAATGCGATCCTTGTTGACCTGAGATCACTTTTTGTCCTCTGCAACTTAAAAAAAGGATTGATTCTGAGGATGACCCGACTAAGTTGATTGCTGAAATAATAAATAATTAGAAAGTTTATTTCTCATTATACATTTATACGTGCTGTGTGAGGATATTGCATGCTGTTCCACACATCCGTTTAGAATATTTAATCCCTGCAGTGCAGGTGGATGCCATGCAGTAATAAGCATGTTCCATTCTTACGTTGTGGTTGATCATCACCTTTGTCCTTGATGCGACTATCTTATCTGCCGGCCCTTTGACCAAAACACCAGTTGTTGTTTTTCTAAGCAGTAATATGGTGGCTGGCTGCTTCGGGAGAATAGATCTTCCCTTCCTGCTAAGCAGCATCTCTTAAATTTTATACTGCAATTTTGCAAATGGTCAGAAAGGGGCCTGTATTTACCTGGACTTTCTCTGCTTGCATTTTTTAAAATTTTTTTTATTTATATGCCACCCTTCTCCGGAGACCCAGGGTGGCTTACAACGCGTTAAGCAATAGCCTTCATACTTTTGTATATTTTTATACAAAGTCACCTTATTGCCCCCACAACCGGGTCCTCATTTTACCCACCTTTGAAAGGATGGAAGGCTGAGTCGACCTTGAGCCTGGTGAGAATTGAACTCGCAGTAATTGCAGGCAGTAGGATGTGAAATGCTGCCTTAGTAGGAGGCATTAGCCTCCTATGTCACTCAGGCTCTTAAGTGTTCTTGTTCTACCCAGGGGTGGGATTGAAAAATTTTAGCAACCGGTTCTCTGCCTGGTTGCTGGGTGGGCGTGGCCATGGGGGCATGGCCTACTCAGCCTCCTGCCCCACGACGGGGGGGAGGGCGTTTCCAGACTTCTGGTACTTCTGGTAGGCCCATTTTTCGCCCTCCAAGAGTCCCTGCACGGGCCCTGCACTTACCTCGCATGCAAAATGGGCTGCATGGAGAGTCCTGGGAGGGGAGGGGTGGATGGGGCCAGCCAGTCCTTGCAACTACCGGTTTGGCGAACCAGATGTAAAATTAGCATCCAGGTTGCCTGAACCGACTGAATTCCACCCCTGGTTCTGCCATGTGGGACTGGGTTAATCCCCCTGGGAGCATGTGCTTAATTCTTCTCAGTGGTCTATACTTTCATGCCTGCAATGGGGCAGGGGGACTAACACATCATGCTATGCACCAACCTGACGAACAGGGGCCCAGAATATTTGAGTCCCTCAACTCTGCATACAGAATTCAACCTGGCTGCTGTTTGTTGCTTCCCACAATAGATGTTGAATGCAACATCAGTGCCACCAGCATCTGCAGTTGGAACCGAGCAAGAGACACATGCACACAGTACAGATAGTCCTCGACTTATGATCACAATGGATTTATGTTGCTAAGCGAGACATTTGTTAAGTGAATTTTGCGACCTTTCTTGCCACAGTTGTTAAGTGAGTCACTGCAGGTATTAGTAACACGGTTGTTAAGTGAATCCTGCCTTCTCCGTTGACTTTGTCAGAAGGTTGCAAAAGGGGATCGCATGACCCCAAGACACAGCAACCGTCATAACTATGAATCAGTTGCCAAACGTCTGAATTTTGATCACGTGACCATGGGGAAGCTGCAATGGTCATAAGTGTGAAAAATGGTCATAAGTCATTTTTTCCGGACCGTTGTAATTTTGAATGGTCACTAAATGAACTGTTGAGGACAGTTGAAGAGTATAGATAGGAATAGCTATCTCTCTTTCTGCTGGCATGGCCATAGACCTTTCCTAATGTGGAGAGAGTTGGCTAACAACTCAGACCAGGAACAATTTGGCCAACTCAGAAAAATGAAGGAAACCATATATGGTCCTAGGAACAGGCATGAAGTGTAGTGGCTCCTGTCCCCCACTTCCACTTCCATCCAAGGAATCCACCCAGGGGTGGGATTCAGCTGGTTCAGACTGGTTCAGGCGAACCAGATGCTAATTTTACATCTGGTTCACCGAACTGGTAGTTGCAAAGACTGGCTGGCCCCTCCCATCCTGCCCTGTCCCTCTCAGGACTCTCCATGTGGCCCATTTTGCATGCGAAGTAAGTGCAGGGCCTGTGCGGAGCCTGGGGAGGGCGAAAAATGGGCCTCCCAGAAGGTCCAGAAGTCCAGAAACAGGCCCATTTCTGGCCTCTGGAGCCCAGGGGAGGCTGTTTTTGCCCTACTGGAAGCTTGAAGAAAGGCTCCGGAGCCTGGGGAGGGCAAAAAATAAGCCTCCTGGAAGTTACAGAAGTCCAGAAACGGGTGCATTTCCGGCCTCCGGGGGGCCTCCAGAGCCCAGGGGTGTTTTTGCCCTCCCGGAGGCTCGAAAAAAGCCTCCAGAGCTTGAGGAGGGCAAAAATGCCTCCCCCTGCCATGGTGCAGGAGGCCAAGTAGGCCACGCCCACCATGGCCACACCCATCCAGCAACAGGGCAGAGAACCGGTTGCAAATATTTTTGAATCCCACCCCCGAATCTACCTCACTCCATTCATCTTCAGCCTGAAAGAAATTTTCTGCAATGCTTCCGCTCTGGTCATCCAGTCGAAGTGTCGGATTCAGTCAAGAAAGGAGAGCAATGTTCTTGACCTGGGAGGGGACAAAGCTGCTGGTCTCTTGACTGGAGACTTTTTAGTGCCTATAGAGGAGAATCTTTGTAGCTCAGGACTGAAATGAAAGGTCCTTGGTGGTTTCTGAGGTTGATGGTTTTCTTCCAGATGTTTCATGATCCAAACTAGATGATGTCACCTAGTCTGGATAATGAAATGTCTGCAAGAATACAACCAAGCTCAGAGACCACCAAGCACCAGGGGTGAAATGCTACCGGTTTGGACTGGTTCGACCGAACCGGTAGCGGCAGCAGCACAAGGCTCTGCTCACCCACCCAGATGTTGTTACTTCCTGGTTTTAACCAGGAAGTAACCTGTTTTTTACCCTCTGTGCATGCGCAGAAGGCTTTGCGCATGCGTAGAGGGTCCAAAATCGCATGTGATGTGTGGAGTGTGCACTTCCAAACTGGTAGGGAAGGTAAGTATAGATTTCACCCCTGCCAAGCACCCCTCACTTCTCAGTGTACCCTTCAACACTGCTGCCTTCCCATCCTCCTGGAACAATCGGCAAAGTGATGGGTGAGGTCTACCAATAGCAACTGCCATTCAGAAAATGTCTCCAAGTGTCTTGAAGCTCAATTGACGACATGCCTGATACTACATTGTTTCCTATCCAGAGCTGAAAATCCAGAAGGTGCAATCAAAGCAGCATAAATTAAAGGGTTGGGTTGGGTTTTGTAGTGCCCAACTACAGGAGGGCAAACCCCGTGCCAACTTTGAAATGGATGTTCCCCCAAACACATCTTGGAGGCTGTCAGCAAAGATAGTCTTAAAGTCTCTTGATTGCTAACAGCACTTCTGGACATTCATATTAGAGAAATTGCTGAAGCCCAGCACATTTCTGGGATGATCCTGGTAATTGCCAAGAATTGTCTTTTCTCCTTTATTAGCCCTGTGAAGAAGCTAAGGAGAAAGCTGGCATCTGGAAAGGGTGAAACGCACCAATTGAGGTGTACATTGTTATTCAAAGTGTAATTCAAGAGATAGACTGGCTACTCTCCAGTATTAACCATGTCAGAGATTCCCCCTCTTTAATATAAAAGCTTTTTAATTTGCAACTGCTTTTTAAAAATCTGGCTGCACTCTTATATTTGAAGAAGCCTGAATTTCTGGAGACAAAGCCTGACTAACCAGTCTTTATAATGCAAAAGAAAGAGACATGCATTAAAATCCACTTAAGAGCAGAGGAAAAGATAGAAAAGGATAGCCCTAATCCTTTTAAATTAGAATAATGGCGGTTTTGTTTTGTTTTTTACAAATTATATTGCAGATTTCATTCTTTGCAATAAAACTCACAACAGGAGAAAAGGAATGGAAGTTATTGCAATTGAAATTATGATGTAAAATGAAGGAAAATGTACAATAAAAATATTTTTAAAAAAGAGAGAAAAGGAATGGAAGTTAGACTGCCGTTTCTTCGGAAAAATAATCATTATCTTTCAGTAAGATGACTCAAAAAGATGGCTAACTTCTGGCAGTCATGAGGACTGTGAACAGGGTTAAAAAAATTATGATTGGGGGTTTCTATCCCCAAATCTAATTTGTGGACTTCAACTCCCACAATTCTCCAACCAGCATGGCTGGCTGGAGAATTCTGGGAGTTGAACTCCACAGGTCCTAAAGTTGCCAAGGTTGGAGACCCTGGTTTAGAGGTTGTCCCAGATGCCAACTGAACAAACCATGTGGTTTTGTCTATCATAAGATATTGTCTTTCTGAATATTTAATTTACATAATGCACCACAAATATTTGCAATTCTTTTGTTTTTGAATGCAAAGAAGTAGGAGCAAAGAACAGGCTTCAGTAACAGATAAACTCTTTAGAAGTAGCTTTTGATGCTCTTAAAATAGAAGGATCTTTCTAGGGACTTGAAGAATTATGGGAAACAAACTTGCTCAAACAAATAAAATACTTTCACTTGCCAAAACTTTGCACGTCAGATCGTGTGTTGCAGTGAAAGTGGTTGCATTCTTTCATCTCCCTTCAGAGATCTTTAGTCTGATTTGTTGAGTGTCATAAGAGAAAACTTCGCGTTCAGATATGTGTGACAATAAATATCAGCAATCAGCTTGGGACGGCACTCTTATCCGTGTCTTCTTTTTTCACCATCAGTGACTCTGGAAGAATGTGTAACGTGATCGCTTGTGAAGTGGGAGAGAGAAGGCGCAAAAGGCTATCACACTTTGTTGGGCTGTTCTTCAAATAAGATAGGCAGCCCTGCCTTATGTAAAGGCTGGTATTAAGCACGGTGCTGTTTGGACTATGGCTGGAGGCAACACATGCCTACAGGAAGCAGATAGAAGACAATCAGATCTCCCCTGGCAAAATTCATCTTTGAAGATCAGTGAGGATGTGATTGCTTCTCTCTGCCACTGAGACAGATGGATGGACATATGGAGGTATAGATAGATTGATGATAGATAGATAGATAGATAGATAGATAGATAGATAGATAGACAGACAGACAGACAGACAGACAGACAGACACCGTGTTTCCCTGAAAATAAGATCCAACTGGAAAATAAGCCCTACCACGATTTTTCACGATGCTTGTAATATAATTATATTATTATATAAGCCTTACCCCACAAATAAGCCTCAGTTAAGATCGTCAGCCAGATGGACACAATTTCTACCATATTTTCCCCCAAATAAGACCTAACCAGAAAATAATCCCTAATGTGTCTTTTGGAGCAAAAATTAATATAAGACCCAGTCTTATTTTCAGGGAAACATGGGTAGATAAGGATGGAGAGATAGATAATAGATAGATAGATAGACAGACAGACAGACATGGATGGATGGATGGATGGTTGGAGAGAGAGAGAGAGAGAGAGGGAGAGAGAGAGAGATGGAAAGATGGGTGGATGGATGGATGGATGGTTGGAGAGAGAGAGAGAGAGAGAGAGGGAGAGAGAGAGAGATGGAAAGATGGGTGGATGGGTGGATGTTTGTATGGTTAGGTGTAGTGATTAAAGTAGAAAGCTGGAAATTTATTAATTCTAAATTCTGCCTTAGGTGTGAAAACAATTGGGTGGGAGGGTGGGAGGTGGATGGAATGGATAAGGTACCAGGATTGAGACTAGGAGACCATATGTTCTACTCCTGCCTTAACCCTGAACCTAGTTGAGTGACCATGGGCCAATCAATCTCTCTGAGATCTAGGAAAAACAAAATGGCAATCTATTCTTTGAAAATCTTAACTAAGAAAACTGCAGTGAACTAGTCCAGGCTATCACCAGCAGTCAAGAGGGTCTCAAAGGCACAATACAACTACACACAGAATTATCTTTCACCAGTCTCCTTGTCATGCCAGTCAAGACATTCCAGGATGGATAATTTGCTGAAATGCCAATAATGTTCTTTACAGAGATTGATAGACCCTGCCGTTACCAGCAGTACTATTCCCCACCACTGCTTGTTTTCCAAATTCGTTCGATTTGCTGAGAAGAAAAATAGTTCATTGCACCTATATGGAACATGATTCTAAGTGCCAGGGCCTCATACAGGAACTGTACCTATAAAATATACAGTAGGTCCAGTAGTGGGTTTCACTTACCTTCGCTACCGTTTCGGAACTGTGAGCATGCATGCGTGAGCGCTTGCTTCACTCGCCCACGGCGCTTCTGCACACACACACAACCTTCTGCGCATGCCCCGAGTGTTTGTGATGACATCCGGGCGGGTGGGCGGAGTCTCCCGCCACCACCACCGCTACCGGTTCTCCCGAACTGGGGCAAACTGATAGAAACCCACCACTGAGTAGGTCTCACATGGAGAAGTCTGCCGATACATAGCCACCTTTCAAACAAGGATCGGCTAGTTTAAACCAGACCCAGTGTGGCAAACTGGTCCAATTACATCATAAACCTTCTGACCATCCCAGAAATATTTTGAGTGGAAAGATCTTTCAGTGCAAAATTTTTCCAACATGTTGGACAGGAAGAACAAATATTTCAAGCCAAGAGTGTTCGGAATTTGACAAGGAAAACTTTTGAGCACCACCTTTTCAAATGGAGAGTTCTCCGTTTGAAAAGCTTTTTTTTCGAAAAGCATATTATTCCCGCCTGATCTACTTTATTCCCTATAATTCTGTTGCCCCCACAGATTGAACAAAGTCTAAGAATAAGATTGTGCAGAGGCATTATGTATTTTAAAAATACTGAAGTAGGCATTAGGAGAATATCTAACTGCAAGCACATAGACAGAAGTGTAAGTATGGATTATAAATTTAAATAAAAGGGGGGGGGGAAATCACGGTTTAAAAGAAGCACCTGAATCCAGTTAAATCCAGTTAAAATCAGAAAGTTTTTGTACGCCAAAATATTTTACCCCTTCTGACTGCAACAGTGAGCTAGGCGGCGTATAACTTTAATAAATAAAATAATGTGACTTCATTTAACACCTCACTTCAATTTTCCAAACAATATATCAGTTTTCCAAATAATCAGTTCAAGAGTTGACAATCTGTAACGAAGTCCCTTTCAAGTCACCCAATTCATCTAAATTAGGAAGGAACCAAGATACAATTTATAAATAGAAGGGAATACAAAACTGTCTTCCAGGGACGATTTGTGCCGTTTTGCTTATCCACGGTTTAATTTTCAATGCAGCTGGATTTTGTTAAGAATATATATAGTAGAAACATCTCTTTCTTTATTTACAGTGGGGAAAACTATCCTAGAAGCTCCCAGCATCTTTGACTGGCTACCACCAATGGGAGATGACTTCAAACAATATTTGGGGGTAGAAGTGCCCCAAGTTGCTTCACAAACAGAGGAAATTCATGTCTTTAATGCAGTGGCTCAATTCTTCATGAATGAATTATGACATCTGTTTCTTTGGAAGAGAGTCTTATTCCATCACACTTTGCTCATCGCTTTTATCTCTCAGTGACATCTACCCACAGGGGGGACTCTTTTCAAACTGCGCATCTGAAGTTGCGGGTGTCCACAAGAAACTTGAGCAATGTCAGGTAGACACCTCTGTGAAAGACACACCAATCATGTAAGGAAAATCTTTATTTCCTTATAAATGAGCCTTTCCGCTTGATGGAGCATTCATCAAGAAAATGAGAACATACTTAAGGAAAACTCAGTCTTTGTGAAACATTTAGCATTGTGGTTCTTTGTTAATTGACCGGACATATAGATTTGATGCACACTGTCAGCTGAGAATTTTTTTTTTAAAAAGAGAAACGTTTTTATTTATTTGATGTTGTGGGCATCTAAGAAGTGGGAGAAATTTGCAAGGACAAGGGATGTTACCTCTTCACTCATGGATGGCAACTTTTGGATGAGATTATGCACACGGGAGGACTGAAAACCAGAAAATGACCAGCCCAGCAGTGAAGAAGCCATAGTGATATTTGATTATAGAAATATATAAAGAAATTAGTTTGAAACAAGGGTGAAATGCTATCAGTTCAGACAAATTGCTTTCTAGCGAATCTAAATTATGCGGCACAGCTGTTCCACCTCCCTCGCTGTTCTACTTACCTTAGAAAAGGCTTCTTAATCCTCCTTTTTCAGCGCTGGGTGGTAGCACCTATGGTGCGCATGTGCGTGAGGTGCACGTTTAGCACGCACTGCGCAAGCACTCATGCAGTGAACCAGTAGCGAAGCAAACCGGTAGCAGACTTCAGAGCATTTCATCCCTGGTTTCAATGGACTGGAGGGATGGGCTGTCTGCAAGTGAACCACAATCCTAGCATGTTAACCAATATCAGTTTTGGGAATTGACCTTCCCTGTCCTACCTTTAGGCAGAGAGGGACACACTTACTGTATATCTACTGACATGATTACTCTTTCCCACTCTTTCACTGTCCCCTTCATATAAATTAAAGTCAAACTTTATTTCTGGTCACAAGTAATTTGATTGGCAGTTGTATGGAAGTGGTTTGCAATTGCTTTCTTCTGGCCTGTTGTTTAAACCACGGGTCTCCAACCTTGGTAAGTTTAAGACTTGTGGACTTCAACTCCCAGAATTCCTCAACCTGGCTGAGGGATTCTGGGAGTTGAAGTCCACAAGTCTTAAAGTTATCAAGGTTGGAGACCCCTGGTTTAAACAATTCGATCTACAGGCCTGGGGTTTTCATGATTGTCTTCTCTCTTAATTAGGAGTTACTAGTTCAGCTCCTCTTCGATAACTTCCGCAGATCATCCAGCTAAGTCTAGAAGGCAGAGTGGAGGGGCTAGAACAAAGCAACTTCAACAGGCCCAGCTCTAGGTACCTACATCTAGATCCAGCCCATGGCATTTTAGAGTTGGAAGGTGCCTCCAATATAGGGTGAAGTCACATCATTTGTGGTTGATTCTCTCTCTCTCGCTCATGTTTATACAAAAGCTACTTCTGTGTAGTTTCTGGGAGTAAACAGATCCTGATCTTTGGAACAAGAGGAGCAAACAAGAACGCAGGCCATTTCCCTAACCCGCAAATAGTGAGGGCACTCACATTCTCACAAGGTTGCAATCCTGCCCCCCATTTATTTGGAAGCAAAGTCCATTCAGCACAGAACAAAGATTCTGAATGGCTTTGCATAAGAGCAGAATATCAAGTGACAGTGTTGCATATCCAGAGCAGCTGAGGCAATAATCACAGGGGGATGAATTGGAGAGAAATGAGATCCTAAATTCCCAGCATGACCAGAAAGGGTGCTCCTGCCTCAAAATAAAACTGTCTTTCATCGTGGTGAGATTCATTTTTTTTTTTACTACTGGTTCTGTGGCCGTGGCTTGGTGGGCATGGTGTGGCTTGGTGGGCGTGGCTTAGTGGGCATGGCAGGGGAAGGATACTGCAAAATCTCCATTTCCACTCCACTCCAGGGGAAGGATATTGCAAAATCTCCATTCCCACCCCACTCTGGGGCTAGCCAGAGATGGTATTTGCCGGCTCTCTGAACTACTCAAAATTTCCGCTATTGGTTCTCCAGAACCTGTCAGAACCTGCTGGATTTTACCCCTACTTTTAATGTGGAGAAAAGCAAGGTTTTACATTTAGGCAGGAAAAATCAAAGGTATAAGTATAGATTAGGCGAGACCTGGCTCTAAAACAATAACTGTGAGAGGGACCTTGGATTCCTAGTGAATGATCATTTGAATATGAGCCAGCAGGGTGCAGCAGCAGCCAAAAAAGCTAATACGATCCTGGGTTGTATAAACAGAGGCATAGAATCAAGATCATATGAAGTATTAGTACCATTTTATAAAGCCCTAATAAGACCACACCTGGAATACTGCAACCAATTTTGGTCACCATACTACAAAAAAGATGTTGAGATTTTGGAAAAAGTTCAGAGAAGAGCAGCTAAGATGATTAAAGGCCTGAAGACTAAAACATATGAAGAATGGCTACAGCTTTTGGGTCTGGCTAGTCTAAAGAAAAGAAGAATTAGGGTCAACATGATAGCAGTATTCCAGTATTTGGAAGGCTGCCACAAAGAAGAGGGGGTCAAATTAATCTTCAAAGCACCAGAGGGCAGGACAAGAAACAATGGATGGAAACTAATCAAGGAATAGAAGAAACCTGGAATTAAGGAGAAACTTCCTAACAGTGAGAACAATTAACCAGTGGAATAGCTTGCCTTCAGAAGTTGTGGGCGCTTCATCACTTGGAGGTTTTTAAGAAGAGACTAGACGGTCACTTGTCTGAAATGGTATAGGTTCTCCTGCTTGAGCAGGGGGCTGGACTAGAAGACCTCCAAGGTATTCTATTCTATTCTATTCTATTCTATTCTATTCTATTCTATTCTA
>WNWU01000021.1:20798908-20813245 GCA_012654045.1 Ptyas mucosa
CTCCTCCTCCTCCTCCTCCTCCTCCTCCTCCTCCTCCTCCTCCTCCTCTTCTCTCTTCTTCTCTTACTCCTATTCCTACTCCTACTCCTACTCCTACTCCCATGTTTGCAAAGAGGATGAGTAGGCACTTAGTCTTCTAGATAATCAGAGAAGGCTCCTGTCTTTTCAGATTTAAAAGGGTAGCTATCCACAATGATTTCTTTGATACTGAAAAAAATGAGTTCATTTTTTTTCAAATAACTACTAAGAATACCTTTTAGTTTAATAGAGGTATATATGTGCACATTTCTCTCCCAACACCCTTAACTTTGCCTTAAGTGTGCCAACTGAGGTGGAGTGGGGTTATATTTAGCCTTAACAGATCCAGTTTTGCAAAGGTTAAACTAATTCCTTTGGTCAACTGTATTCTAAGCATGGATGATTGTTAACAAACCCTTTCACATTCAGAGATTAAATGACTCCATAGGGATGGCTCTGTGGTGGTTTTAGCTTTCACATTCAAAAAATTGGAGAGAGATAACAATTTGAGATCCCTCTCCCTGGAAAGAAAGAAAGAAAGAGAGAGAGGGAGGGAGGGAGGGAGGGAGGGAGGAAGGCAGGCAGGCAGGCAGGCAGGCAGGCAGGCATAACCCCACTGAGAAGACTAGAAAGCACAAAGAAACTCATCCTCATTCATCCCAAATGAAATTTATTACTACAAGATAGAATTTTGGCCACAGACCAATCAATGAAGGATAATGTTATATTCCAGAATAAGGCTATACAACTGAATATCAATTATTATTTATCATCAGCTGAAATATTATCTGTATTAGCTCATATTCAGCTGGTTGATAACTAAGAAAACCAGAATGGCAGCTCAATGTCTTATCAACTTGTATACTGGAAAAAAAAGTGTTGGGGTTTTTTTGGTCACTACTATAAAAAAGATGTTGAGACTCTAGAAAAAGTGCAGAGAAGAGCAACCAAGATGATTAGGGGACTGGAGGCTGAAACATACAATGAATGGTTGCAGGATCTGGGCATGGCCAGTCTAGTGAAGAGAAAGACCAGGGGAGACATGATAGCAGTCTTCCAATATTTCAGGGGCTGCCACAGAGAGGAGGGGGGTCAAGCTATTTTCCAAAGCATCTGAAAGCTGGACGAGAAGTACTGTGTTTCCTCGAAAATAAGACCCTATCTTATATTTTTTTGAACCCTGAAATAAGTGCTTGGCCTTATTGCCATGTGCTCAAAAGCCCGATTGGGCTTATTATCAGAGGAAGTCTTATTTGGGGGGAAACAGGATAATGGATGGAAACTAATCAAGGAGAGAACCAATTTCTTGACAATTAGAACAATTAAGCAGTTGGCCTTCAGAAGTTTTGAGTACTCCCTCAGTGGAGGCTTTTAAGAAGAGATTGGACAGTCATTTGTCCAGAACAGTATAGATCACCTGCTTGAGCATGAGGTTGGACTAGAAGACTTCCAAGGTCCCTTCCAACTGTTATTTTGTTCCTGTTATTATTACTGTTACTGTTATCTGTTCTGTTATTCTGTTACCCTAATTCAGTATTTTACTTACTTGTTCTAGTTATATTAGTGTATTTTCCTAAATTTGTAATTAAAGCCGAATTCTTACCAGTCTGATAATTGTAGAACATCAACTAGATAAGACCTAACCATTCTTTTGTATGTTATATATCATAATTTTGGGTTTCTAAAATGACATTGTGATTGCAAATTGGGAAAAACCATAAAATGTACTTTTTTAAAAAAAACACATTTTTAAAAAATTCCAGCTATTTTCCTCAAAAGTGTCAGTCTGTTTCTACTTGTTGTTTTTAAGGAACATAATTTTTTCTAATGGTTTTGAATCCAAATTGTTGAAATGATTTGGTTCCTTTGGCACAGACTAATTAAAATGTTAAAATAAAACAGTTTTACGCTGTGTGCATTGCAAATGGCCTTTTATTTCCTGCAGAAATT
This sequence comes from Ptyas mucosa, assembly GCA_012654045.1. Lineage (NCBI taxonomy): Eukaryota > Metazoa > Chordata > Lepidosauria > Squamata > Colubridae > Ptyas > Ptyas mucosa. Next base: position 20,800,877 of record WNWU01000021.1, read on the forward strand.
AAATAGATCCAGCAACAGACAAATGGGAGAAGCACACAATAACTCTGGCTGCTTAGTCATGCGAAGTACATAATCTCAGAAAATGTACATGAACTCATGAACAGTTATTAAAAATATAAATGTTTGATGCAGCAGAGTTAGAACGTCTCATTTGAGAATTAGAAACTGGCTAGATACGGGAAATAGAAAAGGAGAAGGAGACGTCCAAATGGCAAAAAATAAATTAAAAATTGGCAGGCACATTTTATATTTGTTTTGCTATTGCCTTCTGAAACTCACAATGATGTTCAATGCTGAAGCATTCAAAATTATAATAAAATTATCAGGAAGTGTTTTTAAAAAAAGCCACTGGAATCATAGCAAAAAAAAAGAAGAAGAAGAAGAAGCAAAGAGACAATTAAAAATGATATTTTGAAAGGCAAACATGGGCATATGCAGAGATGCATTTAATTTAATTGGCAAAGGTTCTTACATTTTTTGATGGTACCATAAAGTTCACACCCACCTCCAAAACACAGAACTGATTTTTCCAGGGGAAATCTTGGATCTCTAAGTACTTGGAGCAGCTGTCCTGATCATTGGTCTAATTCAGCATTTTTTTAACGTGCACATTTGTAGATTAATTGCACTCATTTGGTCTTCCAAGCATTCAAAGTTTAAGAAATGATTCTGGGTCTCCAGAAAGCATGTCCTCCAGTGTTTTCATGAAGACGTTAAGAGAAAAGGAATACCTCTCTTTCTCAATTCAATGAAGCAACCCAAAAAAGATAAGTCCATGAGAGATAAGTCCACCATGCTATCGAGAATGGTTGAGAGGTCTATTGGAAGCCCTATGGAGAGGATGGCAATAATAATTTCAAAATAATAATACCACAACACCACTTGAATGCCACCGGCATCGGCAAAATCTCCATCAGTCAATTGCAAAAGGCAGCTTTACTTGGAGGTGGATCACTTTACTAAACCTTCTTATTTCAACAAAGATTAAAAACTTGGCATTTGCCCCACCAGGAAGTGCTATTTCTATCTTATCCAGAACATCCTATCGAATCCAAATGTGTCCAACACAATAAAGTAGGAATTCACCAGTCCATTACTTCCAAAACTATGCAGGTAGCCCTTGATTTAGGACCACATTTGAGCCCAAAATTTCCATTGCTAAGTGAGACAGTTGTCAAGTGAGGTTGGCCCTGTCTTGCCACTGTTGTTAAGTATATCGCTGAAGTTGTTATGTTAGCAACCTGGTTGTTAAGTGAATCTGGCTTCCCCATTGACTTTGCTCATCAGAAGGTTGCAAAAGGGGGGATCACGTGACCCCAAGAAACGGCAACCGTCATAAATACATGCCAGTTGCCAAGCATTCTGAATTTTGATCATGAAACCATGGGAATGCTGCAATGGTCACACGTATGAAAAACAATCATAAGTCCCTTTTTTCCAATGCTGTAGTGACTTCGAATGGTCATTTAATGAACTGTTGTAAGTGGAGGTCTGCCTGTACCTTCCTTAAATATAAAGGTAAATGTTCCCTTCGCACATACATGCTAGTCGTTCCCGACTCTAGGGGGTGGTGCTCATCTCTGTTTCAAAGCCAAAGAGCCAGCAGTGTCGGAAGGCGTCTCCGTGGTCATGTGGCTGGCATGACTCAATGCCAAAGGCGCACAGAACACTGTTACCTTCCCACCAAAGGTGGTCCCTATTTTTTCTACTTGCATTTTTTACCTGCTTTTGAACTGCTAGGTTGGCAGAAGCTGGGACAAGTAACGGGAGCTCACCCCGTTACGCAGCACTAGGGATTCGAACTGCTGAACTGCTGACCTTTCGATCGACAAGCTCAGGGTCTTAGCTACTGAGCCACCAAGCCCCTAACTATAAAGGTAGCAACATCTTATTTATTTCAGTTTAGCTTCTGATGCTTCATACTGCAATAGACCCCAATGTTTATGATGCTGGGTAAGGATAATATTACAGTTATGGGCCTGAATTTTGCCTAAGAACCTACGTTTATAGCCCTGATATTTCATCATGTGTGAAAAGCCATCAGAAGACACTGTGGGTAAAATTCTAGTTCTTCCATAATTACTGCTTTCTTCACAGTTTCAGATTTTCCTTTTAAGCCAAGGGAAAAAAGAATTTGTAGAATAATTATAGAATAATAGAGTCGGAAGGGACCTAGAAGATCTTCTAGTCCAACCCCCTGATTGGAGCAGGAGACCCTATACCATTTCAGACAAATGGCTGTCTAATCTCTTCTTAAAAGTCTCCAGTGATGGAGCAGCCACAGTTTCTGAAGGCAAGACGTTCCACTGGTTAATTGCTCTCACTGTTAGAATATTTCTCCTTACTTCTTGGTTGCTTCTCTCCTTGGTTAGTTTTCATCTATTGTTTCTTGTCTTGCCTTTTGATGCTTTGGAAAATAGTTTGACCCCTCGTCTTTGTAGGAGCCCCTGAAATATTGGAACACTGTTATCATGCCTCCCCCAGTCCTCCTTTTCATTAGACTAGATATAACCAGTTCCTATTAAGATTGCCGGGAGAAATATCAATAATCTCAGATATGCAGATGACACCACTCTAATGGCAGAAAGTGAAGAGGAACTAAAGAGCCTCTTAATGTGGGTAAAGAAGGAGAGTACAAAAGTTGGCTTGAAACTCAACATTAAGAAAACTAAGATCATGACACTTGGCCCTCTCAATTCCTGGCAAATAGATGGGGAAGAAATTGGGGTAGTGACAGATTTTATTTTCCTGGGCTTCAAGATCAATGCAGATGGGGACTGCAGCCAAGAAATTAAAAGACACTTGCTCCTGGGGAGGAAAGCGATGGCATATCTAGACAGCATTTACTAAAAAGCAGAGACATCACCCTGCGAACAAAAGTGCGTATCGTCAAGGCTATGGTGTTCCCAGTTGCAATGGATGGCTGTGAAAGTTAGACCATAAGAAAGGCTGAGTGCCAAAGAATTGAGGCCTTTGAACGCTGGTGCTGGAGAAGACTCCTGCGGGTCCCTTGGACTGCAAAGCAATCAAACCGGTCAGTCCTAGAGGAGATCAACCCTGACTGCTCTTTAGAAGGCCAGATCCTGAAGATGAAACTCAAATACTTTGGCCACCTAATGAGAAGGAAGGACTCACTGGAGAAGAGCCTAATGCTGGGAAAGATTGAGGGCAAAAGAAGAAGGGGACAACAGAGAACGAGGTGGCTGGATGGAGTCACTGAAGCAGTAGGCATGAGCTTAAATGAACTCTGGGGGATGGTAGACAGTGGTGAAATGTAAAATTTGTTACTACCAGTTCTGTGGGCGTGGCTTGGTGGGGGGGTAATGTGGGTGGGTGGGCGTGGCCAACTTTTTTTTTTTAACTTTTAAAAGCATTTTTTCTACAACCTTAAGAGGTTGCAGAAAAGAAATGTTTTTAGAAGCCTCTGACAATCAGGCAACTCATCTGGGATTGCCAGAGGCTTTTAAAGGCATTTTTTTTTTCCTACAACCTCTTCGGCTGAAGAGGTTGCAGAAAAAAATGCTTTCAGGAAACTCAGCTGGGATCGCTAGAGGCTTTTAAAGGCTTTTTTTTCTCTACAACCTCTTTGGCTGAAGAGGTTGCAGAAAAAAATGCTTTTAAAAGCCTCTGACGATTCCAGCTGAGCTGCGCGATCATCAGAGGCTTTTCTTTTTTACTTTTAAAAGCATTTTTTCAGCCGAAGAGGTTGCAGGAAAAAAATGCTTTTAAAATAAAAAAAACAGCCTCTGATGATCGCGTGGCTCAGCTGGGCATGGGAGGGGGGGGGCAGGGGGGGGCAGGAATTTTTGCTACCGGTTCTCCGAACCACCCGCCACCATCGCTACCTGATCAGGCGATCCGGTCCGAACCAGGAGCATTTCACCCCTGATGGTAGAGGACAGGAAGGCCATGGGGTTGTGATGGGTCGGACACGACTTCGCAACTAACAACAAAAACCAGTTCCTGTAATCATTCTTTGTGTGTTTTAGCCTCCAGCCCTCTAATCCTTCTTGTTGCTTTTTCCTTCCCAGAGTATCAACATCTTTTTTATATTGCGGTGGCCAGAACTTGGATGCAATATTCCAAGTGTGGTCTTACTAAGGCTTTGTAAAGCAGTACAAGCATTTCACATGATCTTGATTCTACCCCTGTGTTACAGCAGCCTAGGATTGAATTTAAAATTTTAATTCAAAACACTGGAAGCTGCATCGGTTGAAACAATTTCAGGAAACGGGATGAGATTCTCTCTCCCAAGCAGACACCGAAATGACTGTTGTCCCAGTGAATTTCACTCTTTGGGCCATGACTAAAAATGGCCCGAGGAAGAAAAAAGTTTCTGGAATGTTAATAGCAGTCTTTCCCCAGGGCCAGGACTGGAATGCGCAGGAAGGAATGATCAGCTCAAGGTAACGTCTTAGAATAGAAACATCATCATCCTCTAGAAACCAGTGCCAACTTTGTCACCACACTGGAACACATTCACAGCTGAGGGGGTCTGGAGTGGTACACCTGCTTAGGTTACAGATTAAGAGAGTTGGAAGGGACCTTGTAGGTCATCTAGTCCAACCCCCCCAGCAGACCCTACACGATATTTTTGACAGATGGCAGTCTAATCTCTTCTTGAAAGCCTCTAGGGATAAACCTCCCACAACTTCTGAAGGCAACTTCTGTTCCATTGGTTGGTTGTTTTCACTGTCAGGAAATTTCTCCTTATTTCTAGGTTGAATCTCTCCTTGTTCAGTTTCCATCCGTTGTCTGGTGTTCAGATGCCTTGGAAAATAGCTTGACTCCTTCATCTCTGTGGCAGCCCCTCTAATATTGGAAGACTGCTATCATGTCTCCCTTGGTCCTTCTTTTCACTAGACTAGCCATGCCCAGTTCCTGTAACTGTTCATCATATGTTTTAGCCTCCAGTCCTCTAATCATCTTGGTTGCTCTTCTCTGCACTCTTTCCAGAGTCTCAACATCTTTTTTATAGTGTAGTGACCAAAACTGGATGCAGTACTCTAGATGTGTTCTTACTAAGGCTTTATAGAGTGGTACTGATACCTCACTTGATCTTGATTGTACGTATGTATGTATTTATTTATTTATTGGTTCGATTTATATGCCGCCCTTCTCCAGAGACTCAGGCCGGCTTACCATGTGTTAAGCAATAGCCTTCATACTTTTGTATATACCTGCTTAGTAGGGCTTTTGCCCCACCCCCCAAGTGGTGTTCTTTTTTATACAGCTTATTGCCCACACAATCCAGGTCCTCATTTTACCTACCTCAGAAGGATGGAAGGCTGAATCAACTTTGAGCCTGGTGAGATTTGAACTTGCAGTTATTGTAGGCAGCTGGTAGCTAAGTGCTACTTTAACAGCACTTTAGTCCGCTGCTCCACCAAGGCTCATGCGCTGCGCCACCAAGGTTCATGTATCCCTCTGTTAATGTAATTTAGGATTGCATTGGCTTTTTTGGCTGCTGCCGCACACTGTTGGCTCATATTTAATTGGTTGTCCACTAAGACTCCAAGATCCCTCTCACAATTACTGCTATTAAGTCTGGTTTCACCCAGTTTATATGTGTATTTTTGGTTTTTCTTGCCTAAGTGTAAGACTTTACTTTTCTCTACATTGAATTTCATTTTGTTAGATAGGGCCCAGTGTTCAAGTGTGTCAAGATCCATCTGGATCTTGAGCCTATCATCTAGGACAGGGGTATCAAACACAGGGCCCGTGGGCTGGATCTGGCCCACAGGGACGTCCTGGAAAATGTAAGGGGCCGGCCTGCATTGCTTTGGCCCAGTCTACCCATGTCACTTTGGCCCAGTCTACCCAATATGAAGAGGAAACATTGGGCCAGCATGGCTTCGGCCCGGTCTACCCAGTGCGAAGAGGAAACATGCCAGCAGTTTGGGGAGTGGCGTCAAACTGGCCATGCCCAGCCAGTTGGTCATACCCACCCAGTTAGCCGATCCCCCCTCAAGGTCAACCACAGTCCTGATGCGGCCCTCAATGAAATTTTGACACCCCTGATCTAGGGTGTTGGCTATTCCTTCCAGTTTAATATCATATGTAAATTTGGCAAGTTCCCCTTCTATTCTCTCGTTTATGAAGATATTGAAGAGTACTGGGCCTAGGACAGAACCTTGTGGTACCCCACTGCTTACTTCCCTCCATGTAGCTGTACTACCATTAAGGACTACTCGTTGAGTACAGTTTATTAGCTAGAGCTTCCTCAGAGCAAGTCAGTGCTGAATTCAGGGATGTGGGAGCCTTGTTGTAAGTCCAGGTGTTAGCCCTTGAAGTTGCAGAGATTAAAAACCCCTACATTACAGACTCGCCTCAGTGCCTTTGATGTGTTATGAGTGCTATTGATCTCACTGGAGTAATTGTGCAACAAAGAACAGAGATTGGTCTTCTCTCTTCACATGGTTTGCTCTTAAGGGTGTTCTTTCCTCAGCCCCAGGCAGTGTGCACACCAGAGGTGGGTTTCAGCAGGTTCTGACCAGTTCTGGAGAACCAGTAGCAGAAATTTTGAGTAGTTCGGAGAACTGGTAGTAAAAATTCTGGCTGGCCCTGCCCTCATCTATTCTCTGCCTCCTGAGTCCCAGCTGATCGGGAGGAAATGGGATATCCTTCCCCCAGAGTGGGGTGGGAATGGAAATTTTACAGTATCCTTCCCCTGCCATGCCCACCAAGCCATGCCATGCCACACCCACAGAACCGGTAGTAAAAAAAAATTGAAACCCACCACTAGTGATCACTAACTCTAGGCATGGCCTTTTAGGGCTGTAAGGTCCTATTTTGTTTGCGAGAAAAGCCCGTGATAAATTTCCACTAAAACCTATTTTATTCTTTCTGGGTTGAAATTGGTCAGGTTTTCCAGATATGGCTGCACTTGCCCAGCAGTTCAGTGGTGAGGAACATGGGATGGTATTCTTTATCAACCTCTGCATGGTTGATGCACCCTGGATCCCGGTGTTAGAATAGAATACAATAACAGAGTTGGAAGGGACCTTGGAGGTCTTCTAGTCCAACCCCCTGCCCAGGCAGGAAACCCTACACCACTTCAGACAAATGGTTATCCAACATCTTCTTAAAAATTTGTAGTTGGTGGACTACAACTCCTAGCATCAGTGGTGGGTTGCCCCCGGTTAGGACCGGTTCACAAGAACTGGTAGTAAAACCGGCGGGAGTCTCCGCCCACCAACCTGGATGTCATCAGGAAGTTTCTGCGCATGCTGTGAGTGCGCGGTCCCGTTGCGAACCGGTAGTAAAGGTAAGTAGAACCCCTGCCCAGCATCCTTCACTGGTCAGCTGTAGCCACATCTGGAAAAAATAGTTTTTTCCTAATCCTGAAAGAAAAGAACACGGTGCATGAAGATTTCTCCAGGTTTCAAAATTTTCGGACTGCCATTTGTCTGACATGGTTGAGGGTCTCCTGCTTGAGTAGGGGGTTGGATTAGATGATCTCCAAGGTCCCTTTACTCTGTATTCTGTGATTCTTTCTTACACATAATTATGGGTAGCGAATGTGCATGGAGGAAGTGTAGTGTGAGATAATAAGAGGAGCAAAGGAGGGTTGTGTAAATAAAGTGTGAATTCTATATTTTTCTCATCCTTTCTCTGGATTTTCTGCCAAACTTAGATCTTTTCCTGCCGTAGAATACAAACAGCTCTAACTGAGTTAACAGCATAAATGGAAGTTAGATGAAGCTTGCAAAGTCCAAGATATTTTATTTAAAATTATAAATATTTATTGCTTGGGAAAACAAGCTGATTTCTTCCACAGAATGAAAAGTTTCCATGACCTGATACAATACCCCTGACTTGAACATTGACTGGAGGATGTCTGGTTTATTACTGGGGGTGGGGTGAGGTTCTAGGTTAGTTGGAGTGATAACTCATAGCTTTTCACTATGCTGGCTAACTGAAATCCAAGACTTCTAGAAGTCCTTGGCTAGAGAGAGTTGGGAATAAGGACAATCCATTTAACTGGTGGCTGACTTTTGAGATTGTGTTTGTGGGGGAAATGCCCACTTTCTCCAGGAGCTATAATTTCTATTTTGTGGTGCAATTTGAAGCAGCTATGAAACTCTCCATGACTTATTCCCAGGATCACCCAAAAGTTCTACTTAAGAACATTGCCTCAACTTAAGAATTGAGGAAATGAGAACTGCACATTTAGCTGAATAAAGGGGAGGAAAATTAGGCTAATATATTCTTATTAACAAGAGGGGACTACATACAGTAGATTAAGTCTTATTCATTTTCCTATTATTTCGCTTGTGAAATCTCCATTATGGCTCCTAAGTATTCTTATAGACTGTTTAATTTTTTTATTTTATGGTTAGGTCTCTTGAAGATTAAATGTTAGTTATGGAAAGAGTTGGAAATGTCTTTTCTTTTCTACAGAGCTTTCTCCATTTAAGCTTTCCAGATGTGGAGTGAAAAAAAAATCTTGTAGACAAGCAGATGGCAACAAGAATAAGCAATTCCTGTAAGACCTCCATACCACCACCTCTGCCATTAAAAACAAATCAGAAATTATCATTCCCATCTACTATGAACATAGAGAAGAACTGAAGAAGTTCCACAACCATCAGCCAAAGCTATGGACATTTCAAACTATCAGAAACACAACAAGTTAGCTTCTTAACATTCTTCTGTAAGCTAGAGATGGGACAGCATGGTATCATCAGAAGATCTGGTGTTATCACTGCAGCAAACAACAAAGTTGTGCCTCTGAGCAAGAGAAGCGCAATGAGTTGGAGTTTCTTGGGGATGCAAGAACCAGTGCTTAAGAGAAGGTAGAAGTGGTGGACTTTTGCATCCTCTTTTTAAAATTTCTATGCTTTGAGTTATTTTTAGTATTTGTACTGTGTAGCATTCCTCTGAAGAAGCCATCAAGGTGATGTCAAATCAAAATAACATACATACCCTACAGCAAACTATAACTAACTTCATAAAACATGGAGCTACTGACAACCATTTAAGAGCCCATATTAAAATGAACGATGTGGCTTTTCTCAAAACTGAGAAAGCATAAATCAAACACAACTATGAAAGGAGAGGCCCTCCGACTTCTCATGTTCCTCTCTCATGCGCTGATGCTTCTGTAATGAATGAAATGTTGGAGAATTCTTGGAAATCTTCTTTTAGAGAAATATAGGAAATTCAAATACTTAACCAAACTCTAGAGATGTAAAATTTGGATGAGAGCGAAGAACAGAAACAAATCTCACACTTAACATAAGTATGAACGCAACCTATATTGTCTACATTTCTCCACATCTGCATTAATGTAGGACCTCTACAGGGGTGGGATTCAGCCAGTTCAGACTAATTTTACTCTGGTTCACCGAACCAGTAGATACAAGGAATGGCTGGCCCTGCCCACCCCACCCCTCCTAGGAGTCTCCACACAGCCCGTTTTGGATGCCAGGCAAGTTCAGGGCCCGTGTGGAGGCTCTGGGAGGGCGAAAAATGGGCCTCCTGGAAGTCTGGAAACGGGCCCGTTTCCGGCCTCCAGAGGGCCTCCAGAGCCTGGGGGAGGCTGTTTTCGCCCTCCTGGAAGCTCAAAGAAAGTCTCCAGAGCCTGGGGAGGATGAAAATGCCCCCCCCCACTATGATGCAGGAGGCCGAGTAGGCCCCGCCCACTATGGCCACGCCCACCCAGCAGTCAGAGAACCGGTTGCTAAAATTTTTGAATCCCACCCCTGGACCTCTACTAGTTTAAAAGACATGCTTCATTGTAGAGATTTATTGGAATTGCAGTAAGGCAATAAATCCAAGAATGTTCTAGTTGTGATTGTTGATCCTATTCCCACAAAGCAACAGTCACAAGATTCCTTAAGGAGAAGAAAAATTATTATACCCATGTGTAAAGTGTTGGCTGTGTCTGTGATATATTCTACTTAAGACGCTCAGCATTACCTAAAGGAAAACTCAGCACTGAGAGTCATAAATTCCCCTACTTTAAGGCAGAATTTTGCTATGCTTTTCTGAATAAACTCGGGAAGAAGACATAACTCTTTCTTTAGTCCCTAAGATTGCTACCTCAGTTTCTGCTGTCCCTCAGACATGCATGAGGGTCTAGAACAGCTGTAGATCCTTCAAGAACTTAAACTATCAACACTTTCAATAGCCCTCTACTGTGGTCCTTTGTTGAATTCAGAGTTAGTTCATGCAAAGGAAGAGGTCTCTGGGTCATTGTCCAGGGTCCTGAAAGTGCTGAGTGGGACACAGCTTAACCAGATGTGGCACAGAATACCATTGAGCATTTGTGCCATATTTCCTCTCAAAGAAGCTAAAAATGCCCAGAGAAAGATCAGAAATTAAGTTTACCAAATCATCGTTGTTCTGGTGTAGCTTAGGGATCCAAAACACTTAGGCGACCAGATTAAGAGATGGGACTCAACGAATTTGACTTCTTTGGGATCAATGCAATCCCATCTACCATTGTCTGTACAGAGCAAGGAATGGAAGTATCCTAAATAGGAAACCCAAAACAAGTTTAATACTTTGAAATGCTGAATCCATTGTTACAGGGTAGTATTTTAAAGGGCAAGATATAGTTCTGCCCCTAAAAGCCTTCAGATCACTTCTTAATAGTTTTAAGAATGCAAACAGTAATTTGGCTTTGATTTAATAATTAGATCCCTTTTTCAGAGTTGAGTTTTATTATAAGGTTGAAAACAGAGAGGAAAATAGGGATTGGAAAGAGATTTAAATATTAAATAAATCATAGTCTTTGATTTCCGTTATCTATAAATAAGGAACTTCAGCCACACACATCAAATGGCCCATTATAATTCATTATCTTTCATTCTCTGCCTAGGACTATTTTGAGGAAGAAAATCTACATAATTGATGCAATCATTAGGAAACCTTCCTAGAAAGATACATTGGGATCCAATCAATTTTAATGTTAGCTGTAACTGGTATTTACTGTATTATTTCTTTACTTTTACTTGTACCCCACCTGATTATTTTATAAATAACTCATAGTGGAGAATATATCCAACATACCTTCCTCTTCCTATTTTCCACAGAACAACAACCCTGTGAAGTGGGTGGGGCTGAGAGGGTGACTGGACCAAGGTTACCCAGATGGCTTTCATGCCTAAGGCAGGACCATAACTTACCATCTCCTGGTGATCAGCCCAAAGTCACCCAGCTGGCTTTCATGTCTAAAGTAGGACTAAGAACTCACAGTCTCCTGTTTTCTAGCCTGGTGCCTTCACCATTAGACCAAAGTGGTCGAAATGGTAGAGAAGATGATGGCTCTCAGATGAAATCATTGATTTTCACCCTTCCAACTGAATTCAGATCTAGATTTAGTAGAGAAAGTCTTTGATCATGAAGACGGATGATCTACCTTGGGAGAATGATAGGCAGAGAACTGACCTGATGATACTTCTGGATGCCTTGATACCTTACCAATGTCATCTTGCTGGACCATATGATACAGCTTTGAGATGGAGGCATGGTGTTCTGATGGCTCAACTCCTATCTTTCCAAATACTAATAAAAACTGAGCTTGAAGACTTCTGCTTGAGGCTTCTTGGGAATTATTTGGGTCAATTATTCTACTTCCCCATGTTAATCCACAGGAAGTGATAATTCATGCATTCAAGGTTATAAGCCACTAGACCTCTGATCATACTTATCTGTATTTCTCCTTCCTTGTGTGTCCAAGATTGGCTATTTCCCAGATTTGCTTCTATTTCCTGATCATAAGGTGACAGATGTTGGAGAATAAACCGGTAACCACACAACTCTACAAATACGCTGTTCATGGGATGGACAGTGAAAATGGTCCAGAAATAATCCAGTCCAGGAACCAGAAATGCTGAATAAGGCATCTCTGACTTTCCATATAACCCTTGTGCTAAAACTGCTTCAGAAAAAAATTTAGAGGATGCATATTCATCCAGTTCTTTCACTGTTATAGCTGTAGATTTGTGATTTTTATTTAAAAATGGTCTTATGTATATTTTAAAGCATTGTAGTTAGCCATCCAAGCCATAAAGAGAGTGAGGGGAATGTAAAACCTTTAAATAAAATATAAGTAACCTGCCAATTCTCTTATATGAAAGACATTTTTAAATATTGCATCGTTCCTCAAAGAATCATAGTTTGGAGAGGCTGAGGAGAATATCATTAAAAGATAATTTTTAAAGTACACAGGAATGGATTGTGTAGATAAATAACTATCTAGCAAGTTTCAGAATAATTTGAAATATAGTCATCCTACCTTGAAAAGCAGTTTCTCTTTTTCAGTTGGATTATGAGTTTTAGAGGAAAGCTGCCAAATTAAAAATGTAATGCGCTCTCTCTCTCTCTCTCTCTCTCTCTCTCTCTCTCTCTCTCTCTCTC
>WNWU01000021.1:20823053-20878845 GCA_012654045.1 Ptyas mucosa
CTATCTGCCTATCTGCCTATCTGCCTATCTGCCTATCTGCCTATCTGCCTATCTGCCTGCCTGCCTGCCTGCCTGCCTGCCTGCCTGCCTGCCTGTCTCTCTCTCTCTCTCTCTATCCTATCCATCCATTCCATCCATCCATCCATCTACTGTATCTATGCATCTATGCATCTATTCCTATCTCCCCCCAGCACATGGACCCCCCCCTCCACCAGGGGGCTCTTCTAGTGGCCCATCACAGAGCACACCTGTTAAGGTGAAGAAGAATCAGCCTTCAGGAGACACATCACAAAGGCCCCGTCACTCAGCTCCACCATCTCTCAATGCTCAGCTCACAAAGGAGAAAGTGGCCGAACTGGCAATCAGGGGACAGGAGGCAAAGAGAGCTCAAAGCAGCTGCATAAACAGAAGGACTCGGTTTTTGGGGGGGCGGGATGGGATAGTGGTGATGGAAGGAGAATAAGATGTGTACTTTGCATAGGGGGCGAGTGGGCAGGCTGGAGAAGCGAAGCCTTGGCTAGCTCACAAGGTTTGCTTTGTCCCTCGGAGTCCCCATTTATAGCCATGCATTATTTATGGGAGCCAACTGCAGTGACAGGCAAGTGAAACAGCGCTGTGGATTTTTCCAAAACAAAAGGCCCTGTATGCAATGAAAGCGCCAAAAGGGATGCTGGAAAAATATACCCAGTTTAAACAAAACAAAACAAAAACAAACAACCCACCCACACGCACACATTCTAAGGAAGCTGCCCTTGTGAAACACACCAGGGGGAACAGCTATGGCAGCCGGGGGGGGGGGGGGGAAAGAAACCTGATTTATCTCAGTTGCCATCTTTTATCCATGTTTTTTTGACCTGCAATAATAAGGAGAGAGATGAGTAAATAGTAGAAAGAGTTAGCAAATGTCAGGCTACTATTCAAGGCGGAGGACTCTAAATAGATGGCCTCCGAAACATTAGGTAAAGGTTCCCCTTGCACATATGTGCTAGTCATTCCCGACTCTGGGGGGGGGGGGGTGGTGCTCATCTCCGTTTCAAAGCCAAAGAGCCAGTGCAGTCCGAAGATGTCTCCATGGTCCTGTGGCTGGCATGACTAAACGCCAAAGGCGCACGGAACGCTGTTACCTTCCCACCAAAGGTGGTCCCTATTTTTCTACTTGCATTTTTTACCTGCTTTCAAACTGCTAGGTTGGCAGAAGCTGGGACAAGTCACGGGAGCTCACCCCGTTACGCGGCACTAGGGATTCGAACCACTGAACTGCCGAACTTTTGATCGACAAGCTCAGCATTTTAGCCACTGAGCCACCACGTCCGAAACATTGGTTAACTCTTAATTCCACATTAATTTATATAGAAAGGTGGAAATAGAGTCATTATGATAGATGTATAAGCTTGGGTTCCCTCTTTTAACAGAATAACAAAAGGGATCTTGGAGGTTTTACTCCAACCCCTTGCTCAAGCAGGGGACTCTATACCATTTCAGACAATTGGTATCCAATTTACCAATGAAATAGTATATTTGTAGCTCAGGGTTAACATGAGGGGTCCTTGGTGCTCTCTGAGCTTGCTTGTTTTCTTGCAGATGTTTCATTACCCAAACTAGGTAATGTCATCAGTGCGAGTAAGGAGTGCTGGTTTATATGCTAGTGGGTTGCCCTGGCCAGTCTCTTCTTAAAAACCTCCAATGATGGAGCACCCACAATGTCTGAAGCAGGGGTGAAATCTAAAGTTTGTTACTACCGGTTCTGTGGGCGTGGCTTTGTGGGGGGGTGTAATGTGACTGGGTGGGTGCGGCCAATTTGTTTTTTTACTTTTAAAATCATTTTTTACATGTAAAACCATGTAAAAAATGCTTTCAAAAGGCTCTGATGATCCCAGCTGAGTTGTCTGATCTGCAGGCAACTCAGCTGGGATCTTCAGAGCTTGGATCGTCAGAGCCATTTAAAAGGAAAAAACGTTTTTTCTTTTAAATGGCTTTGGCGATCCCAGCTGAATTGCCTGATTAGCAGGCAACTCAGCTTGGATTGTCAGAGCTTGGCTCGTCAGAGCCATTAAAAAAAAAAAAGGCTGGGCATGGGGGGGGGGGGGGCAGGGATTTTTGCTACCGGTTCTCCGAACTGTCTGCCACCATCGCTACCTACTCGCCCGAGCCAGTCCGAACCGGGAGCATTTCACCCCTGGTCTGAAGGCAAGTAATTCCACTGGTTAATTGTTCTAACATTTTCCATCACTTGTGTTCACAGATAAGTACATACAGATCTTCTTATTTTGTGTTCCTTCTACTTGATTCCATTTATAAGCGACTTGGTTAATAAGGAATTCTCAGTGCAATAGGTTTGATACAGTGGTAAAATCCAATTTTTTTTACTACTGGTTCTGTGGGCGTGGCGTGGTCGGCGTGGCGTGGTGTGGCTTGGTGGGTGTGGTTTGGTGGGCATGGCAGGGGAAGGATACTGCAAAATCCCCATTCCCTCCCCACTCCAGGGGAAGGATACTGCAGAATCTCCATTCCCACCCCACTCTGGAGCCAGCCAGAGGTGATATTTGCCAGTTCTCTGAACTACTCAAAATTTCCACTGCTGATTCTCCGAACTGATCAAAATTTCTGCTACCGGTTCTCCAGATCCTGTCAGAATCTGCTGGATGTCACCCCTGGTTTGATAGGAAAATAATGTAGAAGGACGTGTGGTTCCTGAAAAGCATCATGTTCCGAGATGTGAGAGCTAATTTCTGTCAAATTACAAAGGCATAAATACTCCAATCAACAATTAATTCCTTACACTTCTTGTCTGCTTTTCTAGTCAATGAATTTCTTTATAATTAATGCCGGAGTAAATCTTACATTAACAGGACAGGAGAAGCGATCTCAGATAGGGTAGATGTAAACAAATCACACACTTGTCTCTCAACTTTATATTATATACTCTGTAGCCCTGTCTCGTTTTTCCAAGTTCTACTTCTTCATGGGAATTTCAGAGCCTTAACTGGATCCAAGGTCATATATACAGATTCTCCATACTAATGTTGTATGTAAGTCCTCCAGGGCACAAGGCCCCTGGAAACTTTAGTTTCTGTAGATTCTAGGTTGAAAACAATTTCACAGGTTCATAGTCTGAGGCAGGGGTGAAATTCAGCAGGTTCTGACAGGTTCTGGAGAACCGGTAGTTGAAATTTTGAGTAGTTTAGAGAACCGGCAAATACCACCTCTGGCTGGCCCCAGAGTGGGGTAGGAATGGACATTTTGCAATATCCTTCCCCCAGGAGTGGGGAAAGAATGGGGATTTTGCAGTATCCTTCCCCTGCCATGCCTACCAAGTCACGCCCACCAAGCCACACCATGCCCACCAAGCCATGCCTACAGTAAAAATATTTGAATTTCACCACTGGTCTGAGGCTTAGATCGGTTGTTGTGTTCTAAGCTCCTTTTTCTAAGTCAGGGGTGTCAAACTCAATTCCTGCAGGCTGGAGGCAGCCTGCATGGTGCTTAGAACTGGTCTGTGGGGTCACCCTGGAAACAGCAAAGGAATAGCCTGCAGGGCCTCTGCCAGCGAAAACAGAGGGCTGCAGGAGGCTGTCATGGCCAAAAACGGACCCTGGAGGGGCCATACGCAGTCCCCACGAGCTCCATTTTCACTGGCAGAAGGCTGCAGGAGGCCATCGCAGCCAAAAACAGAGCTCAGGAGCTGGCAGAGCAGTCGGGCCACCACAGGCGCCTCAATGAGTGACCTCAAGCTGGCCAAGCCTACTGTGGCCATGCCTCCCGCAACCTCCCTCCCCCCGAGGTCAAATACAACCCTGATGCAGTCCTCAATGAAATCGAGTTTGATACCCCTGTTCTAAGTCTATATTTCTGTGCCAGTAACCTTTATTGGAAGGAAAGAAGAGAGCGGCTGAAGGGTGGATTGACTCATTTCAGTGGACACAGTCAGGGCACCATTGGAAAACCTGAAGAATCAGGTGGGGGACAGGGAGTCCTGAAGAGAATGTACCGATGTACTTGCTGTTTAGACATCAGCTCAATGGCTCATGATCAGTCATAACAGCCAGGTTTTAAATCAGGATCACAGCATCTTCCTTTCAAGGAGGACACTGGGAAAAGAGATTGTACATAGCTGCCTCATTTTAGCTTTCTGTCATCTATTTTTTATTGATCGATTAAATTTAGAGACTCTTTGGATTCAAATTATTTATTAATTAAATTTATTTGCCACCTACCTCACTGCAAGGTGACTTCAGCGGTTTCCCTGATTTCTGACGGACCAAGTAAATATCCCATCATGTCAACAAGTTCTTACTTCTCCATTTTTTCCCTGGATCTTAATTGCTATTTCAACTGGGTTAGTTCGGATGGAGCCGTTATTGATGTGCATTTTAGTTGCATGGTTGCAGTTCGGCCCTAATGAGTGAAGGAAGGTCATAGTATTTGAAAAAGTGTGGGTAAAAATGGGAAATATACCCATTCTGAGAGGGAGGTCTCTGAGTGGATTTGTTTTAACTTGATCCTCTTTGGTTGGATTATAAATCGGGGATATAAAATATACAGCACTCAGAACTCCTCGCAGCCTAAAGCACCCATAAGAATTTAAAGAATTCTTAAAGAATTCCCCTGAAAATACATGAGCTGAAAAACAAGCGGTTTAGAGAACAATAGCATTGCTGAGTGTTTAAACTTTCTCTTTTTAAAAAGTTGAAAACTCCCACGTGAGTGCGTCTTAATAGCTCAGATGAACAATCTCAGAGTCCAAAGGGTAGAAGAGCCTTCTGCAGAAGAAGTGTTTGGGAGCACTTAGCAAGAAACAGCCATCTGATCAGAGCTTCGATGGATTTGTCCATTTGTAATAAAATTGCTAGAAAATCCTCACCTAAAGGCTCCCTGTTTTATCTGAACTTCCCTTCTGAACTTGGGTTAAGCTGAACTTCTAAATGTCTGTGAAGATTCTCAGTCATCCAGGTCATGGTTGTCCCAAAGGTGCTTTCTCAAGAGGCAACTGGACTTTCTGGTTTTTTCTTTGAAGATGTTTCGCTTCTCATCCAAGAAGCTTCTTCAGCTCTGACTGGATGGTGGAGAATGGAAGGATTTATATTCCTTGCAGACAGCTGGTCATTTGCATTCTTTTAGTGAGTTGTTGAGCCCATTTGAAGGTTTGTCTATGTCTTCAGGGTCACCTGAGTAATGCAAATGTGTGTGGAGCCTTCTTGGAACTGTTGAAACTAGAGATAGAGGATGTCATATCCCTCTTAATTAAAAAACAAAGGCCACTCTTTTGAAGACAACAAAGTCCATATTTTGAATAGATATTCAAATAATAAACCTGCTGGTTTGAAAGAGGGGTCAACGAGGCCACCTTCAAATTTCTAGGTTCTACCATATTTCAAGACCTAAAATGAACACCTAACATCAAAAACATCATCAAAAAAGCACAACAAAGAACGTTCTTTCTGCACCAACTCAGAAAGCTCAAACTGCCCAAGGAGCTGCTGATACAGTTCTACAGAGGAATTATTGAGTCTGTGATCTGTGCTTCTATAACTGTCTGGTTTGGTTCTGCAACCCAACAAGACAGACACAGACTTCAGAGGATAATTAGAACTGCAGAAAAAAACAATTACTACCAACCTGCCTTCCATTGAGGACATGTATACTGCATGAGTCAAAAAGGGGGCTGTGAAAATATTTATAGACCCCTCACATCCTGGACATAAACTGTTTCAACTCCTATCCTCAAAACGACGCTATAGAGCACTGCATACCAGAACAACTAGACACAAGAACAGTGTTTTCCCAAATGCCACCACTCTGCTAAACAAATAATTCCGTCAACACTGTCAAACTAGTTACTAAGTCTGCAGTACTATTAATCTTATCATTGTTCCTATCACCCATCTCCTCCCACTTATGACTGTGTGACTGTAACCTTGTTGCTGGTACCCTTACGATTTATATAGACCCGTGATGGCGAACCTATGGCACGGGTGCCACAGGTGGCACGCGGAGCCATATCGGTGGGCACACGAGCCCAGCTCCGGCACGCATGCGTGCGCCAGCCAGCTGATTCTCAGGCCTTCTGGGCCTACCAGAAGTCAGGAAACACATAGTTTCCAGCCTCCGGAGAGGCTCGGGGGGGGGGGCGTTTTTGCCCTCCCCAGGCTCCTAGAAAGACTCTGGAGCCTGGGGAGAGCAAAAAACGGGCCCACCGTGCCATCACGTGCCAAAAGCGGGGGGAGCACAGGGGGGGGGGCACGTAGAATTATGGATGTGGGCATGCGTGCGTGTGACCCCACCGTGTTCCCCCCACTTTTGGCACGCGATGGCAAAAAGGTTAGCCATCACTGATATAGACTGTTTCCTATGATATGATTGCTTATTTGTTCCCTATGACTATCATTAAGTGTTGGACCTTATGATTCTTGATGAATGTATCTTTTCTTTTATGTACACTGAGAGCCTATGCACCAAGACAAATTCCTTGTGTGTCCAATCACACTTGGCCAATAAAGAATTCTATCTTCTATCTTCTCCTATCTTCTGTCAAAACTGAACAGCCCTCTCTCAACAGAGGGGAGGGCTATGACATCAGCTATCTCCAGTCTACAACACAGTCCTTTCAACAGTTCCAAGAAGGCTCCACATCCATTTGCACGATCCACTACCCCGGTGACCCAGAAAAAACTCCAGGTGACTTCAACGACTCACTAAAAGAATGCAAATGGCCAGCTGTCTGCAATAAGTATAAACCTTCCATTCCCCACAATCTAGTCAGGGCTGAACTTTGAAACTAACCTTGGCTTAAACTGAACCTCTGAAGTAAACTTCTAAACTTGGTGGGAGGTACACACCACAGCCCTACTGAAGTTAAGAGATGTGCTACCCAATGGAGTACCACCCAATAAACATCCAAAACTGAAACTGAATTAGAACGATAAATCTTATAGGGAAAGGGCCCTGAGAAGGGCTTCCAGATCTGAATTAAAACAGTCCATTGTTAGATGGTGGGGAAAAGTGAGAAATTCTTATCCCATCTGATGCCCATCCAATTCAGCAGCCATACAAGACACAGGAACTACTACTGTTCCAATGTTATGGCCAGATTGTTGAAATCAACCCATTTCAACTATTGTTGGTAATAATTAGGCTTTAGACACAGAGATATGATTCTAAATTATGATTAAAAGCTGGTTTGACTGAGGAGGATGTTTTCTCAACCTGGCCATTGTGTTCCTTATTGATCTGGTTTACATCTATTATAAATGAACCAGTGGTGGGTATCAAAAATCTTTACTATCGGTTCTGTGGGTGTGGCTTGGTGGGTGTGGCAGGGGAAGGATACTGTAAAATCTTCATTCCCTCCCCACTCCAGGGGAAGGTTACTGTAAAATCCCTATTTCCTCCCAGTCAGCTGGGATTCGGGAGGCAGAGAATACATGGGGGCGGGGCCAGTAAGAGGTGGCATTTACCTGTTCTCCGAACTACTCAAAATTTCCGCTACTGGTTCTCCAGAACTGGTCAGAACCTGCTGAATGCCACCTCTTGAAGTGAACATTCGTTTATAAGTGGAAATGTATTTTTTGAGGTTTTCAGGGTGCTCCCATATCTTAAAAAAGCAGCAATTTAAACATTTAATCCCTGAAAACTTTATCTCCTTCTCCCCCCCTTGCTAGATATAGAAAAAGACAGCATGCTTGGGTTATTTTTCTGCACTTCTTGGCTTTGTAAATGAAATGTATCATTTCACAGTTATCACCTGAACACCCATTTTCAGTCAATAATATTCCACTTCAAACATGGCAAGATTCTTCAGAAATTCAAAAGCCTGATTCTTTAGCACTTCCTTAACTGTTTCCCCTGAAAGAAACGTAGCTTCAAAGTGTTCCTAAGAACTTATGATGCATAACAATTTAATAAAATACAATAAAAGTGAAGTACAGCCTAGAGAGCGAGATTATGTTGACTTAACGAAATGCATGCATAAAACACAAAATACTTTACAAATCCTTTGAACGAAGGGTGGTTCTTTCCAGTGTAGTTAGTGTGGAAAAATTGTCCTTAGGAACATCTGCAATGGCCATTGACGTTTCAGCCAAAGGAGGACTAAATAAAGCCACTTTCAAAGTATGACCTAGAAAGACACATTTGTGCGGCTTGCTTAACAATAGTGAAAGTGGTTTTGACTTTGACTTCTTCTGGGATTCTTTTTTTTAAAAAAACTTTCTATTCTTGTCCAATTGAAATCGTCTGGGATTTCTGGTAAATGTTTAGGTAAGCACAATCTTGTCAAGCTTTTGGGAGTTAGGCAAGGTTAAAGGTAAAGGTTCCCCTCGCACATATATGCTAGTTGTTCCCAACTCTAGGGGGCAGTGCTCATCTCCATTTCAAAGCTGAAGAGCCAGTGCTGTCCGAAGACGTCTCTGTGGTCATGTGGCCAGCATGACTCACCGCAAAAGGCACACGGAACGCTGTTCCCTTCCCACCAAAAGTGGTCCCTATTTTTCTACTTGCATTTTTACGTGCTTTCCGAACTGCTAGGTTGGCAGAAGCTGGGACAAGTAATGGGAGCTCACCCTGTTACGTGGCACTAGGGATTCGAACCACTGAACTGCTGACTTTTCGATCGACAAGCTCAGTGTCTTAGTCACTGAGCCACCGCATCCCTCTAGGCAAGGTTACTTAGGTGCTAACATCTACCTAGGCCACCATGGCACAGCCATTAAAAGAGGGCACTACATGGTATAGATCTCCAACAATAATAGTATAATAAAGTTGGACCTTGGAGGTCTTCTAGACCAATCCCCAGCTCAATCAGGAACCCCTATAACATTTCAGACAAATGGTTGTTCAATCTCTTCTTAAAAGCTTCCAGTGATGGAGCATCCATAACTTCTGGAGGCAAACTATTCCACTGATTAATTAATTATTCTGACTGTCTGGAAAATTCTCCATAGTTCTCTCCTTGATTAGTTTCCACCCATCCATTGCTTCTTGTTCTGCCTTCAAGTGATTTAGAGACAAGGTTGACCTCTTCTTCTTTGGGGCAGTCCCTTAGATATTGGAACACTGCTATCATGTCACCCTTAATCAGTGGTGAAATGTAAAATTTTTTACTACCGGTTCTGTGGGCACGGCTTGGTGGTGGTGGTGGTGATAATGTGACTGAGTGGGCGTGGCCAACTTTTTTTTAAAAAAAACTTTTAAAACCATTTTTTCTACAACCTCTTCGACTGAAGAGATTTCAGGGAAAAATGCTTTGAAAAGCCTCTGATGAGTCCAGCTGAGCCACGCGATCATCAGAGGCTTTTTTTTTAACTTTTAAAAGCATTTTTTCAACCGAAGAGGTTGTAGAAAAAATGCTTTTAAAAATAAAAAAAAAGCCTCTGATGATCACGCAGCTCAGATGGCCATGGGGGGGGGGGGGGCAGGGATTTCGGCTACTGGTTCTCCGAACCACCCGCTGCCATTTCTACCAGATCAGGCGATCCGGTCTGAACCGGGAGCATTTCACTCCTGCCCTTAATCCTTCTTTTCACTAAACCAGACAGTCCCTGCAAATCTGCACTCTTTCTAGAGTCTCAACATCAAATTTTCTCATGCTAATTCCTATGCTTAGAGATTGATTTTGAAATCATGGCTATAATTTAAAAAGAAACAGAATGCGTGTCACTTTAGATATTGCGAGTTCTACCCTCCTCCAGATCTGAAGTATGGAGGTAGTGAGGTGGGTTCTTGAACCTTCAGTCAAACTTAACATGCCTCTGGACATTAGGCTCCATTAGAAGACGAAGCTACATGCATCCCAGGGCCCATCCTTTGCACTAAGTTGTTAAAAGCACTGTTTCATCCCCAGTATTGGGTTTAAATTGTATTCAATTATGTCTCACGCTGCCCTTTCCTTGCCTCCTGCTTAGTTGATATCTGATTTGTAATTGCAACAACAAATGAATGAATGAAGTTGAAAAACACAGTAGTTTAGCTGTGATGAGTAAGCCACATGCCAAGTTTTTCTTCCTCCAAGCATCCTATTTTCTAGAGAAGAGGCCAGAATGAATACATGCATTACAGAACTGCTATATTTTAGGTTTTAACTAACTTCTGCTGATCTGAAAATGCTAAGCAGGGTTAGATCTGGCTAGTAATTGGATCAGGGATGCTATTCAGCAGGTTCTGACAGGTTCTGGAGAACCGGTAGTGGAAATTTTGAGTAGTTCAGAGAACTGGCAAATACCACCTCTGGCTGGCCCCAGAGTGGGTTGGGAATGGAGATTTTGCAATATCCTTCCCCCAGGATTGGGGAGGGAATGGGGATTTTGCAGTATCCTTCTCCCAGGATTGGGGAGGGAATGGGGATTTTGCAGTATCCTTCTCCCAGGATTGGGGAGGGAATGGGGATTTTGCAGTATCCTTCCCCTGCTGTGCCCACCAAGCCATGCCCACAGAACCGGTAGTAAAAAAATTTGATTTCCACCACTGACTTGGATGGAGGACAAGTCAGAAATATTGTGAGTCTAGGAGAATTCATCCATAGAAATACCAGTGATAAACCACTTTGGTATTATAGATAGTCCTTGACTTACAACCGTTCGTTTAGTGACCATTCAAAGTTCCAAAAGCCCTGAAAAATGTGACTCGTAACCGTTTTCCATACCACTGTCTCCGTATCCCCATGATCATGTGATTAGAATTTCGGTCACGTGGCAACTGGCACATATTCCTGTGACAGTTACACTCCTCCTGGGGGTCATGTGACACCCCGATTTGTAAGCTTTCCAACTGACTTTCTGCTCAGCATGAAGGTCAATGAACTTCAAAAAAACCCACCCCAAAAAATAATAATTGCAAAATAAATAAACAGGTCTGTATCAGACTATTTTTCAGCCACTTGGTGCCAGTATATCTTCACTACACTGATCAAAGCTTCCCCAGAGCAGAAATCCAGATTCACCTTTCGCTGTCACAGAAAGCAAATGGATATGTTTTTCGGTTCAGAAACGATGGCATATTTCAAAAGACTCATGACAAGCAGGAGAAAAATGTGGACGAGTTCATTTTTTTTCTTTTTTTTTCTAGAGGTGCATCCGAGAATGGTTTTGAGATACAGATTCTTGCAGGAAGGAGATTTCTTTTCTTTTCTTTTCTTTTTTTTAAAAATCAAGACAGAAATCTCTTGCTGAATTCCCAAGCAGTCAGGAAAGCACCTTAGCAGAACATCCCAATGTCCTTATAGAATCTAAAGAGACTTGGAGGCAGGAATCAGATGACAGAAAAAAGATCTCAGACTTCCTATCTTCTTTAATTAGTCTCCCATGGAAAATAATCAGCAATACAGGTAGAAGCGAGCCCTTTGCCTTGTGTGCAAAAAACATAGATAGAAGTCCTGTGCCCTTCATTTCTGGGGATCTCATGGACTGTAGGAAGTTAGCACCCACACCTCTCCTAGGAAAATGAGATATTTTAAGGTAAAGGTAAATGTTCCCCTCACACATATGTGCTAGTTGTTCCAGACTCTAGGGGGCATTGCTCATCTCCGTTTCAAAGCTGAAGAGCCAGAGCTGTCTGAAGACGTTTCCGTGGTCATGTGGCTGGCATAGCTAAATGCCAAAGGTGCACGGAACACTGTTACCTTCCCACCAAAGGTGGTCCCTATTTTTCTACTTCATTTTTTACATGCTTTTGAACTGCTAGATTGGCAGAAGCTGGGACAAGTAATGGGAGCTCACCCCTTTACGCGGCACTAGGGATTCAAACCACTGAACTGCCAAGTGTCTTAGCCCCTAAAAGGGAGGCAGAAACTCAGCCCCTCCCTACCTTTGTCAATGACCATTAAGGCCTGGGCCAGTCTATTCTACATAACAAAGATCTACCTCCTTCAGGCAGAGCCATAGTAGGAATTGCCCAAAGCCCTTTCATTACATCATCACCCAGCAAGGCTCAACCAAGCCTGAGACTCAAAAGACAACCTACAAAGTTACCCCTGCATGGTCCCATGGGAGTCTGACAACCAACCAGAACACAAGCTCAAATTCAAAGCCCAACAGAGGGCATAAAACCCAGGCACTCTCAGTATCTCTTCCCTTTTTCTGCCCAGGATCTCAAGCCATGTGATCCTGTTCCTCAATAAACCTTCTTTCCAAGCAACTTCCATGAATCCAGGGTCATTCCGCCCCACTTGGAACTGAACCCAGATGGACTGGGTTCATACAACAGTATGAAAGTGTGCTGCTCCTTCTTCCCAGTTTAGCCTCCTGTTTTGGATTCCCATATGAGGATTAATCAATATTTGAAAGGCTGTTACAGCCTTTCTCCAAAGCACCTGAGGGCAGGAAAGAAGTAATAGATGGAAACTTACCAAGGAGAGATCCAACTGAGAACTAAGGAGAAATTTCATGACAGTGAGAACTATTAATCAGTGGAATAGCTTGCCTTCAGAAGTTGTGGGTGGTCCATCACTGGGGGTTTTTAAGAAGAGATTGGACAACCATTTGTCTGGAATAGTATAGGGACTCCTCTTTATGCAGGGGGTTGGAGTAAAAGACCTCCAAGGTTCCTTCCAACTTTGTTACTCAAATTTCAAGTTCAAAGCCTTTATTGTCATTGTACATCATGTGTACAACAAAATTGGTTTAGCCTCTATTGGTGCAGTCCATACAAGAATACAATGTCAGGGTAGTAATGATTTAAAGGTGACCAGCCCTTTAAGACTGAGGATGAGTCAGCAGGGTTATTGCCCTTTAAGAAGCTGTCTATATAAAGGAGGCCATTAGAGGGCATGTATCTCGTGTATCACTCTCTCTCCTCATGTATCTGCATTGTAGTTCTCTGTGTAGAGTTGAAGAAGATTGATTGCCTGGTATTTGCTTAGCATGTGTAGGTATATATACATACATATGACTTGTAGATAAACCACTGTTTGTAATGACAAAACCTCTGTGTACTGTATTTTGCTCCTGGGTTGTCTCAAAATAGTAGTCACGCTGTAAACACTCTGACGTACAAGACAACATGAATAATATAAAGAATGATCCTTATACAAGTTAGGGGGGAAAAACCATGTCATACATTTCCATATGTATGTCATATTCTGTGCAACATGCATATTACTCTGGTGTATGATCTTATATCATGGTATATACATATTACACACTACACTGGCACCAGTGAAATTCGTCATATTAATCATTTGTGGTGCTATATTGTGTTTAGGAGTCTAACAGTCCATGGGTAGAAGCTGTTTTTAAACCTGTTTGTCCGGGCTGGCTATACTTCTATATATTCTGTATTCTGTAAGATGGATCCTCCTTAGCTTCCTGAGATTGATAAAGGTCAGATGCTTCTATCAAGAAATGTTCCTATCTCGATGTCCTTTGTCTCCATTACTGTTTATTTTGACTTTGGAATTTTTGTTGAACAAAATACGTAGTTCAGATAAAGTAAAGGGAATTAAAATTAGACATTATGACTACAGATTAAGAGCATTTGCAGATGACTTGGTTGTTACTTTAACCCAACCAGCACAATCAATTGCAGGTTTAATGGATATAATTAATCAATATGGACATGTATCTGGTTTTAAAATAAATGTAGCCAAAACAAAGATAATAACTAAAAATATGACTATAAGCTAAAGTGACCAGATGCCCCGCTTTTGGTGGAACAGTCCCAATTTTCAATAATTTGTCCCGCGTCCCGTGACGTTTTTAAAAAGTCCCGATTTTTGAAAAGAATGCACGGTTTGCTTACCCGCCCATTCCCAATTGCTGCCTCCTGAGTCCCAGGTGGGGGCTAGAGAAAAAAAATATTTTTAAATTGTGGCGGGGGGGGGGGGGGACTTCAAAGGGCTGCCCTACAGCTGATCAGTGTTAAAAGAAAACAAATGAGTAGACAGTGCCTGCAAAAATAACGGTGCCTGCAAAAATAGAAAAAACAGTCTCTTTCAGCTTCAGCATAGGTTAATTACCATAAGTTGATTAGATCGGCCTCCCGACTCTCAGCTAATTTGCTCTCAGCTGTTTTGCGGAGGGCTCTGTTCCTAGCTAGCTGCAAAGAGGTAAATTGCTGGAGATTTTTTCCCCCCTAGCTATGCTGAAAAAGCGAAACTGAAAGTAAAGCAGGGTCTTTGCTGCAACGTGACAAAATGAGGCAGAAAGAGATTTCTTTTTCTTTTTCCTCACCAAAAAAGGTAGGTGCAAACAATGGGAAATTTAGAGCAAAAGAGGAGAGTTCAAGATTTTAAAACATAAAAGAAAAAACCCTCTATTTAACTAGGGAATTGTAATAATTGAGATACTATTAATTGCATATTGTGTTGAAAGCAGAAATGGTTAAGTTGTGGTTTGGAAGAATATATGGGGGAAATTATTTGGTTTATTATTATTGGTAAATATAATTAATTGATTTGTAAGAAATTGGATTGCATGGAAATAATTTATTATTGATTTATTTATTTGATTTATATACCACCCTACTTCCGAAGGACTCAGAGCGGTGAACAGCCGACAATAAAATACATACATACAAAATTTAAAATAGAAATAAGATTGAATATAAATAGTTTGGCCCAGACAGACAGATTAAAACCCCAATCAATTTAAAACCAAATATTAAATTTAAGTATAGAAATATTTAAAAATATTAAGATATTAAAACTATTTAAAATTATTTAAAAGAGGGAGAAGTTAGGCCACGCCCGCCTGGTGAAATAAAAAGATCTTTAGGGCACGACGGAAGGTGCGCAGATCCAGGATCCTCCATATCTCCGGGGGGAGCTCATTCCAGATAGTAGGTGCCCCCACAGAGAAGGCTCTCCACCTGGGGGCCGCCAGCCGACATTGTTTGGCCAACGGCACCCGGAGGAGCCCCTCTCTATGGGAGTGTACCGGCCGGTGGGAAGCTATTGGTGGTAGTAGGCAGTCCCGCAAGTACCCAGGTCCTAAGCCATGTAGCGCTTTGAAGGTGGTGACCAGAACCTTGAAGTGCACCTGGAAGTCCACTGGGAGCCAGTGCAGCTCGCGCAGGAGGGGTGTTACATGGGAGCGCCATGTCGCTCCCATTACCACCCGCGTGGCTGCACTCTGCGCCAGTTGGAGCCTTTGAGTGCTCCTCAAGGGGAGCCCTATGTAGACAATAGTCCAGGCGAGAGGTGATGAGGGCATGAGTGACCGTGCATAAGGAGTCCCGATCCAGAAAGGGATGCAACTGGTGAATCAGGCGAACCTGATGAAAGATCCTCCCGGTCACGGCCGTCAGGTGCTCTTCTAAAGACAGCCGTGAATCCAGGAGGATGCCCAAGTTGCGCACCCTCTCCGTGGGGGCCAATGATTCACCCCCGATAGTCAACGATGGTGCCATCTGACTATATCGGGATGTCGGAAACCACAGTCACTCGGTCTTGGATGGGTTGAGCCTGAGCCTGTTCCTCCCTATCCAGATCTGCATAGTCTCCAGACACCAAGACATCACTTCAAGGGCATCGTTGGGGTGGTCTGGGGTGGAGATGTACAGCTGGGTGTCATCAGCGTACTGGTGGTATCTCACCCCAAAATCACAGATGATCTCGCCCACCGGCTTCACATAAATGTTGAACAGGAGGGGCGAGAGGACCGACCCTTGTGGCACCCCACATATGAGGGGCCTCAGGGTCGATCTCTGCCCCCCTGTCAACACCAACTGCGACCGGTCAGAGAGAAAGGAGGAGAACCACTGCAACACAGTGCCTCCCACCCCTAACTCTTCCAACTAGTGCAGCATGATACCATGGTCGATGGTATCAAAAGCCGCCGAGAGATCTAACAGGACCAGGACAGAGAAGCACCCCCTGTCCCGAGCCCTCCAGAGATCATCAACCAACGCGACCAATGCTGTTTCTGTGCTGTACTCGGGCCTGAAGCCCAACTGGAATGGATCCAGATACGTCGTTTCATCCAGGTGCTGGGGGAGCTGTTGCGCAACCACACTCTCAACAACCTTCGCCAAAAAGCGAAGGTTGGAGACCGGACGATAATTTACCAACATTGCCGGATCCAAGGAAGGCTTCTTGAGGAGGGGCCTCACCACCGCCTCTTTCAAGGCGGCGGTAAAGTCACCTTCACCCAACGAAGCATTTATTATCCCCTGGAGCCAGCCTCGTGTCACCTCCCGGGAAGCCAGCACTAACCAGGACACGGGTCCAATAAACAAGTGGTCGTGTTCAGCCTGCCCAGAATCCTGTCCACGTCCTCAGGGGTCACAGGATCAAACTCAGTCCAGATAACATTCTCAAGACCTGCCCCAGTCCCTCCCCCTGAGACTACCCAGTCGGAGTCCAGATCTTCCCGAATCTGAGTGATTTTGTCATGCAGATACTGAACAAAATCCTTGGCTCTACTCTCCAAGAGGTCCTCCTGCGCTTCTTGGTGGAGCAGGGAGTGGGTCACTCTAAAGAGGGCGGCCGGGCGGTTATCTGATGACGCAATAAGAGCAGTGAACTAATTACATTTTGCTGCTTTTATCGCCACTAAGTAATTCCTAATATAGGATCTTACTAGTGTCCGGTCAGATTCAGAATGACTGGCCCTCCAACTACTCTCTAGGCATCTTTTCTGGTGCTTCAACTCCCTCAGCTCCTCGGAGAACCAAGGAGCCAATTGAGATCGGCGCCGGGTCAGAGGCCGCAAAGGCACAACCCGATCCAGAGCTCCAGCGGCCACCCTATCCCAGGCAGCCACTAAGTCTCCGGTCGAGGCGTGTGCCAGAGCCTCAGGAAATGGCCCAAGCTCCATCTGGAACCTATCAGGTTCCATCAGGTGCCTGGGGTGGAACCATCTTGCCAGCTCCGCCTCCCTGCGGTGGGGTGCAGCGATTTGAAGGTCGAGACGAAGGAGAGAGTGATCTGACCATGACAAGGGCTCGATGACTAAGTCCCCTATCTCAAGATCACTCCAAGATCAATTGGAATGATCCAAGATCAATTGGAATACTCATGTTCATATTGATTAATATACAAAAAAGATAGTTATATAACTAATTGATTTATATTAAAATATTGAATTTGTATTAAACAACTGTAATATTACATAATTAACCAATGTGAGGATGGATATAAAAATAGATGACAATGGGAAGGGGTATAATATAGAATAGAAGGGAAAAATTGAATTTGATTAAGATTAGAGATGAGGATGAAAGGTAATATTGGTTTTTTAAAAAAAATAGATGAGGAATAAATATGGCAAAAAGGAAATATAGAAATTGTAAATTTAATTGAAATGACTAAACACTGTTTAAATTTGTGAACCGGCCAAATACTCTGTTCAAAGAAAATACATTGTATGTTTGTATGTGTGTTTCTAATTATTGCTATTTATTCATATTTATTCTCTTTTATTCTTTAAAGTTTAACAATTCATTCTTTATCTTAATATCTTTATATTTGTTTGGGGTTGGTTTTCTTCCCTTTCATCTTTTTTATTGTACAGCAATCTTTCTCCTCAAACCTACCACCTCTCTCTTTTCTTTCCTTCTTACTTTCTCTTCCCCCCCTCTTCTTGTCCTCCCTACTTCCTCTTCCTTTCTTCTCCTCCTCCTCTCTTCCTCCCTCTCTTACCCTCACTCCTACTCTAATTTCCCTTCCCTTCCTTCATCCCTCTCTCTTGCTGTATCCTTTTATGCACATGGACTACTCAGAGGGCTGAAAAAGTTATTTTTGACTGGTCCTCGCACTTTTGAGCAGTCCTCGAACTTACGACTGTCCTCACATTTTACGTTTTTGCCCTATCTTATCACCATGGTGAAGAGAAGCAGTTGTGAAATGAGTGACATGGTTGTTAAGAATGCTGCACCGTCATAAATGTGAGGATGGTCATAAGTGCGAGGACCTGTCAGAAATGACTTTTTTCAGCCCTCTGAGTAGTCCCTATAGAATAAAATAATACTATACATAATTCTTTTTATTTATTATATTTGTAAATTGTACTTATGTTGAAATTTTAAAAAATGTATTACAATACTATTTTTGCGTTCTATGAAAAATTTTGTTGCTCCATATAGACCAAAATTTTAATCAAGAACCCTCCCCCCATCAATGGAGTTCCACTTTACCAATGTTAAAATCTGGTTACCTTACTATAAGCCAAAAAGAAGAAATAGAGTAACAGGATTTGAAATAGTAAAGAATAGTAAAGAAGGTAAAATATCTAGGGGTTTATATTATGACTTCAAATGTGAAACTATACAAGCACAATTATGAACCCTTGTGGCAAAAAATACAGAAAGAGATGGAAAATTGGAAAAAATTACAACTGTCTTTGCTGGGAAGAATAGCAGCAGTAAAAATGAATGTTTTGCCAAAGTTTTTATTTCTTTTTCAAATGATACCAATACCTAAAAAAGATGCAAATCTGAAGGAATGGCAGAAGGGTATTAGTAATTTTGTTTGGGCAGGGAAGAGACCGAGAATAAAGCAAAAAATACTGCAAGATATACGTGAAAGAGAAGGTCTCAAAATGCCCAATTTGAGATTGTATTATGAGGCAGCTGCCCTTTTGGCAATTAGTGATTGGATTAACTCAACAGAAGAGAGAATATTGACTATTGAGGGATATGATTTGGTATTTGGATGGCATGCATATTTATTGTACAACAAAAAGGTGGATAAGACCTTTAAAAGTCATATAATAAGGAATGCGTTATTACGTGTCTGGAAAAAGTATCAATATAAACTAAACAATAAAATACCCATATGGACAATACCCGGACATGCGATAGAGAATATAAGTATAGAACAAAAACAAGATGTGATCACTTATAAAGAGCTTCTTATTAAGGAAGGAGGAATATTGCAGTTAAAGTCTTTGAATGTATTAAAAGAAGAAAGAATAATTCAAACTTGGTTTCAGTATGGGCAGCTGCAAGCTAGATGGAAAGAGGATCAGAAAATAGGTATTTTACAAAATGAAGAAAACTTGGTAAAACAAATTAGAGACCAAAGTCAAATGCAATGTTTGTAAAATTTTTAAAACTTTTCAATAAAAGAAAAAAGAAATGTTCCTATCTCCTTGATCAACACAAACAGAAAAGACTTTTGACTAAGCAGGAAGCCCCATTGAAACTAGTAGACCTTATTTTTAAGTAGACATAGGGCCACTCTAACTTTTTATCCCGATATAGGGATATTTAGCTCAACCACACAGCCCACTTGTTCCTCAGTCAATTCTTCAAATGCTGTTTCCTGTTCAACATCGTTTTGCACAGATTGCAGGTTGTTTTTCACAGTGTCAGGGTTCCGACGGATGCCCTAATTAATTCATGAGCCTCAAGCCAAGTTTCAAAAGAAATCTAGTTATTTATTAGGAGCAACATGTCAGCACATACCCAAGTGGAGTCAGCTCTGCCCCACGTAATTTATGTCCCAACTATGACCCCTCCTCCAAGGGTGTGTCATAAATCACATTCTCCAACAGAGCACTTTTGCGGGCTGTAGAGAACATGCCTCTTCAGCTGGCTCTGCTAACCTAGGCTTCGGCCTTGAGAAAGGTATGCGTGGAATGTGCTTCTGGTTGCTCCATCAGTTTCCCCCACTCCTGCAATTTGAGAGCAGGTCAGGAATGCTTTACTAGTCGACACACAGATTGCCATCGTTTTTTAAGTGAATCACTGCAGCTGCTAGGTTAGTAACATGGTTGTTACGTGAATCTGGCTTTCGCCATGGACTTTGTTACAAAAGGTGATCACGTGACCTGGGACATGCAGCCATCATAAATATGAACTGGATGCCAAGTATCTGAATTCTGATCACATGACCACAGGGATGATGGTCATAAGTGTGAAAAACAGTCATAAGTCACTTTTTTCAGTGCCATTGTAACTTTGAACGGTCACTAAATGAACTGGTGTAAGTGGAGGACTACCTGTACTTTTATGATTTCCTTTTTAAGGATTATTCCTTCCAAGGACACCAAATATCTGTATATTTAGCAAGAATCCCTAATTCTTCTCTCTCCTTTTTTTCTTCTGGAACTATAATTCAGTCCAGTAGGGTTTTTTCTTCAAAAAAAACCCTGAGCATCTCTGTTCCATTAAATCCTCTTTCTGTCTGTAAGGTCAGCAAAAGACAGCAGCCGTAAAACAATTTCACACTTAAATACAATAGCCTGTCAATTTTGCACAATCCTTGAAATGCCTTAATCTCTTGCATTGTTGGCATCTGGCCTTCTTCCCATCTTTAAAAAAAGATTCTAATGAGAAGGAAACCTGCTCAAAACAAACATGGCATTAAAAAAAGTGTATTGAAAAGACACTATACACATATTATTCTCCCTACTTGAATATGGATAAATACACTGATTTTCTTTGCTTTATAATGCACTTTTTAACACCTTGCTTGTTTTGTGTTTGCTTGCTTTTCCTTTTCCATTTTTTTGGAGTTTTGTATTTTAACCTTTTTTCAAAATAAAATAATAAGAAAAAATCCTGCTCCTGAAAGTGTTGTGCAGCGATTCTGTCTCCTTTTCCTGAATTGTATTTTGTTTGTGTGTGAGGTTGGAGGAAAGTAGAAGACATAGAAGAAAAACATGGAGGGTTGATTAAAAGGGGAAGCCAATATTAGACAGGTAAACAGTGGTACCACGGTACTTGTGCTTAATTTATTCTGGCAGGTGCGACAAATGCTAAAAACTACAAGTGCCAAACAAATCATGTGACTTACCACGTGACCCACTGTGTTGGCCAGGAAGGATTTCCTGTCTGTCCTTTTTCCTATGTCAGCAACCTTCGCAGCATGGCTGACTTCTTGTCCACCTTCTATGGCAGTTCCACACTTCCTTTTGCAGCAACCTTCCCAACATGGCTTCTTCCTATCCGCTCCCTATGGCTGTTCCTCTCTTTCTTTTGCAGCAACTGTCTCAGAATGGCCAACTTCCTGTCCACCCTCTGTGGTCACTTTCCTTTTCCTATATCAGCAACCTTCCCATCATGGCTGACTTCCTGTCTGTCCTCTGCGGCCATCCCCCTCTTTTTATTGCAGCGCATCAAGTACCAAACAAATGATGACAACATTGTTGTGTCAAAATGTGATGAGGTTTGAAGTAGTCCTTGACTTATAACCATTCATTTAGTGACCATTCAAAGTTACAATGACACTGAAAAAAGTCACATATGACCATGTTTCACATTTACGACCGTTGCAGTATCCCCATGGTTATAATTCAGACGCTTGGCAACTGGCATGTATTTGTGATGGTTGCAGTGTCATTTGATCAACCTTTCTCACTTTCTGACAAGCAAAGGGAATAGGAAAACCAGGTTCACTTAATAACCATGTTACTAACTTAAGAAGTACAGTGATTCACTTTACATCTGTGGCAAGAAAGGTCGTAAAATGGGGCAAAACTCTTATTTAGTAAATGGAAACTTTGGGCTCAATTGTGATCGTAAGTCAAAGGCTACCTGTATATTGAACCCCATGTTTTCCCTTCATGGTTTTAACATTTTCCCTAATCTTGATGGGAGCAGAATAATTATGTAAGCAGAGACTAATATGCTCTTGTCAAATATTACAGTAGACCAGTAGTGAAATTCAGCCGGATCTATCCAGATTGCGCGATCCGGTAGCACTGGCGGTGGGAGGCTCCACCCACTCACCCGGACATCATCATGTCCTGTTTTTACCCTCTGCGTATGTACAGAAAGTTCTATACATGTGTGGAGGAGGTGCACATGCCCATATTTGCGAGCTGGTAGGGAAAGGTAAGTGAATTTCACCCCTGCAGTAGACTATATGCACATTGTAAAAGTGGAACTTGCCAATTTGTTTTGGAGACTGCACCCCCTAGTTAAAAAAGAAACAGACATAAAGAGTCTCTCTGTGGTGCTAATGAATCCAGCAGTAACTGTGCAAATGAACAAGAAAAAGTCAAAAGCAGCATCAGGAGGAAACTACAGAAGATGATATTGGAAGAAAGGAAGAATTGCAATGGGAAAATAGCTAGTTGAAAGGTTTGAAATGCACACTGTGTTAAAATGCACACTATCTTAAAGAGAATTTTTTACAAAATGATACACCACTGGTATACGACATCAGAAACACTGTCCAGAATGTATAAAAAGACACTTCAAATTTATACTGGAAATGTGAACAACAACAAGAAGAGATCTTTTATTATGGACCTATAAAACAGCTGGAAAATTTGGGTTTTGAATAAATACACTTATTCAGAGGATTTTTAAAGTTAAACATACCTTTAAATGGAGGTGAGACCAGAGATCCAATATCTAAGAAACATCCTCTGGTAAGTCTCTGGGGTTCAGTAAACTCAAGGAAATGTGGAAAATCAAGAGGATGCTGCTTTAAAACTTTCTGAAAATTGTTTCTGTCCAAGGAGACCAAAAATTATCAGAGAAAAAAATGAGATCAACCCAACTGGAGAATACTGACATTTTAGCCAGTACTTGAAAAATAATAATCTGGCTGTTACCTCAATCCTCACCTGAAAGAGACAGAAAATGCTATGAGCTAAAGGTGCAGTAGATCTTCTGCAGGAAAATGTGGTGATCCTGAAGAGGAATTTTCCAACTTTGAATGGGGCTCTTCTGATGTTATTTAAGCACTGCACCACCAAGAGTCCTGGTGGCGCAGTGGACTAATTCACTGTTATTAAGATCAGCTGCTTGCAATTACTGCAAGTTCAAATCCCACCAGGCTCAAGGTTGACTCAGCCTTCCATCCTTTCTAAGGTAGGTGAAATGAGGACCCAGATTGTGGGGGCAATAAGCTGACTTTGTATAAATATACAAAAGTATGAAGGCTATTGCTTAACGCACTGTAAGCCGCCCTGAGTCTCTGGAGAAGGGCAGCATATAAATCAAATTTTTTTTAAAAAGTTCAGAAGAAGAAATCATTGCTTGGAACATCTGGAATGATGCATTTTGAGGTCAGAATGTATGGTTATGGACATAGAGATGGAAAGGACCTTAGGCATCTTCTAGTCCAACACACTGCTCAAGTAGGAGACTTTATATCATTCAGACAAGTGGTTGTCCAATCTCTTCATAAAGCTTTCAATGATGGACTATCCACAACTTCTGAAGACAAGCCATTCCACTGGTTAATGTTCTAACTCTGAGGAAATTTTTCCTTAATTCTAGGTTCCTTCTCTCCTTGATTCATTTCCATCTATTGCTTCTTGTCCTTCCTTCTGATACTTTGGAGACTAGGATGACACCCTCTTTTTTGTGGTAGACTTTCAAGTATTGGAAGACTGCAATCAGGTTATGCCTGGTCCGTCTTTTCACTAGACTAGACATACCCAATTCCTGCAACATATGTTTTAGTCTCCAGGCCCCTAATCATCTTTGTTGCTCTTCTAATACACGATCAATTTAAGTCTTGAGTTCACTTTAAGTTGCATTAATCTAAGAGTCTATGGAGATTCTCCGTCATCCAGGTCATGCTTGTCCCAAAAGTGCTTTTTCAAGAGGCAACTGGACTTTCTGGTTTTTCTTTGAAGAAGTTTTGCTTCTCACCAAAGAAGCTTCTTCATCTCTGATTAGT
This sequence comes from Ptyas mucosa, assembly GCA_012654045.1. Taxonomy (NCBI): domain Eukaryota; kingdom Metazoa; phylum Chordata; class Lepidosauria; order Squamata; family Colubridae; genus Ptyas; species Ptyas mucosa. The sequence goes on from WNWU01000021.1 coordinate 20,846,566, forward strand.
CTAAAAGCTTTTACTTTTACTTTTCTCCAACTGCTTGCTAGAAGGCAGGTTACTCAAAAGCACTTAGTCAAAATTAGGTTGGGAAAAAAAAACTTCAATAGTAAAAATTGGGAAGACAAAATTGAATATCCTGCATGTGCATGGAATTTCTTCTCTTGCTATTTTATTTAAACTTTCTCCTCATTTGGTTGCTTGCCTTCAGTTTGATTTTATGGGTGCTCTGTTTATATTGTTCTGTTCAGTCCAGCATTCTATTTTAAAGTGCTTTGGGAATTAAACTAAAAGGTGAGAGCTAATTCAATAAAATAGGGGCTTTTGAGGATAAATGCTGGAGGTGTGTGGAACTGAAAAAAATGCATTGCTATATACATTTGGTTTCAATGCCTTTTGTAAGATAAGAAAATTATCTAGAGAAAATAATTCCAGAAAGATTTATGGACTACTAATGCTGGGTTCCCTCCCCTCCAATTCAGGTGAATTAATAATTTTGGACAATTTATTTGAAAACTGATGTGCCAAACACAGTTGCTGCAAGTTGTTGTTCCTATTGAATTGCTGCAGAGATAAGCAAGAAAAATAATATTGGTTCAGTGCCAAATCTTAATCAGGGCAAACTGATTACTGCCCAGAAAACCATTAACCTGCTTCCATCTCTGATAGAACAAGCCATTAATAGATCAAAGGCTGTCTAAACCACAAGGGCTCCAAGCAAATTAGCAAGAAGAGACCATAATTATTCTGTTCACAAAGGTTGCAGCTATTTTTTATTAAGTGTGATCCTTTTCACAACCTATATTTCAGTTGCCAAAAAATGGTAGCAGGACAATAGCTTCAGCTAAAACACCTTCTGACATTTGGAGACGGGCTAACTGCCCCAGGTACTTCAAACCCCCATTTCCCCAATATTAGAGGATTGAACGTGCTTTCTGTAAAATTCAGAGGCAGAACTTTAATAACCTCTCATATAATATATATAAACAGCTATTAGAATGCTGTAAATTGCTTGTTGTGCAATGTTTCAAGAATAGAATAAATCAGTGAAAAATATATAGGACGATCCACTACACAGGTTCAGTGGAAAACCATTTTGGTATCTACTGAGTCAAGAAATCCTTCCCTCCCCCCATACTAAAATAAACTGTCAGTATTAATAATTTAATTTATAGAACTTGCATTCAATGTATACAAGGCTTGTTTGCTACCTAAGGGATATGAATGGTGAGCTCTTCTTCTGGTAGCAAAGCTCCCCACTCCCCTTAAATTAATATACTGTACTTTCACCCAGTTATAGTTTTTTTAAAAAAACACCTGGGTGATGTTTATGAAGAAAAAAAATCCAGTTGCAGTCTTTCTGAGATTGCATTCTCATTTTTTCTGAAGTGCGGTTGAGTAATAAGAGATTGGTCTCCTGGCATAATTTGAACATAATTCTCTGCAGAATAAGATCTACTGGTGTAACTTCAGCAAGACATATTGGTAACAGGATAACTAGAGTTGGGAGGGACCTTGGAGGTCTTCTAGTCCAACCTCCTGCTTAATCAGGAGACCCTATACTATTTCAGACAAATGGCTATCCCATCTCTTCTTTAAAATGTCCACTCACACCTTCCAAAGGCAAACTGTTCCACTGGTTAATTGTTCTCACTGTCAAGGAATTTCTTACTTCTGGGTTGTTTCTCTCATTGATTAGTTTCCATCCGTTGCTTCTTGTCCTACCTTCAGATGCTTTGGAGAATAGATTGACTCCCTCTTCTTTGTGGTAGCCCCTCAAATAATGGAACACTGCTATTATGTCATCAACTAGTCCAGAGGTCTGCAACCATAAACACTCAAAAAAGCCATTTGGACCCGTTTCTCACAGAAAAGAAAAAGTGACTGGGAGGGAAGGGTGAGGGATGGGGCCGGCCAGTGGTGGATTCAGCTGACAGGGAGCCACAGCAGGGGGACGAAAGAGCCACATGCGGCTCCGGAGCCGCGGGTTGCCAACACCCATCCTAGTCGCTATACAATCCTCTTCTGCTCCTCCCCTCATAGGATGGCCCTGGTCCTCCGCTTTGCATGGTCAGCAGTTACTGCATTCATGCTCCATCTTTGGGCTAGGTCAAAGGTGATCATTCTCAAATTTTCCTTTCTTAATTTTGAGATTCATGGACTCTTATTTTGTTGGATTGGTGTTCTTTTTCATTTGGGGATGAATAAACGTGGTCTCATTTGAAAGTGGGTTATCATTTTTTCCCAAAATTGTCTAGAGATGCATATTACCAGCAGCAGCCCAAAATGATGAGTAGAGACCTTATAAGTATGAATCTACTTTAATAGGTTGCCTCCTCCTTCTCTGTGATCATAGTGTCTGCATTGCTATAGGTTGTAATTTACACAGGGGTCATATTTTAAATCAAAATATTTAAATTATTGTATTATACCATCTGAGAAAATAGATACATTACAGTTGCTCTCTAATTGACTTGCTTAATTACAGAATGATTGCTTACTTTTTCTTAAAAGATTGTTGTTATGTTTCTTTCTTTTTGCCCTGTTTGACTATTAGAAACCTCTTTTTTGAAACCACTTATCCCTCTAAATTCCCCAAGATTTCTGTCTGTTTTTCTCAGAGTGCCTAATTAATCCTTTAATTAGGACAGTGTTGTTCAAACTTGGCAACTTTAAGATATGTGGACTCCAACTCCCAGAATTTCCCAGCCGACTGAGAAGTTAAGAGCATACTGCAAACACTTGAATGACCATTAGATGGCAGCAAACTCTTATCAATATCTTTTAGCTGCCCTCTGTTAGCCATGCAAGGGATTGCAGCCCAGCTCTCCAGCTGCAGTTTAACAGAACGCCAAATAATTTGAAATTATTTGATTTGAAATTCTAACAATGAAAATATGAAGTTTTGTGACCATGAAACCAACCCTATATGCCCGTGATGGTGAACCTATGGCACATGTACCACAGGTGGCACACAGCGCCCTCTCTGCAGGCACGCGAGCCATCACCCCAGTTCAGTTTTGCCATGCATGCGTGTGTCTCCCGCTGTCCAGCTTGTCATTGGCTCTCTGCTGTGCATGTGCAGGGGTGTGGCGCATGTGGGGGGCTGTGCGCCCATGCGTGTGGATGTGGGTGGGCGTGCGCATGCATTGGGGGCAGGGCACGTGCAGGGGGCGCATGCGCATGCATGGGGTTCAGGTGTATGCGCGGGGGCTGTGAAAGCATTGCAGTTTAGGGGCTCGGGCGCACACATGTGTGCTTTGGGCACTTGGTGCAGAAAAGGTTAGCCATCCCTGCTATATGCTAAAGGTAATAACTAGGTACCGGTAGTATGTTTGTTATATATTTCCTTTCCTAAGTCAAGAACACTGTGAACTGAAGCTGAAGAGATTTGGGTTTATTAAATGGGTTAATGACTTATTTTAAAAATATTTTTGTTTGTTGAGGTTTTTTTGTGCTTCTCAAGAGCTGCGTAGGAAGTTAGCACCCACCCCTCTCCTAGGAAAATGAGAGGGCCTCCTCAGGTCAAGCAATGTCAGCTGGCGGCCCCCAGGGGGAGAGCCTTCTCAGTGGGGCACCCGCCCTGTGGAATGAGCTTCCTCCTGGAATACGACTGATCCCGGACCTCCGGACCTTCCATAAGGCCCTGAAGACATATCTATTCCATCAAGCTGGCCTAGCCTAAATAGTTTTTTAATGGGATTTTAACTTTATAAGATTTGGGGTTTTAAATTGGGAGGCTGATTGATTTAATTTATTTTTAATTATCTTAACTTCTGTATTGTATGCATTTTTAATTCTGGCTGTTCACCGCCCTGGGTCCCTTCTGGGAGAAGGGCGGTATACAAATTAAATAATAATAATAATAATAATAATAATAATAATAATAATAATAATAATAATTATTATTATTATTATTTAGGAAATATTAAAAGGGCATAATATTTCCCCTACATGGGTGGCAGAAATTCAGCCCCCCTCCCATCTTGTCAATGGGCCATTAAGGCCTAGGCCAGTCTATTCTACATAACAAAGATCTACCTCCTTCAGGCAGAGCCATAGTAGGAATTGCCCAAAGCCCTTTCATTACATCATCACCCAGCAAGGCTCCAACCAAGCTTGGGACACAGACACAGACACAGACAGACACACACACACATACACAGAGGGGCTTTATACCATCAATCAGTTTTATCCACAATAAGAAGGCACTGATAGGTGAAGATTTCTCAAAGACTGTCTTTTAAATCACAAACAGGAGAAGAAGGGAACATTATGTTCCTATCAGAATGTCAATATTTCCTTTCCCCATGAATGAACATTTCAAATCATTAAGTTGTACAAAACTGTCCTCTCTTTGGTTAGGAGAAGATGCACACTCAAAATGTAAACTCCAGGCAAGGCAGGCGAGCAACTGTGTCCCATCCAATCTCGATTTAGTTTCTGCAAACCCATTAAATTCAGCTTCCATAAATAAATAACCATTTAGAAAAAGGAATACAGATTTACCCAAAGAAAAACAGACTACATTTCCAGCTTGCATCAGATAAATGGGGATCTACTGTTAGTACCCTGTTCTGTTTTATTTATTTTATTTTTATTTTATTTTATTTATGTAATTTATATGCCGCCCTTCTCCCAAAGGACTCAGGGCAGCTTACAAGAAGGAGCAAAAAATTACATAAACATCAAAGTTAATTTAAAATTTGTTAAAATTAATTAAAATTATTAAAGATCATCCCTACGGATTCAGCCCATTTGGCAAAAAAGCCACGTCTTCAATTCACAGCGGAAGGAGAGGAGGTCAGGGGCTGTGCTGAGGCCGGTGGGCAGCCCATTCCAGAAGGTCGGCGCTCCCTCAGAGAACGCTCTCCCCCTGGGGGCCGCCAGCCGACATTGTCTGGCTGACGGCACCCTGAGGAGGCCTGCTTTGTGTGAGCACACTGGACGATGGGAGGATGGCAGGAGATGATCCTGCAGGTACCCCGGGCCTAAGCCATGTAGGGCTTTATAGGTGAGCACCAGCACCTTGAAACGCACCCGAAGAACCACCGATAGCCAGTGCAGCTCGTGCAGGAGAGGTGTCACATGGGAGTACTGAGAAGCTCCAGTAACAACCCGCGTCGCTGCATTCTGGACTAACTGTAGCCTCCGGGTGCATCCCAAGGGCAGCCCCATGTAGAGGGCTTTTCAGTAGTCCAACCGAGATGTAACAAGGGCATGAGTGACCATGGCAAGGGCATCCCGATCTAGGAAAGGGCGCAACTGGCGCATCAGGAGTACCTATGTGAAGGCCCCCCTGATCACAGCTGTCAAATGATCTTCTAAAGATAGCCGTGAATCCAGGAGGACACCCAGATTGTGGACCCTTTCTAAGGGAGTAAGTACCTCCCCTCCCATCACTAGTGACGGGGCCACTAGATCACGGGATGCCAGTATCCACAGCCACTCAGTCTTGGATGGGTTGCGTCTAAGTCTGTTTCTTCCCATCCAGGCCGGCACCACTTCCAGGCAGCGGGACATCACAGAAAGGGCATTCCCAGGGTGATCCTTATAATTTTTTTTCCTTATAATTGTCAGAACAGTAAAAATGGAGGAATGTTATCTAAAATTATAGATTTTTCATAAAACCTCTCTGCAAACAAAAGTGTTTATCCACAACCCTAGCTTGCCAGTTTGATTTTTAATATACACACACACACACCCAGGTTCAGGAGATTAACTCCAGGTAAAAAATACGTTGCATTCAATTTTCTACCTTGCTAGAATTCGGCGTTCCGTCAGTGACAAAGAAGGTTGGGTATAAACTTACGTGGAATGGAATTCAGAGGCAGCCCTTGAAAATTATGAATTGAAGCAGGGGTGGGCTTCAAAACTTTTAGCGAGGGGTTCTCTGCCTGGTTGTTAGGTGGGCGTGGCCATGGTGGGCATGGCCTAGTCGGCCTCCTGCACCACGGCAGGTAGGGGGTGTTTTTGCCCTCCCACGGCGGGGTGGGTGGGGCCAGCCAGGAGTGGGATTTGGGGGTTCTCCGAACTGCACAGAATCTTAGCTAGAGGTTCTCCCAAACCCCTGCGAACCCCCGGCAGCCCATCCCTGAATGGAAGTACAGGTAGTCATTGACCACCATTGAGCCCAACGTTTCTGTTGCTAAGTGAGACATTTGTTAAGTGAGTTTGGCCCCATTTTATGACCTTTCTTGCCACTGTTGTTAAACTATGAATCACTGCAGTTTTAAAGTTACTAATCTGGTTGCTAAGTAAATCAGGCTTCCCTATTGAGTTGGCTTACCAGAAGGTCGCAAAAGGTGTTCACCTGAGCGCAAGACACTGCAACTGTCATAAGTATGAGTCAGTTGCCAATATGAATTGCAACAGTGGTGGGTTTCAAATTTTTTTATTACCGGTTCTGTGGGCGTGGCTTGGTGGGCATGGCAGGGGAAGATTACTGTAAAATCTCCATTCCCTCCCCAATCCAGGGGAAGGTTACTGCAAAATCCCCATTTCCTCCTGATCAGCTGGGACTCGGGAGGCAGAGAATAGATGGGGCGGGGCCAGTCAGAATTTTTACTACCTGAACTACTCAAAATTTCTGCTACCAGCTCTCCAGAACTGGTCAGAACCTGTTGAAACCCACCTCTGGATTGCAACCATGGAGAATGATGTTACAACATCATAATGGTCACACGTCACTTTTTTCAGTGCTGTGGTAACTTTGAATGATCACTAAAGGAACTGTTGTAAATTGAGGACTACCTATAGGACGCTAAAAGCAATGGACAGCAAGTAGTAACAAGCGTAACAGTGGAGGCATGAATAGCCTCCTGTCAAAAAAGTCAAGATGGTCATCGCTGTGGTGCCCTCAAAGATACATTTGTTTTTTAAGGAGGCCGCACATATGATAGGCATAAAACAAGCAGAATCACAATTGCATGTCAAGATTGACCGGCCATCATCAAACTCTTTTTGGTAAACAGGGGTAGGGGAATGGAATTGCCTCAAGGAACCCCTATACACATTCACTCCAGAATGACATATATACAAAACAGTGGTGAAATGTAAAATTTGTTACTACCAGTTCTGTGGGCGTGGCTTGGGGGGGGTAATGTGACTAGGTGGGCGTGGCCATTTTTTTTTAACTTTTAAAACCACTTTTTTTTCTACAACCTCTTCGTCCGAGGTTTTTTTTTAACTTTTAAAAGCATTTTTTCGGCTGAAGAGGTTGTAGAAAAAATGCTTTTAAAAATTTTAAAAAGGCCTCTGATGACTGCATGGCTCAGCTGGGCATGGGGTGGGCAGGGATTTTTGCTACCGGTTCTCCGAACCATCCGCCTCCATCACTACCGGATTGGGCGATCCGGTCCAAACCGGGAGCATTTCACCCCTGATACAAAGAGTCCTGGACCTATCACTATTTACAGTAGTGGCCAAAATTGTGGAAACCGTTTGAGAAAAGTGTATTTTCTAAAACTAGCTAATAACACCACTTTTTTTTTGGAGTAGTACCATAAAATTATATATCAATGGAAAGATAATTTAATCAAGAATGTAATGCAATAACTTTTATGAAGGATTTGCTATTAGAATAGCAGTTACAGTATAAAGAAGAAAAGTGAAACACGTAGAAAAAACGAGATATACAAAAATGATCATCATGTCAGTTAATACTTAGTTGGGTAACATTTAGCATGAATTACGGCCTTACAACGTCTTCCCATGGAGTGAACCAAGTCTTTTAGTTTGGCACAGTGGTGAAATTCAATTTTTTAAAATACCAGTTCTGTGGGCATGGCTTGGTGGGTGTGGTGTAGCTTGGTGTGGGCTTGATGCGCATGGCAGGGGAAAGATACTGCAAAATCTTCATTCCCACTCTACTTCAGAGGAAGGTTACTGTAAAATCCCCATTTCCTCCCAATTAGCTGGGGCTTGGGAGGCAGAGAATAGATGGGGGCAGGGCCAGTTAGAGGTGGTATTTACTGGTTCTCCGAACTACTCAAAATTTCTGCTACCTGTTCTCCAGAACTGGTCAGAACCTGCTGAATATCACCTTTGGCTTGATGTCATCTGTCCTAGAGTTTAGCGAAGACCTGGCTTTTTTTTTTTTTACAGTTTTTGGGACTGCTGGTCCATTGAAACCTTGCTTAAACGAGAGATGGACCCAACTAATGGAGTAATGAAGGGACTCAGTCCAAATAACTCTACAGAATGCCATTCTCCAATTCTCTTCTGAACCGATATGAAGATGCCAACGTGAGTGAAGGATTTTAAGTGGATTCCAAAGCTCGCAATCCAAGATACTGCAAAGCGTATAAAATCCCTGGTGGTAATTTATAAAAGAAGAATTACATTCATTGCATGTGTGGGTGGGTCACACATCTCGCCTTTATTTGCATAAATCCAGGGTGAAAGAATGCTGCTTGGCTTGCCCGTGGATCTCAAAGCATTTTAATAGATTCCGTTTGCATCTCTGTTGTGCTGAATAGCAAATAATTTTTTTTTCGGTGCTCAATCCAAATATTTATTCCATAGTGTTCTGCCTGTATGTGCAGAAATGTCTGTCTGTCTGGCCGTCCATCCATCCATCCATCCATCCATCCATCCATTCAAGAATGTGGAGATCAGAATGCTAGCACAGGCTCTAGATCATGGTCATAGAACATAGAATAACAGAGTTGGAAGCGTCCTAAGAGGTCTTCTAGTCCAACCTCCTGTGGTACAACTGGAACAGTTTCATTCAGTCCTCATTCTAGTTCTAGTCTTTGCATTCCTTGTCTGAAGGCTGGAAGGAAGAATTGATTTTAAGTCATCCAAAGAAGAAGGAACTCAGCTGCAATTCAAGAAGGTAGCATGCCTGGCAGAGACCCGAAGACCAGCTGGCCGGTGGGAGGCACGTGCACATGCGCAGCAGAGCTAAACTGGGATGATAGCTCGCATGCCATCAGAGAGGGCGCTGCATGCCACCTCTGGCACACGTGCCATAGGTTCGCCATCAAAGACCTATACGATTTCAGACAAATGGCTGTTCTCTTCTTAAAACCCTCCATTGATGAAGTACCCACAACTTCTGAAGGTAAGCTTGGTCCATCTTCAATATCCACTAGAGATGGCAAAGTCCATTTCAGTCATTCTAGCCACCAAACATCACGTCCTCTTTGCATCAACCTCCTGGATGTTCTAAAACTTGTCCCTTTGTTACCTCCGCATCTGCTGCTTCTCCTCCAAGGAGCACCAGGTCCTAGAGCAGTGATGGTTAACCTTTTTGCCGTCGCATGCCAAAAGCATGAGGAGTGCAGGGGATTGCACGCACGCGTGCCCACACTCAATGCCCCTCCACGCCCTGCCCCCCCATGCATGCACATGCGACCCCCCACGCTCCCCACGCTTTTGGCACGTGATGGCACAGTGGGCCCGGTAGGCCCATTTTTTGCCCTCCCCAGGCTCCAGATGCTTTCTTGGAGCTTAGGGAGGGTGAAAACGGCCTCCCCCCCGGAGGCCCTCAGGAGGCCAGAAATGGCCCGTTTCCCGACTTCCAGTGGGCCTGGAAGGCCTGAAAATCAGCTGGCCGGTGTGCACATGCACACTGGAGCTGAGCTAGGGCAACGCGAGCGTGCCCACAGATATGACTCCGTGTGCCACCTGTGGCATGCGTGCCATAGGTTCGCCATCATGGTCCTAAAGGAATCTAAACTACTTTCTGTTTCCAACTCCTTATCAGCCCAGATTTGCACAGAGTTAGCAAGGGGTCTGTGTTTAGGTGTCTTCATATATTGGTGAAGAACCAGGACGGTGGCTCGTTACAGGCTGCTTTTCTTGTTGTCAAATCCTGCAATGCGCTAGGATCAATACGATCTTCTAAAGAGAAAGTATGATGACCCTTCCTTCCATCTTCAGTCATCAGACTTGGCTCCAGCTGGTTAAAACTGACCCTTGTACCATTTCTACATACTCCCTTCATCTTGGGAGTTCGTGAAGGCGCCCGAAATCTGTCCTCTCCTGTTTGCCTTAAGCGATCTAGGCTTCACATCAGCTGCTTTCCCTTTTAAGGAGGTTGTGTGACAAGAGGAAAGGAAATTAGCATTTCTGTGAGCTGCATTCCATCCCCTGGATCTTTGGTGCTGTCCTTGGGGCTGAATCAAAATCTGGAAGCTGAGAACTGTAGGAATACAGGAGGATCCTTTTATAAAAGCTCAGCATGAAAGACAGTTATAGGTAAAGTATTACACATAATTTTAGTAGAGCTGGTGAACTAAAGCAAAGCAAAATACCCAGATTTTTTTTTAGCAATGAAATATCAGTTGTCATTGACTGACCAACAGATGCAAAATTCAGCTGGCCACCAGATGGCAGCAAAAAGGTACTTCTTTATCTCTTGGCTGCCATCTACCTCTCTGACTACAGTAGGTAATATTGATAGCATTAATAGGAATACAGGACTAATGATGTTACCTAGTTGGGTAACGAAACATCTGCAAACAAACAACCAAGTTCAGAGACTCACCAAAGGCTCCACAGTTCAACCCTGAGCTACAAATATTTTCTTCAACTGGATCTATAGATTTTTGAGGCTCAGATATGATAGAAACATGTTATGTCCAAATAAGGACATCCGTCCGGGGATTGGTTAACCCACCGGCGGGAAGTTTAAATAACTGTCATTGGACGGCTGGTCTGCTGGAGCGCTATAAGAAGGGCTCCAGCAGCACAGCCGTTCGTCTTGTTCTTTGAGCTGAATAAAGTCATTGAATGGACCCGAGCTGGTCGGGTCTTCTTTCTCCTGCGCCAATCTTACACTGGCGACGAAGGATTCAAGAACCTGGAGCCGATCCTCGCGGCACGACGCAAAATCGACTGAGCAAAGCACTTCCGAGCTGAAGTCACTCACCGAAACAGCGCAGCAATGGCAAACCCAGAGTCCCCATTGTTGACGCTGACTCCTTTCCAGCCAGGAAGGGAGATATGGCCACACTATATGGTCCGTTTCCGACAATTCCTGAAAGGAAACAACATCAGGAACGCTGACGACGAACGACAGAGGGGCATGTTCCTGGCGCACTGCGGCCCCGAGGTCCTTGCGATGGCGATCAACCTCGTGTCACCCAGGGACATCGAAGATCTACCATGGGCCAACCTCCAACGCATCCTGCAAGACCACTATGCGCCGACGGAAACACCGGTGGCCAACCGTTTCAACTTCCAACAGAAAATGCAGAAGGAAGGTGAGACGATCAAAGAATTTGTAGCATCCCTCCGCCAGCTAGCGGTCAGCTGTGATTTTGATAATGTGGACAATCCGATCGCTGACCGCATAGTGTTTGGTATGAGGGGCAGGGTGCTCCAAAAGAAATTCTTGGGCAAGAAGAAACTCGTGCTCAAGGAAGTAATCGAGGAAGCCACGGCCGCGGAAATGTCAGAGAAAGCCGCAGCCGCGTTACACCGAGCCAAGGGCATTCACAAGATTCGGAAAGCCCAGACATCTTCCACCGAAGACTCCACAACTGGATCGGAGTCAGAGGAGGAATCAAAAGTGCATAAGGTTTCCAGACCTCTGGGGTGAGAGACCGTAAAAAATTCGGACCGGAGGGAGCGTTGCAGCAGCTGCAAAGGGGACCATCCCAGAGCAAAATGCAGATGGAGAGATGCAACTTGCAGACGCTGCAACAAGAGGGGGCACATCACAGAGGCCTGCAGAGCAACAGATCCTGACCCCGAACCATACGGCTACCGAAATAGCGAGAATTGGGAAGACAACGCGAGGTCATCTAGACGGTCCTTGTACCAACCTAGACGCGGAGGAAACGAGGGAAACCGGAGAAGAGCGGTGCACCAGACGACAATACATTTTTCAGATGAGGATGAGTCTACCTCCAAGTGCCTGGTGACCGTGCACGTGGAGGAGACTCCCTGCCAAATGGAGGTAGATTCAGGCTCAATCTACTCCAATATGGACTGGAAACATTTGAAGAGCCTGAAGCCCCGGATCCAGAGGAAGGACCTAAAACCCTTACGCTCAAGACTAATTGACTTTGGGGGGAACACCATTGGAGTACTGGGAAGAACCTCCATCCACGTCTCCTACAGAGCGTTCCAGGGTGAACTTCCCATCACAGTCGTCGACCACAGCCGCCCAACCCTGCTAGGCATGGAATGGTTCCAGCCGTTAGGATTGAAAATTCAAGGGGTTAATCAAATTAGAAGGGACGAACTCGACTCACTCCTTGAAGAGTTCCAGGAAGTCTTCGACGGTAAGCTGGGGAAATTTGTGGGGAAGCCAATTTCCTTCAATTTAGATAAGGGGATTACACCAATTAGGCACAAGCCCCGCAGGGTTCCATTTGCCTTGAGGCCTAAAGTAGATGCTCAACTAGATAAGCTGATTGCCCAAGGCGTGTTGGAGCCAATCGATCATGCAACATGGGAGACGCCCATTGTGACCCCCATGAAGCATGATGGATCTGTGCGCATTTGCGCTGATTACAAAATTACCATAAATAAAGCTTTACAGCAGAGTGCATATCCAGTCCCAGTGGTACAACATCTGTTGCATTCACTTGGGAGCGGATCACTATTCGCCAAACTGGACCTGGCCCAGGCTTACCAGCAGCTGCCAGTGGATGAAAAAACAGCGGAGGCGCAAACAATAGTCACCCATAGGGGCGCATTTAAATGCAACCAGCTCCAATTTGGAGTCAGCGCAGCCCCTGGAATATTTCAATCGATGATGGAACGCCTTCTCCAAGGCATTCCAGGGGTGGTGCCGTACTTCGATGATGTCCTCATCTCTGGGCACTCTAAAACCCAATTGCTTGAGCATCTGAAGCAGGTTTTGAAGCGCTTTAAGAAAAAGGGTTTAAGAGTAAGGAGAGATAAGTGTATCATTGGAGTCCAGGAGGTCGAGTTCCTGGGCTATCTCATAGATAGCACGGGCATACACCCCACCAAGTCAAAAGTTAAAGCTATCCAGGAAGCTCCAGCCCCCAAAAACAAAATGGAGCTTCAAGCCTTCTTGGGACTGTTGAATTTCTATAGTGCTTTTCTCAAACAGAAGGCCACGGCTGCTGAACCATTACATCGCCTGCTGGGGAAAGCGGTACCATGGAGGTGGGGGAAGGAAGAAGAAACAGCTTTCAAAACCGTCAAGGGGTTACTCTCATCAGACAGTGTGTTAATACAATACAACGAGACCCTACCATTGCTGTTAACCTGTGATGCATCACCCTACGGGATTGGAGCAGTCCTCAGTCACCAGCTGCCAAATGGAAAAGAAGCTCCCATCGCGTATTTCTCCAAGACCATGTCCAGCACCGAAAGAAACTACAGCCAGCTGGACAAGGAAGCTTTGGCCATCGTGGCAGGCACAAAACGCTTCCACGAGTATTTATATGGCAGGACTTTCACCATAGTAACGGACCACAAACCGTTGCTGGGACTGTTAGCTGGGGACAGACCCACTCCGTCATACATGTCGCCCAGGATGACACGCTGGGCGATATTCCTAGCCGGGTATGACTACAGACTAATCCACAGACCCGGCTCATCCATCGGAAATGCAGATGCCTTAAGTAGATGTCCATCACAACAACCAGTGGAAGACCCCGCACCCACCATCAGCCTCCTCCATATCGATAATGATAGAGACTGCCCAGTCACATCGGCAGATGTGGCAGCCCACACTCAGAGGGACCCCACACTCAAACGGGTCCTCTCCTGGGTCCTGCGAGGCTGGCCGCACGAAAAAACCGCAGACGAATACAGCCCGTTCACACGGAAGCAAAAGGAGCTGTCCACTATGAAGGGCTGTTTGCTATGGGGAGACCGAGTGCTGATTCCAGCAGCCTTGCAACGGAAGACGCTAGAGACGCTCCACAACGGTCACCCTGGCATCATCCGGATGAAAGGGCTGGCTCGAAGTTACGTGTGGTGGCCATCCCTGGACAAGGACATTGAAGAGTGGGTGGCCAAATGTGATCCCTGCCAGGAGGTACGACCAGCCCCAGCCCAAGCCCAATCATCGGAGTGGGAGGCACCCAGCAGCCCGTGGGCAAGGGTCCACATCGATTTTGCGGGCCCAGTGCAGGGGAGGTACCTCCTAATAGTGGTAGATGCCTTCTCCAAGTGGCTCGAGGTCATCCCCATGGCATCTACCACAACGGAAGCCACCATTAAGGCATTACGTCGTCTCTTTGCCACCCACGGGTTACCCGATGTCTTGGTTTCCGACAACGGCCCCCAGCTGACATCCAAGCCCATGGAAGAATTCCTGGCCAGACTGGGCATCCGCCATGCCCTCTCCGCACCCTACAGGCTGGCCGGAAATGGGCAGGCTGAAAGAATGGTGAGGCTCACCAAGGAGGCGCTTACCAAGATGGCACCAGGGGACTGGCAAGAACGGATTGACAACTTCCTTCTCACCCAGCACATCACACTGCATGCCACCACTCGGAAGAGCCCAGCAGAGCTGCTCATGGGCAGGAAGCTGAGGTCACCCTTGGACCGATTACACCCGCAGTACAGCCCAGATGTGACTGCCACCGCCAGCCATCCGCTCCGAGCATTCGTAAAGGGAGACCCAGTATTCACTTTAAATTTCCATGGGTCGCCGAAATGGCTGAAGGGAGAGATAGAAAGCACAACCGGCCTGAAGTCCTACAGAGTGGAGCTGGAAGATGGACAGGTCTGCCAATGGCACATCGACCAGCTCCGGAAAAGGTGGAGAGGATCGAGCAAAAACCAGCCTGATGAGGTAGGCCTGCCACACCCCTTCGAGGTGGGCCAGCGACACCCCGGCGAAGCAGGACGGTACCACGGCAGCGTCCCTAAACATAACCTGCCCCAGGAAGTAGACCGGTACCCGCATCGCGAGGGGGATTAGCACCACCCCGGCGAGGAAGGCACCTGTCACCACAACCCCAGAGACCGATGTCCCAGCAACAAGGTAGACCGGGGACAACCCCAGAGGGGAGATTCACACCCCCTCAGCGAGGTCGACCTACAACACCCCGGCGAGGAAGACCTCTACCGCAAAGCAGTAGACCGGGGACAATCACGAGAGACTAATACACAACGCCCCGGCGAGGGCGACCAGCGACACCCCAGCGAAGGAGACCTCCACCAACACCCCGGCGAGGTCGACCGACGCCCACCAGAGAGGGAAGCCGCGTGACAACCTGACAAGGTCGGACAGCAGAAACAACAGGCCGACCTGCAAGGCAAGTCCCAACAACACCTGTATAGACCCCATCAACGGCAGGAACTGGGAAAAGGAAAAGTAATCCAGATGGACTTACCGGACGGCCGAGAGCACCCACCGAGTGATGTCCAGCGACAAGGTTCCGATGAGACCGGGCAGGAGAAGGACCAGCAGCACCAGCCAGATAATCCAGAGGTTGGGACCGGAGGAGCGGGCATGGGGCCCACTCACTCGACGGCCAGAATCCCGGGCACCCAAGTCCGGGAGCCAGAGAGGACAAAAGCCCCGTCCGCCCAGGGGAGCGGCGAAACTCAGAGTGAACTGCGCAGGTCTGCTAGGACTAGCAGACGACCCACCTACCTGCGTGATTTCGTAACGTATTTGAACTGATTGACATGTTCGGACTAAGGGGGGAGGAGTGTTATGTCCAAATAAGGACATCCGTCCGGGGATTGGTTAACCCACCGGCGGGAAGTTTAAATAACTGTCATTGGACGGCTGGTCTGCCGGAGCGCTATAAGAAGGGCTCCGGCAGCACAGCTGTTCGTCTTGTTCTTTGAGCTGAATAAAGTCATTGACTAGACCCGAGCTGGTCGCATCTTCTTTCTCCTGCGTCGATCTTACAAAACAGAAGGTAGTTTAGTTTTGTCTGAGACTTGGAAGAGGAGAAGCAACAGATATGGAAATGACAATGGAACAGGTTTTAGAACATCTAGAGCCGTGATGGCGAACCTATGGCACACGTGCCACAGGTGGCACATGGAGCCATATCAGTGGGCACGCGAGTGTTGCCCTAGCTCATCTCCGGTGCGCATGCACACACCGGCCAGCTGATTTTTGGACCTTCTGGGTCCACTGGAAGTCAGGAAACATGCTGTTTCTGGCCCCCGGGGGGCCTCTGGGGGGCTGGGGAAGGCTGTTTTCACCCTCCCCAGGCTCCTAGAAAGGTTCCGGAGTCTGGGGAGGGTGAAAAATGGGCCTACTGGGCTCACTGGGCCATCGTGTACCAAGCGGGGGGAGCACAGGGGGTTGCGCACAGGGGAGCGAGGTGCATTGAATTATGGGTGTGGGCACACACACGCGACCCCCCCCCACTTTTGGCATGCGATGCCAAAAAGGTTAGCCATCACTGATCTAGAAGGTTGATGTGAAGAGGGTGTGATGTGATATCAATGGCTGAAATGGGCTGAGACATCCAGGGGTGGGCTTCAAAAATTTTAGCAAGGGGTTCTCTGCTCAGTGGCTGGGTGGGCATGGCCATGGTGGGTGTGGCCTCCTGCACCACGGTGGGCGGGTGTTTTTGGCCTCCCCAGGCTCCGGAAGCTTTTTTTGGGCCTCTGGGAGGGCGAAAACAGCCTCCCCAGGCTCTGGAGGCCCTCTGGAGATGGGAAAAGGGCCCATTTCTGGCCTTCCTGAACTTCCATTAGGCCCATTTTTCACCCTCCCTGGTCCTCTGTGCATACCCTGCACTTACCTGCATCCAAAATGGGCTGGGGTGGGGACTCCTGGGAGGGGCCAGCCAAGAGTGGGATTTGGGGGTTCTCCAAACTGCACAGACTCTTAGCTAGAGGTTTTCCCGAACCCCTGTGAACCCCCAACAGCCCACCCCTGGAGACATCTCTCTTTTTTATTTTTTTAAACAAACAAACATACAATACATCATTAATCATTCAGTGATTCATCTGAGCACATGTTTTGGGTCCTCTACTTCTTCCTCCATCATTCTCTTACTATATTTCTATCATATTTTTATATTTTCATTTAATTTGTTACAACATTCTTTCCAAGTTCTTACTTTTATGTTAATTCATTTTATGTCTACAACATTTCCCCCCAAATTTTTTAATTATATTAATTTTCATATATATTTCTTCTCTAACCATTGATAAAATTGCCCCATACCTTAAAATACTCCAATTCTTCCTTTTCTTTAATTGCCAGTGTTAATTTATTCATTTCTGAACATTCCAATATTTTCTTAATTACTTCTCCCTCTATAGGGATTTTCTCTGTTTCCAGTTTTGTGCAAATAAATCCTTGCTGCAGTTATAACATGTATAATCAAGTATATATTTTCTTTCTATATTTCTCTGGTAAGATACCCAATAGGAACAGTTCAGGTTTTAAGTCAATATGCTGTTGTATCATTTCCTCTAACTGTGTCCAAATTTTAACCTAATAATTTCTCGCTTCTGGGCATGTCCACCACATATGATAGTATGGTTCTGGTATCTGATGACAAACCCTGGAGACATCTCTAGTGGCTGTTGAAGAAGGATCATTTGTTTCACTGCTGAGAAAGGATGGGTAGTAGTCCTAAAATGGATGGGGTGGTGTTTGTACTGTAGGAAGGCCAAAGGCCCCAGGCCATCTTTGCCTTCTTTCTTCCTGACCTCGTAGTGAACCTCAGACAATAGAACAAAAGATTACTTATGCCTGGAGTGTCCAACCTTGGCACATGTTTATTGGTGGAGTGGTGAGTTAGCAGGTAATACGTGTTCTGACCTAGGTTTCCTTGGAAAGTATAAAGCACAATCTTAGTCCCGGTTAGTCCTTTATTTACATGGCTGTGAGTTATTGTTGTTCACAATCCGCAAGGCTTCACAAACAGTCTTTCAGGGGAATGTTTATAAACACCCACCTTATCTCCCTTGGAATGCTGCCAGAGAACTAATTGCCAAACACAGGGTAAGGCTAAACTTGGCACAGAGTCAAACAGAACTTTTCAAAGCTTGAACCGACCAGATGGACTAATTACTTCCTGCAAAAGCTCACGTCCCGTTCGCTCCTCTTTTATGTCTTATGGGAGGGGCAAATCATCTCCAAGCTTTACTCCCAAGTCGACCCTGTTATTTTAATTGTTCTTGCCTTCTGGCAGCTCTGCGCATGCGCACACTGGGAACAGGCTCACGCTGTTCTTCTGCCTCGCTGATATCAGACTTCGGAGACTCAGGAGGCAGCACATAACTATCAGATGGCCTTGGCCCCCTCTCTGCCTCCAATGCAGAGCCCTTGTCTGAGCTTTCCCCAGCCCCCAGGACTGGCCCAAGTTCCTCCCCAACCTCCTCACTCTCTGACTCTGCTGCCAGCTCTGCTGGCCACTGGCAGGCCACAACAATATGATGCTGCTAAACTGTCAGAAAGAGACTAGCAACCCAGGGGAGGAGTCAAGTGGGGAATTAGCCTGGAAACCCTACATGAGCACACTGTTATCATTACAGCTAATTTAAATAATTATTTAGGGAACCTGCATGTACAAATAGAGTCACAGAACATTAAATGGCACGCCAGTATTATTGACATTTGGAGCAACGACAATTTATCATGCCAAACCTAACCTCAACATTTTCCAGGTCACAGAACTAGCCATTTAAGTTATGTGTAAGCAGCAAAACTACTTTCTTGCAAAGTTTCTGAGAGTGCCATTTGCCACAAGTAGAATTCTTCTGGGTTTTTTTACACACTTGATTTTATGGAACTTGATTCAGCAGATTTCAGTTGGGGTACATATAATCCCAGTTCGGACGTATCCAAAATTCATGCCAAATTTGGATCGTGCCCCTGTGGAGATGCTGCAACAGTTGCAAGTGTGAGGACTGGTTGTAAGTCGCTTTTTTCAGTGCTGTTGTAATTTTGAATGATTGTAAATTGAAGGTTACCTTTATTGCCAGAAACAATCCCCAATGTTGCCCTTCTCTTCATTAACCCAGGAGTCAGCACTTGAGTAAGGGTGTCAAATGTGATTTCATTGAGGGCCGCATCAGGGTTTTGTTTGATCTCAGGGAGCTGGGGTGGGCGTGGTCAGGATGGGTGTGGCCAGCTCGACGTCACTCATGTCGGGGGCGCCCAAGAACTCTACCAGAGAAAATGGGCTCCATTTTTCCTGGCAGAGGTACTGTGGGCCGGTCCTTCTCTGTTTCCAGGGTGGCCCCGCAGGCCAGATCTAAGCACTCTGCGGGCTGGATCCGGCCCCGGGCCTTGAATTTGACAACCCCTGATTTACAGGGTCCCAGATCTTAACAAATGAGTTCGCCACCTTGTATAAACAGCAAATGTTTCCCAGAAACCTTTAAAAGGAACCGGCTTCCAAAATCAATGGGTGTCCAACTGTTTTATTCATGTTTCAAAAGTGGCCATTTGTCTAATCGTTGTCCTTGATGTTATGTCATTTTGGACCGATGAAAGACTCATTATGCAGATCAGGACTCTGCAGCCCCCCCCCCCAAATTGAGGTGGACTCTGTCAAGTTAACGGATGGGCAGCTTCCGAAAGCGAAGATCTGAGGGTCACAGAAGGTTTCCCTGGATGAAGTTCAACACTCATCTGGATCCAACCTTGGAGGACAGAAAAGAAAAGATGTTTTGTCAACAGGAGATTCCTAAGAGAATCCATGGCAGGGGTGAAATGCTACCGGTTTGGATCGGTTCGTGCGAACCAATAGTAAAAAATGCTACCAGTTCAGGTGAACAGATATTTCCGACGATCAGCTGTGACGTGTGATTTATATTAGCTAGAATCATCGGATTTCCTGCTTTCTAGCTAATCTAAATTGTGTAGCACAGCGGATTCCCTTCCCACTTTTCTACTTCCCTTTGCAGCAGTGGTGAAATGTAAAATTTGTTACTACCAGTTCTGTGGGCGTAGCTTAGTGGGGGGGGGTGGTGGTAATGTGACTGGGTGGGCGTGACCAACTTTTTTTTTTACTTTTAAAAGCATTTTTTCTAAAACCTCTTCAACCAAAGAGGTTGTAAAAAAATGCTTTTAAAAGGTTCTGACGATCCCAGATGAGCTGCGTGATCATCAGAGGCTTTTTTTTTTTTACTTTTAAAAGCATTTTTTCGGCCAAAGAAAAATGCTTTTAAAAGTTAAAAAAAAAGCCTCTGATGATCACGCGGCTCAGCTGGGCATGGGGGGGGGGGCAGGGATTTTTGCTACCAGTTCTCCGAACCACCCGCCACCATCGCTACTCGATTGGGCAATCCAGTCCGAAACGGGAGCATTTCACCCCTGCTTTGTCGAAGGCTTCAAAATGATCCTTTTTTAGTGCTGCATGAGCACGCCTCAGGCAAGCTCGGTAGCAGGCTCACAGAACCGGTAGCAGACTTCAGAGGATTTCACCGCTGATCCATGGCCTCTAACATGCCCTGTCATGGATTAGATGGAATTAGTGTTCCCATACCTCAAACTACAGCCATGCTGGTTGGGGGTTATGGGGACTGTCATCCAACTCTATTTGGAAAACCATGGGTTCTCACACCTGCCTTAAAGATCTCATATTGCTGGCGACTGGGGGGTGGGTGGGGGAGTGGATGAAGTAAAGACTTTTGCCTGCAATTTCTAGAGATATCAATCGATCATCTGAACTAGCATGGGGCAGATCAAATAGAGATTGAATTGCTTCGTGTGATTCCAATGCATTCACTTCTTGCCTACCAAACAAGACAGGAGGAAAAAAATATTTTTTTCCCTCTAACTGCAGCAAATCCAAGAGCTGAAAGGGGCAATTTATGCTATGGAGTTCTGCGGAATAAAAGAGTCTACCTCCAGGCTTAAATCTTATTGTTAAGGATTTAATTCATCTGATTACAGCATAATTACAGATTTGGAAGGGACCTTGGAGGTCATCTAGTCCAACTCTCTGCTCAAGCAGGAGACCCTACACCATTTCTGACAAATGGCAGTCCAATCTTTTCTTGAAAGCCTCCAGTGATGAAGCTCCCACAACTTCTGAAGGCAAGTGGTTCCATGAGTTGATTGTTCTCATTGTCGGAACATTTCTCCTTGTTTCTCGATTGAAACTCTCCTTGATCAGTTTCCATCCATTATTCCTTGTCTGGCCTTCGAGTGCCTTGAAAAATAGCTTGACCCCTTCCTCTCTGTGGCAGCCCCTCAAATATCGGAACACGGCTATCTAAGACATCATTCTAGTGTTAAGAGTTTCTAGTTTATATAGCATTAATATAACTGTACTCAGCTAATATCCAGGGGTGGGATTCAGCCGGTTTATACCGATTTGGATGAACTGATAGTTGTGACTTGTGGGTGAGTCTGCCAATCTGCCCCGTCGCTATGCTGTCCTATTTAGCTGCATTTTTAAGACACATCCATGCGTGCAAGCATGTGTGTGAGCAAAGTACATGCACAGAAGGCACACACATGTGCACTCACAATTTCAGTGCTGGGGCGAACTGGTTGTTACATTATGTGAAGCTGGGGTGAAATGCTCCCGGTTTGGACCGGATCGGGCGATCTGGTAGTTCGGAGAACTGGTAGCAAAAATCCCCTGCCCATACCCACCCAATCCCCTGGTCCCCATTGCTCACTTGGCAGCTTACTGCTTCTTTCAGGCTTGCTCGCTTTTCCTGCCTTGCTTCGGCTGCTGCAATCAATCCAATCGGTGAGCAACTCAATCTGCCTGCCTTGTGCCTTCAATTTGGTAAGTTACTGGGAGCTTTAAAAAAAATGTTAATTGGGGTTTTTTTAGGAGTTTTTTTTTTAGACATAGCAATTTAAAGTTAAGGAAGTTTTAACTTTTATCTAAAAATATAAATAAAATAAAATAAAATAAAATAAAATAATAAAATAAAATATTTGTGCAGCTTTCTGAGATTTGGTGTGTTTCTGTAGCGTTTCACTCTAGCTACACAAACACACAAAATCTCACAAAGCTGTATGTGGCATTTTGTGTAGAAAAAGTGTGAAAGTTGGTTTTTGAGCTTTTTGTGGCTGTGTGAGATTCCTGTTTGTTGCAGGGGCTATTTTGGGTCAAGTGCAGCTGCTTTTACATTGTGTGTGAGTCAGTTGTGTTGTGTTGTGTTGTGTTGTGTGTGTGTAATCTGTGAAAGTTGGTTTTTGGAACCTCTTATTGTTTCGTGTACTTTGTTGATTATTTTTATTATTTTTTATTATTATTGGCCACACCCACCGGATCACCTGACCACCAAGCCATGCCCACCAATTAAGCCATGCCCACAGAACCGGTAGGGAAAATTGTTAGATTTCACCCCTGTGTGAAGCCCACCTCTGCTAATATCTATATTTTATCATACATTGTTTGCATCTTATAAAACATAAAACCTTTACTTGGGGTGGGGGAGAGGAAAAAGGAGGGAGGGAGGGACTATACCCACAAGCCCCCTAGAGATATGAGCAAAGAATGGCACTCAGATATTCCAAAGAAAGAGAGAAAGATAATTTATTTATTCAAATGCTGCCATTATTTCAGTAGGGCCCAAATCCTGTTCTATTATTGTATTACTTTTTCATATATTTAATTAATATTAATTGACATGGCCAGTGGAGAGTTGTCCTATTACATCGTATTATGTCCTATGTTACTCTGTTATGCCTCAAATACTTCACCTACACAAGTCCTTTTATAGAGTCGATAACAAGAGGGGAGTTGTCCTTTGGGGATTTCTACAAAAAAAAAAAAAATCAGATCCTTTTCTTAGAAATTTACAGCTGTGGGATCTCCTATGATGTCCAATTAAGCCAAATCCTAATTCATGCACTGCTTTTGGTTGCTAAACTGTGTTATGGATTTGTAATTGGCTTTTACTGCGCATTCCGGGGGCTATTGATTTTTTTTTTAAACCACCACCTTGAAAGAAGGAAATAGGTAAAGACATGAATTTTAAAAACTCAGATCCAGGATGGAAGGACAAACATTTGGAGAAATTGAAGGCTCTGGATTAGGGACCAAGAAAACTTGTTGCATGACTAGGAATTGGGTGGATCCTGGACAGTGGTGGGATTCAGCCGGTTCGGGCCAGTTCAGGCCAACCGGTAGTTAAATTGTTGGATGGTTCCGTCCCTTCCCACCCACCCCTTCCAGGAGTCCCCATGTGCCCCATTTTGGCTGCCAGGTAAGTGCAGGGAGGCCTCCTAGGCCCAAAACAGGGTGCAGGGCAGAGGTGGGTTTCAGCAGGTTCTGACCAGTTCTGGAGAATTGGTAGCAGAAATTTTGAGTAGTTCGGAGAACTGGTAGTAAAAATTCTGACTGGCCCCTCCCCCATCTATTCTCTGCCTCCCAGGAGGAAATGATCAGAAGGAAATGGGGATTTTGCAGTAACCTTCCCCTGGATTGGGAAGGGAATGGAGATTTTGCAGTATCCTTCCCCCGGAGTGGGGTGGGAATGGGGATTTTACAGTATCCTTCCCCTGCCATGCCCACCAAACCATGCCCACCAAGTCATGCCACACCCACCAAGCCACACCCACAGAACCGGTAGTAAAAATTTTTGAAATCCACCACTGGAGCAGGGGGGTGCAGTGCACCCCCTGTTGCCTGTTTTTGCTCCCAAGAGGCTTCATGGAGATCTCCTAGGCCCAAAACGGGGCACGGAGGGAGTGGCGCATCCCCCCGTGGCCCATTTTTGCTCCCAGGGGGGTGGAGGCGGCTGAGTGCTGCCTGGCCATGCCCACCATGGCCACGCCCATCCATTTGGTCATTAGGGCAGAGAACTGGTTAGGGTTAGGGTTATTTGAATCCCACCACTGATCCTGGGGCAGTTACTCTCTCTATATATATTTAATTTAATCACAGATCTTTTGTAGGATTAATTTGGAAGAAAGGAAGTTCAGTCATATACTTCAGCCTTTCCTTAATCTGGTCATTCTCCAGATGGATTTGAATTCCAAAATAGCTTAGGGAGGAAGCAAAGGTTTGGATTTTTTTTGTCTTTCACTCCAAATCAAACATTAAACTATAATACATTTGCATAAGCATATGCCTACATTGTGAGGCAAGGGCATAGATTTGTGCTGATGTACAGCACTTTAGTTCAATGTTGGGTTTATTATATTTGAATTGTAGTATGTTTAGCTCTAACTTAGAAATAAAAACAGAAACGCCTTGAGTTATTTATTAAAAAGCAAAGGTGGGATAGAAATAAAAGAAATAGCCGCCTTGAGTCTTCGGAGAAAGGCGGCATACAAGTTGAACAAATAAATAAATAAATAAACTTTTGAATGCCATCTTTGTTCCATGCAGTTTCAGCTGTTGGGTAATTATATCTTGACTTATATAATTTCATGGGTCTTTTTTGATATCCATTATCCAAATGCAACAGTCTTTGCCTTTTTTAAATAGCAAACTTGCAGCTTAGTCTTAAGTCCAATTCAGGCATCGATATTAGCCTAATTTCCTGGCTAATGAGCCAAAGGCCAAGGATATAAGCTCACATCCCAGCCATTACTGACAGGATTGCCATGCTTCCTTGTTCCCATTAGGTGTCAGTGAAGCTTTGCACAGTAGGAGCAGAAGAAACGCGATCCCAGCCTATTCTGTGAAGAAACACCACACAGCCAAGTGTGTTTCATGTGTGAAGAGCCTATAAAATGCAAACTAGAGCAAGCTATCATTTCTCTTCCCTGGAAAAGATTCTTAGGGAAGTGTCAGCAAGGAAAAGATTTTAGCCTTCTGAACTTGGGGTGTGTGTGTGTGTGTGTGTGTGTGTGTGTGTGTCTACTTTTGTTATGTGTCTGACATTACCAAAATGTGTTTGGTGATGTCAGATATATACTGATGGTCGTGCTCATTCAGTCTATGCGGAAGTTATTTAGGCCATACAGTTTCAGGTTTAAAAGTTATTTTATTATTTACAAATATACAATAATGAACAGGGTGTCCTGCTGCATTTATTACCCTGACTGTATGGCTCAGAGGTTGAGAGGGAGAGAAGTTCACTGCTGTCTTGCTGAGATGGATGGGAAGAAATTAGGGAAGATATCCAATTGATTTGTGGGTATGACTCCAATAAGGGAGTTCATTGGTTTATACAGTCACATGGGATGTCTGTAGACTTAGAAGACTTAACCCCTTCTGGTGCCTGGGGCATCATACGTAGGCAATATCTGACAGGTGATACCCCTGTTTTCCCAAAAATAAGACACTGTCTTATATTTTTTTTGAACCCTGAAATAAGTGCTTGGCCTTATTTTTGGGGAGGTCTTATTATTTGGGGGCGTGTGAAGCAAGATGGGGCTCCTCTTGCCATCTTACCTGATTTCCAGCTTTGCTTTTAAATATTTTTGAGAGGGCTTATTTTTTGGGGGGGGGCTTATTTCAGTGCGTGTACTCAAAAGCCCGATTGGGCTTATTTTCAGAGTATGTCTTATTTTCGGGGAAACAGGGTATTATTAAGGTGGGAATAAGACTAGACAGCTCCTCAAATGCGTTGCTTCTCAGAAATCCATTTATTTTGACTGAAGAGTGTGCACAACACGCTGGTTTTCCTTCTTTCACTCTTGGGTAATTGGCACCTTGGCCTGAACAGGTAGAGCAGCTGAGAATGAAATCTGGAGCTTGTAAAAAGAGGAAAGAAGCAATTAATGAAGGGTGAGTCCGATTGTTGACCTCTGGTTGTTTTTGTTGCTAAGAACAAACAAGGCAAACCCGCTGAAATGTGACTCAGCTTCCTTTGATGGGCAGATCAACCCCAATCAACCTATACTAAGCAAGATGAGAGCAAAGCCAAGAAATTATGAGTGTCAGAAGGATGACTATCCAGCTTCTAGAGCAGCAGTCACCAACTGGTGGTCCGTGGACCACTGGTGGTCCACAAGAAAATTTTGGTAGTTCACAGAAAAATTATTCACATTTTTTATATTGCACTAAATCAGGGGTCCTCAAACTATGGCCCCTGGGACAGATACGTGCAATGAGCATTTGGGTTGCTGCAGAGAGTCTCCCCCTTTGGGGTCTTTTTGTGTGGGTTGGAAGGGGGCAGAAATTCCGACTTGGGGTCTGCTTCAGCCTCCTGGTGTGGGGCTTTGGACAAAGGCTGGAGGGAAGTGCTGCTGGTGGCAAAGAGCTGAAGGACCTTGTTTCAGTGGGACTGCATCATGGCCTGCAACTGGCTGATCATCTCAGCCCGCTGAGCCTCCAGGTGCCAGTACCTGGCCTTGCACTCCCGCAGATCTTCCCTCTGCTTGGAAAGCCTATGCTCGTAGTCCTCAGTGAGGTGTTTCTACTGAGCATCCTTCTCAGTCAGATTCAATTTGAACTGAACTGTTTTGCCAACTTTTTCTCATGGCGGCTGCTTACCTTCAACAACTGCTTCCTGTTGCGGTTCTAAGGAGCCTGAGTGGTGTAGGAGGCTAATGCCTCCTACTAAGGCAGCATTTAACATCCAGCTGCCTGCAATTACTGCAAGTTCAATTCTCACCAGGCTCAAGGTTGACTCAGCCTTCCATCCTTTCTAAGGTGGGTAAAATGAGGACCCGGTTTGTGGGGGCAATAAGATGACTTTGTATAAAATATACAAAAGTATGAAGGCTATTGCTTAACGCATTGTAAGCCACCCTGAGTCTCCGGAGAAAGGCAGCATATAAATAAAATAAAAAATAAAAAAATAAAATAAGGAGCATGGGCAGGGAGGTGATGAGTGGCTGGGAGAGGAGGGGTGAGTAGAGGCTGGCGAGATGCCCTTGACATGAGTGACATTGAGTTGGCCACACCCATCCAGTCACATGACCACCTAGTCATGCCCATCCAGCCGGTCATTAGGCAGATCATATTAGTGGTCCACGGGATTTAAACTTATGAATTTCGTGGTCTGAAAGGTGGGTGATCCCTGTTCTAGAGTATCTTTCTCAAGAAGGTGAAAAGGAACACTAAGCTTTCTGGATAGTTCTCCAGCTGATCTGGAACACGGGTTGGGCAACATGGTTGAAGGTTCTTATTCCATCAAGGAGCAGTTAACAATTTTTCATTGCTCTACAATCGTGTGGGTTTTGACTCTCCAAACTGACACACGTTTGACCCAGGTGTGGGCTTCAAAAATTTTAACAAGGTGTTCTCTGTCCAGTTGTTGGGTGGGTGTGGGCATGGCCATGGTGGGTGTGGCCTAGTCAGCTTCCTGCAGCACAGCGTGTGTGTGTGTGTGTGTGTGTATGTGTGTGTGTGTGTGTGCGTTTTTGCCCTCCCCAGGCTCTGGAGGGTCTTCTCGAGCCTCCAAGAGGGTGAAAATGGCCTCCCCAGACTCTGGAGGCCCTATGAAGACAGGAAATGGGCCCGTTTCTGGCCTTCCCGAACTTCCATTAGGCCCGTTTTTCGCCCTCCCTGAGCCTCTGTGCGCGCCCTGCACTTACCTGCATCCAAAACGGGCCATGTGGGGGCTCCGGGGAGGGGAGGGGTGGGCAAGGCCAGCAGGAGTGGGATTTGGGGATTCTCCGAACTGCACAGAATCTTAGCTAGAGGTTCTCCTAAACCCCTGCGAACCCCCAGCAGCCCACCCCTGGTTTGACCTTTTCGTGGTGATTCCTCTCAAAGGTCAACCAAATCTTTAAGCTTCAAGATTAACCAATCTTTGAACGATTATGTAATTTTTGAATGATGATGACTTCCATGTATGGAAATATAAATAGGATTCATGGGTCAGGAAGGCATTTAAACACTGCCTTTTCTGAAATCCAGACTAAGATGAAAATATGATAAAGGTAAAGGTAAAGGTTCCCCTCGCACATATGTGCTAGTCGTTCCCAACTCTAGGGGGCAGTGCTCATCTCTGTTTCAAAGCTGAAGAGCCAGTGCAGTCCAAAGATGTCTCCATGGTCATGTGGCCAGCATGACTAAATGCCAAAGATACACGGAATGCTGTTACCTTCCCACCAAAGGTGGTCCCTATTTTTTTACTTGCATTTTTTACATGCTTTCGAACTGCTAGGTTGGCAGAAGCTGGGACAAGTAATGGGAGCTCACCCATTACGCGGCACTAGGGATTCAAATCGCTGAACTGCCGACCTTTCGATCGACAAGCTCAGCATCTTAGCCATTGAGCCACCGCGCCCCTTCAAAAATTCGAAAATATGATCAACAGGAGCAAAACAGAGAGCAGAAAATTAGAAACAAGGGAAGAAAACCAGATTAAGTCTGGCTTAGTGCCAGATATGTGTATTCAGACTTTGAGATTTCTCCTCTGTGATTTGTGGTTTCACGTGTATTATGAGTTCAGGGAACTCATTAAAACTATGATGGCACCAGCCACAAATGTGCAATGTTAAAGTAAGATCCCTTAGAATTATTTTCCCAGAACATGTTTTTACAGGTAGCCAATCTCTAGGTCTTAAAATAATGATCTTCCCTCTTTTGAATGGCAATAAGTAATTTTTTTTCATTGTTGTCAGGTTGGTGAACTCTTTGTTTCAAATGCCCTGATGGTTAATCAATAGTCTTTATTATTTCACTGAGCTTGTCAACTTTTTACTGTCCTTTTCAAAATGAAGGCTTTGTATTGGGAGTATTTTTAATGGACATTGATCTGACGTATAGAATTATCTTTGATTGCTTAGTCAGCTACTGGAATCTTCTTCAATTCAAAGTGACCCTCCATTTAAAAGTCAGGGGAATGAAACCTGAGTTGCAAGGAGGATATACAACCACTAGGTGACAGCAGAGAGGATTTTGTATCTCTGCTGCTCCCTAGTGATTGTATGAACTCTTGCATTCTTGACTAGGTAGCTGGGATTTAAAATGCAATGCTCAGCATTCATCTTTCTGGCAATATAATATAATGCTGGGTGACCTTGGGCCAGTCCTCTCTTTCAGCCCACGAAAGCAGGCAATGGCAATAAGGCTTCTGAAATCTTGCCCAGAAAACTGCAAGGACTTTTCAGGTGGCTGTTGTCAGGAGTCAACACTGACTCGGAGGCATGCACACACCCACACCTTGTGAGTCAGACAGATAATTTATCCCCAGCTCTGATGAATGGATGGATATTTTGGCAACGTTCTGTTGTCTCTTGGTGATAAAATCATGGGAACCTTTATCCCAAGATACACACAAGCTGGTTCATTATTTCAGCCATTTGCTGAATATTTCAGTTCTAGCATTTCCTGGTGGTCACCTATCCAAGACCAACCCACCCTTTGCGGGATCAGTTTGGTGCTGCTCCCTGCTGTACATAAGACTGAGCCAAAAGCAAATACAGGATGTTCAAGTATTTCTTTATTGATGGATTGACTGATTGACTGATTTTTTAAAATAATGGATGGAAACTGATTAAGGAGAGATTCAACCTAGACATGAGGAGGAACTTTCTGACAGTGAGAACAATCAACCAACGTAACAGAAGTTGCCACTGGAAGTTGTGGGAGCTTCATCACTTAAGACTTTCAAGAAACGATTGGACTACCATTTGTCAGAAATGGTGTAGGGCAGTGATGGCTAACCTTTTTGCCATCGCGTGCCAAAAGTGAGGGGAAGGCGGTGGGGTCACATGCACGCGTGCCCACACCCATAATTCTATACACCCCGCCCCCCCGTGCTCCCCCCGCTTTTGGCATGTGATGGCACGGTGGGTCTGGTAGGCCCGGTTTTTGCTTTCCTCAGGCTCCAGAGCCTTTCTCGGAGCTTGGGGAGGGCAAAAACGGCTTTCCCCATCCCCACAAAGGCCTTCCGGAGGCCAGAAACAGTATGTTTCCTGACTTCTGGTGGGCCCAGAAGGCCCGAAAATCAGCTGGCTGGTGTACGCATGTGTGCTGGAGCTGAGCTCGCGTGCCCACCAATATGGCTCCGCGTGCCATCTGTGGCACCCGTGCCATAGGTTCGCCATCATGGGTGTAGGGTCTCCTGCTTGAGCGGGGGGTTGGACTAGATGACCTACAAGGTCTTTTCCAACTCTGTTAATGTTGCCCATCTCCCCTATAAAGTGGCTTACAGATTATTTTAATGCTGTGAGCTGCCCAGCGTGGTTTCGTTACAAGATAGGCGGTAAATTAATTAATTAAATAGAAAAATAATTTAAATATATTAAAACAATGCAGATTAAAATTTTAAAACCATACACACTAAAACCAAGAGATCAGTCAACCACCGCCATCAGTGTGTGTGTGTGTGTGTGTGTGTGTGTGTGTGTGTGTGTATGCATGAAATACCAAAATCACCCTTAACAAAATACAGATAGCCCTCAATTTATGACCACCCATTGAGCTCAAAATTTCTGTTGCTAAGCGAGATAGTTGTTAAGTGCATTTTGCCAGGGATGAAATCCAGCAGGTTCTGATAGGTTCTGGAGAACCGGTAGCGGAAATTTTGAATAGTTCGGAGAACTGGCAAATACCACCTCTGGCTGGCCTCAGAGTGGGGTCGGAATGGAGATTTTGCAATATCCTTCCCACAGGAGTGGGGAGGGAATGGGGATTTTGCAGTATCCTTCCCCTGGAGTGGGATGGGAATGGAGATTTTGCAATATCCTTCCCCTGCCACGCCCACCAAGCCACACCCACCAAGCCACGCCCACAGAACTGATAGTAAAAAAAATTGGATTTCATCACTGGTTTTGCCCCATTTTACAACCTTTCTTTCCGCAGTGAATCACCGCAGTTGTAAAGTTAGTAACCCGGTTGTTAAGTGAATCTGGCTTCCCCATTGATTTTGCTTGGTCAGAAAGGCGCAAAAGGTGATCACGTGACCTCGGGACACTACAACCGTCATAACTATGAGTCAATTGATCCCGTGACCTTGGGGATGCTACAATGTCGTAACTGTGACAAATGGTCATAAGTCATGTTTTTCAGTGACTTTGGTAGAAAATTAGCACCCGCCCCTCTCCTAGAAGAATGAAATATTTTAGGAAATATTAAAAAGGGAGAATATTATATTTCCCTGGATGAGAAAAGGAGAAACATGTTTTAAAGACAAAGCAGCAGCTCCCTGCTCCTCCCCCCACTTCAGCTCCAGGGTGATGGGATTAAGACATGGCCCTCAGGACATAATAGGATTAGCCCTCTACCCATCTAGGAACAGAGTTCACTACAAGGCACCTGGGAGATTGCATCACCCAGCAAGATTCAACCAAGCTTGGGACTCAAGACACTACAAAGTTACCCCTGCATGGCCCCATGAGAATCGGACAACCAATCGAATACAGGAACAGGAAGCTACAAGACAGGGCCCAAGAGAGGGTATAAATCTCTCTCTCTCTCTCTCTCTCTCCCTCCCTCTCCTATGTGCTCATTTTGCCCAGGACCTCAAACCATGTGGTCCTGTTCACCCTTAAAACCATCATTCCAAGCAGCCTCCATGTTTCCAGTGTCTTTCTCCCCACTTGGAATTGAACCTAGATGGACATTTCTTCCAACACTTTGAACAGCCAATAAATGAACTGTTGTAAGTCAAGGATTACCTGTAACTCTGGTTTAGCTTGAAGAAGCTGCTTATGATGAGATCTGGAGCTAGATTTCCCTTCCATATTCCCCTGCTCATCAACCCTCTTTGATGAGCCTTGACCTGGCTGAATTTGCTTAAGGAGGAGTTTGCTTCAGATCAGGGGAGCTTGCCTTGCCTTGATCCAATTCCACTCTGGTGCAGAATGGCTGGCTGGCAGGCAAGCAATGCCCTCTCTGGCTGTTTGCTGGGGTGTTTCTTCCTTCCTCCTTCCACTTCCCTTTCCTCATCTCTCAGGGAAAGGTTACCTAATCTCTTTCCACAGAAGCAACCCACATATTTGCACACAACACACAGGTTGGAGAATCAGGGTATTTTCTGCACCCCTGAATTGCAGGCCTGCAGATTTCCCATCCAGCAGAGGATGGAAATGTTGTGAGTTGGGGGTCCCACCCAGGAGACCTGCTGCTTACAAATTTCCTTTGCCCACAGCCTCTCTGCAGAGGAACATGGTCTTCTTCTTTTAGCTTTTCTTATGGGGGGGGGGGTTTCCCAACCTTGGCCACTTTAAGAGGCGGGGACTTCAACTCCATGTCTTTTAAAGTGACTGTGGTTGGGAATCCCCTGCTGAAGACTTTCCCCTGAGAATTTGGGCTGGAAAGAAACGTCCCTTTGCATCTGTCCTGCTCCTCATTCAGGCCAGACTGCTGGGCACATCCCGGAGAATCTTGGTTGTTTCATCCTGCACAACTTGATTTTCCAGTCCTGCCACTTGCAGCAGGAGGTCTGTGGGTTGGCGTCTTCTGAGTCAGGAGAGAGAGAGAGAGGGACGGAGGGAGAGAGAAATGAGAGAGAGAGAGAGAGAGAGAGAGAGAGAAAGAAAGAAAGAGAGAGAGAGAGAGAGAGAAAGAAAGAAAGAAAGAGAGCCAGAGCGACTCATACACAAAGAGAATGTCTGTGGACTTTAGAAGGAAAACGAAGGAGAGGGAGAAA
>WNWU01000021.1:20880452-20930318 GCA_012654045.1 Ptyas mucosa
GAATAGGAATAGGAATAGGAATAGGAATAGGAATAGGAATAGGAATAGGAATAGGAATAGGAATAGGAATAGGAATAGGAATAGAATAGAATTCTTTATTGGCCAAGTGCGATTGGACACACAAGGAATTTGTCTTTGGTGCATATGCTTTCAGTACATAAAAAGAAAAAATACATTCATCAAGAATCATAATGTACAACACTTAATGATAGTCACAGGGTACAAATAAGCAATCAAATCATACTAGGAAACAATCAATATAAATCGTAAGAATACAAGCAACAAAGTTACAGTCATAGAGTCGTAAGTGGGAGGAGACAGGTGATAGGAACAATGAGAAGACTAATAGTAACAATAATGCAGACTTAGTGAATAGTTTGACAGGGTTGAGGGAATTATTTGTTTAGCAGAGTGATGGTGTTTGGGAAAAAAACTGTTCTTGTGTCTAGTTGTTCTGGCGTGCAGTGACCTATAGCATCATTTTGAGGGTAGAAGTTGAAATAATTTATGTCCAGGATGCGAAGGATCTGTAAATATTTTCACAGCCCTCTTTTTGACTCATGCACAGTGGTGAGTTGTCCCCGGTTCGAACCGGTTCGCAAGAACCAGTAGTAAAACCGGCAGGAGGCTCCGCCTACTGACCTGGACGTCATCAAAGTTGATCTTCACATGTGCAGAAGGTTCTGCGCATGCGCAGAAGAGTGCTCGGGCGCAATGGGAACCAGTAATAAAGGTAAGTAGAATCCATCCCTGATCGTGCAGTACAGGTCCTCAATAGAAGGCAGAAATGTACAGAAAAAGGAAATCTGTATGAAGGAACAGCTTGTTTTGAATAGGCCCAAACAGGATTAGGTTGTGGGAAATGAGAAAAATGGGGATTTGTGAGACTAGGAAGACAATGTGAGGCATGTAGAAGAGAATTATGGAAATTGTGGTGCCCCAGATGTTGATGAACTTTCCCATTGCCAGGTTACTGTAGCTCAGCATTGCCTCGGAGCTAATTGCAGCAGCAATAAACCATTTGCCAACTCCGGTTTCAGCGTGGATTGTTTGGAGCTGTCAAGGTTTGTCTAGGAGCACTGAGACTAGCTGGAGTTGAGGCGAACTGGAATCAAAGGCCAGTGTGGTATAGTGGTTATAGAGAGACAGGAAACAAGTCAACCCTCATAAAGGGTTCTTAATGTTCTCTAAGCTTGATGGTTTTCTTGGAGATGTTTCATTACCCAACTAGGTAACATCATCAGTGCTAATAAGGAGTGGAGTTTACTCTCAATTTATAGTCTAATGCAGGGGTGTCAAACTCAAGGCCCATGGGCCAGATTCGGCCCGCAAGGTGCTTCTTAGATCTGGCTGTGGGGCCAGTCTGGAAATAGCTAAGCACAAGTCTGCGGTGCCCCTGCTAGCAAAAATGGGGTGCGGGCAGGGCGCATGCCTTCCGCAACTGTTTTTGGCCTCCGGAGGCCTCCCAGGTCCAAAACGAGACATCCGGAGTCCTCCAGGAGGCTATATACAATAAAAAAGATGAAAGGGAAGAAAGCCAACCCCAAACAAATATAAAGATATTAAGATAAAGAATGAATTGTTAAACTTTAAAGAATAAAAGAGAACAAATATGAATAAATAGCAATAATTAGAAACACATACAAACATACAATGTATTTTCTTTGAACAGAGTATTTGGCTGGTTCACAAAGTTAAACAGTGTTTGGTCATTTCAATTAAATTTACAATTTCTATATTTCCTTTTTGCCATATTTATTCCTCATCTATTTTTTTAAAAAAACAATATTACCCTTCATCCTCATCTCTAACCTTAATCAAATTTAATTTTTCCCTTCTATTCTATATTATATCCCTTCCCATTGTCATCTATTTTTATATCCATCCTCACACTGGTTAATTATGTAATTATGTAATACAGTTGTTTAATACAAATGCAACATTTTAATATAAATCAATTAGTTATATAATTATCTTTTTTGTATATTAATCAATATGAACATGAATATTCCAATTATTTCCATGCAATTCAATTTCTTACAAATCAATTAATTATATTTACCAATAATAATAAACCAAATAATTTCCCCCATATATTCCTCCAAACCACAACTTAACCATTTCTGCTTTCAACATAATATACAATTAATAGTATCTCAATTATTACAATTCCCTAGTTAAATAGAGCTTTTTTTCTTTTGTGTTTTAAAATCTTGAACTCTCCTCTTTTGCCCTGAATTTCCCATTGTTTGCAGTTTTGCACCTACCTTTTTTGTGAGGAAAAAGAAAAAGAAATCTCTCTCTGCCTCATTTTGTCACGTTGCAGCAAAGACCCTGCTTTACTTTCAGTTTCGTTTTTTGAGCATAGCTAGGGGGGAAAAAAATCTGCTCCAGCACTCTGCAGCTAGCAACAGACAGAGCCCTGCGCAAAACAGCTGAGAGCAAATCAACTGAGAGTTGGGAGGCCGATCTAATCAACTTGTGCTAATTAACCTATGCTGAAGCTGTAAGGGACTGTTTTTCTATTTTTGCAGGCACTCATTTGTTTTCTTTTAACACTGATCAGCTGTAGGGCGGCCCTTTGAAGCCCCACGGCAAGAATTTAAACAGTTTTTTTCCCTCTAGCCATCAGCTGGGACTCAGGAGGCAGCAATAGATTGGGAGTGGGCGGGGTAAACTAAGGGCAACCGGGCCAGGAACCAGTTCGGGGGCGTGGCCAGCCAATCTTATTACCGGTTCTCCAAACTATTAAATTTTTTTACTACTGGTTCTTGTGAACCGGTGCGAACCGAGAGCAACCCACCACTGATACATGCCCGCCAGAGCCCTGGAAGCTTGAAGACCAGCTGGCTGTTGCTCATGCACCTGCCGGCCACCTGGTCTTCAGGTTTCCAGCACTCTGGCACGTGCGGAGACCAGCTGGCTGGTGCATATGTGTGCACAGGAAGGTGGCCGGTGCATGCATGTGCACTGGCCACCTGGTCTTTGAGCTTCCGGGGCTCCGGCATGCGCACATGTGAGTTCCGGTTTGGGCACACAGTGCCAAAAAGGTTCATCATCACTATGTCAATAATTTATAGTCAGTTTCTTGATCTGGTCTTTCATAAGGTGATCAAGTAGTTCAAGTAAGTATTAAAAAAACAAAATCACAGAAATGTACGCCTCTCTAATTTTATAAGTTTATAAAACTATGTCTGTGGAGGTGCGGTCCTGTGTCATGCCCACCGTGGCCACGCCCAGCCCCTACCCCCCCATTCCCTGACCCAATCCTGATGTGGCCCTCCATGAAATTGAGTTTGACCTCTGGTCTAGTGGCTTGCCCTGTCAGTGTTGGTTGGAGTTTCTTGGTGGTTTTTTGGTAGGCTTGTTTTAGTCAACCCGGAGTTTAATTATTTATCAAGACCAAATCTATTCCAAAACCGCAGATGAAAAGCTTTCACAATGAACTTCGCAAGTCCTGGATATGAGTTGGATGCCAATCAGAGGGCCCGAGCATACCAGGAAACAGCTGATTAGATACGATAGATAGATAGATAGATAGATAGATAGATAGATAGATAGATCAATAGAGATACAGAATAACAGAGTTGGAAGGGACCTTGTAGGTCATCTAGTCCAACCCACAGCCCAAGCAGGAGACCCTACACCATTTCTGACAGATGGCAGTCCAGTTTCTTCTTGAAAGCCTCCAGTGATGAAGCTCCCACAACTTCTGAAGGCAACTTCTATTCCATGGGTTGATTGTTCTCACTGTCAGAAAATTTCAAACAATGTCAAGTCAAAAAATGAACTGAAGTCATCCCCCTTCAGGGGTGTGGAAGTTATGGGACCAAATCCCTCCCCTGAAAAGGTTGATTGATCACTGGGCAACATTGGTCAAGGTTGAAGGTAGTCAACCTAACACTAAAGGAACTGGAAACCAGTGTCCTTCAAGGGCTCCAGATACCATCTGAATCTGTATCTACCTTTGAGGCAACAATCTGGAAGTAGATGGAAGCCTGGAGCAAGCTAGTGGCTTTTATCTTTTAAAAGAAGTCTTTTTTTTCCTGACTAACACGTTTTATTAAAAGTTTTTGTGAGCTTATAAATGCTTATGCCTTAGATGTTAGTTAGAAGATACATCCAGATTTTTCCAGCCTAATTTTTGTCTTTCATAGATTAACCATCTCTCTAATATTATCTTCAAAGCAAATCGCCCCAAGTCTTCAAGAAGCTGCTTGATCTGTCTTTGGGATACATGCAAATGGTTTGGTTGTGTGTAAAAGAAACAACAGTAGTTTTTTCTCATCTCATCTCATCTCATCTCATCTCATCTCCCCACCCTTCCCTTTTTCTTTTCTGAGATAATCAATGAAGGAAGCACTGTGTTTTCTGATGCAAGCCTTGGTTAAAACAATTATTTATTAAATTTATTTGCAAACAATGTGCACGTCAGCAACCAAAACCGATGTCAAAAAGGGGCTTTGTGGCACTCCCATACCCTTGTTACTCTTTATCTTTTTTTTAAAACAGTAATTGTTTTAAGCTAATTCATCTTTTTAAACTCATTATAGTTTAAAATGACACGGCTGGCCACATAAATTTGCTGCATTGCTAGCACTAGCAATTATCATGCCATCGTGGTATATTAGGCAGCACTTTGAGATGATGAAAAAACGCCTGAAAGTGGGGTGGGCTTGGTTAATGCTTTGGGTCGGAGACCACCAGGAAATCCTAGTAGCGTGGGCCACTCCTGGAAGCCAAAAGTGCTTCCAAAAAGGAGGCCCCACCAATCAGGCCGCCTGGCCGAACTGTGAAGCCAAGTGTGTGTTTATCTGGGGAGGGGGGGAGGGGAAGAAACGCGGCCAGCTCAGTCTTCCCAGCCTCCCCGGGCGCTGAGTCAGCACAGCCATCTCCCGCCGCCTACAATCCCCAGTAGCCTCCGGGGCTGGCATGCGCACTGGGGCCCGGCCGCGCCCCGCCGCGAGGCGTTGCGCAGGCGCGGCGCGGGCCCGTCGGGCGGGTTGAGTAAGGCGCGCGCGGATTGGCGGCGTCCTGGCCGGGGGGCGGCGCTCCGTGACGGAAGCAGCGGGGGCAAATGGCGGCGCGATGGTCCAGGGCCCTGCTCGCAGCGCCGCCGCCATCGTAGTCGTCGTCCTCCCCCCGGCGCGCAGGAAGCGGCGGCGCAGGGGGCGGCGGAGGCGACGCCGCGTCCTCCCGCCTTAGGCGGGCCGCGGAGGGTCGCTCGGTCTCGCCCGGCGGCTGAGGAGGCCCTGCCCGCCGCTCCTCTCGGGCCTCCTGAGGTAAGCAAGGCGGCACGGCTCCCCTCAGGCCTCGGGCCTCGCCGGCCTCCTCCGGGCCTGGGACAGGGCGACGCCGCTCCTCGGCCAGGGATGGAGGCGGGAGGCGCGTCTGTCGGCGGAAAGCCACGCAGGCGCTGGGGGCGGAAATGGCCCTGTGGGGGCTGCCCCGGCCCCGAATCGGCCCGTCAGGCGGGGATTTCCTGGTGGCCTCCTCTCCCCCAGAGACCCCCCACGCACCTACCCGTGCTTCTCCCCCGGCGGAGAGGGCCGCCTGGTCTGGATCCGGAACCAAAGGCCACCCTTCATCTTGTGGGCCCTTTTCCTGGGAGGGAGGGCGGGGCGGGATGGGGGTGGGGCGGATGGAGGGCAGCTGAGAAAAAGGAGCGGGGAGGGGGCTGGCTTTCGAGGCCCCCATTAGCCGTGTCTTTCTCTCTCTCTCTCTCCCCCCAGCCCTCTTTAATAATAATACTAATAATAAAAGACGGAGAGGGGATCCCGGATGCGTCTTTTCGTGGCTTTGATGTGGCGAGATTGAGTCTGGATCCATTCAACACTTTGTGTCAGGCAAGGGAACTTTTCTTGGCAGCGTTGTGGTGGTTGATGTTGTTTGATGCCTGGCCGAGGATTTCCATGACAAAGGAAAAGTGAAAGAGGAAGGAAGGGAAGCAAAGGAAGGAAGATAGGGAGGGAGGGAGGAAAGCAGAGGAAGGAAGCAGAGGAAGATAGGGAGGGAAGGAGAGGAGGGAGGGAGAGGAAGGAAGGAAGATAGAAAGCAAAGGAAGGAAGCAGAGGAAGATAGGGAAGGAGAGGAAGGAAGGGAGGGAAGGAAGCAGAGGAAGATAGGAGGGAGGGAAGGAGAGGAAGGAAAATCCCTATAGGTACTCCCAGCTTCTCCCAATGGTGGGTTAAGGGAGTCATTTCAGACGAGGCTTGTCTAATTTAAGGCTCTGGCTGAGCTTCTTGGGAGCTTGAAACTTCCTAGCCTAATTAGACATAATTGTAGGGAGAGAAAAGGAAGATAATAGGGTGCTCTCTCTTCTTTTCTTTTCTCTCTCTCTTTTAATGCCAAGTCTGCAGAGGCTGACTGAAGTTTTGCCCTGGCACATTTTGGGTTTCTTGAAATTATTCCTGCCAGTGAAAAACCAAGAGGAGAGTGGGGAGGATAGAATTAGATACAGTGAGGGAAAGCCAGTGGAGCTGCAAACTCTGGATCTCAGTCAGGGACAGCTTTTTGGGGGAAGGACCAGGTAAACGGAATCTCAGTCAGGGGCAGGATCGGATTGGAGGGAATTAGATATAGTGAAGGGGCAGGACCGGGATTGTATGATCAAAGCTTACTGGGAAGAAGGGATAGGTAAAAGGATTCAGAGCTGACCCTGCTTTTTAGTTTTGAAATGTAAATACCAGTTGTTAATCAACATTTTATAAGCCCATGTAAGGTAGGTAGATTTCTTGTCTGTGACAGCAGCTTCTGGTTCAGTCTCGGGGTTTTTTTTTTCCTTCCCAGTAATACTACACTTGAACATGTCTCCTGACAGTAGACTTCCTTGGTGAGAAAAATCATTTGGCAGCCATCGCTAAAATATGTTGATGAATGCCACCAGTGTTCCTACTGTGTTTGCCAAAGTTAGTTCCTTATACGAGTACAGATCACCTGGGACTTGCCTATTCTGATAGCATTTTTTTTTGTACAAACATCTCCAGATCACTGCAATCCCATTCTTAATATCTAGAAAGCTTTGATATATTTTAATGTATCTGGAGCATTCGGGTTCAGAAAAGCTGTACAATGAACAAGTACTGTAGGCGTGTTTTCAGGTAGAAAGCCAGTGGTCTAACTGGATCTTCTGTATTGTAAATACTGTAATCTAGTTAACATTCAAATATCTAAATCTGCCTTTAGGTTAAGCTTGTTAATGTTTGTGTTCTTTAGTCAAATACCAGTCTCTGAGTATTCTTGAGATGGGTTTTATACATGGACCATTTTTTAAGTTGAGACTGGCGAAAAAAATCTGATTCTCTTTGTAGTCTGGCAATAATCAGTCATAACTTATTGCCTAGAAATTGGCTAATACAATACATTCTACTTTGGATGGAGATGACTCGGAGTGTTTGTGTGGAATAATGTATTAACAAATACAGGTTTCATTCACAGGATTTGTTTACCACAGTAAACAGACTTAACAGAATTCTCTGAGATCACATTATAAATTGAAATATACATTAACTATATGTCCCGAATTCATGTAGGCTAGTTTATAAGACTTGAGAATGGCCCTCCAGGATCAGGCTGAGGTATTATAAGCTTAGCTGTAAATAGTTGTTCATTTTTATCTGTGAAGATATGCTGGATGAAGAACCAAAGTCATTTATTATATGTATTGTTCTCAAATTCCTTATTAATATCCACAATGTTTGGGGGCAGGGAGGACATATTTTCTTTATCTGTGTATCAGGGTTGATGAAATTCGACAGATGGCATTGGCTTATATTCACTATAAAAAACTTGCACCTGTAAGAGACATTAAAATGTAGAGCAGTTCCCACATCCTCAGCTGTTTTCTTCTCTTCATCTTGCAGTATTGATTTATACATAGAGTTTTCAGCCATAGATAAAAGTGGTTTTACATCAACAAAAAAAAATCATTTAAAATATTTTCTTGATATCACATGCCATACTGTTTGGAGGAAAGCAAACTTCTTCAAAACAACTCTTGGGCATTTTCTATTTGTGCAGGCAACGTGTGAAGAACTGTGCCTTTATTTTGGGTGGTTTCATCACCTCTTGAGCGATTTTTTTAAATGCAGCTTCAAAATGCCAGGGATTTTGTTCACCATTTTAAAATGTGAAATACGCAAATGTTCCTTTAAATAAAATTGAAATTGTATTTTAAAGCAATTTTTTTTCTTTCCATAGAGAATATGAAACAGGCGTCAAAATGACATCCAGATTTGGGAAGACATATAGCAGGAAAGGTGGTAATGGCAATTCAAAATTTGATGAAGTTTTTTCAAACAAACGGACCACTCTTAGTACAAAATGGGGAGAAACTACCTTTATGGCCAAGCTAGGCCAGAAGAGGCCCAACAGCAAGCCAGATATTTCCGAAATCCCTAAGAAACCCAAAGTAGAAGAGGAAGCAATAGAAGATCCATTTGGATTTGACAGCGATGAAGAATCTTTGCCAGTTTCTTCCAAGAACGTGTCCCAGGCGAAAGGCTCTGCTCAGTTGGAGTCACTTGAAGCTTCTCAGTCTGGAGACTTCTCTTCTGTACTTGAGTCTAACAGCAAATTTCCTCCCTTGGTTGGTGAAGACGCCTTGTCCAGCAAAGTGGTGTCTTTTGATAATGCCGTGCATGATTTGAAAGAGAAGAATTTGGCCAGAAACACAGCAGAAGAAGACTTCAGAAGTAGCAGTGCTATCCCTCTAGCTGCAGGTATGCTCATGTAGTGTAGTTGTGCACAAAGTTGACGATTAGGCTGGTGTGGCAAGCTAGCTAGCCAGTCATTGTCTTTGCCAAATGCTAGTTTTCTGATTCGAATCACTCCAATTGGCATGTGCTTGGCAATGGTGGCAGGGAAGAAGGCGGTTTTAGACACGTCTCATATTCTGAAGTTTACCATAAGGAGATGAGAATCTTCACGTTGTTTGACAAATTAGTCTCCCTAATCTGTTTCTGAACAACCAAATGTAAAATTTATTGTTAAAGCATCAATATCAGAACCCTTTTAATCCTTAAATAAAGTGAATCCAAGTTAAGAAATTCATACAAAAGGCCACCTGTTCAACATAATCTCTTCCCTATCATATAGCACTAGTACAGAATCAGCAACATCTTCCAACTTTAAACATCATGTACGGTTTTAAAATACTCATGCTTCCAGTACTGTACTGGATCTGTCAGTTAAAGTGTATAACCCTAACATGATATTAAAGAATACAATTCATTCACGGAGGGATGTACAAAACTACTCTGGGAACAAAGTATTCTGGTGAATGCCAAAGTGTTCTGTTTCTCTGATGATGCCAAGCTGGCTTCTGGGGGGTTGGTTGGGGTGGAGAAGGAACTTCTAGAAAGCTGCCAAAATGGCTGGATTAGATTGGATGGTCTGGATGAGAAACAAAATGTTATAGGCATCTCGGACATTTTTACTTCCTGGAACAGCAAGGTTTGTATACTTATACACAATGTGTTGTATTAGTTTACATAGAGGAATATTGCAGGATCATTGGTCTAAAATGGGCATATTTTTCTTTATCTCCTAAAGGAAGATTTCTTTAAATAGAATACAGTACCTCTAAATGGTATTTTAGTTATCCATTGTTATTCTTTTCCCAGTCACTTTGCTAATCCAAGCCATTAAAATCTGCTATACACTCTAGCACAGGGTTTGTTTTTTGAACCATCACCTACAGTGATTTGTGTAGGGGTGTGTGTGATTTCTTGGAAATAATAATATTGCTATAGATCTATCTGGATCCATTGGGGTAATTCCAGGGTGGATTTGATATAAATCAAGTTGATTTAAATCATGATTTAAATCACTAGTAAAAAGGCTTGATTTAAATCAATTCAAATCATAATTTTTAAAGAGCAACTGTCATCTCTGTCCCACAGCGGCTCCTCCTCTGGCCCACTGTTGACTCACTGACAGTCCCATTCACTTTAATGAGGGACGTGGCAGGCAGGTGAGTGGATGCCCGCTAACAGGTGCTGCCATGATGGATCTGAAATGACAGGTGCTCTTTAAATGGAAGGACTCATTCTTGTTGGTAGTTAGAATCTTTAATATTATTATTTGCAAACAAAATGAAGGTTTCCTGTTTAGCTTGCAGAGCTTGGATTCATTGAATGAATTTACAAAAAATGTAAATATTGCACAATATACATCCTCATGCTACATAACTAAGCTCCATTTCATGCTGAATAAACTAAATTATTGATGTATCTTAAATAGAAAACTATCTTTAGATAGATTTTTACTAAAAAGTATTTTATTAAAATAAATTGGATTAAAAAATGTGATTTAAATAATAAAAATCCAATTTAAATTTAATTTTTTTTTATTTTTTTCAAAAACCGATTTTTATCCACCCTGGGTAATTCCTTTCAGGAAATTACCAGAGGTGCTATCTTTTCTACAATGCTTTAATCCATTTCCTATTCAGTTTACAGGCGGTTTGCATCTACAAATAAACTCATCAAACTTCATTGCATTCATATGCTAAAAACTACTAACTATTGCTATTTATATAACATTTTCAACAAATCCAAAGCTTTTTGCTAATCTTAAGCAATCTTTGTAAAACTGTAGGGTGTACCTGATTACCGCTTAATGGCTTTATACTTTTCAGTTTTGGAACAGTTAAAATTCAATTACTTACCATCTCTGTTTAAGTAGTGTGTTAATTGAAGGCATTTTCTTAAAAGAACTCTGCATATTGGAAGTAGAATAGAAATGTAATTGTAATGGGCTTCTGCTCTGTCTTGAAAGTGGGTACTTTTCTACCTATGGGGTAGGATAGGAATATAACGAGTGCTAAAACATGTAAATATCACCTGTGAATAAAAGTAAGTTAATGCAGGAATAAGTAGGGGAAAAAAGAGTCATGTTTTGTTCTCTTGCTATAAATGTCCAACTGTTTTAAATTACATATGAAGTGTTAATGTAGAACTGTGTATCTGTGTATCTGTGTGTTGGTTTTTGAAAATACTGAGCCTTGAAAAAAGGATACAAAATTGAAGGTTTTAATAGAACTCAAGCTTCGGGTGAAAATCATAGGGTAATAATACTATTCATTAGTGAAATCCACCTGCTCAAGAATTGGAAGAAAAACATATGGTGTTTACTTACTCAGATGAAATCCCACAGAGTAATAGTCATCTGGATTCCTGAAATCCTTGGTAAAATAACAACTCTTCATTCACTAGGCCTGTGCCTGCATATTTAGTCAAATTATGGTAACATACACATATATTTATAAAATTAAGCAAGGTTCAGGTGTGAGTGAAGAGATTGTTTTGGTTTCTTTCTGAGTCCTAGAAAATGAGCCGTTTAAAACAAAGTTGTGTCCGCATCACCTTGCACTTCAGCTAGTAGACGTAATACCGTTGGAGTGCTAAATTTTTTTAAAAAATTCTTTATTGGATTTCCGCACTTTTTGTAAGATTTAAAGGCATTTTGCTTGAGCATCGGATTGTATGTAACCTGTATGTCACATTAGACCATAGTTTATTGCCACCCAAATGAGCCACAGTGAACAATGCTTGGCTGCCTCTCTCTTCTGCATGGCTGGGAGATTAAAAGCTTAAATTATGGAGAGTGTCTGTACTGATAAAACGATTAACACGTTAAGTATATGTTATTTAGTTTATTAAGCCAAACAAGTTGAAAAA
This sequence comes from Ptyas mucosa, assembly GCA_012654045.1. Lineage (NCBI taxonomy): Eukaryota > Metazoa > Chordata > Lepidosauria > Squamata > Colubridae > Ptyas > Ptyas mucosa. Next base: position 20,892,134 of record WNWU01000021.1, read on the forward strand.
TTATTAAAGCTTTTTAAGATTAACCATAGCTAACATCTAACAAAATAACGATCTGAAATTTAATCAGAAAAGTAAGAACTACTGAAGAAAATGGACAATAGGAGATTTGTGGCTTATCTAAATTGCACTAAATTGTGGTTTAGGGTGATGTGCAAATTCTGCTACCTGCAGCAGTTTTTTTACCATGCAAATTATGCAGCTGTTACAATTTGTAATACTGTCCTATACTGATGGCCACTGTTGCCAGATATAACATTTTATCTATCCATGGCAGATTCTCCTCTTAAAAAAAATATTTCATAGAGTTCAGGTTTTCTGCTCGCTCTGGAAATATCTAATGTTCAAAAGCATCAAAATGAGTTTTATCACACCTCCTGTCTTTTTTGATAGTACTTTGGTGCACGTATTCTTGAGTTATAGTTGGGGAGGTGTTTACTTAATGTTTCTCTTCTGATACAAACATTAGTCTATCAGTGCAACACCACACTGCAGTAAATAAGGTAGTTGTAATGCTGAAATTGTCTTTAGTTTCTTCCAAATCTGAGTTCAAACAAAACAGATGTTAGGAAACTGGGCCCAATATTTTTACCTTTTCATAAGTGATCTGGAATTATAAATGAGAAGAGAAATAACCACGTTTGCAAAAGATATCAACTAATTTATTGTAGTCAAGCCCCTTCTTCCGCCCCCCCCCCCCCCCTCCCCCCCCCCCCCCCCCCCCCCCCCATGGAATTAAGAGTTTCAGCAGGAATTTTCAGACTTGGAAAATTGAGATTACAATGGTGAATGCAGCTAATATTGTAAAATGTTTCTAGTATTTTAACTGTAACATGTTTTTTGAATTGCAAGCCATCCAGAATCATTGACTGAGATGGATGGCTATAGAAATTGTTTGTATGTATGTATGTATGTTCACCACCAGGAAAAGTCTAATTTAGAGCAATAGTGGACAACTTAGTGAAAATATTGTTCCATTGTGGAGCTGTTGTTCTTTAAAAAAGGAAATTGCATGGTGAGGATCACTAGAAAAGGAACTGTGTGTGCCGGGAAGCTGAGCTTCCGGTTTTCAGTGCTCCCGCATGCGTGAAGACCAGCTGGTCTTTGCATGCACACCAAAAAATGGAAGACCAGGTGGCTGGTGCGCATGTGCACGCCAGAAACCAGAAGCTCAGTCTCCCAGCACACGCATGCGCACCTGGGAACTGCTATTCCGGTTACTGCCGCTCCCACGTGTCAGGGTTCCCAGGAACACCCCCCAACAAAATAAAGCTCTGAGGCCTGGGGTTCTTTTTGCTTTTAAACTGACACACCGCGTGTGCATGCCAGGGAGCTGCTCTTCTGGTTTCCGGCGCTCTCCCACGTGTGCACGCTCCTGTTTTGGCACTTGGTGCTGAAAAGGTTTGCCAATACTGTTCTTGTGGTTAAGACACAAGATTAGAAACCAGGAGATTATGAATTCTAGTCTTAGACATGAAAGCTGGCTGGGTGACTTGGGTTGTTTACACTTAGGTTGTAAAAAGGTTGTAAAATCAGTCACAGTCCCATGGTGACCTGCTTAATGACCACAACTTGTGACTGTAATTCTGGGCTCAATTATGGTCGTAATTTTAGTACTACCTGTGTTGCTAAATCTAGATCTAAATCTAGATCTGGATCTAAAATGGCTGACATATACATTGTTAATAGCAGTACTTTTATGTGGTAGGTAGTTATATAACAGAATAACAAGAGTTGGCAAGGAGGTCTTTTAGTCCACTCCCTGCTGAAGCAGGAGACCCTCTACCATTCTGGACAAATAGTTGTCCATTTTCTTCTTAAAAACATCCAATGATGAAGCACCCACAACTTCTGCAAGCAAGCTGTTACAGCGATTGATTGTTCTCACTGTCAGGAAGTTTCTCCTTAGTTTTAGATTGCTTGTCTCCTTGATTAATTTCCATCCATTGTTTCTTGTCTTGTCTTCAGATGCTTTGGGCTATCTTCAGGTGCACCTGTCTTCAGGTGCTTTGGAGGGGTTGACCCCCCCTTCCTTTGGGCAGCCCCTCAAATATTGGAACACTGCTAATATCTAAGAGCAGCGTGTCAGTCTCCCACAAACACTATCCTGCGTGGTAGACTGAGCTGAGAGAGAGGGAGATTGACTGGCCTCTGTTCCCAGTGCAACATGAACCTTTGCTGGCTCTTGTACATAATGGTTAGAAAATGTCATTTTATTGAGGTATTTTCCCCAAAATTTCCCTCTTGCTTGGGCAGAAGCAATAGCAATAGCAATAGCACTTACACTTAATTTTACAGTGCTTTACAGCCCTCTGTAAGTGGTTTACAGAGTCAGCATATTGCCCCTAACAATTTGGGTCCTCATTTTACCCACCTCAGAAGGATGGAAGGCTAAGTCAAGAAAAGTGTTTTTCTTCCTCAATGCGACTGTTTCCTTCAGTCATTATCTTGTTTACGGAAAATGCTCTAAACAAGATGCGTAGTATTTAAGTCAAACATGCCAAAATAGGGAAGATGTTATTTACAAAAACATCTGCTTTTATAATGCTATTGATGAAAAATGCTGTTAAACTCACTTTGATTTGTAGTGTCAGGTATATATTTCTTTCACTGGTTTTTATTTTCTAGATACTGCACTGAGTTATCCCGAGGACAACGAGAACAGCCATTTCCTGTACAAAAATGCTGAAGACAATAGCGTTAACGCTCAAATAGCAGAAATTTCTGGATACAACATTGAACTCAAGGAATCGCATGACTCTTGGGATTGCCATATTGTCAACAGAGACTCTCCCTCAGATGTATCCCATACTAAAGGATCGCTAATAACTGGCTTATATGATTGGGAAGATGAGAATGAGGATGCCCAAAGAGGAGAATATATGTTAGGATTTGATGACGATCCACTTTCAGAGATAAAACACAAGGACGAAGAGCTAGTCAAGGAAGAAATGGAGAGCCCAAAGGAAGCCATTAACGAAGAACTGATGCAAACTGTTCTCAGGCCGAGTAACTGTCGGACATACTGTAGATCAAGTAAAACAAAATTGCAGGGAATGTCAAATTTTGATAAGCTGCTGGATGGCACTCTTCAACCTCTAGCCAAAGCAAACAGTGATTCAAATACAGATGGTGTGAACCCAGTAAGAAAGATTGCTCTAAGTAGTGGGACCAGTTTTAAAGGCACAGGAAGGACTAGAGACTACACTGTTCTCCATCCATCCTGCTTATCGGTTTGCAATGTCACCATACAAGACACCATGGACCGCATGGATGAATTCACCACAGCCGCGCCCACTGACCTGGGGGAAGCGGGCCGTCTGCGGAAGAAAGCCGACATTGCTACGGCCAAGACGACAACTCGATTCCGACCTAGCAATACCAAATCCAAGAAAGACGTCAAATTAGAATTTTTTGGCTTCGACGACAACGACGAAGGCGGGGGTGGCGAAGGCGGGTCCAGAACCTCTGGGAGCTCCAATTACAAAATTAAATACTTTGGGTTTGATGACTTAAGTGAAAGCGAGGATGATGACGAAGAACGACTGTTGGAGCGGAAAGTCAATAAAAAAAGAAGCCAAACCACAGTTGCCGCTTCTTCGCAACAATCCACTTCGGATGGAAATGAGAGCTATTCCCAGGATAGCCAGTCAAGTTCCAATTCAGGTAAGTCAGCATATCCCTGGGTGTTTAACACATGTGGTTTTGCCCACTCAGGTAGAGGGAACTAACTCATTAAACCTTAATTTACTTATGCTGAGAATAAGCAGCAAATTTTTATCTGTATTTTTTGATGAAAATCCATAGAATAAATGACTACTGAACACAGATGAACTGAATTTTCCCAATTAGTAATTTTAAAGTGTGAGTTTTATCATTAAATTGAGAGAGTCTGAATACTGTGTTAAATTATAATATAAATTTAATCTACTGTAGCAGAGTCAACCTTGTAGGATGACATTTGCTCCCCATGGGCCAATAGACTAATTTGTTTATTTTTTAAAGTTTCTGCTTCTTGACGCTAATTGGATTATAATTATATATCCTAATAAATAACATTGAGACTTTGATATGTCAAGATGTCTCAAAAATAGATGAGCAAATTTTCAGCTGCCTGTGTTTATCCACTTCTGGAAATCAAACTTTGTAGAAAAACTGAATATCTGGGTCCTTAGAAACACTTTTCCATTCTAACATGCCTAATGTTAAAGTGTAGAATGACACTAATTTTGAATATGCAGAATTATATTATTTTAGAAGTCTTCCAACACAAAGGTATATCGAAAAAGGAATAGTAAACTGAAATCCTTGGATTCAATGTAAGTGTTGAAGTGATTCAGGTAATAGGAAACCAAAACAAACTGAAGAATTTCTAACAGCCTTGATTATCCGTCCTGCATTTTTATATAGCTTGATGTTTGATAGAGAGAAGTAACTTGGACTTTATAAAGGTAATTAATGGGTTTAAGCAATAGCAGGTAGCATATATTTGATTCCAGAGTCTTTATTTGTGAACATTTGTTAAAGTGATACAATGAATTGCTTGTGAAATAATTAGAAGTACATGTTTTAAATTTATTTCATCTACTGAAAAGATGCACAAAAAAAGAAACATCCATCAATTTATCAAGGAAGTGAAACTATTTCAGTTAAAATGCTTGAACTGTGTCAATTATAAGATAGACTGGTTAATGTTTAAAGATTCTAAATAAAGGATGATTTAGCTGTGGTATAAATAATTTAATCACAGAGTAGGAGAGAATTACATTTGAACTAGGCAGTAAAGAAATTCTTCAGTTAAAAATAAATATTTTTTTAAATTACAGAATTCTCCATTTCAATGATAATTTCTCTGCTTTGCATATATTTCAAAAGAAACTCCTCTGATACTTAATTGGGTCTCTAAATTAGCTTAAAAAGAACTAGAAAGAACCTTAATTGCAGTCAGATAACTCGTGGTATTGTGCCAGAATAAATAATGTTTTATGATCTCATATTATTGAGATGGTTGGATTTCTTCAATGAAAATTGTGTTTAGCTTCTTTGGCCAGTTCATATATTTTATTTACTTATTTATACGTCATATTTATAATTATTTGAGACCCTGGGCAGCGTACATTAAAAAAGGCAATTGTAAAAAACAACAATTAAAACACACAGTTGCATTAGAAAGTTGTTTGTTTTTCATTGAGGATAGAGTTGGCTGTGAGAGTTTACCATTCAAATGACTATAGAATATCTGAGTTGTTATTAAACTGCTACTTATCCTTGGAAGGAACCTACCACGAAGAAGTAGAAATGAAGATATTCATTTGAACTAGTGTTTTTCAAACTTGGCATCTGAAAGATATGTGGACTTCTATTCCCAGAATCCCCAGCCAGTACGCTTCATGCCGGAATCCAACTAAGGGCATTCACAACAGATGCTATCAGTTCCTCTAGAGAAGTGTGAAAGAAACGGGCAACCAAATTAATATATTATTTTTTTAACTCCCTCCCAGCTATATTATATTCTACAAAAATACTTAACACTTACAGGTGCTATGAGTGGAAGTCTTTCTCTATTTATTCCCACTTTAAAAGAGGAGTCCCCCCTTTTATTAAATATTTATATTAATTGTGTGATTCAGGCTCTACCCCAGAGCATAATCCCCTTCCATGCCTCTTTGTGTTGACACTGCTGTCATTTTAGATTAGTGATTGTCGGAGGCTTCAGACTTCAAGCAACATTCTGCCACATTAATCAGTTGCAACTTAATTCCACTAAGTGAAGGTAGTCGTATTCCCCATCTTACCAACTGCTGCCTATTTGGGAAATCAGCAGTCTCTTGCTTGAGGTTGGCAAATACTTAGGAGTGTGCTTTCAGTTTTGATCATTTGATGATGACAAGACCAAAAAATAGCCATCTGTGTCCATAAGCCCTCCTGTGCTAGTTGGAGTATAATAAATAATTTGAAGCTGAGACTTTTTTTCTCTCTGCAGTACTCAAAACTATGACTCCATGTTTTTTTGCTCTATGCTGGAACCAAGTGAGGCTTTCTGACTAGGCCATGGGAAAATTCGTCTTTTGAAATACGGGTTGAAACAAATCCTCATCAACAAGTTTTCTTCATCTTGGAAAACAGACTGGTTCTCTATAGTGTGGAAATGAGAGGTGCCAGGCTGGATTATTCTAGACTGTAGCTCTATGGACTGAATTGAAAACTTCTGAGGTTCTGCCTCCCTGGTGACGTTCCTCAGTTTTTTTCAACTCAGTCTGTGCTCATGGACGCAATATTTTAGCTCCAGAGCTTTGAGTTGAGCTTAGTTTAATTCCCTGAAAGTTTTTATTTCTTTTTATTTCTTTTTCCTTCCTCTTCACTTTCAGGAAGTTTTTGCTGGTTTGCAGCGGGGGAGGGTTATCCGTGGCTACGGATTTGAGCTGGGGGGTGCCCCGGACGGCACCTCCCACTGTTCCCAATCCCCACAGGTTCCTGCCTGTTTTTGCAGTTGTTCAGCTCAACCCTTGCTAATGTTTGGAGAAGAGAAAAGGTGGACAAAATTCTGCCTGTATTGTTAGAAGGTGGTGTCTTTGAATTATATGCTTGGCCAATTTGAATACTGTAATTTGGTTACATATTTCACCCTCCAGAGATAGATGGTGCTTGATATTTGCAACAATCTCCTTCTTTTTAATCAGTTCATTTATCATTTTAATTTATATTGTTTAATTTATATTACATGCATTCTCTTTCATTGTTCGTTTGCTTCCATCTCCTCCCCAATATGTTTGTTCCCCACTTTGCTTCTTTATGCATATTACCTCTATTTTTTTAAAAAATGTCCAGCTTCCGTTTGAACATATCCAGTGAAGAAGAATCTAGTACAATATCTCTCTGGCTCTTGGTGCCACTGTCAAATTACTATTATAGTTGGATCCCCCTCCCCCCCCCCCACACATCCATCTAATTGCCTTCTTGGTTTGCCTTCTCTATTATTAAACACAGGAATTGCTTTCAAAAGAAATAATACTTTGCTGTACAACTTAATTGCGCTTTCGTATTACAAATAGTTTATAAAATACATTTTTGTAGGTGGTGGCCTTTTTCTTTAGTTACAGGGAAGGGTCTGTTAGTAATGGATCCATGCATTAGGTATAAATATATTTATAATTCTATCGTTTTGAAGGATGTTTAGTAATTAGCCTAACATTCTGGTTTTTGTCCTCTTCTGACTACTTTAATTTGTTGGTTATCAAATGTCAGACACTATACAGATAAAAGTAGCTGTATTTGGACATGTGTATTATAATTTTTACTCTTAAAGAGATATACCCCTCTTAATCTTAAAACCTCCAGATGGAGGGGTTGCCTAGAAATGATATTTGCCCTTCCATATCAAAACAATACTTCAGAATTCACGGCAAGAGAGTTGGGAGGGTGCTGTGTGGGGTGAACTCAAATCCCAGCCTTGTGATCCTTTTTTGGTGAGGCTGTTTTCAAATTAAACCATTTTAGCAAACACATCGTTCCTGTTTCTAATTTCCTGCATGCAGAGTGGCTTTTGAAAAAGGATGGAAGTTATTAAGAGGCAGATTACTGGGAAGAAGCACATGCCTTTTAAATAGTTGTAGAATCAAAAATGCGAATGCATTAAATATTAAAGTAGAGTCAGTTTTCTATAGGGAGGTAAAAATACTTACCAATACATCTTTGTGACTACTGCTTCAAATCCTCATCTATATTTGAAGGGGGGTTGCAGTTAAACCTTTTCCTATGTAGTAATTATTAAATCAATGTTATTATATGGAGTACATAATTTCAGTTCATCAGGATGTTTTCACTGGGGTTTTGAGACTATTTTCTTGTTCATTTTAAAGTTTTATGTTATTTTATTATTGCCTTTTGCTTCCATAGAATTCCAGTTATTGTGTTGATTAGTACATTATAGACATTGGATATTCTGCACTTTTTATCAATTGAAGAAAGAGCATTTCTCTAAATATATAAGCTTTTGCAGGTACTGTTGATAGATGTTGAAATAGTTCTGCTGCTTGTATGTAGTCATGATTATGGTGACAGTTCTACAGTGTTTTACCTTAATGAGTTTAGCTTTTATGTCCATGAAGCCATCCTGAAGCTGATGTTAACAGCACTCACCATTTGGCTAATGCTAAATTAAGATGCTTTCTACTATTAGAAGCTGAAAATTGCTTTATAGAGCTGCTGTTGGTGGCATGCACAATGGCGATTAGCTAGGATTTTACTTAGCACGTATTTGAGGCTTTTTCTTTCTTGCTTAGTAGGCTGATTTGTGAAGTTCCTGTCAGCCTCACCAAACACACTGCTACTTCAAAAGAAAGGTTCCAGCTTTCTTTAAAAATAAATAAATAAGATGGAGTAGTTTATTTCCTCCTCGGTTGTAATTTCATGTATCCCTGCTCCCACCCTCACTCACTCAGCGGATCCTTTTCACATGACTCATTTTCACAATCTTTCCTCCCGTTTTTATTTTTATCATTGTGGGGAATGTTACATACTCAACCATAGTTGTAATCCGGAGTCCTCTGTTCCTCTTTTAAAATATAGAAGAGCCTGAAGCTACTGTGGTTTTAAGTCAAAAGAAGGTGGCTGTACGTTTTCCTGGAGATAAAATAGGTAAATTTTGCTGCCACTTCTTTTTATTTTTATTTAGCACCTTCCTCTCAAAAGTATTGCTGCTTTTTCAAGCAGATGCTCTCAGTCTATGCTTAATTATTTCACCTTTGAAACAGACTCCCCCCCCCTTTTTTAAAAAAAGATTTGTTAATTGTTAACCATATAACCTTTATTCTTGTAGAGCTGATGGACTTTGCAGAAGATTCATCCAGTGTTCTGGAAAGCAATAAGAAATCTACCAATTCGCAAGGCGATAAGTCTAAAGAAAATACACGAAAAATATTTAGTGGACCAAAGAGGGTAAGTAGGAATGTTAAAATCAGCTTCATAAGTCGATTGCCTTTTCAAAGGTAGTTTTAAGACACAGTTGAATCTCTTTAACCATTACATGTGTATATGTCCATTAAAAAAATTATTTATTTATTTAATATAATTTGTATGCCGCCTTATCTCCGTAGGACTCAGGGTGGCTCACAACAAACAAAAACAGACCCAATAAAACATAAAATACATAAATATGCATACATAAAATACATAAATGTATAAATATATAATTTAAACATATATTAAAACCCATTAAAATAGTCAAAAAACCCCTCAGTCCAGGCTGGGTGATGTGAACAGCCATGTTTTTAATTCGTGGCGGAAGGTCAGGAACTAACTGAAGCCCCAGAGGGAGTTGATTCCAAAGAGTGGGCACGCCCACAGAGAAAGCTCTACCCTGGGGGCCGCCAGCCAACATTGTCTAGCCGACGGCACCCAGAGAAGGCCCTCCCTGTGAGAACGCACCGGGTGATGGGAAGCCATTGCTGGCTGCAGATGGTTCGACAAGTATCCTGGGCCTAAGCCACGTAGGGCTTTATAGGTCATCACCAGCACCTTGAATCTCACTTGGAGGGCAACCAGTAACCAATGCAAGTCGCGCAGGAGAGATGTAACATGGGAGTATTGGGACCCTCCCATCACAACCCGCGCGGCCGCATTCTGCACCAGCTGAATCCTCCGAATGATCCTCAAGGGCAGCCCCAGGTAGAGAGCATTACAGTAGTCAAGACGGGAGGATGCAATAATAACCATGAACAACTCTACCTGCAGTTCATAGTATGTTGCAAATGTCCTCACTTAAAAAATTGGGACCAGAATTCTATCACTAAGCAGTGTGGTCATAAAGTATGATGTTGGGGTGACCATGCTACTTAGCAACGATAGTCCTGGTGGTTCCCAGTTTCGGTTGTTAAGTAAGGTCTTCACATGACTATGTCTTTTAACTTTCTGCCAGCTCTCCCACTGACTTTGCTGATGGAAAGCTGACAAAAGAAAGTTCCAAATCTGATCACATGACTGTGGGATGGTCTGATGGTTGACAACCTTGGCCATTGCCAAGTGTACATGACACGATAGGTGTTTGGAAGTTTTGTTTAATCTATGCAATACTGTATAGTTGCTTAACAACTGGATATTTAATTAGGCTTATTTAATTAATACAAGGACTTGACTGCTAAATGATTTTGTGGTTCTCATATACTGGGTCACGGCTTGTTATATTAATTTAAAAATATAAGATATGTGGGACTTTTCAAAATTGTTTTCAAGATTTACTCTTTCGGATTAATTTTGAAAAATTCTTTCCTACCTCTCTAATACCTTTTTTATTAAAATTTACAAAACCAGTGATATATTCTCGGAATTTGAAGCAATGAAATGGGATTTCAGTTTTGATGTTGGAGGATTATCTTTATAACTTAAAATTAAAATATAGAAAATGTTTTTTAAGGGAATATTTCAAGGCACAGAAATAATATAATTGTATTAATATAATATCCTAATAGTATATTAGAATATTTTGAGAAAAGAAACTCTTATAAAAACTTCTATTAACCAGCACCTTTAACACTTGGTATTTCTGAAGAACAAACTGGGTACCTTTCAGAAATTAATGTTCTGTTTTAATTTTCAGTCACCAACAAAAGCTGTGTACAATGCTAGACATTGGAATCAGCCGGAATCTGAGGTTCTTCCAGCACCACAAGTGCAGAAAAATCCCAATGTTCCAGTAAGTATGATATTTTTATACCATCTTTCTTGAAAAATTAATCTTGAAAAATGTTAAGGTCACGCATATTCACCAGTAGAAAGAAATATTCTGAACAACAGTTGCCGATTCTAGCGGTTAAGTTCTGGAGCAGAATTTCTGACACCACAACATTGGAGACTCACTTTAAAATGGTCAGACTTGTGCCATAAATATTTTGGGAGGAAAGAGAGGGATAATGGTTTCGGATTTCATTAGAAAGCATAATATCTTAAGTTCTAAGTTTTTTTTTTCTTGCATGATTTTTCTAGATGGTACAACCTAGTTGACCTTCACTTATTAGCTTCTCCTGTTTTGTATTTTACTGTATAGTTGGACCTAAACATTCCTTTATATGTTTTTGTATCTGCATTGGTTATGTGATTTGATCTAAATCAGTGTTTCCCCATCTTGCAACTTGAAAATGGTGGACTTAAATTCCCAGAATTCCACAGCCAGCATGAACTGTCCTTCACATGAACTACCGTATTTTTTGGAGTATAGGACACACTCCCCCCCCCCCCCACAAAGAGTGTGGAAATGTTGGTGCGTCTAATACACCAAATACAGCCATTTTTGGCCTTCCGAAGCCCCGCCCCGCTTGTCCCATTTTTGCGAAAAATGGGCCCGTTTTTTTGCAAAAATGGGGTGCGCAGAGGGTTCGGGAGGCCTGCAGAGTGCTCCTGGGGGCCGGGGCAGGCAGAAACTTTTTTCTTACCTCTTACCTCTTTGAAATCTTGGTGCGTCTTATAGTCTGAAAAATACAGTATGTATTTAAACTAATTTCAAATATCCTTGCTCCATAAAAGGGAAGAGAATTAAGCATCATGCAATTTTCAGTTTATCCCATTGCCATGTCAAGTAAATATCCCCGTCATCCTGAGGAAGAGCATTTTTGGATCAGATAGGAAGGCACACAAAGCAGAAAATGTGCTTTGATTCACGTTTGGAATGAAACAAACCCACTCAAAATGTTCTTGGTCGGCTGGATCGCATAGGAACAAAACTCTCAATAGAACAGCAGGAAAAGATTAGCCAAAACCAAAGGAATAAGTGGGTGGTAATCCATGTTGAATACTACCCTCTACCTAAATTGCAGAAAATTTGGGCAAGGGTATGATTTTTTTTTTAAAAAAAATGGAAGTCAAAGGAATTCCTATAGGAAACAAAGGAATAGACCTTTTCTCTATGGTAAATTAATAGTTGTTACTCATAAAAAAAGTTCCTTCCCTACAGAAAATGTAAATTTTGTTTTTCAGATGGTTTCTTTTTAAACATAACATACTTGATATCTTAGAGTAAAAAGAGTAGCTAAACTCTTTCCTTCCAGTTATAACATGTATTTCAAGTATATCTCCTTTTTGAGATTTTTTTTTAATCGGTTTTTTCCTCCAGACCAATTTGTGCCAGTCACAAATTTGAAATCATAATTATGTGAAGCAAATCAGTATACACCCCTTCTATAATACCTATCAGCAAGAAAAAATGCTGCTCGGTACCCATCCATCCAAGTAATTGGTTTAAACTAACTATTCCTGACTCCTCTCAGTTTCCAACAGAATGTTCTGCTTCCAGTTTTTAAAGAATTCTTCCATAGTGTAAAATATTTATGACCTATGATATCAAAATCCAATCTGCAACCCAACAGAGCTTAAATGTGTTTGTCCCAGAAATGAATCACCTTTTTATTATATATTGACCAAAACATTTTCTAAGACCCTATTAGAGATAAATAAAAACCTTGCAATGAAGCTGAGAATAGATGATATTCTATTAAATTTTCATTATACATAAATATGGCCAAAGATAAGCCCAGTAATATTTTTGAAAATCTGGTAAATAAAACCAACATCCTCAAAATGTAAATCTGAACCAATGAAATCCTTAGCGGCCTCTTTTCCCATATAAAATTCTTCAATAAATTGTCAAACTGAAGAAAATATATATTTAGGATTAATATTAGAATACCTCTTAAAGCAGGATTTAAACCTTGGCAATTTTAAGACGCGTGGACTTCAAATCTCAGAATTCCTCAGCTTAGCATAAAATTGCTAAGATTGTATTAAAGCATAAATAAATTTTGGAATACTACTGGAATAAAGCATTAATTTTACCCCCTCAGTCTAAGAGAAGCTGAAGGCCAAAAATAAGAATTAAAGTGCAAAAAGAGTATAATTTCTTTTGGAAAGATTGGCAGTGCAGGTTTCTTTGACAGTTTGGAACCATCGGGCTGGGACGTTCCTCTGAATTGAGATATATAGAATGGCAAATTGGAGATTATGACTTCATTACTTCAGATGGGAAGAAATGTACATTTGTTTCAGTTGCTCACTAGAACCTTTCAGAATAAACAGTTTAAAAACATAACATTATCTCATTTATGTTGCATTGGCATCTTTGAAGGGTTAGTCTTACATCTTCTAGCAGTGATGGCTAAACTTTTCCAGACCAAGTGCCCAAAGTGCGTGGCCAAACCCCTCAAATACAATGTGTGCGTGCCGCCCGTGCACCACAGCCGCATGCACTGCAGAGACTTGACAACCAGCTGGCCGGCGGGAGGCACCCGTGCATGCTTGGTGGAGCTGAATTGGGGTGACAGCTCACGTCACTCAGAGGGCACTGCTTGTCACCTGTGGCACACGTGCCATAGGTTCGTCATTATGGTTCTAAAGTCTTGTGGAAAGGAGAATCATTTTCCATCCTGTACTTGAACATCCATGTTTTTAATTAACAGGCAAGGTCTTCAAAAGAGGCAGTTCCTAAAGACGATGGGGTATTCAAAGCTCCAGCACCACCTCCCAAAGTGATAAAAACTGTGACTCTGCCAACCCAGCCCTATCAGGAGATAGTAACTGCCTTGAAATGTAGGAAAGAAGACAAAGAAGTAAGTGGAACAATTCACATAACTATTTTTCCATGATACCCTCTTTTTAAGGTAAACATCTGAGCTATATCCAGTTGAGAAGCTGAGGAACCTCTTTTAAAAATGAGCAAACTCAACCAGCCATTTAGTTTCTGATCACGTATTGTTTGCTTGTTTTCCAGTTATACACTGTCGTACAACATGTGAAACACTTCAATGATGTGGTAGAATTTGGAGAAAACCAAGAGTTCACGGATGATATTGAGTATTTATTAAGTGGACTGAAGAGCAATCAGCCCCTAAACACCCGTTGCCTTAGGTAAGATATTTTTCTTTGGATAGTTTCTTCCTTAACCTTCGTAGATGGTTGCATGGTGGCACCAGGAGGTGAGAACAGGAAGGAAGCTGTTTGTTAATTTGAAACTGGCAACTTTGAGACGGTGAAAAGTTTTATATTGGTGCCGTGGTGCAGAAGTCTTACTGATGCTATATGAAATGTGTTTTAGTTAAGAGGCATACCCAGGGGTGGGCTTCAAAAATTTTAGCAAGGGGTTCTCTGCCTGGTTGCTGGGTGGGTATGGCCTAGTTAGTCTCCTGCACCATGGGGGGGGGGGGGGGGGGGGGGGGGTGCGGGAGGTGTTTGCCCTCCCTGGGTCTGGAGGCTTTCCCCGAGACCCCAGGAGGGCAAAAACGGCTTCCCCAAGCTCCGGAGGCCCTCTGGAGGCCTGTTTCCGGCCTTCCCGAACTTCCAAATGGGCCCGTTTTTTGCCCTCCCTGAGCCTCCACGCGTGCCCTGCACTTACCTGCATCCAAAACAGGCCGCGTGGGGACTCCTGGGAAGGGAGGGGAGCAGTGGTAAGTTGTTCCTGGTTCTGGCGAACTGGTAGTAAAAGTGGCAAGAGGTTCCGCCCATCTTCCCAGACATCATAATTGACGATCTGCGCATGCACAGAAGCGCGTGCAAGCAAAGTGAGCACGCATGCGTGCTCCCATTGCAAACTGGTAGTAAAGGTAAATAGAATCCACCCCTGGAGGGGGAGGGGGGAGGGGGGCCAGCCAAGAGTGGGATTTGGGGGTTCTCTGAACTGCACAGAATCTTAGGTAGAGGTTCTCCCGAACCCCTGTGAACCCCCAGCAGCCCACCCCTGGGCGTACCTGATGCTATTGTTGGACAGAGTCAAGCCACCACTTTTCACGGAGACCAGGAAAGGCAGCAGATCTGCCATCTTTCTGACCTACTTCATGTAGCAACTCCTTCCTTGTATTTCTAATTGTCTGGTGTGGCTTGCTCTCTCCCTGCTGTTTTGAATGTGCCACTCTGGGGCGACCCTCCAGAGTTGTGAGTCATGATCTTATAAATGTCAAGAAAGGCCCCAATGTGTCTTCTTTTTGTCCCAAGCCATAGAGTCTCCCTAATTGGGCTGAAAGTCAGTAACAATTATATTATATAGATTGTCACTCGTCTCCATTGCAAGTCACATTGCAAAAAACACGGTTTACAACAGCAGTGGACGCTGGAGCAAAGAGAAAGACTGTTCTTTCTATTCCGTTTTCTCTCTGCTTTCCAGCTCTCAAGAGCGATCTAATTCCAGGGTAACCTTATCCTCATGATAAGGTGGAGTTTTATGAGTGACTTGACACAAAGTGATGCCTCTGAAAATCTCCCATGCTTCAGTTCATTCAGAGAGTAAGCTGATACCGTGTTAGGATGCGGCTCAGTGGACAAATCTTGCTAAACCATCATATAGTTGATTGCCGTTGGCTTAGTTGGATGGGTGAAGCTAGACACTGGGGCTTGTTAAATCAACCGTGGTTAACGCAAGCATGATAGGTGAGTTCGGTTTGTGTGTGCGTCTTGCGTAAGGAACTTGCTTCACTGAAGCTGACATTCTCTCATGCACTAAAGAAGCAGTGATGACCATTTCCAGAGAGCTCTTCTGTCTTCCTTGTATTCTTTTTAACTAGTTGTGATGGGTGTGCAATTAGCCTATGTGTGATTGTCAGGATTCCCCTGCTGTTTTACAGCCCCTGATTTGATTGGCTCATTGAGCACAAGGCCCCCTTTGGAGATTTTTGTGATCTTGCTGATGTCTATTTGGGAGCCTCTTAGCTCCACTCGACATCGGGGGATAAAAGAAGAAGGGAAATCGATGGAGTGTAAGAATTGAGCATTGGAGAATAGTAGGCTAATGGCTTCCAAGCTTTGTTAAGCAAGCTGGCTACAGCTTGGATGGTGTTTTACGGTCTGGCCACATCCAGGTAATCTGGAAGTGCAATTTCCAGAATTTGGTATTGCCAAAGACTATCATAGCTGAAAATGGCAAGTTGGAGTCCCAACGTATTTTTAGGAACATCCAGGATATGTGATAGCTATCCATTTGTGTTTGCTGTCTCATGCCTGGTTCACTTCTAGCTTACTAAAAGAGGGCAGTCGGATGTCTGTAGCTAATCCTGGCCGTAGGAATGTGTGGTAAGGATGGAGTTAGGTGGCAAGATTTGCGGTTCTCGTCACATTGCTTCTTAAAAGATACATTTGACTAAAGATTCTGCTAATTTCAAGGTTAGCAGAGTTGAAATTACTGGGAGAAGAAGTCATTGATGGATCTTCCTTGCAGAAAAAAAATGAGTTTTTTCTTTTACACCATTCTAGTGCAGTTGATTACTTTTTACATTTTATGGGCAAACTGTAGAAGAAAAACTATGTGTTTCCTTTTCTTGCAATGTGTATTTTAGTGATAAAACATTTGAAAGAGCATGAGAATGTCAAATTCAAGATACTTTGAAACCAACTGAGAAAACCCAAAGTCTAAGCAATATGCACATTCGCCTTTCATAATACTCACTGATTTTGAACACTGTTTTAACAATATTTGAGGCATTTATTTTCTTATTCCAAAAATGAAATCCAGCTAGCAGTATTAATGTGTGTGCTTGAAGAATGCTTTTCTTCCTGATGTTTAGCAGAAAAAAAAACAAGCAGTTCTTCAAAATGAAATGACTTCATTTTTCTTGCTTGAAAGCGAGAGCTGTAGTTCTGTTTCTGATAGGTTTTCTGTCGAAAAAAACACATTTGTATGAAATATGAGATTGAAAAGAAACACCTCATGTTTCGTAAAGGATGTGTATTTGTTCAGTAATTTTACCTTCCTTAAATGACTGCATCAATTCTGAGTAATTTTAACCTCAATTTGTAATGCAGCTAATTTTACTGATTTTTTTAAAAGTGCAGAATGCATACAATTTGACTCACTATTGAATCTGCCAGTATGTAACTAGGCAGAATTAATCTGTTTTTAGCTATAAACAGAGATAAACATCTCTAGTGTCATGATGGTGTCCTGCGTTTCCCCTCCAAAGTCATTGAGAGCATGTTAACTATGATTAAAGAGAAACAAACAAACAAACAAAAAAAGTAATTTACAGAGTGTGGTCTCATTTGATTAAGTTAGTATATTTATTATGACCAAAATGTTACTATTGACTGTGCAACCAGTTTTGCAGAATCCTTCATAAGGATTCCTATAAGTGGTTTCATAGCATCCTGTCTTGCAGATTCTAATAACGATATGTATATTTTTAGATTTTTTTCTGATGGGTCAACAGTATATTACTGCTTTCTCTTTTGCATAAACAGCTCTCTTTGATCTGGCATCTATCTGCTTTTTCTATTTGCTCAATTCTCATTAAAACTTGCTTCATTCATTCATTTTAGTGTTATCAGTCTGGCGACCAAGTGCGCCATGCCCAGTTTCCGAATGCATTTGAGAGCACATGGAATGGTTGCGATGGTCTTCAAAACACTGGATGACTCACAGCACCACCAGGTACGTCTGCCTCACATCGTTCGCTGTAGTTCAAGACTGTGTTTTCAGTTGACTACTGTTCTAAGGAAAACATTTTTTGCATGTATTAAAAGATTAGGAACCTTAAACTAAAAATACAGTTTTATTTTACTTTCTGTCCATTTCTGCTGCTGATGTCGCCACTCTTTAAAATACTTGTGAAGGTACCGTTTGCGGGATTTCCTGTGTTTAACACACGATGTAATAGTAGTAGTAGTAGCAGTAGCAGTAGTAGTAATAATAATAATAATAATAATAATAATAATAATAATAATAATAATAATAATGCATTAAATTTATATGCTGCCCAACTCCTAGAAACAATTGAAGAATTGTTAAAAACATTTAAGAAAAAAGCAACACACACACAAACGTATAAACACAAAAAGAACACAATGAAAGAAATAAAGGTAGCAGAGAAAACAAATCCAGGTAGGAACACAACAACAAAAAGGGTTGTATCTATCACTCTTGCTAACGTGTCCTTCGGAATACCAATAGAATGGGGGCCTTTTGAATCTTTAAAAAACTTTTTTTTTTTTAGAAAAGCAGGAAATGAGAATATTTCCTCCACAAGGAAGTGCCAGGCTTTGTCTTTACCAAGGACAGCACAGTCGCATTCCATAGTAACAGTTTTGAAACTGTTTATATATCATGGGTGGCTTCTCTCCTGAAAGAATCAGTCTGCTAGCAATATGGAAACCCTGCCAGCGCACAAAGGATTGGTGCTACTCTGAATTCTGAATGCCTGGTCTCCAGTCCGGAACCATGGCTTTGAGCATGAAACATCTGTTTGGCATGGGAAGCAGGGTGTTTTTGATCATATTGGAAGTGTTTAAAAGGTCCAGAGACGATCGAAACATCCAATTTGTCAGAACGACAAATTGTTTTGAATTCAGGACCATGCGAAGTAGAAAGGTTGGGCACGGCGCTGTTGAACAGCTTGATTTGAATTTTTGAAGGAGAGGAACACTTTGACTATGCGCTGCATGTTTCAGAAGTAATGTCTCCGCATTAAATTGAGCATAAAAATATCTGTGGTATAGATTTTTGGGATAATTATCTCACAATCTTTGTACAGAAGTCTTTGTACCAAAAATATGCAAGAATAGACACCATGCACATACATGCAAATATGTACGTGAAATTGGCTTTGATTGCTATTGCTAAACATTAAGGAGAAGTTACTTATTTCAAGTGAATAGATCTGTATTCTAAGTGAAATGTATTTTAAGTAAAATAGAACAATAATAAAATTCCCTAGTCAGGAAAATCTAGCTAGCTTTCATTTAGAATTGTGAATTCATGACCCTGCTAACTCTATCTGGCTCTTCTAAAAATGACTTGAAACAACCAATCTAGTCTCAAAGTTCTCCTACTTAAAGGTTTACTCCTTTTTCCTGTTCTTTTCTTTTTCTTTTTGCCGAAGAACTTGTCGCTTTGTACAGCAGCTTTAATGTATATCTTGAGCAGAGATCGCTTAAACATGGATCTAGACAGAGCCAGCTTAGATTTAATGATCCGACTTCTGGAGCTCGAGCAGGATTCCTCCTCCAAGTTGCTTAATGAAAAAGACATGAACAAAATCAAGGAAAAAATCCGAAGACTCTGTGAAACTGTTCATAATAAACACCTGGATCTTGAAAACATAACGGTGAGCACTAAGTTTACCTCTTTTTAAAAAAAATCATATGAAAATGCAGAGAAACAGCAGTTAGTTATATACGGTGCATTTTTATTCAACATAGCAATAGCACTGAGACTTATATACCACTTCATAGTGCTTTACAGCCCTCTCTAAGCAATTTACAGAGTCAGCCTCTTGCCCCCAATAATTTGGGTCCTCATTTTACCCACCTCGGAAGGACAGAAGGCTGAGTCAACCTTGAGCCTGGTGAGATTCGATCTGCCAAACTGCTGGCAGCCAATGATCAGCAGAAGTAGCCTGCAGTACTGCACTATGACCACTGCGCCACCACGGCTCATTGATCGCACATGGAGGGAATCTGCCATGAAACATATATAAGTTTGCCAGTGGTTCTATTTTGTGGGAGGATTTTGCCTTTTGGCTGTAATTATATACAGATTTCACTTGTGTGTTTTCTAGACCGGTCATTTGGCAATGGAGACCCTTCTCTCTCTCACTTCAAAGCGGGCAGGCGACTGGTTTAAAGAAGAGCTGCGACTTCTGGGAGGTCTTGACCATATTGTAGATAAAGGTATTAATTTTGTCTTAAAAGGTACTTAAGTTTTATAACTGGAACGTATAACAATCTGTTGATTAATATTTTATGCCATTTTGGGAAAGTAAAAAAAAAAATCTTACAAAATGTCTTACCGGCTTAATAATCATACCTGTCTTTTGTTTCTCAGTTAAAGAGTGCGTGGATCATTTAAGCAGCGATGAGAATGAAGAGAAATTGGTGGCTTCACTCTGGGGAGCAGAAAGATGTTTACGGGTCTTGGAAAGTGTAAGTATGAAATATCCTGAAGAAAATGGATGTTGAACCAGAATAAGGAGAAAGTGGTATACGTAATGCCTCGTTTATTGGTTGGGGTTTGCCTTATTTGCTTCGCTGCTGCTTGAGGGAAGACATTTGGTTCTGCTTTCTGAAGTTGTCTGTGTTGACAGAGCTTTTGGTTTCAGTGTTTTTTTGAGTGGGGAAGGTGTTTGAATGGATCTGCTGAAAAATAATAAATAATAAGTAACATTGACAAGAATGATGGCAAGTGGTGTGGTGGCCCAGAGGTGGAACTCTCAGCTTACAATCAGGAGGCTGTGAGTTCGATCCTAGGTAGAGGCAGATATTTCCCTCTCTGGGCATGATGAGAATATATCTGCTGAATATAACTCTGCATTGGCGACGGGAAGGGCATCTAGCCAGTAAACACTCAGCTCCAGTTCAGTTGCCCAGACTCCACACTGCAAGGGATTATGGGGTCATTAAATGGAGATGATTGACAAGCATGATGGCGGCTTGAAGTGATTCTGGCTCACGTTGGTTTTGCAATTGCTAGTGGAAGGCTGGCTTATTTAGTGATCCCCATGCAGGTACAGACACAGTGGGCATCCCAGAAAGAGCCTAAACCAGGTCCTCACTCTTTCACTTAAAGCAACCTCAATCTTGTTCACTTGCAGCATTCTGGGGAATTCTGGGAGTTGGAGTCCATCCATTTTAAAGTTGGCACAGTTGGGAAACACTGACTTAAAGGACCTCTGTGGCTTCAAGGGGCAGATGCCATGTTTCTGCCTGCCATGTTGTTTTTGTAATCCTAAATTTCCAGTACATTAAAAAAAAATATTAATCTTCACCATTTGTTATTGTGCAGTTCAAACACTGGATTAGAGCTTGGTCACTTTCTGTTTACAAGTTAGGCTGCTGAATGTTGCCAAAATACAAGCATTGCTCTTTTAAGAAAGACTTAAGGAGTTAGTCTTTTGACAGTTTATTTTTTTTCCCCAGGTAACAGTTCACAATCCGGAGAATCAGAGCTATTTAATAGCATATAAGGATTCACAGCTTATCGTCTCTTCAGCTAAGTAAGTTCTAAATCATATTTATTTTAATGGTATAACAATTATTTAAAAGACTATCAACATGGCTCAGTGCATATTTAAACTTTGAAAGTTTTATGCCTTGAAGCTTTTCTGTGCTGGCTTCTCTGAATTTACAGAGAAAAAGTGAAAAGTGAGCTGGGTTTTTTGGTGATAGCGTGCCATTATATTTGTATTTATTGACTGTAATTTATTTTGATAACAATTTTTGTAAGAATGTTTGGGATAAGTGTGTTGACCTTACACAAACATTTCTAATCTTTAAAGAATCCCTTTTTTCAGTAAATGAATCTCAACCTTTGATTCTGTGTATTGGAAAGTGATGTGTAGGATTTAATAAGAGCCATCAAGAAGTAACAAAAGATAGAAACCTTCTCATTCATCTCATAAATTGTTAAGTGTAATTTATGAATTATGACAAGAAGAATTTGTTGGAAATAATTCACACGTTTCTCCTATTTATCTGCATTTCTCATATTTGCACCATAGATGTTTAGACTGATTCATATACCAATAAAGGAGAATAATTACAGCTCAGGATTGAACTGTGGGGTCCTTGGTGCTCTTTGAACTTGATTGTATTCTTGAAGATGTTTCATGACCCAAACTAGGTAACATCATTAGTGCTGTGCACTCAAACTAGTTTCAGTAATGAAACCTCTGCAAAAAAAAAAAGACTAGATTCTTTCTTTGTGGTTAGAGAAAAAATCTTACGCACCTCTAAAGTGGTGCTCCATACTGTGCTGGACCTGGAGCACTGGGCGCATGAAGGAGCTAAGATTCCAGATTTTTCTTTCCTTTGTCTCACTGAGCTTGTTCTGTAGACAGCTGCCATATTTTTCAGAGTATAAGACGCACCTACCTTTTTTGGTGAGGAAAAGAAAAAGAAATCTCCCTCTGCCTCTGAGCAATTTTGCCTCCTTGTGGCAAACAGCAAACTGCCTGCTTTACTTCCATTTTCGTTTTCAGCATAGCTTGATTAACACAAGGAAAAAAAATCTGCTCCAGTAATTTACCTCCTTGCAGCAAGCAGCAGAGCCCTGCGAAAAGCAGCTGAGAGCAAAACAGCTGAGAGTCGGGAGGCTGATCCAATCAATTTGTGCTAATTAGGCTATGCTGAAGCTGAAAGGAGCTGCTTTTTCTTGCTGTTTGCTTGCAAGGAGGTAACTACTGGGAGGCAGAGGCCAAATGGGTGGGAGGGGCTATATTCAGTGTATAAGACGCACCTAAATTTTCGCCCCCTTTTAGGGGGGAAAAAGGTGCGTACTTATACTCTGAAAAATACTATATATACAGTTATATACATAGAACAGCGGCTTTTTCAAAGGTAATGCTGGCAGCTGTGCTAATAATGTGGGTCCTAAGATTGTGTAGCAGTCATTGCTGTGGCTCACTGTATTAGGGCAACATGATAGATGACATTCAATTTCCAGTCAGAACTTGTTGTTGGAAACATTTCTTTAAGGCATGAGATGCAGGGATAATTTGGATTGTGCCTTCTCGACTTCTTAATCTTTCAGAGCATTACAGCACTGTGAGGAGCTAATCCAGAGATACAACCGGGCAGAAGACACCATCTGTCTTGCAGACAGTAAGCCACTGCCTTACCAGAATGTAACTAACCACGTGGGAAAGGCAGTAGAAGACTGTATGAGAGCCATCATTGGTGTCTTACTCAATTTGACAAACGATAATGGTAAGTAACTCATTTATGTAAGGAAGCATAGAAAGAGGCAACTGGTGGCGCAGACAGTTGGTTCTCTTTAGAGAACATGTCCTTAGGACAGGGGTCAACAACCTGTGGCTCTGGAGCCACATCTGGCTCTTTCACCCCTCTGCTGTGGCTCCCTGACACTCAAAATATGCATCACAACCGCCAATGTGCGTCACCCGCCGGCACATGATTTATTGAGCTTTTCAAGCCCCGGTAGGCCAACCATGGATAAATCCAAGAAAAGAAAAATTTCAGAAGAAAACAGAATGTTTAATTCAACTACATAAGCTAGTTTTGTGGTCGCTCAAGAAATAGTCAGGCACGGAAAGGGTTTTGTGGCTCCTAGTGTTTTCTGTGGGAAATGGGTCCAAATGGCTCTTTGAGTGTTTAAGGTTGCAGACCCCTGCCTTAGGACATAGCTTGAATGGCAGTAGTATTTGGAGGGGGAGGGGGGTTGCTGGGTGATGTGATGTAAAGTAATCCATGAAAGTAGATTCTTTGGGGATCAACAGGTCAAATGCCATTCAGGCATCAGAGGAAGAAAAAAATTTAGACAAAGGCCTGTCTGGGTTGAATGTGAGGTGGTCCCTCAGTTGAATCCTGTTAGCCTTGAAGGTCCTTTTAACCCTTCTGGACCTATCAGTGTCTTATATTCAGCTTCATCCATTTGTTAGCGGCAGCATTGTTTGTCACAAAAATAAAATTTTAGTTTGTAGTTTTGGCATAGCAGACGAGATGCTTCGAAGAAGAACTGATGTTTTGTTAAGAGCAAAGTCTTCATCTATAGAGACAAAATGGACAATAGGTGACATTTATTTGTTAGTTTTTTACCCCGCCTTTGTTAGTAACTTTATTACTAAAAGAGCCATGGTGGCACAGTGGTTAGAATGCAGGGTAACTTGCTGCTCACTCCAGGAGTTTGATTCTGAATAGCTCCAGGTTGACTTGGCCTTCCATCCTTCCGAGGTTGGTAAAATGAGGACACAGACTGTTGGAGGTAATATGCTGACTCTGTAAACCGCTTAGAGAGGGCTGTAAAAGAACTATGAAGTGGTATATAAGTCTAAGTGCTATTGCTATTAGTAAGTCAAGGAGGCAAACACACATAATACTCCCTCCTCATATTTTCCCTACAACAGCCACCTATGAATGAAAAGAGTGACTCGGATAAGAATTTAGAAATGTTTCTGGCTATAAAACAGACTCATCAGTTTTCCCCACTTTTAATGTTTGCAGAGTGGGGCAGCACCAAGACCGGGGAGCAAGAGGGCCTCATTGGCACCGCTTTGAACTGTGTGCTTCAAGTTCCAAAATTCCTACCTCAAGAACAGAGATTTGATATTCGGGTTCTGGTAAGTCAAAAACCTCGTCTCTGCCCAAGTGTCTTTTGAAAATAAATAAATAAACTCTTTCCGTGGTTGCATTGCAGCCTTTTCCTTTTTAACATGCTGCTGAGGCCAGTTTGGTCCCATCCTGTACTGAAAGATTTTCAAAGCCTTTTGTGGGATTTTTTGCCTCAGTGCAGGAAAAGGTTCTGGTTTAACTTTCAAGCTGCTTGGAGGCTTGTGACCCAATCATTTGCAAAGCAGAAGGACCATTATCAGCGATACAAACATCTATAAATCTATAATGTGAATTCAATAGTCAAGATAACCAAGATATATATCAACCTGTCAGAAAAGTTCCTTACAACTGTCTGGTCCATTTGAACACTCAATGTCTAAGTTAGGAATAACCACAACATTTTTGTAATCCTTCCCTCTTTTTTTTTCTTTTAATCTTAAGGGTTTGGGTCTTTTGATCAATCTGGTTGAATACAGCGCAAGAAACAGACATTGCCTTGTGAATATGGAAACATCATGTTCCTTCGATTCCTTCTGCTTGGGAGAATCTGATGAGAGTTTAAGCACATCTGGACAAATGGCAGCTGTTCAGGCTTTAGTACAGGTGAATCCCATTTTTTTTCCATCCAAAATATGTGCAGCTTGGTGATAATTCGGGCGGGGGGTGTGTGTTATTGAAAACTGCCCATTCACAGAGGAAGCAGACAGGATTAATTCTTCTCCTTTATCACCCTTTCTTTCTGTCTCTCACTTGCCTGGAATCGGTGCACTGATCTCTGGTGCCTGAAGTCCATCCAAAGGGGTTCCTGGGGGCTAAACAGAAGTCATGTAGAGCTATAGGGACATGGTGGCTCAGTGGCTAAGACACTTAGTTTGTTGATCGAAAGGTCGGCAGTTCAGCAGTTCAAATCCCTAGTGCCGCATAACGGGGTGAGCTCCCATGACTTGTCCCAGTTTCTGCTAACCTAGCAGTTCGAAAGCATGTAAAAAATGCAAGTAGAAAAAATAGGGACTACCTTTGGTGGGAAGGTAACAGCGTTTCGTGCACCTTTGGCGTTGAATCATGCTGGCCACATGACCACGGAGACGTCTTCAGACAGCGCTGGCTCTTCAGCTTTGAAACGGAGATGAGCAACTCCCCCTAGAGTCGGGAACGACTAGCACATATGTGTGAGGGGAACTTTCACCTTTACCTTTAGAGCTACTGGGAAAGTGGGAAAGCATTTGGGGACATTGATGATTGACCAACCCCCATTGGTTGGTGCAATTAGGGGCTATTGGTTAGGTTCTGATTCTCATTGAATGTTTTCTGTTGCACAATCTGAGATGCCCAGAGCCATTTTGGAGTGAGTGGGATGCAAGCTATAGTAAATAAGTAATAAATTTCATATCTTCACCAGGAGCTGACATTCAGCTACCTCTTGCTTATAGATTTTGCTAAGTCTTAGGGTATATCCCTCTCTTTCAGGCCCACCACAAAGGTTCTTTTCATTAAAAAAATAATGATAAATCTACTCCAAGGTAAAAGGTCAACCTTTATGTTACCTTTATTGACAAGCCTGCCTTTATGTCCATGGAGATTCTCAGTCATCCAGGTCACGGTTGTCCCAAAAGTGTTTTTTCAAGAGGCAACTGGACTGTCTGGTTTTCCTTTGAAGATGTTTCGCTTTTCAGCCAAGAGGCTTCTTCCGCTCTGAAGAAGCCTCTTGGATGACAAGTGAAACATCTTCAAGAAAAACCAGGAAGTCCAGTTGCCTCTTGAAAAAGCACCTTTGGGGCAAGCCTGCCTTAAGACTCACATGAGCCACATAAGTTCTTAAAAGTAAGAATTGTGGCGAGCTGAAGGATGGTTCATGTACCCCCCTGCCCAGAAATAAAAGCTGGGATGATCCCCTCCTGGGGGAGGGAACAGCCTCACCCCTCTGCCTTCTGGGAGGAGTAGACTCTTCCGTGGGAACCTCCATTCTGGGATCGTGGGCTGCTGCTCCCTCTTCATTTTGCCGATCTCAGCAAAACAGCGCTGGCGAAAGGCAGGAAGGCAGTCTGTCAGCCGATTCGAGCGCACAAGCCTGAAGGTGAAGAACACGTATAACCTGCTTTGCTGGCGTAGTCCATCAATTGTAGACCTGCCGGGGAAGCTAAAGCGCAATCTCAGCAGAACACGACAATTTCTTTTCATTTATTTCAACCAGTTCTATGCCTGCACCTGTGATGATAGAAAAGGGCTGATAAAGGCACGTCACACAGGTTCGGTGGGTGAGGCCTAGCTTTTTGAAGAGTTAAACTACAGGAACCAGGCATCCATAGGAGGACATAATTCAGCATTTAACCCTTTGCCTGAAATTATCATCCCTCAAATTGCACAGAAAAGGGAACATAGCCCTGCAGTCCAAATAGTTTCTTTTATGTACTCCAGGTTGAGTTGTGAGTTAGAGTTATACAGGAACTGGTTGACCCTGTCTCTTCCCACACAAAGAGAATGTTTTTCCTGGCTGCAAAGAGCAGGAGGAAAAATAGCTGCCCGGTTCAGGTTATTGGGGCAGAAATCAAAACTTTCCTCTTGTCACCTCTCCTTGGCAATTTTTCTCAGAAATATTATTTCTGATATCAGCCAGATATTACAGTAGTGGCGACCATTGAAAAGACTTAAAGGTGTCTCCCAGCCACCCTTGTGGTGAAATATCTGGCATGGAAGTGAAGCTCCGTTTTATCCTGACAATCTTCCAAACAGAAAACGGGTGTGTAAGGAGACTCATCCCTGCTTTGCTCCCATTTCCTTGACACATTCACAGAAGTGTGCAAGACCTCAGATTTCGGCTTCATTTGGAAAGGTTCTAGAGCAGGGTTGTTGAAGGTTGGTAACTTGAAGACTTGTGGACTTCAACTCCCAGAATTCTTCAGCTGGCTGGTTGGAGAATTCTGGGAATTGAAGTCCACAGGCCTTAAAAGTTGCCAGAATTGGATGCACCTGTTTTAGGGGGTCTGCTGAATCTTTGCAAATCAGCCCAGAATCAACAGAATGGAAGCCTGAAGTGATTTGGTTGCCCTGCCTTTCAGATGAAGCAAATCTGGACAGGATAAGTAGCTAACCCTAGCCCTACTCTCAGCAGCTCTGAATTCACTACCTGCCCCAAAGTCTTGGCCTGGCTTGACACAACCGTACTTTATTTACCACTGTCTGCAGAAGCAGGTGGGCGGAGCCTCCCGCCACCGCCACTACTGGTTCGCTCAATCTGGGGAGAACTTGTAGCAACCCACCACTGGTTTCAATCACATCAGAGTATTGTTTTTGCACAGACTTTCTACACTAGAATTGAAATTACCATTGGGCTGAATCCCAAAGCTCTTAACGGGATGCATGAATTATAGTATTGTTCTTACCCGGCTCCCCAAACATGACAAACCCTCTGAAGTTGAAGCAATGATTCCTTTATTAGGAGTGCCAATAGCCCAAAAGTTTTTATCTCTCTCACAGCAGGCTAACAAGTCTGTCCAGCCGGAAGATGATTAGTTGTCTGCCACATCTATTCATCTCCGCCCCCTGCCTTTTATCCCCAGAGCTAGGGTGGGGCTTCGCTAGCAGCAGTGGCTCTTCCATCCCAAGGACCGGCCTATAGATTCCCACTGCTCTTCTTTCCTCTGCCTTCTGTGCATTCGTGTGTCAGGCACTGGACCCAGCTGTTCCTCCTCTTCCTCATGAGCCACTTCCAGACCTGGGGGCTGTTGTCTCTACATCTGAGGGCTGACAGACAGTCCAGGCTCCGCCTCTGTCTCTCTCTCTGCCATCTCCATTCCCTCTTCCCCCTCGGAGCTCTCAGGTTTGCCTTGATGTTGACCCTGACTCCCCCACTGCTGCCTCTGATTCGGCCCCTCCGACAGCTGACAGGCCACAACAAGTATATTGTGAAATGCTGAGCAAAAAGGGGAGCTGCAGTGAAGAGGGCGGTTGAGACGTTGGGCAGTGTTGGTGAGTTAATGTAGTGTGGTTGACTTTCTAACTCAACCATGGTTGATTTTTGTCTCTCAGTTGTTCCTGGAGAGAGAGAGAGCAGCACAATTGGCCGAGAGCCAGACCGACGAGCTGATTAAAGAGGCTCCCACCGCACAGCATGACCAGAGTGGGGAGTGGCAGGAGACCAGTGGGGAGATTCAGTGGGTCTCCACGGAAAAGCCAGAGAATGCTGAGGAGAAAGAGAAGAAAGAAGAAGAAGAAGAAGAGCTGGATCTTAATAAAGGTGGGTGGCAGTGCCTGGACAAGAGGGCAGCCCATGAAATAGGCACTTAAAGAAGCCAGGATAGTGTGTGATTCTTGACCACCCTGGCTATTTTCTCATTTTTTAAAAATCTCTTTGCTTAAGGCAGGGGTCCCCAAACATGGCAGCTTTAAGACTTGTGGACTTCAAGTCCCAGAATTCTCCAGCCAGCATAGCTTGTGGACTTCAAGTCCCAGAATTCTCCAGCCAGCATAGCTGGCTGGAGAATTCTGGGAGTTGAAGTCCACAAGTGTTAAAAGCTGCCAAGTTTGAAGACCTCTGGCTTAAGGTGTCACCCCTTTGTGGTCTCTTTCCTGGAAATCCTTGTTTCTGACACTATTGGAAAGAGACTGGTGGCCCCTTTTCTGACTAATAAATTTTATTAAGAGGTATAAAAGCCTTTGCCAATAATGCTAATTTTGTTAGTTGGAAGGGGGGCTACCAGATCCCTTGGGGGTTTTTTTGCTCCCATGGACTGACAGAACTTTTCTCCAGCTGCAACGTTGTGTCTTGCTTGATAAAAGGAAGTTTAATCTTGCCTGTTTGTATCCAGTATGCTGGTTTCTTTTAAATTTCTATTTCTTTTCCTTCTCTTACTCCTTCATATCAATTTTTGCAATATTTTCCCATGTGTCCTCTCACACCTAACTGCAACTAATTTGATTGGTGTGGGGGTTTTTTTGAGCGCTGAATATGTCTGTTGAACCTTATAATGTATTTATTGAGGAAAGAATGGATTAATGACTGTCCTTTGGGTCAGGATTGCATTCTGGTAAATCAGGAGTTGAGCCAGTGAGTTTCAGAGTCGAGCTGATCAGGGAGAAACTGCTGCTTTGGTCCTCTTTGGGATTGCTCGGTATTTCTCTGTGGTGGGAAAAAATCAGGAAAGTTGTGTAGAATGGAAAAGGAGCCTATTGGTATAAAACCTTCTTGTTTGTTTACAGCCCTTCAACATGCCGGAAAGCACATGGAAGACTGCATTGTGGCCTCTTACACAGCACTGCTGCTAGGTTGCCTCTGCCAGGAGAGTCCAGTAAGAAATTCACCGCTTGTTATTGTTAGTTGCAAAGTCGTGTCTGACCCATCGCGGCCCCATGGACACTGTTCCTCCAGGCCTTCCTGTCCTCTACCATCCTCTGGAGTCCATTTAAGCTCACGCTGACTGCTTCAGTGACTCCATCCAGCCACCTCGTTCTCTGTCGTCCCCTTCTTCTTTTGCCCTCAGTCTTTCCCAGCATTAGGCTCTTCTCCAGTGAGTCCTTCCTTCTCATCAGGTGGCCGCTGCATAACTGCATAACCCTTAGATGGCCTGGAAAGAGTGGATTTGCTTGAAGCAGGGGAAGTGGGTTATATACAGTCTGAAACAGGGCTGAGATTCCGTAGGTAGAGAAAAGCTACCCTGTGTGTTTTTCTCCAAGGCTGGTTGTGGCTGTGTTTATAGTCTAATAGCGCTTCTAAAGTGTTTGCAAAACACACTTGAGGCTGTCTCATGTTCTGTATTGTTTGCTTTGGCTGCTGGAAGATCCCCAAGCTAATTTCTCCTCTTAGCGTGTACAATCCAAGATCAACCTTGTTAACTCAAGGGCAGGGAGGTGGGGGCGGGGGGTTGTTCAGCACACGAACTGCACTTTTGAAAAATCTGCAGCTGCCCAAGGCCCCTTAATGTCGTCATTGCCAGTGAGCAGGGCTAAATGTATTTGGGCAGGGAGATTCCAGAATTAAAACATCTTAAGGAAATGAACGCCGACATGTGGACCTACATTTCCCCACTCCCAGTTGTCTCGTGTGCTGCCAAATTTATGTCATTGTTTAGGGCTGGGGACTGTGGCTGACCTCCCCCACGCCCCCCCCCCCCCCCCCCCCCCCCCCCCCCCGATCTTGTTCATGGCTGGGAATCCCATCCCAAGCAAATGAAGGAATAAAATATTTGATATTATGTCTGGGTTCTTTAGTCTGACACAACAAAGGCACCGCTGTTTGAACAAGTGCTTTTCTCTGACAAGCGCAGTCTCAACTGGAACAATGCTTAGTCATTGGGATCATTCGTAGCTAGAGAAAATGTTAAAATGGCAACACTTTTGGGAAAGGCTTCCTAGCTCTTACTTACCCTTATTTATCTTCTTATTTTCGCGGCCCGTGGAAACAGTGGAGGTGGAATCCAGGAGAGTGGCCAGCTTCTCTTTCTCAAGAGCAGCGACAGCTTCCAACCTTTATTGAAATGCTAAGACTGCTGACTTAGGCGATCTGTATATGAAAGGGTGGGGGGGAGGAAATAACCGCGAATGGCTGGGAAACTTTATGGTATCCAGTTATTAAAGATATGCAGATTGATATTTGGACATCGGTCCTGCGTTGAGGCGGCATGGATCAATGCACGGGCGCTTATTTATTTCTTCCAGTATCACGTTTTGCAAAATATTTTTCCTACAAGCTTGGAAATGTCATGACGCAAAATTTATTTCCTTAGATCAATGTGACTACTGTAAGGACATACTTACCCGATGGGGACTTCTCAATCATGACTGAAATGCTCAAAAAGTTCCTTAGTTTCATGAACCTTACTGTAAGTAGATCTTCGGTAATTCTAATTATTTATTGCCTGACTAGCTTCAGTAGGCTTGTTTGCAGCATTATTATTATTATTATTATTATTATCATTATCATAAGGCCAGGCAGATTTCTAGCTGATCTCGGCTAGAGGTTCACCACATACAGGCAGTCCGTAACAACAGTTCATTTAGCAACCGCTCAAAGTTACAATGGCCCTGAAAAAAGTGAATTATGACCATTTTTCACCCAATTGTTGCGACATCCCCACGGTCACATGATCAAAATTCAGAGGCTTGGCAACGGACTCATATTTATGACCGTTGCAGTATTCTGGGGTCATGTGATCGCCTTTGGCAAACTTCTGGCAATCAAAGTCAACAGGGAAGCTGGATTCACTTAACAAACCGTGTTACTAACTTAACCACTGCAGCAATTCACTTAACAACGGTGGCAAGAAAGGTCGTAAAAATGGGGCAAAATTCACTTAGCAAATGTCTTGCTTAGCAGTAGAAATTTTGGGACTCACTTGTGGTCCTACGTTGAGGACTACCTACCTCATATTAAAACATCAGCTTTGAGAATTACACACAGCCATAGAGCATTCTTCCCGTTCATGGCTGTGAATGGTGGTCGTTTACTCCCCGGTGCTTTTCCTAAGGAGTAACTGGATCCTTGTGACAAGAATTTTATATAAAGAATGCTATATGAATAGCAAATTGTATTAAACGACTAGGATTTTTTCTTTCTTCTTGAAAATGGGAAAGTCTACCATGGGAAGTCTACTTGATCTTGTTCCACATTTGTGTTGCTGTAAACAAGGATGCGCAATCCCTACCGCAGGGTGTCAAACTCCCATTTCATTGGGACCACATCAGGGTTGCGTTTGATCTCGGAGTGGGCGTGGCCAGGGTGGACATGGCCAGCTCGACATCCTGTAGCCCTCTGCCAGTGAAAATGGAGGCCCTCACAGGCTCCATTTTTGCTGCAGGAGGCCGTTGCAGCTGAAAACAGAGCACAGGACGGCCGCGCACAGCCCTCACAAGCTCCGTTTTCGCTGGCAGACAGCAGGCCGGTCCTTCACTGCTTCCAGGGTGTCCTTGCGAGCCAGATCTAAGCACCCTGCAGGCTGGATCCGGCCCCGGGTCTTGAGTTTGACACCCCTGCTCTACCGGTTAGGGGAATAGGATGTTCTGGAGAGATCTGGAACATGGCAAGTTTCTTTCAAACAGCACCTAACAATGCTTTTCTGTTAGGAGTAAGGAGTAAGAAGCATTATTTCCAGAACACTACCAGGCCTTGGTCAGACTGGCGCAGGTGGTCAGCAGAAAACCGAAACGGTCTGGCATCCCTCAAAAGGAAGGACGCAATCTTTAACATTTATCCCTGTTTTTGTCTTCTTCCTCACCCAGTGCGCAGTTGGAACCACAGGCCAGAAGTCGATCTCCCGAGTGATTGAATACTTGGAACACTGCTAGTTACCCCCGTTGGGCCACAGGCACTCGGAGGAGGGGGCTTTTTCTCTTAGAAAAAGCAGAGGAGATGGCGACCGACGTGCTCGGGGGATGCGTCAAGAGCATTCCTCAAGTCTCATTTTCTCTTTGGATTTTTAAGGCTACCTGGTCTCCCCACCACATCTGGCATTTTCCGAAGGACCGCTATCGCTTCAATCTGCAAATTTATCAAAAACAAGAGAGGGAAAAGTTCTGGGGACCGAGAGAACTCACAATGTTTTCTAGTTAACTCAGCGCAGTATTTCCATGTATTTGGCAAAGTTTTATCCACCCTCTTTATTTGTCTGGCTTTTTTGTGACAACCTTCGAAGGGGAAAAAAAAATAATGTACTGCGGGTAAGGCAACTGCTGTTTACTGTTGAGCCACTGTTCTTCTTTTCATGCCAGCCAGGGGCGAAGGCAGCTTTAGCTACTGAGGTATCGAGGAAAAAAAATATTCAAATAAAAATGCTCTGGGCAGCAGCGTTAGCTCTGATTTGAGTTTAATTTGCTCTTGTTTTTTGAAAGAGATTATTCCAAAACGATTAAAAAGAAAAAGACATAGAAAGATTTTTTTAAATACTTTTGCGATCTTAACTACTGTCTATATTTAAAAATGTGTTGGAATCCAAAGAGGTTGAGGCTCGGATAGTTTATTTTTTATACTGCTTTGATTGAAAATTGAGTTGTTGGAAACTACTTCTCAGTTTTTGCAATTGTTGTGGCCTAAGTACTGTAAACTGATGGACCGAATCACGGCAGAGCTCTGAGGCATGCAGAAAGAAAAAGATCCCCTCCCGGCCGATGTCTATATCTATATTTTTTTAAAAATGCAGTAAAACATGCCCTGCTAAAGGTTAGTGTGAAACCATATTCAATCCAGGGTAGTTTACACTTCGGAATAAGCAAAAACTTCTTAAATGCTGTCAGTTTGTTTCAAAGAAACATGGAGCTAAAACCATCCGGCGGACAAATCTTTCCAGTTAAGGTAATCTTTCTATAGTTTGAGTTTTGAGCAGGTAAAAAGCATACAATACAAAGCCTTAAATAGCTGAATATAGCAAAAATTTTGTTCAGTGTAGAGTCTAGTTCACAGCAAAGGATTGTGTTGAGACTTTTGTGGAACAAAGATCCCTGCAAAATACTTTCTTGTTTCATTCCGTTGTGTTTTTGAACATTAGGGACTCTCTTGCACTCATTGTCCCGACGGAATTGCTCATGACTTTTATTAAGCTGGTCTTGAATCTTCACAAAAGTTTCTCGGGGACATGTGTGTGTCACCGACACTTTTCACATTACCTGTGTTAGGTAGTTGCATCATCTTACTTTGAATTTGTAAAACTTGAAGCCATAAAAAAAATATTAAGTTCTATATATAATGAGGGAAGGGAGAAATAACAAAAAATCTAACCTGCTTTTTAGATCTTGTTATCTCCATGTATAAAATTACAGACGTGCTTTTGTATCAGTGCAAGCTGTACATTTTTTTACACACAGTGGCTGCCTTCTATGTCTTCCTATTTTTGATAATGCAGATTGTTGGGAATTCAGTATGGAAGTAAGTGATTAGAAACAAAAGCTTATCCTCTTCTTTTTTTTAAAAAAAAAAGTTCTCACCACTTTAAAGAAAACCAGGCACCCCCTTCCGTCCCCCAAAACGTACCAGTGTAACTTAGAAAAGACGGCTGAGGCTGTGTGTTTGCCCTTGGGTGAAGGACAAGGGAGAAACAACCGAATAAAGCTGAACTTGTAAATTATTTTTGCGATGCAGGATTTTTTTTCTGGATATATTTTTTTGGCATTTTTAGTTTGTAGAGCAAACGGCTTCCAGTTTGAGTTTGATTTCATGTAGCTTTTAAGTTAGGCTTTTTGTGCGTGCGCCATGGCGAAGGACGATTAAATGCAATTCTGGGGGAATCAGGACCCACACTTCTCTGTTACACTGGTAATGACCTGAATGGGAATTGATTAAAGTCTTGTGTTGACAGTTTTTAATTAACAAGCACTGAACGGATGCAGATGGTCTTGGGGGGAGGGGGGATAAGGGTCAGGGGAAACGCCCCCTGTGGAGCTGCAGTGTATTTCCTTTGTTTAAAACCCTCATCAAACTCTGCATTTCAATGGGTACTTGAGGCCAACCTTCAAATTGAAAAGTTTTAAAATAAAACTTTTTTTTTCCACTGTAAATATATGTGTAAATAAGCGCAATTGGAAACTAGAACCGTAGAAGAGTACTTTTCTGAATCCAATCCTATTTTTATTTTATACAGTATTTCTCAGCTGTGATCTTTGGAGCAAAAAGCCAACGGCAGGAATAATAGTTTGTACCAGTTTCATGAAGTATGTCTTTTGGTTTTTGTAAATAATTTTAACTCGAAATAAAAATTGCTACTTTCAATACATAAACCCACACGTAGTGAGCACAGTTTCTTGACACTGGAGATTCTTGCCTGCCACATTTCAACCTAAAGGAGAAAGTAAGCATGGCTACCATCTGAATTTTCTCTAGTCTTCATGCGGAAAATAAGTGCCATCCTACAATATGGTCGTTTCCTCTCTTAGGCTAAACTCCAGAGCATAAATTAGGCACCACAGGGATTTAACTCCCTAAGTTAAAAACCATAAAATTGGGCTGTGGAGTCAGTTCCCTAAGCCAGGGGTCTCCCACCTTGGCAACTTTACGACTTGTGGACTTCAACTCCCAGAGTTCTTCAGAGTGCTTCAGATATCAAGTTGCTCTCGCTGCTAGGACGTTTTTCCTAAAGTGCAGCTGGGTTCTGTCCTCCTGATTCAGGTTCATTACCAGGTAGTCCTTGACTTACAACAGTTCATTTAGGGATGTTCAAAGTTGCACTGTCACTGAAAAAAAAGTGACTTAATGACTGTTTTTCACATTTATGGCCGTTGTAGCATCCCCGTGGTCACGTGATCAAAATTGGGATGCTTGACGACGGGTTCATATTTATGATGGTTGCACTATCCTGAGGCAGTGTGATCCGCTTGTGTGACACTTCTGACAAGGATCGTCAATGGGGAAGCCAGATTCATTTAACAACCATGGTATTAACAGCTGCAGTGGTTCACTTAACAAATGTGGCAAGCAAGGTTGTAAAATAGGGCAAAGCTCACTTAGCAACAGAAACTTTGGGTTCCATTGTGGTTGTAAGTCAAGGGCTATCTGTATTCGCTCTGGAAAAGGAGAGCTGTGCAACATCCCTTCAGGTATTTGAAAAGATGCTGTCATTTCCCTCTCCTGTAGGACTCGCCCATCTCCTTCAGAGTTTTTTGCCATGGTGCTTGGTCCCCACTGTAATGGAAGATGCATTGCAAGCTCTAGAACAGGGGTCCCCAACCTCAGGGGCTCTCAGGGGCTGCCACAAAGAAGAGGGAGTCAAGCTATTCTCCAAAGCACCTGAAGGCAAGACATGAAGCAATGAACAGAAACTAATCAAGGAGAGAAGCAACTTAAGGAGAAATTTCCTGACAGAAAATTAACCAGTGGAACAACTTGCCTCCAGAAGTTGTAAATACTCCAACACTGGAAGTTTTTAAGAAGATACTGGATAATCATTTGTCTGAAGTAGTATAGGGTTTCCTGCCTGAGCGGGAGTTGGACTAGAAGACCTCCAAGGTCCCTTCCAACTCTGTTATTCTATTCAACCACGGACCACAGCCCACTACCGGGCCTTGAGCCATTCAAAACCGGGTCGGGCAAGCACAGGAGCACACACATGCCCACTTGTGTGATCAGTGGGCAAGCTCGATTGGTGTGCCTGCTGCTTGCGCAAAAAGGAACTGCACATGCACACTTGCCTGCCACTTGCATGGAACCATCCCGTCCACAAAACCAGAAAGGTTGGGGAACTTCGCTCTACTAAAGTATTAAATGTTGCCTTGGGTCACACATTATTTACCCCTTAGATGACCAGCTAATCCAAAACGTATTGGTGTTGGTCTGTTTTTTAACACTCAAATGTGTATTACACTTGCAGGATATAGACTGTTCTATTGAGATTTTACATCCACCGGTAACCGAATAGCTCATAATTTGAATGCAAGGGGTTACAAACTCATCTTTCTTTCACAGCTGCTACTTTGGATTAGCCCCATTGCTTCCCTTAGATGACCCCGAGAGTGAGAATAAAGTGGATAGGGTTGGGGTTTTTTTTTAAATAGCTTGGAGTGATAGGAGAACCTGTCTTGCTGAGCAAAGGGCAGTCTTAACATGGGATTTTTACGGTCCTGCTCTGGAGAACAGCCTTGCTTATTACATGAGCTTGATGGCCACAGCTCCTAACATTCCTCTCCATGGGCATTACTGGAGAGAGCTGACACACCTTGAGACCAAAGTAAATTTTTATCTTCAGGTGATCAACAGTTTCTTCCTGGAGGAATTTTGCTATTATCTGTTTTTGCCTAGCACAGTTTTCTCGTAGTGGAGACACTTTAGTAGGAGGTATATATTGGAATATGTAGCAGAATTGGACATGCTTGGGCACATGTTACTTATCCATGATGCAGTGTGTTCTGACCCAGCCTTAGCAGAAACAAGAAACAGACTCCTCACGAAAAATCCCTCTTTATTTACCTTTTGTGAATTAATGGCATTCACCCACCAAAAAGTCCAGGCAAGAATCCTTCAAGGAGTTAACTGCAGTAACAGACCTTATCAGTTCCCAGCTGAAAGGCTGCAAATTAAGTTCTGGCAAGCAGTCTTTGTGGCACGAAACACCATGAACAAAATCTTCAGAAATATGAACTGTTGTCTCCTACAACAACCATGCCCTTTTCCTTCTATATATTCCCCAGCCAGGGAGAGGCCATTCAGCGTCCATGTGAGCTTTGCTTCCCAAATCGACTCCTTGTCCTCCGTTGCTCATCTCTCCTAACTGCTCTGCGCATGTGTGCATCCAGAACAGGCCCCAGCTGTTCTTCCTCCTCATTCATATCAGCCTCCAATGGCAGCTGCCTCTCCGGTGGCTGGGAAATGTTGGACGGCCCTGGCTCTATCTCTGCCTCTGATGCAGAGCCCTCATCAGAGCCTTCCCCAAATTCCAGAACTGGCCCAAGTTCCTCCCCAACCTTCTCATCGTCCAAGTCTGCCGCCAGCTGTGCTGGCAGATGGCGGGCCACAACACATAAGAGTTGGGCAGGCATTCTCTTATGCTTTAACTACCCATGTTAATGCATAAAAAGGGCTGCTATGAATTGCCAGTGCATTCCAGTTCTTTAATTGGAGTACTGGGACTGGGACAATTCCACCCCACCCCACCCCTTTCCAGTGCAGAGTAAAAGACCCATGGCTGCTATAAATCAACCTAGATGAGGGTGTAAACATGGATACTACTATAAAAAAAGGATGCCTGTCGAATGTACCTTAAAGATGGGCCTTACATTTCCAAGTAAACAAGTAGCAGTTTTCTCTTCTGAGGATCTTCCTGGAAAGTGAGACCCTTATTTCCTGCCAAGCACAGGTGAAGATGCCAACAGGTTCTCACCAGAGGAGGCCCATGCTCTAAAGAATGAATTTAAAAGATTAATGAAGAAAGTCAAATGCAAAATGAAAAAGATCTGCATTTCTTCTCAGCTTTAAGAAGACAAAGGCAATAACAGCCTCTGGTTGACGGTGAAGAAGTAAGGTGGTAGGGTAGGGGGAGTTGTGTGTTTTGTTGTTTAATGAGTCTTAATTTGTATCTGATTGCATTACACCTACCCAACATTCCAGCTCCCTCCCTCCCTCCCTCCTTCTCTCTCTCTCTCTCTCTTTTCTTCGCTTTCTCTGTCTGTCTGTCTATCATCTATCTATCTATCTATCTATCTATCTATCTATCTATCTATCTATCTATCTATCTATCTATCTATCTATCTA